>CM032623.1:5942015-7142015 GCA_019097785.1 Fraxinus excelsior | reverse complement strand
TAAAACTGAAATAATTACTTGCATTTTCACAGAAATAGGTAGTGGAATGCCTATAAGAGATCCAAACACAAGACCATTACATTGATACAACAAATCATATGATCTGCTCAAGGGCAGTTTCCCGAATCAAGACACGGGTGATTATGGATTGAAATAACTTACAAAAAGAGCTCGTCAACTCCAAATATGCATTGAAAAATTGTATATCCAAGTTTCCAGTTTGGCTGCCTGGTGCAGTGGAGACGCCAGAAACTCGCCCAAATTACATTGGAAATTACAACTCTGAATGCAATTCAGATGGATTGCTGCCAACGCTCTTCAAGTTTGATGAACTCAAGTCCACTCCCTGGGATAATCTCGAGAGAATAAGTCGGGCTATATTCTCAGCCGCAACAGCACTTGTTTCCATGGTGCTGGCTGCATTCTCGAATGCATTCACATAGTACAAATGCTGACTATCTAAAATAAAGGGAGCGAATTTCTCAGGAGCATGATAATGAGGATAAGCAGCCCAGTCGATTTTGATAGTCTCTTTTCTTGTACTGTAGATGTAAATGTCGAGAAAAAATATAAGGAAAAATGGCAACTAATAGGTTGACTAATAAATAAAAATTACAAACTAGTGCAAGTTTAGAAGAGTTTTTCCGTTAAAATTGATTGGTCCATGCTACAAGATATCGACCAACTTCACACAAAAGATCATATGTCAAATGTACATTAAACATCCTGAAATGTTAGGAGAGTACACAATCGGTATTTGGTTAACTGTGATAACTGGAATCTCACCAATTGGCTACAAAATTATGGAAACCCGTGTTGTGAGCCCAACATCAGCCAAAACAGAAATAACAAAAAGAACCTAATCGGTGATTCTGGATGGAGACGCTGAAACCTAAGGACAAGGAAACCGCTTAACATGTTTAGATTTTCCAGAACAGTGTCTTCAAAAACAAGTGACAAACCCAAGCAATTGAGAATGACAACAGGCCAGAGAGTATATTATTGGCTATATCATGTAACAATAAATAACAAATCGTGATGATTAGGACAAGGATCATACCCTTTATCTATACTGAGAAGTGAGAACACAGACAAGCTATTTCATAAACTCAAAACAAATTTACTGAAAATAAGAAACGACTGTTCAAACTGGCTCACCAACTGTCAATGTATTCCAGTGGTAACAACTAGCAGCTAAATATCGTACCCCATAAACTTGGGGTTAATTACATGAATCATTTTAAATCCCAATGCAATAAATAAATAGAATCAATGTTACAGCTCTCCAGCTTTTAACAAATGATTACAGCAAGCAAACTTAGAAGTATACCTGAAAACTTTGTCCAGCAAGGCATCTGTCATTGGCTCACGAGAGAATACCTTGTAAGTCATATCATTCTCATGTTGCTTGAGAATACTGATGCTCGAGAATGGTACATCAGGAGACTCTTTAGTGCCTACCAAGTCTGGGATATCCAAAAGTGAGTTCAGACCAAAATATGCCTGCTCACAGCAAATAATTAAATTGGATACGTCAAAAATATAAAAGGGATAAGCAAGGACAAGAATGATGTTAAAGGGAATCCCATATACTTACAGGACTTAAGAGACCCCTAACGAAAGTTGCATGCGTGTGCTGTAATTTCCTTGGAGGAATTGAAATTCTAGGATTGAAATCAATATTTAGCTCATCTAAGGGTGTTGCTACCACTGTAACTCCACAGTTATAACTCTTTCCTTGGGTGGAGTTGAGCACATAAACATCTCCTAGATAAGAGACAGAATCTATTTCTTCATGAAGGTGCAATACAACATCAGATCTGTTGATCAATCCAGCAGCCATCTGCCAGTTCCCTCCTTCAATTGACCATAAACCGCCTCCAGATCCAGCCAAGGAAACTGCACCAGCAAGTCCACTGATGTTAACACTTTGACCATAATTTATCCTCGTTATAACCTGTACAAGAAATATAAATTCTAAATTAAAATCCAAAATCACATGTCAAGTTCAAGCTGCTTAAATTATGTGGTAGCTTGGTCCTAAAAGTATCAGAATTTCCACACATGGACCAAATTTTAGATCAAAGAGAAGAAGGGGCAATGGAATAGAAGAAGTATAGGAGATCATCATAATATGAAGAAAAGGGCCCTTTTGGAGTGTTGGAATTAGAAAAGAATAATTTTTAATTTTTTCAACAAGATTTCAAAAATTATTGAGTAATTTTATAACAAACGGGTCTATATGTCGAAAAACAAGAAACACTTTGGTTTCCCTCATTCCCAAAGCATTTTCATTACACTAAATTTGTTTTCTGTTCATTCCATTTTCGATGGTTATGTAATCTGAAGATGCTATTGAAAGCAAGCAAAAAAGAGCATTCTTTTTCTTCTAACAAGTGAGCCCTGGAGCCCAATCCGATATGCACAAAAACAAAAACAAAAACAAAACAAGAAAAATGAAATCAAATATACTTTCAAATGGGACCTAAGTTTATGAAATCTCTCAATATTCTATGTATTTAATTCAAGGACCCAAAGAAGTACATAAAGTCTAGTCCAAGGTAGGTATGTAGATGTTAAATCTGTAGCCTCTAGATTTTTATGAAATTAAGTAAGAAAGTAATGTTTCCGAATTTGATTTCCTTTTGTTTTCACCAGGCAGGCAGGCAGGCAAGCTACAAACTTAGACTACTGGCTATCACTGGTCGACCTTGGAAATTACTCTCCTCCTCCAACTCCTCCTGGGGTCACATCAGACAGGATCCTCACTTGAAGAAAGAAACTAGCAAGAAGCTTTTACCATGTTTGTATTGGAAGAATAATGCAGGCATCACATTAATGAGTTTGCAACTACGGCTACACAAAACTTGATCACTCGGTGATCCACAAGCAATCTTTTTCATCAGGCCACTTCATCATGGTTCTCCAAGAATGAACAGGGATAAGTACTCATCTCTTCGTAAGACTTATCCATCTTAAGTGAACCAGGGTGGTTACTAATATTAAGAGAAATGGAGAAAGTATGGGTATTAGTGGCTGTGTCTCTAGCAAGCTCAAGAATCTACCCAGTTTATAAACAATTCCAGCTTAACTGGGCCATGCTATAACTATTCTCAAAGACCTATTGTGGATCATTCTCTAAATGCTTTCACTGAGAAACTAGACTTCAAAAATGCTCGCAGGGTGGTGAAGGAACATATGATTGGTTCCCACGTGCAACACAGGGTTTATTGATTATGTGTAGTGAGGTTTGTGTCAATGATACTATTTCTGGACACAATAAGATTATTTTTCCTGCAGACATGCGCTATACTATTTGCACTAGGGATTTATCGTGAAAAAAATATCTTCCTAGTAAAGATATGAATTAAAAACAGGCTGAATTCAAAAGTGCAACAGCAATAAGCGAGATATAGGAGCACAGAAGAGAGGCAATGACTAGGTGACAAAGGCATGGCTACTGACCAGCAGAGGGAAACCTATTAAGGTCTGAGTTCATCATGAACAGTTGAAATTAAAAGTAGTCGTAAAACATAATGAACTGAGTAATACCATGCATAAACAAATTACTTAAAACATATGAAATTATATTATGAGAAACAGTATCTCACCGTGACAAGCTCTTGAATGAGTAGAGGAGACAACCCTGCTCCCACTAATTCCTCTCCAAGTCTCTGTGTTGTCAGATTGTACAGTCCTGCCCATTTAAGCATCTCCTCCACACTCTCAAACACAGGACGGGAGTTGAAACCTTCGTAATACCTCAAAAAGTTATTCACTGCCACCTACAAACATTTATACCATCATATCACCAAAACCAAACCATTACGCACTGCACTAGTAATAACACCACAGCATTTCCCGTGTTGCCAAACTCAAAAAATCATGTACAGAAGTCATCTCATATGTGAAATACTATCCAAACATAGCTGCACCACAAGCAATACACACATACAAAACAAATTTATGTACAAGGACGAGTAAATAAATATTTTAAGATATAGCTACTCATGGAATATTAGTTCCAATAAATCAGAAGGATAAGAGGTAAAGTGTAAATCGGCAACAAAATAATTTACTTTAATGCTGCAGTAAGTACTACGTCATAATATACAGCATTACAGCAAGCCAGATAAATCACTTGTTTCCTAAGCAACTAAACTGCACCAATGTGTTGTTTTTACTTCAAGATATTCAGCATAGAATTATTATACCATGTATTGCAGTGTTCCTATATATTTGGCGGATGGGAGATGCTTCAATAGTCAAATACAAATAAGTCCATACAAAATTTCCTTCTTGCTAAAGCAAGGATAACAACAAGGTGTTATGCTTTAAAGTTTAACCCTTTAAAGATGGTAACTTGTGCTACCCCAGAGGTACCCACCCACATGTAACTGGTTTGAATAAATTAAACACGACAATTGGTTTAATACCTCGACGAAGCTACTCATACGAAAGAGGGAGAATCCGTATCGCAAAAATATCATAATCGAATTTGCAAGGGACACCAAGCGTTGAACAATTGGTAGCTTTGACTTCGAGTTGAATGTTTTATAGACAAATTTATGGCCATCCCAGATACCCAAGGAGAGAGAATCGTCGCTCGACTTCGGCTTCTTCAATTGAAGGCCAAGATATTTGGTGTAATTCACGGCGTGGTAATTCTTGGGATGCAGAACAGAGGCACCGGCCTCGAAGGTCTCGCCAGCAATTGTCACGGTGGCCATGCGTCCACCAACGACGCCTTTTCCCTCGAACATGTTGATTTGAGCAATTGGGGACTGGGACGAGTGGTAGGCGGCGGAGTATTGGCGGAGGAAATGCGCCACGGAGGCGCCGCCGATGCCACTGCCAATTATGCATACTGTGTTGGAGTGTGTGGGTGAAAATTGTATTAGCAGGAAACAGAATAAAATGGCTGTGTTTCGTTTCTCCATTATTTTGATGCTGCAGGTGCTGCTACAGATTTTGATTATGTACAATGTTATGGTTGTATTCTGATTCCTGGGTTATGACTTGCCAATTTGACATTCATGATAAGGGCATAGTTGACTTCAACATATTTTAATTACACTGTATTTATATTGAGGAAAACAGGAAAAACATACCGAATCCAAACAGAAATGAAAAAACTTTCCAAAATACCCTTTTTAATAAAAATTTACAACTTAAATCATTATAAGTATATAGGAAACTTCAAGTAGGTCCCCAAGAATTTATAAACAAAAAATTTAACCCCAAAAAATATTGAATCTTATGAGAAGTCCTAATTCACAGAATTAGCAAAATTTGTAAAGAATTAAGATATAGATTAACTATAAGATTTTATATATCCATAATTAACAATAGATTAAAAAATTTCGAGTTAAGAAATTATATAGAATATACAATTATCTAAATCTAAAAAACTTCTGCTACGTACTCCGGTGCGAAATGGTATCAGAGCCATGTTACAAACCTAAAATAATGATGAATATAATTGGATGAAGAAAATATAATTGAAGAATTTTTGGAAAAAGTAGGAAAACATAAAAAATCAAGTTATCCTTATTTACCTAAAAATAGTACAAATGAAAGTTTTGAAAATGTACACAAAAGATTGGAAAATCTAGAATATAATATACAAATAGGAAATGCTCTTTTAAATAAAAAAATTTAAAGGAAAAGATAGAATTATAATCAATCCACCCTTAGATTTCAGGATAACACAAAAAGATGAAAATAAGGGAAAAAATCATGAGATAAATCAATATATGATTACAGAGATTGAAGAATTAGAACAAAAATTCTTAGAATCTACTAGCGAAGAATATAATGAATACGAAAAACAGTTAGAAGAATTGACTGAAAAAATGAAAAATGTAAAAATGAATACTAATCAATTGTCTAGTCATAATATAAAACCAGAAGACTTTAGTAGTGATGAAGAATATGAGAAATTGCTTCGTCATACATCAATACCTAATAAGGATGGTATTAATCAATATAGAAAAATACAAAAAAGGTACACTGAAAATGTGAGAAAACAATCTATAAAAGAAATAAATCCAATGAAATCTTATAATGAACCAATTCATACAACATGAATATGGTTAGATCTAAATTGTGTAGATAAAAATGAAGTTATTAAAACATGGATGAAAAGTACAGATTTAGCTATACAATTTAATAAATGGGAAACATATACAGCATACGGATTTATAGAACATACATTCATATGAATAGTATCTGAATAGTGGAGAAAACTACTAGAAAATATTAAGATAAGAATAAAGTATGAAGAAAATACAACTGAAGCATTAGATAATAGAAATGCATTGAATGAGCAGAATATACAAGAAATATTAAAAATGTTAGAAAGAGTCCTAAGAACAGAATTCTTAGGAGATAAATTTTCAATTAACGAATAAGCCAGAAAACAAGATGAATATAAAGAAGGAATGATAGCAATAGAAAATTTAAGAATACGTGATATGTGTGAAATAGAAAGATATACATGTAAATTCGAGGAAATATACTATATACTAAATCAAGGAGATTATCAAGAAAATAAACATGTACTAAGAGCTTATTTCACTAAGTTACCATTTTCATGGGGAAATATGTTACTAAAAGAATATGAGAAATTACTACCTCTTGGAGAAGAAGAAAGTGTAAACGTAGATAGTTTTGGAAATATGATTGAATTCACAAAAAGAATGATAAGTTCCTGGTGTAGAGAAGCTTTAGAAAATAAAAAAATCATACAAGATGAGAAAAAATTCTTTGCGTTGCTACAAAGAATTATGTCAAATTGAACAATTTGGATGTTATAAAAAAAAAAATACAAGCCATATAGGAAACATAGAAGAAAATTCAAAAACTACAAAAAATTTAAGAAAAGAAGTTTTAAACCACATAAAAAATATTTTAAGAAAAGAAATTAGAATGGAAAACTCAAACCAAAATATATCAAAAAATATAGATCTTTCATTTGCAATGAAGAAGGACACATTGTCCCTCAATGTCCTAAAAAGAAAGATAGACAGAATGTAAAAACTCTTAAAATTTATGAAGAATTCCAAAATGATAGTAACATAGAACCAATTGAATATTTTGAAGATTTAAGTAGTGAATACATTAGCATTTATGAATTAGATATATCATCATCAGAAGAATCTGAAAAGATAGTATATATGAATCAAGAAATACAAGAAATAAACCAAGAAATGGAAGTTGAAGACTCAGTAGAATGTATAAACCAGGAAATTACCTTTGATATTAAAAAATACAAAGGAATAACAAAAAAGATACTAGATTTACAAAAATAAAAATAAAAACGTATTCCATCAAGAATTCTTAGGAATACTACCAAGAGTAAATAAAATAATTGTAAGTATGAATTATAGAGAAATACCTATTTATATAGAAGACATACTAGGAAAGACAAGAATTCATATAATCACAAAGGAATGGGTAAAACAAAAGTTATCCAAAATTTCAGAAAATGTAAGAAGCAAACTGAAATGTATTGAAATATGAGGAATACAAGTTATGGTAAAAGAATACTTTAGAGAATGTATGAATATACCAATAAAAATATATTGCATGGATAATAGAATCTTACAAGATCCTATAGATGCTCTATTAGGAACTGTTGTAGGAAATCTAGTTTACCAAAAGATAATGTTCACAGTAAAACCAAACTATGTTATTTCAATAATTGATAAAAATATAAATCAAAGTTTCAATCTATACTATAGAATTGGAAACTTAAAAATGCCAAAAAAAGTAAAGCTATTAGTATTAACATAAAATCAATTTTTGCTTTTAGTACTAGCCATCACAACAATCTAAAGAAAATAATTGATAATATTATCATACATAAAGATTTTAAAGAATTGACTGAATATATACTTCCTATAAAATACCAAGAATATGAAATAACCATACCATAACAAATAATGCTTGATTTTCACAAACAAGCAAGATAAATCAATTCTTAAGGGAAATTGATAAGAATAAATAGTATCAGTTTAGAAGGAGATAATCTTATTGCAAGATTCCCCTCCAGACAAGGCTCTAAGATAAGCCAACCTATAAAATTAAGTATTGCTGAACCAACAAGTTCACAATACTATATCAAAACTAGATATATTAATCAAGAAAGATACAAGAAGAATCTTTTTGTCCTTATAGATACTGGAGCAAATAAAATTCACGTGAATGCTAAATTTGTTAGCCATTTAATAGACTTTGAATTACCAGAACCATATATGTTCAAAGATTATTTGGAAAATAATCTTGAAATAAAAAAATATGTGAAATTCCCTCTTATATTTATAAGAGATGATAAAAAGGAATTTACTAAAAAAAAATTATATAAAAAGATAAATTATATGGAGTCAATCGTTCACCTATAATGTTAGGGATGAATTTTCTTGAAAAATTTAGTCCTTATAAAATTTGTCAAGGATATTTAAAGATAACAGTTGATGATAATCCAATAATCATATCAAGAATAGATGAAATATGAAATCATTATTGTCATGGAAAAAGTAATAAGTACTGATCACATGAGTCCATATATTGAAATTACATTTAATATAAGAAGTTATTGCACAGTTAAAATTCATGCATACTTAGATACAGGAAGTACATTAAGTTTGTGCTTGCTAAATGTATTACCATTTGAATATGGAAATATGATTCAAAAAAGGTTGTTGCTGCTATAACAGCAGGTAGAAACATGGTAATATACAGCAAATATGCTACACAAGTACATTTTTCTAATATCTTTTAGAGAAGTATTTGTAGATACAATATATATGTCAACCACAATTGGATGTGATGTTTTATTCGGACAAAATTTCCTATTAAAATATACATCATTTATGCAATATATTGATAGATATATGTTCACAACTCCTTGTGCACATAAGATATTTACACCAAAAATCACTAAAACTGTTAGCATAGCATACAAAGAAATTAAACATCAGAGCTCCTCAACCCAGCGTGGGATGTTGAAATATAGAAAAATTTAAACCAGTTACAGTTTTAAAAATGACAACAGAAAATAAGTTAGAAAAATTGAAAAAAGAAATTTATAAAACCTATTCTGAAAATCCATTAGAAAAATGGAACACGGACAAGGTAAAAGCAAAGATCGAACTAATTAATCCAGACACTATAGTTAGGGTCAAACCAATGAAATATAGTGTTGAGGACCAAAAAGAATTTAAGGTCCAGATAAAAGAATTGCTAGAAGCTAAACTAATCAGACCTAGTAAGAGCCCACATAGCAGTCCAGCCTTTATGGTTAGAAAACATAGTGAAATAAAAATAGGAAAAGCCAGGATGATGATTAATTATAAGAAATTAAATGAAGTTACTAAGTTTGATGGATGTTACTTGCCTAATAAGGACACCCTTATTAAACAAGTATAGAATAAGAAGATATTTTCAAAATTTGATTGTAAGTCAGGTTTGGCAAATCGTACTTACAGAGAAAAGTAAACCACTAACTGCATTTAGTACCCCTGGTCCTTTAGAACAATATGAATGGAATGTAATGTCATTTTGGTTGAAAAATACACCACAGATATTTCAAAGAAGAATAGATGAGGTAATTATGTTGATGATTTACTTATTCATTCAAATGATATAAATGAACATATTGAGAAATTTTGTTATATTATGAAAAAGCATGATATTACACTTTCTCAAAAAAAATCTGAGATAGCTAAAACGGAGATAGAATTTTTGGGATTATTTATAAAAGAAGGAGAATTACAACTGCAATCTCATATTGGTTAAAAACTTCAAGAATTTCTTGAAAAAATCAAAGATAAAAAGCACAAAGCTTCCTTGGTATATTAAATTATGCCGAAAGATTCATTGAAAATTATGCCAAGTTAAAAAACCATTTTCTACCAAAATTAAGAAAAAATGTAATATGGTCTTGGGAAGAACAAGATTATAAGAATATAAGGAAGGTAAAAGAGGAATTAAGGATTTTGCCTAAACTTGTAATTCCGCAAGAAGAAGATTTCTTTATCCTTGAAATCGATACTTCAGATAATTACTGGGGTGCAGTATTAAAGGTTAAAAAGAATCATAAA
Organism: Fraxinus excelsior; assembly: GCA_019097785.1. NCBI lineage: Eukaryota > Viridiplantae > Streptophyta > Magnoliopsida > Lamiales > Oleaceae > Fraxinus > Fraxinus excelsior. The sequence goes on along the minus strand of CM032623.1, from coordinate 7,131,909 downwards.
GAATATATATGAAAATAATTGTTCTTGTCCTGAAATACTTGCAGGATATACATCAGGAACGTTCAAAGAAGTTGAAACAAGATATGAGACAAACAAAAAAGAACTTATTGCTGTCAAGTGAGGAGTACAAAAATATGAAGATTATTTATTGCCAAAGAAGTTCTTAATTAGAACTGATAATACTCAAGTTAAAGCATTTTTGAAAAATAACGTTGATCCGTCTATTGCAAATAGATATATTATCAGGATTCAAATTTGGTTTTCTTATTTCAAATTTGATATTGAATATATAAAAGGAAAAACTAACTTTCTTCATGATTATATTAACAGGGATGGAGCTAGAACAACTAAGAACGAAAGTCCAAATAGTTGAGATAAAAGTTTCATACTTGGAAACACAAATTCAAAATATACAAGGTAGTCTTTGAAGGAAAAATATAGCCATTGAGGCAGAAGAAACTTGTACCAAGTCTAGTATCATTTCACAGTGACTTGTGAATACTAGTGCTCTTCCCGAGAATAAAGGAAAAGAAAAGAAGGTAATAGGAACCTCTTCACAGGGAATACTCAAACCTATTACGGTAAAGAAAATATGGAAAATCTCATTAGGGATATACAAGATATCAAAATTAGCGAAGGTAGCTCTTCATCGAGCCAAAATTTACCTAAGCTAACTATTGCAAATATTGATCCAAAAGATATTGTCAAAATATGTCATGGAGTAAAGCTTCCCAAAAAAGATAATTATGAAGAAGTGATATTCTTTATTGTAATCTTTAATATATTATCTGACTGGTATTTTGAAATAGGAAAGTAGATGAAAACTCTCCACTATGGAAAATACAATAAGATAGATTTTTATCCAGGAGCACCAGCCAATCGGGTAAGAAATTGTTTTGAAGTGGGAAATATACTATGTATATATCTTAGCAAAGATCTTAAAGAGATAGCCCAACTTCCGACTGATGTCATGAAAACAGTAAAAAGATATAATGAAGTTGTCAAAAGTACAAATATATACATTAGATTCCACTCAGCACCTATGGAATGGGATTCTGTCCTCGAATATATGCAGTCATCGTTCCATGTTATAAAAATGGGACTCACAAATCAACATTTTTTGCCAACCAGTCAAAATGTTGTTAAAAATGGATACCAAGATATCATTAATATGATGCCTTATAGAAGAGCAAAAGGGTATAAAGATATATTTGAACATCTAACTCAGTTAATTACTGAGAAAGAGAAGATATTGATTTACCTCTGAAAAATATATAATTTACTCCAATGCAATGATCTTTACAAATGATGAAGATATGTATCTTCATGATAATTTACTATCCACCATAATCTCAAATCAAGTTAATAGATCAGAAGATGTATCAAAAGAATTGTGCAAAATACTCTGGGATTACAGTGATCATCATTGCGAACACTATGTTGTGAAAGATATGAGCCAATGAGCATCTCTCAACAGTAAAGAATTCACCTTGGAATTCTTTGATTCGAGGATGGAAAAGTAATGGAGCTAAGAAAGTGACCATTTATCACTACTTTAATAAAGCACATTATTAAAGAAAAATTGTGGTCACTAAGAGACATAAGATAATGGAGATATGTTACAATCCAACTCAAAAGAAAATGCCACCTAACACTACCCAACAAAGAAAGGTGGAAGACAAGAAATAATGGAAGACACATGTGAAGATAATATTGCTTTTCACTACATAACAAAAGATAATGTGAGGATAGATGTAAAGATAAAGTTCCTTGTTACTAAAGGAATGAAGGAAGGCCTCTATAAAAAGGAGGGATGTATACAAAAGAAGATATCTCGAAAAATCTTGGAGAAAACACATCTCAGATTCTTTGTAATCTGTATACACCACTTGTTTTCGAAAAAAACTATTATCTAGTCTTGAAGATAGAAAAGCTTGTAATAAGTTAATCACTTATGGAGTTCTAAACTTCATAAGGTGAGTACCAAATGTATGTAAATATAGTATGTAAGCATGTACTATTTCTGTTTATGAATATAAAGATGAAATTTGTTATGTTCAACAAAACTTTCATAAAAGGATTTCGTTAAGTTTCATATGATTCCTCGACAGTACATATAGAGATTTTAAAAGATTTTCAAAACATTGTTTTTGAATGGATGTTAGCCATGCCAAAGTACCCATCTTTAGTGAATGTTTTAAGGGGAAATGGGCAGATTTCTAACAAAATTGTAGCACTTTGTGTGTGAGTTTATCTTTTAAAAATTTCGTTCCAAGTAAGAACTTGTTTCTGAAAAGAGTTTGGATAGAGGTGAAAACAGATACTCTGGATACTGTGAGATAGCGTCTGTGGAAATACGGCTAGTTCTCTAGAATGAGAAATGCAACCTTAATTGAAAAGTTTTTTGCAGAAGCAGTTGTGGACCCGAATGATTTCAAAACATTTTAAATATTCATCTGATTCAGAAGATTGATTAAGTACATGCAAAAACAATTATAAAGACATATTGGAGGGAAAGTCTAGTTATTTCCATTGATTACTGTAAGTTACTTACACGCTTTCATATACTTATGCTTCAATTACTGTTTATTTATGAGCACTTCACAAGCATCCACATCTAATAATGATAGCCTTAATCTATATTTAAATAATGTAGATATTTCATTTTTACTAAGATTAATTAAAAAATCTGAAAAAGTATTTTCTGCTGGTCAAGAAAAATTTGAAAAAATATATCTTGATATAGAATATGCTTGCAAACATAATATAGGATTTGATCCTGTAGGAACTAGTAGAGAAATAAAGAAGGTAGAAGATATTATAATTGAATACAAAGATATAGAAAAAGAAGTTTCACAAGAAATTATCCTGGATATATAACTAAAAAAGATCAACAAAAAACCTTTGAAAAATTAATAAAATATAGAGAATATCTAGGACAAATTGAAAAGTTTAAGAAAATATTATAAAATCCTGATTAGGTTAATGAACCACGAGGAAAGAGAAGATTTCGAAAGATTTAGGAGAATCCAAAATAATACTAGTGAATTAAGATCTAGAGAAGTTAGAGTACTCCTTGAAGAACTTAGAAGAGAGGAAAATCAAGAAAAGTGAGATAAAATAAGAACAACTATAAAATATCACCAATTCGAGCAACAACAATACTTGATTTGGCTACATGAAAATACTGAATTGAGATTTTCAAGTCTAGTTCTAAGAACCTACAACCCAAATAGAAGGAATGAAAAAAATAATCCTGAAAGACTCAATAACTAAAGATATAGAACATATCTTGTAATTTATTTCATTAAGGGCAAAATAGACATTTTAAGTATTTATGTTAGCTTTCTGGCATGAATCTTCTGTACGTCTAGCATTACTCATTTATATTCACACCATCATTTTTATTTTAGTTGAATTTTATCTTATTTTATTACTTGAGTTTGCAGACTGCATTGGTGTCAAGAACAAGACTTCTTGTACAGAAGCCAGCTTCATGGGCCCTTCACAAAGGGGGCCCACGCTATTTTTTTTTATATGTGGGGCCCCCATTTGTGAGGGGCCTATGAAGCCCCTGTTTGTTCTTGGTGTCAAACTAGTATCGACGTGGCGCGTCTTCCAATGATTGCCTTGCGACCTTAGACGAACCAAAATTGAAGATTTGGAAGCCCAGATATGTGAATTGTGCAATTCGTTTGCATTGTAGAAAGGTACTGGAAAAGATTATTGTATGCTATTGGAGGCCGCCACGTGCCCATTTGGTTACCTATTTTGTCAAAGTGAATGTTACCATAGCACAACTTTTGTCTCTATATTGACCTTGTATGTTTGCAAGATAATATCTTTGTTTTCGAAATCGTGATTTCCTATACAAGATAGTATTTATGCAGAGCCATCTGTCTCCCATATCCCAAACTCTATGAGAAAACAATTTGTTTTCAAGTTGAAAGTTTTAAATTATCGAATATTTAGTACGGAATTACATAATTAAAAACAACAAGTCAATTTTTAATTGTTTCTAGATGATTAATCAATCAGTCAATTTATCCTATGTTGAATTGCCGGCTTTTACGAAATCAATAATATAAACAATACAAAAAATTGATGACGTAGAAAACTCATAACTGGGTAAAAAAAAAACTACGGGACCAAACCGTAGTTTCCACTGACATCCACCTAAAAAATTTACTAGACTCGTTGACCTAATTCCTACAATCTCCAAAATTCATTGAAACGTCTTCACCCACACCTGCTCCCTATCTTCTGGAATTGTATATCTCACCAAGAGTGCTTTATTCTTGTACTCTTCATATGCTTTTGGTCCAACCGTTCTCAATTTTTAGCAATCTCTGAAGTTATTGAGAAAATACATTCTTGATTGTGTTTAGGAATTTGGTGTTTTGGATTATTTGACTCTGCTGTTTTTCCCAACCTGTGGTTGATTGATCTCAAAAAACAAATGGTTAATCTCAATGTATGGATGTGTTCTTGAATTGATGTTATGATGATGTAAAATAATGATCAACCACCAATAAAAATGTAATGGGCATTCAATATTTATAATAAGGGGTATTTTGTAGTATATGATAGATAGAACTCTTGAAAAACACGGATAAGAGTTTCATGTAAAACATCGTCGCTTGAGTGTCAGGCTAGCGACGCTCGAACGACAATGACTTTGGTTTTTTCGCTTGAGTACCAGCTAAGCGACGGATTAGCGTAAATCTGACGACTCTTTCTTCTTATTCATACTCGAATCCAAGTATTTCTAGTTCATCTATACAATCCCCCAAATTTTTACAACTCATATATAATAATCATTTTATCTAAAGAATTGTCAATACAATATAATTTCTAATAAGGATGGCAACGGGACGGATCAATCATTTTCACTCTCATCCCGTCGAGTATTTTTGTCATCTTGCCACGTCTCCATACCCAGTTAAAGCGAGGCGAGACGAGACGAGTTCAAGACGGGACTGGGACAGGTCCTCTATCTAATTTATCGTCCCATTTATTTATTTTATTTTATTTTTTGCTTATTTATTTTATATTTTTTAGTTAGTAAATATTTTTTTTTTTCAATTGGTTAAGAACAACTAATATTCTCTTTAAAAACGATGATAAATATTTTATTTTTATTTGATAGTTTAAATTTGAAATTAAGTTTAAACAGGTGCTATATTTCCTGTACCCGCTTCGGGGCAATGACCCCTGCCCTGTTCATCCGGTTAGACAGGTAATCCCAACCTCATGTGGGGTGGGGCACGCGAATATCGGGTTGAACGGATTTTTCTGTCATCCCCAATTCCTCACACAGGTGATTGTAGGTAGAGAAATGCAGTTTTTCCCCAATTGCAACCAAGAAAACACTCAATGAGAACAAACAAAATAGACATGAAATTTGCCTTCTCTACCAGTCTTGTGTTCTTACATACACCAGTACGATTGAATGTTTTGCTTTCTTAAATTGGTCCTAATGGAACAGCAGGCAAAGATCATGTAATCCCATAGTGCAATAACAAGACCCCAAAGAATTGAGAGAAATCTATGTGCTGCTGATTTTCAAAGACCAATTTCAATATGCATTATACAACGTATTTGAAGAACTGCAACCTTTATGGTTGTTGTAACGAATGCTCATGAATTTTTTCTGCTTTGGTTTTGGAAAAGCAAGTTATGTAGAAACTGAAGATCTTGATCTGAAGAATGCAGAACCTGAACGTGTACGATGATGCAGTGGGAAGGTCTCGACCACCTCAACATCCCACAAGATCTTGTTGTAGGATTTGTGCCAATGAGGAATGTCGTGTGTGACAGAGTTCCTCCATGGGGGAAGGCCGCCATTTGGGCGTAAAAAGTCGCCCCACAATGTTCTAAGCCGAACTTGCATTCCATCCCTCAAAGGTTCCCATTCAGTGGCTGGTTCAAATTTGCTTGGCAAGGTTTGGATGACTTTTTTTCCTGTAACCCCGGGAAGAAATGGGACGTTTGAGGCTGTGAGGTATCTTCCATAACAACTTTTGATTCGCAAAAGGTCTCTTCCTTGAACGAATTCAACGGTCCAGAGTGCGTTATTTGTCGTTCCATCACGATGTTGGCAGACAGATTCTTGATCATCTTCCGCTATTAGGTATTTGTCCTTGTAGCTGCGCAGTCGGATTGTCTTGGCTCTCTTGAAAAGATCCATTTTCTATTCAAATTCAACGAATTCTACTGTTATTCCAACGAAATTGAGGAGAACGAAAGAAGAAAATCGTCAGGTGGTGATGTCAAATAGGCTTCTCCATTGTTGAATTCATGGAATTTAATGCACACCTGGAATCAAATCAAGAAGGCAATATACAACACCAATAAATCTTAAGTTTGTTGGGGAAATAAATCAGGAGAATAATTGCTGAAAATATTACATATTCATGAGGTTTTGAAGATGTATCTAGCATATATCAGGATTCTTGGAACATCATTGTTTGATCAATGTTTCTTTCTTTGGTACTAAATGACATAAATTCACGTCTTTGCATATTTGGATGGTAATAATTCACCCAGATCATGTGCTGTTGAATTATAAGAGATTGTGTGATGATGAAACATAAGAGACGGGGTCTCCTACAATTCAGGTATTCTTTATTTGTACGGCCTGGGGCCGGGGTAGGTCATAGGTGGGTTGAGGAGTAGGTAGGGTGCTTAAAACAAGTGAAGGCTGAAGCTCCACAACTTTCAGAACTTTGGCATGCCTCTATTTTCTTCCTCCTGATCTTTTAGATAAAATCACTATTTCCTTCAACTTTTTACTTATTGAATTATAATAGTGGAAAAGCAAGTGACAATATTCTTACTTTTGGATAGTTTGATTATTTATTTTTTGAAACATAACTACTTTTCATTGTATCGACACTTAGTCCTGATGCTACTTTCACCGTGTGGGCTGCAACATCCTCTTAGAAGTTCAACACGACTGCACAAGTTTAATATATAAATACAAATAATCAACTTTTAGATAGCAGTTTACATTTTATATGGCATCAATGCCATGTTTATTATTATATATATTTTTATAGAAATATGCCTTTTATTACCATTTAAGATTTTAAATAGTTTAACAATTTTGTAGAATGTACGTGTCAAAATCATCTTTGTATGAATATCGTATTTATTCTTAACCTTTCATTAACCAACGTATCTTCTCATTAACGACGGATTTCATCCATAAAAAATATTTTGCACGTCGACTCATTTTCAACCTCACATTCTTCCAATAAAATAATTTTGTACGTGAATCATAACTTTTCTTTACTTTTCAAGTACACATTCTCCAAAAAGATCACTTTTCCCAAAACCGATTCTCCAAAAATGCATTTGTAAGGGTAAACATATATTCATACAAGAAATCCGTATGGACATGATCACATAACTACAGGAGAATATTGCAAATGACCAAAAAAATGTTTCCAAATTCCCATTTCAAATCAAACATTAATCTTTGGGAGGGCTTTAACAATTTGCACAAGAAATAGAAAAATACCAATTCTACGGCTCCAGCTCCACAGCTCCACCTCCTCCTCCTTATACTTCCTTCACTTTTGTACAAGACGATCAGCTGTAGCCAGGCAGTAATACCTCTTCATCTTGCAAAATCACAGCTAAGAGAGAGTACTTGACACGAAGAGATATTTTACCCCTGTCGACCATAAGCCTAGCCCCGGATACTACCCAGTACCCGGGTGGGTCCTGTGGTCCTCTTGTCATCTCCGTTGTGTCAACAAACCTCAAGAGCTTTCGAGTTGGCGCAGGCATTGGAGGACCTTCTGGATATAGAGCAGAGTTGATGTTAACATCAGCTGGCTTTGGAAGAGGTTTATGTCCAGTGGAGAACTTAGAACTAATTAAAGTGGAAAGAATTCCCGACTTTTGGACAAGGGCCGGGGAACCATCCCACTCTGGTTTCTTCACAACTGTTGCACCAGCAACTTTGGCAAATTGAAGGCGTAGAAACAGAACACTTTTCATGCCAGATTCCAAAACTTCAAATCTTGCTCCAGTAACTATAGAGAGATCATCATCAGACTCGACTGGGGCAGTGCATACATAACAAAAGCTCTTTCCCTGAACCTTCTCGTAATATCTACGGTCATATGAGTTACTGTAGTTTTGACCAGATTCATAATGAGGTCGAAAGCTTTTTGGCACGGAGGAAAGGTGCTGCAAATGGATTGCTAAGCAATTACTTCTCTTTCCTTCCAAATAGAGCCGCATCCCAGTTACTGGTATATTCCCCACCTCAACCTGTCCAAATTATTTTCAGCAAAATTATTAACTATAAGTTGTGAAACGTCTGAGAATCAAAATTTAGCAATGATCAAGAAAGATACACGACAAGATTGCCCAGCATCTAGTTAGAAACGATGGAACAAAGGAGCACAGCCTCAATTCCATATAAAAACGTGATTAACCAAACTCTGCAACTTAAAAACTAAAGCTAATAACCAGGCAGAATAAAATTCATTTCCATGTGTGTGGTTTCGACTAAAGTTGGGCATGTTAAACAATATTCATGAGACAGCAAAGCAAAGGTATGATATAATGATAATAAAGTACTCAGTAACCGCTAATTCTTTTCAATTCGGTGACATGTCTTCCTCACTCCTAAAGATGGGATATAGGCAAGTGAATCACTACTCCCAACTTTGAGCTAGGGTCCGAGAGACATACTTCATCTCCATAGCAATATGGCAGAGAATACAAGTCAGAAGAACTCATTGACAATGAAATTGCAAGCCATTACAAGCGAAGGTCAGTCCAAATGAACCAAAATACAGATAAAAATGATACCATATTTTGAACAATTAAAGATGAAAGTCAGATTCTCGCAACTACCAACTTCATTGTAGATTTAGAAATTTTTTCTTTGTATAAAACGATAATTTCAAGCACAGATTGATAAACAAGATAATCAGATTGGAAAAGTCAAACATCAATATGCTTCAGCAGTTGTGTGAAATAAGCAGAACCTTACTATTTGTAATAGATTGCCACAACTTTTCCTTTCCTAGTGGTAGGATACTATAATCTCCAGAAATAAGTTGCATTCACATTGGATTTACATCCATAGGTTTCTTATAATTACATTAAATAGAGTTTGTTTTTAATTTCATGGGTCCTGAAGCACCAGCACTTTACTCGTCATAAAACCTCAGATTACTTTGATAACCATGTACAGAGGGGTATGTCCCTCTTGGCTGGTCCAAGACTTTCTCAATCGATAAGACCTTTATTTTAATTAATAAGTCGTTCTAAACAATGTCCAGACTTTTCTTGTTTTGACACCAAACCCACTGATGCAAAAAATAATGAAAATTTTGACAGCAAGTTAAAAAATAGCATGGTGGTTCAAATAAACTTGTTGAAGAGAACATTAAATGATGCATGTGGCACCTCTATAACAAAGCTTTTAGATGAAGTTACTAAGAAAAATGTTTAAAATCTTTATCCAGCACTACACTGGTTATTCCTCTTCCCATGAAAAATCTACACTTATAGTTTCTAAAGACTTAGATTGATCAAAGTGGAAGGCTCTTTATTTCAGCTCAAAAGGTTCTGTTGTATATAGCACACTGACTCGTCGCTTCTCATCATCTCTGGTAAATTTTAGGAAGAGTGTTTCTCTCACTCAGTTTTTTGCAAATGCGTAAAGGTATTGGGAGGACCCATAACAGCCAAAAACATTGGCCATAACTGCAAGGCAATGAAGTTCTGTATAATTTAAACCAGAGACAACATTACACAAATATTGAGTGTATCATCAAGACCCAATTTTTCTTAATCCGATTTTAAGGCAAGCGAACATCACTATCCTCAAAAAGTATGTTATTCACATACAGATCCAAGTGTAGCAAGACTGGATGCTAATAAAGAAAAAAATAGAAGTGCAGTCATGATAAGTTTGTAGCTTATTGATTATCAAGTTGTGGTTATGCCATCAAAACAACTAAAAAATGTGTTCTCTTTGTCAAATAATTGCAGTCTACCATTATTAGGATAGAAGCCTAAAAATTTGAGTTTAAGATAGTGGTACTGGTACCTCATTAGCATTAACATAAAGCTTGGGACCCATAAAACTGAACTGCAAAGATGCAACATTTTGCTGCTTTTTATCTGGACCAAGGGGAAGGTCGCCAAATACTGGTGCCCATTGTCTCGGAAGTTGAAATTCCAAAAATTGGTGAAGTTCTTCAATTGGTGGTTTATCTGCATGCAAACAGTAAGGTGAACACCGACATGTGATAACACTTTGCATTTCCTAAAAATAGTACTTTTGCTGTAATTATATTAACACCTCGAAGTGATGGCAGTAAGAGTGCTACTCTATCTGTTAATCGTATCATATCAATGCTTAGGTCTCAAAAGTTTGAGAAAGGACAATAAATGCTTCCCAACTCATTAGAACTTTTGCCAACACTAGACCTGCTCCCCTGAAGCAACATTAGTGAAGTGCTTATCAAATTAATATAGTATAAGATAGACCGAATGTCTAACTTCTTATAAGTAATCGAGAAGATGATCAAAACGCTCATTGGAAGACTCTACAGGACAAGTCAAGAAATAGGTTGAGCATCTAGGGTTACCCACTAGCAGAGGAAGAGGTACTCTGGAAGCTAAGCTTGTGTCCAAATTAGGTGGCATATCAATGGCATGATCTCTCAGCCGAGCATGTGAAACTAAACTAAACTATTGGATGAAATAGGAGAGCTCCTAAAGGATGATAAGTATATACATATTTAAGTAAGATGACTTTTTTGCTTACAACGTAGGTATAGGTTGATGGCATGGCCCAAGAATCCACTCCCATCAGTTCCACTCAAAAGTGATGAAATTGGAATGAAGGACATTGAAATCACTTCAGGCTCAAGCTGAACTGTTTGGCACCACTTATCATGAGGCATATTCTTACTGCTGCTTCCACCTCTCCTCCTCCAGAAGAATGTGATATCCTGGAATTGTTATTTTAAAACCCTTATAATGTCAAGTGTGTCGAGCAAAACAATGAAAACTAACTAACAAAAATATCATAGAATTAAGATCAGTACTAACTGTACCCAGATGGGTTGGGTAAACATAAGATTCTATAAATGCTATCATCAGTAAACATAAGATCCTATCATCTGTCAGTGCCATCACATCTTGTTACTAAGAAATTATTACCTCTTGGTTAGAGTGAAAACTTGGTGTACTGGAATCAAAGGTCAGTCCTTGTTCATTACTCTCATGCTGAAATGTGACAAAAAGATATATTAAAATATTGCAAGTCAGATATCAAGTTTCAGGTTTTTCTTATATAATATATCAAGAGAAAAGAGAGCGAGTCAAAGTAACTTAGATCTTCTAAATTCTTGACACGCCTAATCGCCATACGGAAGGACAAAATTTCGTAATGACTTAAAATGAATTGTATGAAAACAGCAGAAAACAAGATTAATACATGCACACTGTATTGTTCAATCTATTTGAAACCATAATTTGACATCATTTTCAGCATTAGTTAATTTGCCCTGAACAATCGTTACTTAATGCAGAAAAATTTTCATTTTTCTCGCTTGTTACAATTGGAATGCGAAAAAAGAATTTTATGGCTGGCATAAGTTTATCAGAAACAAGGTTTAACTTCTTGTTGTAATCGTTGTACAGTTGTACTGTCAGTTAATTCAATATTTTTTGGCAAATATAAAGCAAGTTCATTAAGTTTATAAATGACATAAAATAAAATCTGAATAAATATTAAACAAAGGCAAAAGAAAGGAGATTAGGTATATCTCTGGCTCAGCTCAGATGCAATTCCACCTCCATAAACCAAGCATTCTAAATGCCAATGTTACTTCTCTCTCATATTCCTGAAAAACGAATACACCAGCACCATATATAGCAAGAAGTTTCAGTCTCACAATATTCAAGTATGATGTGCACAATTTAGAATGAAAATCCTGCCCAAGTACCAACACACACTTGTCACACTTCTCTTTTATTAAGTGATGTTCCACAGATAGAGCTCCATATTGTAGGATCTACTCCGATGTAGCATCTACCCTTTTGACATGTTACCATAGCTCCAACGTGTTTCAGATAGTATAGCTTTTCAATCAACTTTTACTTAAGTTCCTTCTTGTAAAAAGAATTTGAAAGTTTGAACAAAAGCTCTTCATGGGAATCCACTAGTCAAACTACAATTCAAACTTACGCGATAGTATTGTTATCGCTTCCCTGTTTATTTATTTGTTCTTATGATTCTTATATATTTTTAGGCTACTGTGGAGACCAGTCGATGCTCTTGACCATAATGTTTCAATGTTGACACAAAAGTGTAAGTGCTCACTACAAAATGCATCTGCAGATGTGTAAACTTGACCTCAATGCAAAGCAGAATATTGCAAACCATCTTTAGGCACCATCTCCTGCATGTAACATATTGGCACTTGTAGGCTGTAGGTTCCAATAGTTATATTTTTTTCTATATAAAGACACGCCAATATAATATTGCAGTCCAAAAAACTCTCATGACTTGCTCATTTTATCATTGCTTTAGCAAGCGACATAATGGTCCTCTTTTAAGCTTTGACAAATGTTATCAAGTATGAATTGAGAACGCAAAAGGCTTTCATACAAATAATAACAAGCCAAAATGATGATTAAATATGAAGTGAAATTTTTTTCTTCCCACTTGCACATAAACAGTACAACACATATAAACAGAACAGTGAAGCAAATACATACAATTTCCCCATGGTAAGCTTTATTGGTCTTCCCACTTGCACATAAAACAGTAGAACACATATAAACAGAAAAGTGAAGCAAATACATACCATTTTCCCACGGTAAGCTTTATCGGGCTGCGTCCCAGAATGTCCACTTGCATTGCTGAACCTCTTGTCTGCGACATCCTTTAATCGTTTCTGCACGTCAGTGGGCAGAAGCAATGACGAATATTGCTGCTTGACATATACAACATCCTTTCCCCCCATCTTGACACCAACAATGACATGGGTACCATATGTCTCAATAAACCTGGAAATGAACAAATAAAATTTTCTGGTTATTCTGAAACAGAAATACTATGGTTTAGTTCAGATATTGAACAGCGAGTGCAAATTTCAATTATATCTCCAAGAACAGATCATATTTATATTTTATTAAAGGGAAAAAATCTCAGTAAGCTTCCACTCATTTTGACGACAAATAGATATCATGGTAACTAATGATATGAATCTTATATGCATTTGAAAGTCTATGATATTACTCTAGTCCATACACGATCACATTCTTAATCTTTTCCTGATTCTGCAATCTCCCATTTCCCAGCAAAAAGTAACCATGTGAGCAAAGCGCACACCCACTTGATATTTAGAAAGGGATTCTTAATTTTGCCAAACTGAGCCCAAAACCACGGTAAATATTAACTAGACTGTATGCCATTGTTAGTTTTGATGGCTGCAGAATGGCTACACCTTGAATTTACAGGTCACATATTATTATAGATGATGCGATAATTCTCGACCATCTATTTTCATCAGTCCATTTGTTTAAAATGTTTAGATTTATAATAGTGGCTGTGGCTCAAACAAGACAAATATTTTATGTTTTGAAAATCAATCTTGGAGAATATTCAATGATTAAAATCTGAAATCATCAGGGAACTGGGTAGCTACAGCAGTTTGATTATTGAAAAGAGACAAGTCCATTCCATGTCAGTATGTCGCCATTAAGACAGGGCCACACATGCTGGAGAAATGAACAAACCAATTTCCTTCCACTGACCTTGCCAATGCAGCTGGATCCCATGACGATGGGACTGCTTGTTTGACATGATCAGTCAGAGCTACCTGGGACTTCTCTAATGCAATACTGTAAAGGGTGATAGAGACTCCATCAAAAGCAACGGATTTTGTGAAGGCCGCATCTTTCTGCCAGGAGCCCGTAAACTCAAAAGCTGCATTGAAGTGGCCTGTTGGGATTTTACCTGAAAGTGATAATTCCTGGTTGAACTGTTCTGACATCTAGAAGGGAAAAGAAAAACAGATTACCATATTATTGGAAGCAGCCTATATCCATAATCCAAGTACTTCCTAAAATAGTTTGCAGTCTCAAATTCATTTTATTGCCTTCTTTTATTTCTTTATTTATTTCAATTGTTGAAGAATACCTAGTAAGTTCTAACCATGCCCTATCGCACCCATACGCACATACAGAAAGTGTTCTTATATTAAATGATGAGACAAGCCCACAGCATATCATAGCTTATTTTCATTCTCAACATTCATCTCATAAATACTCTCTCAAATCAAATAAGTAAAAGTCTACACAGAAAATGTCAAATAAAGTAGCATTTGACTAAACTAAAACCTATGAGTTGTGCCTAGCGATTTAAAACTACACCTTTATAGCCCCCCAAAATTGCTCTTCAATAAACCCATTAATAACTTGCAATATATTTCTTTTATTCCATCCCCTTTGGTACAATAAATAAACCCTAGTCGTACCACATGTTCTAAAAAGTAAATTGACTATAAAAGTGCTCAAACCCAAACTCAGAACGAGCCTGTAGATACAAATAAAGAAACACCTCCACCAATGGAAAGAGCTTCTCACACACAAACTTGTTTGGTCCCTTAGTCTAATCGATTTCAAAGAAATTTTTACTTGGTTAATTTCCCTTCCTTATGAATACGTTGATATGACATTTATGAGCTCAGCCTCAAACGCAAATGGTTATATCTTATTGCGAGAATTGAAATAAAGACGTAAATATATACATCCAACAAAATTCGACCTTCCATTCTTCCTCAATCGATTCAGCTATTAAAAAAGTCAAGCATATAATCCAAATTCCTCTTCAGCCACAAGTAATATTCAGTAGTTATGATCAGCGTGCTGTATTTGTACCTGCTGGAAAGATAGAACGTCAGAGCTGAACCGCATGCGCTCGCCTTTATCGCAATTGATGGACTTGGGTACATTCTGGACCAAAATACCTCCAGGAATCGCAATATCCCGCACCTGATCATCGTCAATCGCGATCAGCCTGGAGCCCTCTCTCGCAATTTGCTTCTTGCAGTACTTCAACCGCAGGTCCAGAGTCAAATCATAGCCCAATCCAATACAATGCACCGCCTCCTCCGCCCCGGTCCTCAACCTCAAAGCCGTTTCTTTCTTACTGACACTATTATTCTTCGCCATCAATTAAACAAACAAAAATAATTAAATCTTCTGCGTTTAACCGGTTATTTTTTGGTCCTGCTCCTTTATTCTTTTTCCAGCTACAAGGTCAATGAAGATGGCCGAATTCATCAAATTATGAAAAGTGGAAGCACAACTATAGCAAGAACCAGAAAGTTAGGTAAAAAAATCAAAAGGGTCCTCAGGCGATTGAGTTTTTAAGGAGGGTTTTGGAATTAAACTTGGAGAAGATAAATTGAACTCGTCAAAATGGAAAAAGCTAGTTCATTCCATTTCCACCGTTTTTGGCTTGGAAAATATTGTTTGTTTCAACTTTCAAATATGTAGTGGCATCGTTTTGACTTTCCGTATTCATTAGTGGAAGGAGAGAGACGATCGATAAGTCAAAGTCAGGGTGCTGACGCCGCTAACTTCCCGGCGTTTGCACAAATGAAAAAAAAAAAAAGAATCTAATTTTTTTTTGGTAAAATAACTTTCTCCTTACTTCAAAAATCAGAATTCAAAAAATAATAATGTTTTAGAAATACTGTAAGTTAGGGATGAAAAAGAAAGTGATGAACTCATCAAATCGAACCAATATCACCATTTTGAAATCGTTGATTTGGTTCGTGTTGCTTCGTTTTCAATCGTTAAAAATCTGCAAAAAAAAATATAGTAATATTTCAAGAAACTCATTTTGTTGTCAACTTTTATTGGCCTTTAGAAAAATAATAATAATTTTTTTTGTTATCTAAAGAATCAAATTGCAAGCTTAAGTTTTATGAATGCTACATCAGCCATAAAAAAGTTCACATCCCATGCTCATGTGTCACATACTAATATTTATGTCTCGATCGTCGAGACCGCTCGAACCAAAAGAACGTGTCGTCCGTTATGACGAAATAACGGCAACTTACAAAAATGACTACAATGCCCTTGAAATCTAAGACCATTGCACAACAAAGAAAAAATGACCAAATATTTTATTCTAAAAAATCAAGAGATGGTAAGAACATCTATCCTAAAACAAAAAGCCTAGAATTGAAAGAATTTTCGGGATCTCTCTAAAATTGAAGAAATTTCTGATCAAGAAGCAATATCAAGCTGAGTAGAACGCTTGAATATCAAAATCCATCTCCCATACAGAAATTGGCTTCAAAACACACAATTGAGGAAAACCCTGATGAAATATAATCATCTTGAAGTGGTTTGATACTCAAACTCAAACTTTGTTGGATGCATTAATAATAGATTGAATTTATATTCGACTAATTGTTCCTTTTAATTGGAGGAGTTATCGTAGAAGAGTGCAAAACAATTCGTGATTAATGCATATACTATGGAAACTGAATTTATAGCATGCTTTGAGGCTACAATTCGAGAATTATGGTTGTTGAACTTTATTTCAAAACTTGTATTTGCCAAGAATATTGCTAACCTGCTAAAAATTTATTGTGAGAATTCCACAACAACTTTATTCTCTAAGAATGACAAGTATTACAAAGGTGTGAAACACGTAGAATTGAAATACTTTTTAGTTTAAAAAGAAGTTAGAAAAAACATATTGTTGACGATGAAAATCATATCAACAAATCATGTTCACCTATCTACAATTTTCACTTCATAAACTCGTTAATTTGAATGCTTAAAACAAGAGCGAGGAGTAAAATACGTATTTGAGAGGGATATATTTGAATTGCATGCCTTCTTTTTCAATTGAGGGGGGCATTTATAGAATTTCTTTCCCCCAAATTTTGGGATAATTTGATCATTTTGAGAGAATGACAAATGGCATCTCATTATTGACTATCTTCTAACTGATTTGGTTAAAAATCACGTTTTATTCACTTATTCACGTGCCTTTTATTGACCGCATGTAGCCAACTTGAATACGAAAAATGGTTTGCAATATTTTAGGCGAGCCTTCTATTTCTTTGTTCTCCTCACGTGTCGCTTTACATTTCACCCAATAGCTAGATGGGTTTGCGGACTACACTTCAGTGGTTAACACATACAATATCAATTGTGTTGGAAATCTACTTAATCATGCACGGCGGAAATAAACAATTTCAATTTCCAAACAATGATCTGCTTTATGTTTAGATAGAAACTGTGATAAAAATTGTCCAGCCTCCAATGGTGATCCACACAGAGAACAAGAATGACAGTTAGAGTTTTATTTTCTCGTGCTAACAAAAATAATAATTTTTCCATCTTTTTTTTTTCAAACCCTAGCAGCCTATTAATATAAGTCCAAACGGACTTGGTCAGTCTCTTAAACTTAACCCGATCCAATATTTAATTAATCGAATTAATTAAATCCGGTCCATGAATTAATTAATCCAATTAATGAATTCGGGCATATTAATAAGCAACCTAATTAATTAATTACCCAACATTTGTTAATTAATTAATTGGTAAATCACATTCTTCTGGTTCTCTTTTGTGTGTGACCCATTAGGTTCCCGATCACGATACCTAACGACGTAAATTATTATTTTGATATAATCAAAATTGATAAATTAAAACACCCCTTTTAATTTATCATCAATTCACACCTGTCGTCCCAAATTGACATCTAGCAATGTGTCAGGGCAATACATGTGACGGGAAATGTCACGTGGTATGATAAAATCAAACTTGTTCGTTTACCATGAAACTATAATCCTTTCGTCAATATGATTCGATCAATTACGAGATATGGATATGTATCAATTTCAATCATCGATCATATCTTTTATCCCACTGTTAAGTCAATGTAAGTCGAAAATTCCTTTTCGACTTATGAGTTCACCTTGGCCAATGATTTCATTATGAACTTAACTGGATCAAAATATAGATCATAATCTCTTACTATCTAAAAGTGACGAATTCTCTATTGATCATTCATAACCTTCATATGATTCTTGACATACCTGAACGATGTCGTATTAGCGACCATTGACATAGTAACATCCAACATCACCAAAGTATGACTGTCCTCATATAAGGCACTATGATGACCTCAAGTCAAATGACCAATTCCACTACCGAACGTTAGAGATTAACTACTGACACTCAGATAGTTATCCGTGTGGAATCTCCCACCCGGTCTCTAATGTTTTGTTCTATAAGAAAACATCAACGTGTTCATGTAAGTGTCACCACATTTTAGCTTGTGAGATCAGCTACTTACTTCACAAGTAAGAAATGCCACACGTGATGGTTTACCCGTAATAACGATATCCGTATCTCGTTATTACATATGACTACGGACGATTTAAGATTCAATTATATGTAATTTGTATTTCACTATCACAACTCATTGTGATTAACAAATCACCATAACTTGAATCTACAGATTCTATTATTTTAATCTATTAGAATATCAATTCAATTAAATAATAGATATTGTCATAAATATGCATCGATTATATATACATTAAAAATGTTTATGTCCAAAATTGATTGGACCTAGGGCATAACACTTACAAATTGAACATATAAGCATTGAACTTCTGATAGCAAACCCATTGACGAAAGGGCTTGGACTAAACACAATTAACTCTTGTTTGATCCCCATTTTTCTTTATCTTCTTTCAAACACACATTTTTTAATGAAATAATATTACACGCAATCCAAAAAAATTTCTTTCATTTTTAACCACACATTCTCCATCAATTACTATTCCAAACTGCATTTTACACTAAAAATAGGGCTCGAACAGTCCCTTAAAGAACATGTCGAAAGAATGTGTATTGAATGTAATACTCTTAATCAATATGTGCATTTGACACTTCGAGCAGACTTTTGTATTTATGATATTTCACGTTTTACTTGTAGTATGCATCATTGATAAGCAGGAAGAGCCTTATAGACACTACAGTAGTAGACTATAACTATTGTTCTTTGCTTTTGAATAATGCTATGTTTAGAATTAATGAAGTAGTACATAGAAGAAACAATGTCAATCAAACGATATATGACCTCCATAACTCTCATTAATTCTTAGTGAAATTATGACGTTTGTTGTGAATTATGATTTTCTTATTCATGTCTTCCATTAATGAACCTTAATGAAGTTCAAAGATAAGAACATTAGAGGAAGTGTAAATAGTTCATGGTTTAATAATAAAATGAGTTCTTTAATGTTATCTTATGATTAAGAACAAATAAACCTTAAATGAAGATGAGATAAATTAAAGGGATAATTGCAGCAGTGGTCCCAAATCCATCATTTTTTTGCATATTTTACCTTAATCTTCAATTTGTGCCATCTACAGTCCCAAACTTTCAAAAATTAGCACATGGGGTCCAAATGAATGATTTCTGTTAGTTTGACCGTTAGTTGATTCAATAATTGACTTTCACAAATTTTAAAAGGGGTAAAATAGTAATTTTGAATTAAAATTTAAAAACTATATAACAAAGGAAAAAAATAAACCCATCCCTCCTGATGCTACCCCCTCTGATTTTGTCGAAGGATGCAGTTTCATAAGAACTGTATTACTTGGCCAACTCCATACATGAAATGGTTGTATTCCATTCTCAAGTACAGAGCTCCAAGTGGGATTAGGAATATGAGCATTTTTTTCTTTACATGGAGAACTGTTCAATTTCGGTATCCCTCTCTCTCAAATTTCTCAGCCTATGATGAATTAAAGTTTGAGGCAGCGAGAGGAAAAGATGGAAGCCAGTCCAGAGATGCCCGGACCATTCCTCTGGTTACATGCCCTCCAAATTAATGTGTTCGTATTGTTCTTTCTATTCTTAATTATTTTAGGATTTTGCTATTTGTACACAATCAATTACATAATATCATATAGAAGGAAAAGATTGGATGAAAAAGTTTATTTTGTTTTCAACTAACAAATGATAGAGTGTCATATAACATTATGTAATCCATTATATAAATCTTGATGTTTATGGAGCAAGATAAATTATTTTATATAGAGGAGGTAAATCACAAATTTGGTCCAGATTTCTTCCATCATTTGCTCTTGGGTTTCTCGTTTATTACACAGAAATCCATGCAAATCTTGACTTGCTCGTTTCTTATTATTTTCAATGCTGGAAACTCATTGAATTTGAACCCTTTTCCCTTTCATCTTCTCATTCTTGCTTCTGCTAATGAATTTCAGGGAAGCCATGAATGAAAATCATCATAAAGGTAAGAATTTGTTCATGGTTTCACCATTCAAGAAAATTGCATGAGTTTTGTTAATATCCATGGGGCCATATGCACATGGAATAACTAAATGGGTATCGAGGCCAGACTAGGCATACATATATAGGGTGCGTTTGAGTCATATTATTTTGGAAGAATGTATTTTAGAATACTAGATTGATGGAGAATGTGTGGTTGAAAAAGAAGGAAATTTATTGATGTGATGAAAAATATTATTTTATTAAAGAAAGTGTGATTGAAAATGAGTAGAAAAATGAAAATAAAATTTTTAATGTGTATCAAATAGAGGCATATCAAGTGCAGGATTAACAATTTTCCATACTTCTAAATAACAAAAGAGCATTCATCGTCATTAATTTAATATGGTTGCTCGCGCCAATACAAACTTTCAGAAGAATCGATGACTACACCGAAGGCTCTCACGGGATGTACCAAAACTGCGCTTCACTCCAAAATGTCCAGTTAACTAAGAGAATCAACCAACTCCGAGGTCCGTTTATTACCAAAAACAAGTCATTTATGAGAATTATAGGAGGTCATGCAGATCCAATCTAATCTCACTTTTGCTCCACAAGGATCAAAATCAAATAAACACTCATTCTTGTTATGTCAAGCGAAAATATACTTCTAATTTCTCAAAAACTAACGATCCATTGAACTAAGCACAGATATATATTAACTGTTAATAAATCGTAATTCAAACAACATAAAATTTTGAACTTTATATGTTAGACGGTTGAACGATTAATTCTAAGTCTTGAATGCATGTGTTTGACACCATTTTGGTTGTATTATAAATTTTGGAACGGTAATTATTAGAAAAATGTATGGTTGAAAAGTAATGAAAAGTTTAAAATTTATGTATAATATTATTTTATTTGGAAAATGTACGGTTGTAGGAAGGAGGAACTTTAAAAAACAAATTAATGGTTGGCAAACACAAGAAGCTTAATGGGTTCGATAAATATGAAGTTGACATTTGTGATCACAGTACATTACCTGACTAATCTTTTGTCCAAATGGCAAGAGAGAGAAAGTAGCCCAAAGTCATGGTATCGCCAACCTAACCAGCCAATTCTCGAATCGAACGTGCATACGCGTCAAAATCCATTGTAACAAAGACAACGTCAATGATCAACATCAATCAAGAAAATTGTTGGAAGACTGTGTGGGTAATGCTATATCCTTTAGCACAATCAAGAAAATCTAAGTGAGAGATGAAGAACAGAAACAGGGGCAAAGTTTCACTCGAATGGATTGTGATTCTGTGCATTTTCAGCTTCGCCCTTGGCACGTTTTTCAGCAACAGGTTTCTACTCTTTTTGTCTATAAATTTTCGATTTATCTTTCATTTTTCTTTGTATTTCACCATATTAATGATTCATGCTTTGAAATCCATGCACTGAGTCTGGTTTCACTGTTGTATTTATGAACTTTAATGGTGTTTGAAGAAAAATAATTTTATTTATGAATTTGTACTGAAGTTTTGGATTTTCTTGTTTACAGAATATGGGTTGTTCCCAAATCAGAGGATCAGATCATGCCCATTAAACGACGACCAGGAATTTTGGCTGCTAATTCCAATGACTGTGCGACAGACAAGGTTTTCTTCCTTAATAATATGTTCGGTTTTTTCAATCAAAAGCCAATTGATCTAAATAATTTAATTCATTCATTTACGTTTGCAAATTTCTATTGGTCTTTTGAGTAATAAAAAAAATCAAATTTATTTTGAACACGTTTTAGTTTGTTGTCATTATGGAATTATCGAATCTATTTCAGGATAAGGAGGATCTGATTGGAGAGTTTAGCAAAGCCCATGAAGCAATCGAGTAAGTGCCCTACATCACAAATATTCAAAGCAAAAGAAAGACAGAATTTCTTAAGTCGTCTAATTGCTTAAAAATCCTGTATTAGTTATGAACTTGTTAATGTTTTGTTAATTTTCTAAGTCGTGTAATTACTTGGAGGCATGTTAGATCATTGGACTCTTCGATTGCTAAACTGCGTATGGAGTTGCCTTCAACAAAGAATTCCCGCAAGATTGGGAAGTTTGAAAACTTTAGTACCGTTGTTGTGCATCCGGGCAGTACTGAGACGAGGAAGACGACATTTATGGTTATTGGTATAAACACAGCATTTAGTAGCAGGAAGAGGCGTGATTCAGTTAGAGAAACCTGGATGCCTCAAGGTGGTGTTACTTCACTGTGTTCTTTAAGACATGCTTTTATCTTGATCTTTTGTTTAATGTTGCTCTAAATTTCTTGATTAGGTAAAAGCTTACTTCAACTTGAACAAGAAAAGGGGATTGTTGTTCGTTTCATGATTGGCCACAGGTAATTAAGTTTGTATAATGCCGACTAGACTTGATCGAAGTGATAATTTTTTATTCAGATAGAGTTTATCATTTTTATAACTTGTAGCTCATCCTTAAAAATACATCAAGAAATCTTCCCTCAGACTTATATTTGAGTGATGCAGTGCAACATCCAACAGCATTTTAGATCGAGCAATTGACTCGGAGGACTCTCAGCATAAAGATATTCTAAGGCTTGTAAGTATAAGTAGAGACTCGATATCCTCTGATTACATCAGATTCATGAATCATTTCTATTAAGTGCATGTTTTGTAGGCTTAAAAGATTTACTTATTCTGAAGTGAGGAATTTTTTTTGTCAAAGTTGAAAATAAGTTACTTAGCCCCTGTTGGGTGCGTTAGAATCTGATTAAAATTTAAGTCAAAGTCAACAATTAATTTTAACCACACGTTCCATGGGACGCACAACTTTTCATCCACACAATCCATCAACTTTTATCAAAATCTGATTTTAATCTCTACCAAACAAGGGCTTATTTTAAAAGTAATTGCTATCCAGTTGTAACATAAACAACTTATAAGTAGGAAAAGAGTAATGTGTTTGGATATACTTGAAAGTAAATTGACTTCCTTTTAAGGTTAGCCAAATAGTTAAGTACATTATTTTGCAGGAACACATTGAAGGATATCACGAGTTATCAGCTAAGACAAAAGCATTCTTTTCTACTGCAGTTGAAAAATGGGATGCGGAGTTTTACATCAAGGTGGATGATGATGTTCATGTAAATTTGGGTACATTTGCTTTCGTTTTCCTTCCATATCCTGACCTATAGACTATTGGGAACCTAAACATTCTCATATGTAATTCATTTGAAACCTTAGTGGTTTAAAATTTTATGATATATGATAATCAATGGTAATTCAGGCACGTTAGCTGCAACTCTTGCTCGTTACCGCTCGAAGCCTAGAATATATATTGGATGTATGAAATCGGGACCAGTTCTTCATCAAAAGTAAATCCATATACACAACACTCAATGTTTGCAATGGCCTATTATGCTCGTGCTAATTTACATTTATATATCAGATGTCATGTTTTCATATTAAGCTGTTATCTCCCGATAGGAATGTTAAATACCATGAACCCGAGTATTGGAAATTTGGAGATGAGGGAAATAAATACTTTCGACATGCAACTGGGCAGATCTATGCTATCTCAAAGGATCTGGCAAAATACATCTCCATCAACCAGTAAGTTATCTTCTCTCCAAACAATTTTTCCTTTTGTTCTCTTTAAATGAAATACAAAATGAATGTCTTGATATAGTAATGGTTGCATTTAGTCGTTTGCATAGACAACCTAATCGACTTATTAAGGATCAGATGAAAACTTAAAAAGCCACAAATAATGGTTAACTGACGGGTAGTTGTTTATACATACCTTTCTCGTGATGATTTTTTAGGCCTATTCTGCATAAATTTGCTAACGAAGATGTAACACTTGGAGCATGGTTTATCGGTCTTGAAGTTGAGCATATTGATGATCGCAACATGTGCTGTGGAACTCCACCTCGTATGCAGTATTCTTTGCTTTTTCTGCATATTATTTAAATAAGTGTCGTCATTATTGATTTTTTCTTCTCGAGTCCAAATAAGAATCTTAGTTTCTGTGCAGAATGTGAATGGAAAGCACAAGCAGGTAATGTTTGTGTTGCATCATTCGATTGGAGCTGCAGTGGAATTTGTAAATCTGTGGAAAGAATCAAGGATGTTCATGCCAAGTGTGGTGAAGATGCTGCCACTCTTTGGAATGCTCTTCTCTAGTATTACATGGTACGAGAATTATCCTATGTCATCCTTGCAGCAAAATACATAGAGAAATTGAAGCAGCAGCTTGATGCATGGCACTGAAGATCTATCTATATAGTAAATCGAGTATGTTTTGTGTCACGAGGAGAAGTACACGGTAGACAAATTTTCTTTAGATTTTGAATTTACAATTTGTTGTGATGAATTCTCATACCAAGTCCACAGTATCTTTCATCATCTGTGACTAGTTAGTCTTGGGCTATTTTAAGTCGAGAATCTGAAACTTAATTTTATGTCTGCAAAACAAAAGGCTGATTATAAGTTTGGTTGGCTATCAACAAGGCGACTAAGGGACAACTTATCAAATCAAGTAATCCTTCACTAAAGTTTGGTATGTCTACAGATACAAATGGGAGAGAATGCTGCTCCGGTCCAGACAATTCATCAGTAAAACACTGAAGTAAAATAAAGAACTTGGAAATGAAATGTTCGATTGATAATCATGAACTAGAAATGAACTCCTTCAGGCCTAACACGATTATAAATGTGCATGTTAAATACACATGAGCCATTCACCGGGGTACGTATTATGTTCGACCAGATTGCAAATATTTGACAAAAATCAGGGAGCAGGTTCTCCAACTTTACAACTGATCAGCCTCTAGCTTTTCTTTGCTGATAGTTCAAATGCTCATTCGATGAATGGTGCAAGATATTTTACTGTGTGTATATTTCCTCTTAATCTGTTTCTAATTTCCAAACTTTAGCTTTTCAGCTGGATATATTCCACTTATTTTACCTTCTTTCCGTTGCTTCGTTGATGAGAACTTTGAACTTCCAAACTTCTGAATCTGATCAAATGGCTTAGTATCTTTCGCGTTATCCCCTCTGCTTCTGCAGTCATATACAACGTGCGTCAACAATATTGACACAATAATAAATGTGATATAACTCAAAGATGCTCACAAAGATAACTAAATAAAGTCATATCGAATAGACAAAAGAATACACACCCAACGTGCAACAAGAAAAATAACACACCAACAATGGCCGTGCTTTTAACAACTGCTTTCAGAAGATGCTTTTGACCATGCTTCACGGGAGGGAGTTCGGGACTTGTATCATTTCTTCCATCTGAAGTATTTTCTGCCAAAACTTCTACATTGTGTTCTCCTTCATCCTAAATAAGTAAAAGAGTAAATAATTACAGGTTACTCGCAGACAAATAGAGTGCTTCGGATATAAAAAACTGTGTGACTTTTAGTTGATAATCACCTGAATTCCATTCTCAGAAGCATTACAAGTAGTGTCATGACCGGATAGTTGGCATTTATGCTGAGATGAGGATAAGATTTCGGTAGAAATATCCAATTTTTTATGTACGAATTCAGGTTCTAGGAAATTACTTGCTGAAGCGCATGGTTGCTTTCCAAACTCAACTGTCTTTTGGGTTTCACACAATACAAACAACTCTCTACCCTGCTTGCCAGCCTCAATTTCCATTAAATATTTGTAGTTGAAGAATTGTCTACACTAACGTTCGTAGATGAAGAATTATCTGTGTTAATATTTATAGATGAAGAATCTTCCACAAAAACATTTGAAGTTGAAGAATCCTCTGCATCAAACTGGTCTTCAAAATTCAAGTTAAGCATCCGGCCTAACACAGAACTCATGCTAGTGGTGGATGATACTTCAACATCTTCGTCGTCAGAAAATTTCCTTTGAAGTCCATTCTGAGTGCTCCTATTTTTGGAGGTTAGTCCATGTGAATCAACATTAAGGAAGAAATCAAAAAGATTGTTTTCTCCATTGAAGACGAGGACTGCTGCCATCAGTTGTATGGACAATCAAGTCGGAAAATGCCAAGTAATCTGAAATATAATTTCTTCCATCTCCACTAATGCTTGAAGTATTTCCTACCACTGAATCATCATTCTCAAGGGCAAAGTTGATATCGGATATACCCACAGCACCATTGTTGTGGCTATGTCTCACTTGATCATTTTTTGTGCAATTAGACAACATTTTATCAAGTAGATGAAAATTTCCAACATTTTCTGAAGAAAGCAGTTTTATTGGCTCGAATGAACGTGCTGATTCATGCGGGTCAAGTTCGTATTCCTCCATACATGGGTATTTGATATCTGATTGTAGTACATTTGATCCTTCCAAATATTGTCCAATTTCTGGATACGCTGCAGGTGAACTTTCTGAGTCTGGATGTAGTTCGGCAGTAGCATCAAACTTGTTGGCAGATGAAGACAAAGAATGCTCTTCTACATATCTGCTTTCTGCCTCATCTGACTCTTCAGAGCGAGAATCATCATATCTATCAGACAGCGCATATAGATTTTTCTACATTGCAGTAGGAGGGCAATAGCAGATTAGTGATTCAAAATTAAATATAATTTAAGCAAAGATAATTCTCCATCAATTTTTTTTCCCCCTCTTGGTTTTTCAAATTGCATTGGCTT
The DNA here is from genome assembly GCA_019097785.1 of Fraxinus excelsior. Lineage (NCBI taxonomy): Eukaryota > Viridiplantae > Streptophyta > Magnoliopsida > Lamiales > Oleaceae > Fraxinus > Fraxinus excelsior. The sequence continues at coordinate 7,104,935 of CM032623.1, read as the reverse complement.
GCTTGAGTAAGGGTAAAATTGGAAAATAATGTAGTAAAAGCCTCAACTAAAACACTGGTAGAAGTGAAACAAACCAAATTTGTGAAACAGATGAAGTAGCAAGTTGCTGATAGGCGATCCCAGTAACTATCTACTAATTCTCGAGGGCAAAGTTGATAAGGGAAATATCGGCGTACCTGTTTCAATTTTGTTCTGGAACCTTTATGCAAATTGGAACTGGATGAACTTGAAAGGCTGCATTGTGATTGTCAAGGATATTGAATAAGATTCCAGAGATCGTCAAAAATTGCGATTATAATATTTCCTTTTAGTGTAGGATTACTTTCCTTAGTAGTAGATTGCATAATATTTCCTTTTATGTTTATTTCATTTTACAGTTATTTGTAACCCTATAAATAAGGTCTTTTACTTTGTAATAGAAACAAGTTTATTATATACAATTTATAATATTCTTTATATGGTATCAGAGCAGTTTCGATCCTAAACAAATTAACTTTTGAATTTCGTTTCCGGCGAGCGGCCTTGAGCCGCTCGTCCGGCTACCAATGTTTTTTTTTTATTTTCTTTTCGGATGTATTCTTATAAAGTCGCATCACATTCCGGTGGCCACAACTCAGTTTCTGCAGTTTGTTTGGAGTTTCTTCAGCTTTTGGTAATCTGGAACTTGGTCCAGTTTATTTGGAATTTGGTTAAGTATGTCCAGTTCATCTGGAATTTGGTTTAGTATATATCCAGTTCATCTGAAATTTGGTTCAGTTCATTTGGAATTTGGTTTAGTATATGTCCAGTTTATTTGAAATTTGGTCCAGTTTATTTGGAATTTGGTTTAGCATGTCCAGTTCATCTGGAATTTGGTCTAGTTCATTTGGAATTTGGTTTAGTATATGTCCAGTTCATCTGAAATCTTGGTCGGTGTTTTGGCGTTAGAGCTTTTGTTGGAACATGAATTATATGTTCAACTAAGTTTTCCCGACAGATAAAGCTCGCTGTGTGTGTCGGCACACTTCGTCAATTTCCTTTGGAAATCTTACTGGTGAGTGAGCTCTCTGGAGTGTCTTTGGAGTGGTTGAATCTTCGATTCTCTTGGGTCACAACTCAGCCTTTTAGGTGTGGGTTCTTCTGGTCGTCCACGGTTGACTGAATTTTTGTCAACGTATGACTCTTCTTCGGTGGTTTCTCGTAGTTTTTCGTGGTTTCTCGTTGTTTCTTTGGAGTGTTCTTGAAGTGGTTCTTTGTTGTTCTTGATCTCTCGTCGTCAGTACTTTTCGTCGTTGGTTGCTTTGATTTGGATTTCTTCTTCGTGGGCACAAATATTGTCATCGTCGTCAATTCATGATTACAAATTGATGATTTTACCAGCATCAATTTGAGGGGGGATGTCAAGGATATTGAATAAGATTCCAGAGATCGTCAAAGATTGCGATTATAATATTTCCTTTTAGTGTAGGATTACTTTCCTTAGTAGTAGATTGCATAATATTTCCTTTTATGTTTATTTCCTTTTACAGTTATTTGTAACCCTATAAATAGGGTCTTTTACTTTGTAATAGAAACAAGTTTATTATATACAATTTATAATATTCTTCACAGTGATGATTCCAAGCTTCTTCGAATGCCTCCGACCATATCAGTGGGCATGGCTACCATGTACACAACCACATTAAAGTCCGGAACCTAACAAGAATATATATTTGATGGATTTTAGTGCATGACTAGAAGGTTTCAAACAAAATTTGCAAAAATATAGGAAGCTACTTAAAATACTGGCAACGATAACCAGGAAATGGATCTGGTAATAAGATTAAAGAAATCCTAGAGACCATGATTGATGTATGATTAATCATGATTGATATATAATTGATTAAATATTTCCATAACTTAGGTTGATTGTTAGGCTAATTTCTTGTATCCTAAATTAGAAGATTATTTTTTCATTTTTTATTGTTGTATACTATAAATAAGGTGTTATAGGTGTGTACAATTCAATCAAGATATACATAAAATTCTTATTTTATTCTTTATGGTATCAGAGTCCATTAAACTATAACAAGCAATTCGACTCGATTAAGACTCAAAAAATGAGTATACGAATTTCAAGATTGGTCTGCTCAAACAAGTCACCATCTTGCGAGGACATGTTAAGAGATAAAATCTCACATCGAATAAAGATGAAAACATAGATTAATTTATAAAGGTTTAATCTACTTCTCTTAAGAAGATTGACCTTTCAAGATGAAATCTCAAAGTCTTAACATGGTATCAAAGCCGATTTTCTCCTAAACCGAGCTAACAATGGGGGACGCCTCAGTCAACAGCCAAGAATAGATGACTTCAAAAACTCGCACGAGTCAAATCGAGAAACAACAGGGAGAGGAAAATACTCAATCCACTCCGGGCAGCAACACCTCAAATTCAGATCAATTGAAAAAGATAATAGAGATGATTGCTACCCTTCAATCCTCTGATTAGTCATAAGAAAAATATTCTTTCTAATTCCTTAGCTCATAGATGTAATCCCTTGAAAGCCTTAACCACCTCCCATACTCATACTCCTTAGATTATAGATTAGGGAGCATTTAACCATATGATTAATTCTTATCCTCTATTTTCAACATATTTGTTAGCATAAATAATTATATACCGTAATTATAGGGATTCTCTTTTCTTTATTTAGATTTCTCCTTGTATATATATATATATATATATATATATATATATATATATATATATTTGTATTCTCTCCTTGTAATAGACATTCTCTTTGTAACAGTATTCATCATATACTGGAAATATGAAAGTAAAAATTGCAGATGGATCCCTTTATCCTTTGCAGGCAAAGGAAGTATTCGTACCTCTGATTCTATTAGTTTAAACTCGGTTCTCCATGTTCCAAAATTATCTTGTAATTTGTTGTCTTATGTCAGTTGATTAAACACTCCAATTGTTATGCTAAATCTTTTTCTTGTCATTGTATCTTTCAGGATGTGTCATCGGGGATGATGATTGACGGTGCTAAAGAGTGTGAGGGACTCTAGTACTTTGAGTAGGCTAAAGTGAGTAACCAATTTCAAAATGTTATCTGTAATTCTACTTTTTCCTCTAAGATTAGTGAATTCCTGTTTTGGCATTCTAGGATAGGTCATCCTAATTTTGAGTATTTGCAATATTTATTTTCTGCTCTTTGTTCCAATAAATTGTCTCTTGATATTCAATGTGAAGTGTGTGAACATGCAAAACATCATCGTACTTCATTTCCAAAATCTACATACAAACCCACTAAGTCGTCCACTATAATTCGCGGTACTGTTTCGGGTCTTCCCCGTATTCCTAGTCGAACACACACAATGTGGTTTATCACATTCATAAATGACCATACACAACTTTGTTGCGTCTATTTGCTGAAAAATAAAAATGAAGTCTGTTCTATTTTTTATCAATTTTTACTCCATAATCCAAACACAATTCAACACCAAAATACAAATTTTATGCACTGACAATGGTACTGAATATTTCAATCAATGTTTGAGTCTCTATCTTCATGACCATGGCATCATTCACCAGAATTCATGTGTCGACACCTCTCAACAAAATGGGATTGCCGATTTAAAAAATAGACACATCATTTATGTAGCTCGTGCCCTAATGTTCACTACCAACATGCCAATTTTTTTTTTGGGGCAATGTTATCTTGACTGAAACCTATCTCATAAATAGAATGCCTAATCGAGTCCTTTCATTTGCCACCCCTCTTCAAAAATTTCAAGATGTCTTTCCTCACTCTCGACTTAATTCCACCCTTTCCCTTAAAATCTTTGGTTGTACAGCATTTGTACATGTCCATACACACCCGCAAGCTAAACTAGAACCTCGAGCCATAAAATGTATTTTTCTTGGTTATTCGCCTACTTAAAAAGGTTACAAGTGCTATGATCCCGTATCACATTGCACCTATGTGAGTCTTGATGTAACATTATTTGAAAACACTCCTTTCTATTCTAAGTCCTCAATTCAGGGAGAGAATTTAAGTGAATCTCCGATCTTGAATCATTCGGCTAATGACTCTCTTTTCTTTGATTTTTACCCAAACACTGATTCTATCACACCATCATCATCCTCCACTCCTTCGACGGTTACAGAAGGAAGATTACACTCAGAGTAATGTGTAGAAAAATAGCGAAACAAAGAGATACTGGTTTACTCACGAATGCCAAAATCAAGGCCTAATGAGAATCTCACACCTAAGGAATCGATTGAGTCTGAATTGGTGGCAGTTCCGTACAACCAAGAGTCTTTCCCTAGTTCAAATCAGGTAATAGAACATCTCTCTAATACTCCTAAACCTTATGATATTGATTTACCTATTGCACTCAGAAAACAACCTCGTTCATGTACTCTCCATCTCATTCCAAAATATGTATCCTACAATGCATTGTCTACAGAGTGTCATGCTTTTACTTCTAACCTTGACGGTGTGAAAATTCCTAAGAATAAGGAGGCATTGGAGATTCCTGAGTGGAGAGAAGATTCGATGGAGGAAACAATGGAGTTGAAAAAAATAAACTTGGGAAGTGATGAAATTGCCACATGGGAAGAAAACAGTGGGTTGTAAATGGGTGTTTACTGTGAAGTATAGAGCTGATGGGATGGTGGAGAGGTACAAGACTCATCTTGTTGCGAAAAGATTTACTCAAACGTATGGCATTGACTACACATAAATCTTTGCACCCGTGGCTAAGTTGAACACGGTCCGAGCTATTTTGTCCTTGGTTGCCAACCTAGGTTGGCAACTGCAACAACTCAACATAGAGAATGTTTTTTTGAATGGTGAACTAGAAGAGGGGTTTTTCATGACACTACCTCCAGTTTTCTGTAAAAAGGGAGAAGAAAACACGGTATGAAAGTTGAAGAAATCCTTGTATGGACTCAAACAATCTCCTAGAGCATAGTTTGATATGATAGATATTCTAAGGTGATAAAAATGGAAGGTTATTGTCAGGGATAATCAGATCACACTATATTCTATAAGCAAAAAATGGGAAGAAAACAATTTTGATTGTATATGTGGATGACATCATCCTAATGGAGATAATATCGAGAAGATGAAAAGATTGAAAAAGGTCTTAGCCGCTAAATTTGAAGTTAAGGATATGAGACAAATGCGGTGCTTCTTGGGAATTGATGTGGCTAGATCGAAGAAAGGGATCAATGTTTCTCAGCGAAAATATGTCCTTGACCTCTTAATTGAAATGGGCATGCTCAGCTGTAAGTGTGACATACCCGTTGAAGTCGGAAGAAGGACAAAAGATGCAGGAAAATCAGTTGAAAAGGAGGTATCAGAGGATTGTTGGTAAACTAATCTATTTGTCACATACTAGACCTGATATCGCCTTTGTAGTAAGTGTGATAAGCTAGCATATGTACTCGCCAAAAGAAGTTAACCTAGAAGATGTGTACAACTAAGGTATCTTAACGGGACTCCAAGTAAATGTCTATTTTTCAAGAGACGTGAAAGAAGGGAGGTGGAGATCTTTACACATGTTGATTGGGAGGTTCAGTTGAGGATAGAAGGTCTACTACTGAATAATGCACTTTTGTATGGGGAAATTTAGTCACTTGGAGAAGTAAGAAACAAAATATAGTAACCAAAAACAGTGTTGAGGCTGAGTTCAGAGTTGTTCCACAAGGGATATGTGAATGATTGTGGTTAAAGAAACTTTTAGAAGAACTACGGGTTACTGCAAGATTACTGATCAAACTCTATTGTGATAACAAATCTGCCATCAACATTTCTCTCAATCTCATTCAACGTACCGAACTAAGCATGTAGAATTAGATAGACATTTCATCAAAGAAAATGTGGAAGACGGAGTTACTTGTATGCCTATGTTCCTACAAAAGAACAAACTGCGGACATCTTCACCAAAGGATTACCAAGACACCATTTTGATGATTTCATCTGCAAGTTGACTATGATCAACATCTATGATCCAACTTAAGGGGGAATATAGAAATCCCAGAGATTAATCATTACTGATATATGATTGATTATGATTGATGTATGATTAATCATGATTGATATATAATTGATTAAATATTTTCATAACTTAAGTTGATTGTTAGGCTAATTTCTTGTATCCTAAATTAGAAGATTATTTTTTCATTTTCATTTTTATTGTTGTACTATAAATAAGGTGTAATAGGTGTATACATTTCAATCAAGAAATACATAAAATTCTTATTTCATTCTTCAAAGATAAATATCTTACACTTAGTTTCTTAGACCTGGCTTTCCTTGAGAGTGCTCTTATGCAAATGCAAACTTTTCGAATGTCTCTTTTCTCAACAACATCTGATGGTGAAAAGAGATCAATGCCATTCAATCCCAAAATTTTGCACATCTACCAAAAAAGGGCGAATCAAGAATATTAGCAATCATTTTTTAAACATTCTACTTAAATAGGATATCATTTTCGGCACAGAGTACTTGCTGCTCCTTGTAGCTTTAAATACTAACAAAGTCATGTCACAAACTCAACAAAAGTACAATCAAACACTTTACCCTTTACTTTCTCAATCATACCTATCCTTGATGACTGTCACGAGGAGACCATAAATCAGCTTGTTACACACACATTGGTAGGAGAGCAGTTCAATAATAACATTGTTATATTCCTATTAGAGAGGGATTCATGATTTAATAAGTTCACAACATAAAACTATCTTCTGAAAATAGCACTCTTCAATGCTTCGTTATGCATTTGGTTCAACAGAAAGAAGAACATGCTATGATGTGTAGTGGACACCATACAAGAACTCTTCTTAGGGAACTTGTCTGAATATGTCATTTTCTTCTTTAAATCTTGAATTGTGTATAGGATATTTCACTTGTGTCTATAATTGAGCTGACAGGTTTTGTTAATTTTCGGTACATAGATGAACCCTAAGGATGCTACAGCTACAAGTTACTCGTGTGTCAGTGTGAAGTGGAAATAATTTACGAGTATTTTCAGTTTTTTTTCTCCAAGGATTACAAAACCCCTGAAGTTCAAGACAATGAATGGTTCAATAAATTGCTTTAAAATGATACTGAAAAATTCAAAAGGCGACTTCTATAAATACTTTAATAGCTTAATAGCTTTGGCTCCAATTAGTAACTGTCAATTGAAAAATATTTACAAGTAAATTATTTAGAGATGGGAGCGAGGATATGATGTGTTACCTTTAGAAATATATCAACGTTGGAGTAATGCCTGTATCTCCCTCTGATCTTCTTAGAATCAAAGGGGCCATGTTTATGTTTGAAATGTCTAAGCTCCACACATTTTGCCAACAGCAAATTCCATACCACTTTAGAAACTTCAAACCTAAAAAATCAGACAAGTCAAAATCATAGAGCACAACAGAAAATTTTCTTGTAAAACAATTGAAAACTTGACATTTTCTCATGCTTTATAATGTGCATGTACAGCTCTAGATGCTTTCCTAATCCCTCCACCAATCAACACAAAAGATAAACCATTTTTTTTTATACTTGTGCATAATGGCATTGCTAAAATTACACACATAATTAGCTAGCTGGATTTAGAGATATGAATGAGTTCCTAAGAATTTCTTCAAAAAATTGTCTCAACAATGTTTACTTATAGATTCGACCCTCTTCACACTGTTCACAACGCAGTTCTGAAGGAAAAGAACGCCCACACCACTAAATATCCATTCTTCCCCACTTTGCAATAATTAGTCGAAATTACTACAGCAATCATTATCATTACTCATTCATCCCTTGTATTTGATTTTTGTTTGTATTCAAGATAGTAAAAATCTTGGGAGCCAATACTTTCATTATGGCACTAGAACATTTTCTTGATATTGGTAACTCATTCTTGACAAAAGATTGAAGAACTATAATGGAACCCACAATCAGGTGCGCCACAAATAAATATTGGCAAGCTTAGGGATGTCAACGAGCCGAGCCGAGCCCGGCCAAAAAAAATGAGGCTTGGCCCGAGCTTTTGACCCGAGCCTTAGCGGGCCGAGCCGAGCCGACTCGGTTTTTTTTTTTTTTTTTTGGCACCTTATAGGCTTATGTCGGATAACATGTTAGATTTATAAATGAGTAACTATCCATTATAACAAAGTAAGAAATCTTTTTAATGATCGATTTAAATTTTCTTACAAATTTTAGTAACCATTGATGAAATTAGCTCAATTTTTAAATGTAATTAAGCAATATATATCACTAATAATTTCACTTAATATAGAATAATAAACATTTGTGTAAATGAGAAAATGCTTACTTTAAATATTTAGGTACTTAGAGTTTTAGAGAAATGAAAACAGTAATAAACTAATAATACAATAAATATTAAACAAACAAATATTACCCATTTTTCAAAATAATCTATGTGATACATTATGAGATAAATTTGTCACTTATAATTAGTTTATTAGTTTCATGATGAGTGGAATAAGTTGGCAAATTTTTTTTTTTTTTTCGCGGGCCGACCCAAGCCACACGGGCCGAGTCCTCAAAATGAGGCTCGGCCCGAGCTTCCACCGAGCCCGACTCGGGCTTTTTCCGAGCCGAGCCCGAGCCGTGCGAGCCGCCGAGCTTTTTTGCCATCCCTAGGCAAGCTGTTTCCCAACCAGGTGATTAAATTTCTAGGGAAGCAAAGCATGTTCTTCATTGAAATGAGTTTTTCCTTTCATTTTTTTTTGATAGGTAATAACGTAATTTTATAAATCAAAATCAAATGATAATGCACAAGGAGTGCATTATCAGTTTAAACAAGATAGAAACAATAAAAAATTAGGCAACCCTTCTATCGGACTAGTAACCTTAAACCAACTATACAAAGTCAAGCAAAACAATTCTCTAAACTGCTATGTTGTCCGTGTTTGATCTTCAAAGCAACGGTCGTTTCTTTCTTTCCACACACACCAAACGATGCATCCTGAAATGAGATCCCAAACAAGCTTGCTCTTCTTATCTCGAAAATTTCTCTTCCATGCCCACACCACCTCCTCTATATGCCTTGGCAACACCCAACTCATATGTTGCAAAACCAGAATATCATTCCACATCCAACGAACACCATCACAATGAATGAACAGGTGATCGATCGTCTCTCCATCCCTCTTACACATATAGCACAATTCCGTAATATAACAACCATTTCTTCGAAGATTATCCGTCGTTAACACCCGCCTCCTCACAACCATCCACAGTAAAAAAAGCCACCATTTGAGGTAATTTACTTTGCCATACCTTTTTCCAGGGGAATGAACTCTCCACAAGTTCCAATAAGGATCTGAAATAAGTGCGAACAGAGAACAAACTATTCCGTGCCACCCTTCACCTACTATAGTTGTCCTCTCCTACTTGAATGTGCACATCATACAGAGAGGCCAAAAACAACGCATAATCATCCAATTCCCAATCATGTAAACCCTTCCCGAAAGCGATGTTCTAGCTAGTACACCCATTAAATATAGCCATAGCATCACTTACCATAGCTAAGGGCTCCAAAGCAATTCGATGAGAAGAAGGAAACCGCACTTTTAATGATTGATCTTCACACCAACAATCATCCCAGAATTAGACATTCGTACCGTTCCCCACCACGAAAGCCAATCTATTCTGAAATTCTCTCAATCCTTTCCTGATATACCTCCACAATCTCACCCCATAAGAACCACGACCCTCACCCAAGCACCACCCCCTCCATAACACCATACTTCACCCCTATGATTTCTCTCCAGAAGCCATCCCTCTCCATTCCGAATCGCCACAGCCACTTGCCCAACAAAACCTTGTTAAATAGTACAAGGCTCCTCAATTCAAGACCCCCCTACCCCAACAGGGGAACAAACGTCTCCCCATTTAACTAAATGAAATTTCATCTCTTCCCCCAACCCTACCCAAAGAAAATCTCTCTGAATCCTCTCTAATCTACTTGCCACTGCAATGGAAATAGGAAATAATGAAAGAAAATAGGTTGGGAGATTAGAGATAGTGGATTTGATGAGAGTAAGACGACTTCCTTTTGAAAGACAAATACACTTCCACCCTACTAACCTCTTCTCCACCCTTTCAAGAATACTATTCCAAATTTGTTTACTTTTAAACCTCGCTCCTAAAAGAAGCCCAGGATATGATATGGGCAATTGTGCAACTCTACATTCCAATATGACCGTCAATTCCTCCACATTAGCAACCTCCCCCATTGGAATAGCCTCAGATTTTTCCAAATTTATCTTCAATCCAGAGACCGCTTCAAAACACAGAAGCAAGCGACGTAAATTCCTAATTTGCATATTGTCTGCATCACAAAAAATCAGTGTGTCATCTGCAAATAACAAATGGGAGATCTGTAGATGACCAACCACAAAGCCTCTTAACAAACCCTCCATCACAGCTTTCTCAATCATCCTACTGAACCTCCACTACTTCGGAAGTAACTTTCATTTTTGTTCCCAACATATAGGAAACTGATAAAGTAAACATGAATTTATACTTAAATACTGAAATCTACAAGCATGTCAAACTAAGATTCTTAATTACACCCAACCACTCAGGAAAAAAAAAAAAACAAGGAGGAAAACCTGCAGTAACTTAGATTGTTGACAAATGAAAATAGAAAATACTAATAGTATTCAAGAACTCACAGTAGCTCCCCATCTTGAAGCAAATCAGAAATATGCAAATCCTCATCCAATCTTGTATTAAGAACTTCTCCAAGCCATATTCTTGTTTGAGTCTGAACCAATTGAATACAAATAATGATCTTAATAATCAACATTGCAGATAAAGAAAAAAATCAACTATGGGAGTTTACATGTTACTCTTATATCTTGAATTCATAAGTGTTCCTACACACAAACAACAAGAAGTGAAGTTCGTTCCCATTTAAACTAAATTAATCCTTTTCTTCACTCCGTTTGATATAATGTTACATCTATTAAAGGTCAAATCCAATCTTTTAGCAACCATATTACGTCAACCTCTTCTAACATATTCTACTGAGATTGCTAGCTTCTTTAGGCTTATGCGAATGTCCCTACTATTTAAGTTGTTCTGTCCTCCATCTGTTGACCTGCATACTCATTTCTTATTCTATCACCACTATCCCAAAATCTATTTCTGCTACATCCATCTTATGATCTTGTGAACATTACGCCCCATTAACAAACCAATACTAAGCACCATAATGCATAACTGGTCTGGAAATCTACTAAATGTCTGCAGAACTTGGTTGTTAACTGGGTATCTCTCTTCTAATCAACTAGACGTATCACTTTCTTTTTTATTTTGTCCAACTCACTCTAATCTTATTCAGTACATTCTCTACAAGAATAATGCTACTTTGCCAGAAGAATCTGGCCCGATACAGTGACAGAATACGCCTTGGCGGGAGATGATTGGGTGGGAAAGTTGATTGTGTTTAAAACAATTCAATGATGAAATGCCGTGTGTCAATATGCCAACCATTATATCAAACTTTATGTTCATGTAGCATGATTGTTCTCTACAAACCCCTTTCTGTTATTGTAATTGAACTACTAAGAATAATCTTCTACTGCAACTCAACCGCCCTTGTTATTCCTACTATGAGGAAATTTATTAGATTCATCTTAATTCTAGTTAACCTAAAAGATATATTAGATGTCTAAAATTACTTCAACTTTCTTGTTCTCGATTTATCCTCCTCCCAACATCACCACTTAAAACTATAGCATCATCAAATAACATAAAATAGATCATCTCCTAAGCTCAATTATGATCAACAGAAAGAGATGGACTCAGAGTCAAAATAAGCCTATAGTAACAGAAACTTGCCTACTAGTGCCACCCTAGATTCAAACTATTAACTGTTCCGTCATCCTATAGCAAATGATTTCGTAATAAATCTTCCAGCCATAGAACCAAATTAGTTCTCTAAAACCTCTAAATTACACATTAAGCTGCAATCAATCAACCTCTCCCGCGAATATTATGAGCAAAAACACAAAATCAAAAGGGACCTGCAAGAAAACATCATCAAGCTCCCAGAAGCTGGATTCGCCAGAGGAAAGAGAAGAATCGGTGCTTACAAAGGTCACTGTCCGCTTGCCCATTTTCAGATATCCCGCCTAGAACGTATCTCCCATCCAAACAACCCAGAATACAGTAACAGTTGAATGAGTGAATGTAAATACAGTGACAGTAATAAATCTTGATTTATAATACTATAATAGTGGCAATGAGGTATGAAGAGTGGCTGCTTTCTGGGATTTCCGTTTTGTGTGCATGAAATTCGTCACTGTTTTCCCGTGGACCGGTGGATGCAATTTTGCTATACTTGTTTCAAATATATGTTTTTTTTCTGGAAAGCTGGTGCCAAATGAGACAAACGGCGGAAATATAAGGAGCTTGTTTGGTACGGCTTAAAATTCAATTAAAATTAAAAATATGGTCACTATTGGGTCCCACCCGTCTAATAAAAGTCAACAATAACGATTATATTTTCAATTTTAATCTGATTTTAATCTCTACCACACACCCTCTAGAAAAAACTTTTTGTTCGTTTTAACTTTTTTTCTTTTGTTTTGTAAAATTGCATTTAGAAATACACTTTCTTCTTTCTCTTGGACGCTTTTGCATAGTCAGAATACTTAAATGATCAATTCAATGGTGAACATGAGGTTTCAATAAAAATTCGGTGACCAACTGTGTTTTAATTTTGTATAGTTTGACATATTTTTTCTATTACAGTAGCTTGTGTAGATTATTCGTTAATCACATAAGGTTTTCTCTTAGTAGATTAAACAAAGTTTAACAAAGTCATTAGGTAAGAATCTTTAACAACTAAGACATTAATTGGTAGTTATTGATTCCATGCAAATTTATATAGAATATGCTTCAAGTGGACGTCATAGGTTACATTACATGGAAATAATATATTCTTTTCAAATCTTTCTAATCAAGAAACCATATCAGATAAACATTTCTCAACGCTTGTTCAGTGTTTCATTTTTATTCTTCATAACTCACGAGATATCTTTAAGAGGGCTAACTCAATAAGAGATATTTTTTCCTAGTCGATGTTCCACCAGAACTATCCTTGAAGATATTTAATCACATTTGCGTCAACTTGGAAAGCCTTGGTGAGAACATCAAGATTAATGGGCGGGTCGGCTCCAAAAACCGCATGCAATTGCGATGACTCCTGGGTTTTGGCTTCTTAGACCAGCAAATACAACTGCATCAGTCTTTTCCACATTAAACCGGAAATGAACGAGACTTTCCGGAAACACAAAGACACTTCCTGGATACAATGTCTTGGCAAAGAGTTTGTTCTTTATGTTTGGATCTGCTGGGTTTGAAATAACGAATCCAACATATAGAGTACCCTCCCCAACAACAAGAACCTGAGTAGCCTGGGGATGTGCCTGGGGGTGGGTTTAGGCATTAAGGTGCATAGTCGATACGGACTAAAGAGATGCCATGGGTGTTGAGTCCTGGTAATTGGTTGACATTCATAGTGTGACCTTTGATCCAATAGGATTTGATGTATTTCCAGGCATGTTCAGTCCAGGAAAGAAGAAATCACCGGCACTAACCATGTTGAGATCCTTGCAAATCTTTCCATTCACAAAAACTGCAAGAAAAACAGAAGCCATTCCTAAGCCATATATATGCATATGCCAACATAATTTAGTACATAAAAAGTGAAAATTGTCATGAAAACTAAGAAGAAATTGAATGCAATAAAATTATGTTATTCCCTAATGCGTATTTGGTGGGAGATACAATTAATATTTGGTGGGAGATACAATTAATACTAAAAGAAAAAAATGGAAGTTAAAATCTTGTTGATTCTATTGTTAAGTAGTATTGAGTAGTGGGCGTACTGCACACAAGATAAGGTTGTTACTCTAGAAGTGTAAAATGCATTTACCTTTTGCTTCAACATCCTTAACTGCAACAGATAAATCCTATGGGGAGTGGGATCAGAAGCATATGTAAATGAAACTAATGAGATAATAAGAACATAAATTAGATAAGCGAACAACCATTTTTCGTTCAATCGATATTCTGTTTTTGTTGTGGTTTGTGGATGTTTATTTCGCGGGAGAGGATAGCGTATTTATGGTGCAACTTTCTATTTGAATTAGTCATCAACTTATTTTTTCAAGCAAACAATCTTGACAAGTCTTCAAAACATAATTAACTATATATTTTCATTTAGTAATTAAACGTCGATCAAATCTTGATTAACTAACCACTCTAAAAAATCATAGTCTATGGTTTGAATTAATCTCAAAATGGTTAATCTGTCATTTCTCAGTAATCCTAGAAAAAAAACTTACCAGAGAAATAAATGCAAATGGGAAACTATAATTTACATAATACCCATTGCACTAGCCATGCCAACGAGCCGAGCCACAAGCCGAAACTCCAAGCTCGAGCAAGAAAATGAGGCTTGGCCCGAGCCTTTAAAGAATTTAAAATTTGTATAATTTATACGTACTATAAATTAAATAAAAATTAAAACTCTCATCCTTTATCCGGACTTGGGGCTAACTACAATTATCGTAAGCAGAATTAAAATTGTACACAAATAAAATATTTCGTGTACAATTTCTCTTAAAACAAAAAAAATTAAAAATTACGTAGTTTTTGAAACTAATCAATTTAAAAACTTACAATATCTTATGCTTGAATCTGCTGTAACTCATCGGCCATTATATTGTCAACTTGTTCTTGAAGACATAATTACGCACATTCCCAGTCCTTCAAACATATTAAAGCTTCCAATATATCTTCTTTTAGTCTTGATCATTCGTCACATAAAACTTGACCACCTAAAATAAATGCCGCCTCTAATGCTACCGTAGACACTAGAGGTGTTAGTAGATCACGAGCAATTTTTAATACAATTGGATACTACCTTTCGTTACACCTTCATCATGATAAAAGACTAAATTCATGTAATTCTTGTGGTTGTAACATACTCCAATGTCTATGCACATATACCTAGTTAACTCATAGAGAATTTCAAGATTTGTAACACTAATATATATTGCTCTAGATATTGATGAAATAGAACTAAATGAGGGAAAACTAGTATTGGTCTCTAAATAATTCCATAGATTATCTACATTTGTTAAAATATTTCTTGAAAAATAACTTTGGGAAGTAGAACTACATTGACCTCATTTTTCAGCGTAATAGTTATACATTTCACATAACATAGATTATATATGCACATGCGATAATTCAACATTCATGAAATTTGAAATAATCTCATTTATAGTAGCTTTTGTGCCATTTAAATTAAGTCGAGACTTCATCACCGAAGCTAATAAAAATAAAGAGGGTAATTCTTCCCAATATTTATGAAATTTTAACTCCACGGAATAAATTATATCACCAAAAATTGGCAAATTCCTATGTTTTTGAAATGTTTGAGAAATGTAGAGAACATGTTGTAAAACAAATGAAGATATAGGGTAATAAATATCGTTACATTCCTTTGTGGTATCGAAAAAAGGTTTTAAGAATTTATTCACGATAAATGCAATAGACCATTCCCAATCGTCCAAATTATGTTCGGGTCCATATGTATGCCTACCATTATAATATATTGAAATAATTTTATCATAATTTTCACACGAATGTAACATAAGATATGTAGAATTTCATCTATGTGATACATCAGCGACAAATGATTTTTTTTTTGTAAGCTATACTCTGCACATAAACTGTTAAATGCTTATTTTTTTGCTGGTGATATATTAATAAAATTGATTACTTGCCTAATTTTATCTAAAGACAATTTTATATGTTCTAATCCATCTTTTACAATTAAATTGATAATGTGGCATACACAACGTCGATGAAAAATAAATTTCCAAATGTAAGATTCAAATCATTAATAAAATTTTCGTCGATTATGTTTATAGTAGCATTATCAAAAGTAAAATTTCGAACCATTTCTTGCATGCCACATTCTTGTATAATATCTTTTAAAACCATGTATATGTTAGTGGCATTATGAGGATATTCTACACATCTGAATGCAATAATTCTGCATAAGATGAGTAAAGTATACTGACTTGATCATCGTAAGCGGCATCTCTGTTGCAGCCACGTATGCGGTCACTGTGAATATACAAAAGTGGAAAGAGTAGAACTAGAATTGGTAAACACTAGTTCGGTCTGTTTCGGGTCAAAACCGACTGGTTTCGCTTTGTAACTTCTTAATATGTGCCTATTTAAATGCATTGTGTTTGAACCAGGGCTTCCAACTAAGTTCTTTACTACAATAATTGCAACATGCTTTCCAAATTTCAACTCCATTTTGAACCCCAACTTTTTTACGTGTCATATGTTGCCAACAATCTGCAGATTCTTTTTTCTACCTTTTCACCTCAAGTACTTCTCCCTCTTCGATATCTTCCAAATCAATTGGAACATTTTGAGATGCATCGTAGCCGGATGGAATACTCGAACTACCTTTAAACTGATTAATCTCATCACTATTAAAATCTATTTGTAGGTATTATAGTAAAGAGTATTGAATATTAGAGTAAAAGAAACTGAATAAGACCGAATAAAGAAATTAGAGATTGAAATTGAAACTATAAAACAAACTAAATGTCTAAATTGAAGATCTGAGTAAAGAAATTGGAGTAAAGAAACTGGAGACTAGAATACTGAATATTGAGTAAAGAAATTAGAGATAGATTGAAGTAAATTGATATGAAGTTGTAAATCTTTTTCCCCTATTTATAGCCGAAAAATATATCCATTTTCACTATATTTAAATTTCGAATTCAATTTTTGAAATTTCTGAACGTGATTTATACTGTGAACTTATTTTATTAAAAGGGACAAGCTCGTAGGGGCCGGCCCAGGCTCAAGCCAATGCTTTAAAATGGGGCTGCTCGGGCTTTTCCTAGGCCGAGCCCGAACTGCCCAAGCCAACGAGCTTTTTTTCCATGGATACATTGCACTCTGCACAAAATGGGATATGATGGTGTATCTTATCTTATATGTTTGTCAAGGAAGCTTGCTCCAAGGGTCGTCAAAACGGTGTTTTCCGAGCTTAGTTTTACGTTACCTTTCTCTATCAAGCAACCAATCCAAACGGCTCTAACCTACAACTATTATATTCATCTTGGTTGCTCCTCAACCTCACCTACAAAGGACAAGGTAATGGTGATGATTTGTAAGCCACAAAAGCATGAGAAAAAACAATGGAAAAAACACGAGATGAAGGCCAAAACACAAAGAAAGCCATCGGTTTTTTCTCCTTTCACAAGCTACCGTTTTTTTCTTCTTGCATACACAAATCACACACAAAGTGGCTAGGCCAAAGACACTGTATATATAGGCTAGATTAGGCTATAGTTGGACTAAAAAAAGAGGTTAAATGAGCCAATATTCAAAGTCATTCAAGAGGTTATTATATATTGGTCATGAGCAACATTAATTATTTAAATTACTTCCAATGACCTATGTTGTTTTTGGGTTAAGCCTTTCGACTTGGTTGTTGGTAATAATTTAATCCAATGTTTACGTCATCACCCGAGATTCATTGGATATCAAAACCCAACAAATCTCCACCTTCATTCCATGCAAATTTATAAAGAATATCCTTCAAGAGGACATGACTTACATTACATGGAAAATACTATATTTTTTAGAAATCTTTATGATCAAGAAACCATACAAAAGAAACATTACTCAACACTTATTCAGTTATTCATTTTTATTCTTCATAGCACACGAGATATCTTAACCAAATCATAATATTTATTTTCTAGTTGATGTTCCACCAGAATTGTCCTTGAAAATATTTAATCACATTCGCTTCAACTTGGAAAGCCTTGGTAAGAACATCAATATTAATGGGCGGGTTGGATCCAAAAAATGCATTTGCAATTGTGATGACTCCTGGGTTTTGGCTGCTTAGACCAGCAAATACAACTGCATTATTCTTCCCCACATTAAACTGGAAACGAATGAGACCTTCTGGAAACACGAAGACGTCTCCTGGATACAAAGTCTTGGTGAAGAGTTTGTTCTTTACGTTTGGATCTGCTGGGTTCGAAGTAACGAATCCAACATACAGAGTACCCTCCACAACAACAAGAACCTCAGTAGCCCGGGGGTGTGTGCGGGGTGGGTTGAGGCCATAGGATGCATAGTCGATACGGACTAAAGAGATACCAAAAGCGTTGAGTCCTGGTTATTGGTTGACATTCACAGGAGTGACCTTTGATCCTAGGAGATTTGATGTATTTCCGGGCATGTTCAGTTCACGAAAGAGGAAATCATTTGCACTAACCATGTTTGGATCCTTGAAAATCTTTCCATTCACAAAAACTGCAATAAAAATAGAAGTCATTGCTAGCCATATATATGTATATACCAACATAATTTAGTACATAAAATGAATTGAGAATTGTTATAAAAATTATGAATAAACTAAATGCAATAAAATTATATTATTCCCCAGTGCATATTTGGTAGGAGATACATTACTTAAAAAAAAAAAAAAAAAAAAAAGGAAGATAAAATTTTGTTGATGATGTCAAGTAGTATTGAGTAGTGGGCGTACTGTGCACAAGATAAGGTTGTTATCCTAGGAGTGTAAAATGCATTTACATTTTGCTTCAGCATCCTTAATAGCTACACAAAAATCCTACTGGGGGTGGGGGGCCAGATCCGAAGCATATGTAAATGAAACCAAAGAGATAACAGGAACATAAATTAGAAAGCAAACAACCATTTTTCACACAACCGAATTTTTGTTATTGTTGTGGTTTGTGGATGTTTATTTCGTGAGAGGGGATTGCATATTTATAGTGTAGCTTTCTATTTGAATTAGTCATAAACTGATCTTTTCAAGCAACTTATATTGCCAAGTCTTCAAATCATAATTAATTATATATTTTCATTTAGTAATTAAACGTTGATCAAATTGTGATTGACTAACCATTCTGAAAATTCTTAGACTGTGGTTATAATTAATTTCAAAGTGGATAATCTGTCATTCTCACTTGCTGCATACATTAATTTGGCCATATTCATATCTCACTTGTTGTCCCACTACACCAGAAATTGCCTATGGCAACGCGTGAAAAACGTTGCCATAGACTTTTGGCAGCGTTCGGGTGCACGTTGCGAGCTTTGATATCGCCGTAGAGTTCCAACTTTTGACAACATGCAATGAACGTTGCCATATGATCTATGGCAACGTTCAATGCACGTTGCCGTAGATCTAACGACAATGTTCAATGAACGTTGCCATAGATCATACGGCAACATTCCGCGAACGTTGCCATAGAAACTTTCCACAACGTTCAACGAACGTTGTCGTAGGTCATTTTACATTTTTTTTAATTCTTTTATTTGTACAATGATTTACATAAATCAACCACAAAACAAGATAGAAGATAACAATATCAAGTAACTCCAATAATCATCATTAACTGAACTCCAAAATGTAACAATATCCATACAAAATTCTGAATTTTTTTTTTTGAAACTTCTAAAAATCCAATGAAATCTTCCCTTCTGCTACAATGAAATCTTCCCTTCTTGACAGATATCCAACCAAATACCACAAGAACAGAGAAAAAAAATGCTGGAAAGCCAATCCTGAGGCCCAATCTGATCCTCTTGTGATGTTTATTGCCCAAATTCGAAACCAGAGTTGGTGGTGTATGTGCCACGGAGCTATCAGATTGTGAGGATGAATTCTTGGTCTCACAGGGTGAAATTCCCACTCTTCAAATTCACACTGCAGCATCAGATTGGCAGTCTTGATTGAGATAAGGCCGTTAATATCCAACCCAACATGGTTGTCATCAGGATCATTAAAATGCAAATCTTGCCACGGGTGGTTGTAGATTACACAAAACATGTCATGTAAAAAACCCCAAGTCGAGATAACCTTCTTTTTTCATATTTTCAAGTACTTCCCATCGACAATAAGTGAACCACACAAATGATTGCAATGTAAAATGCATCATTAAGCAGAAAGAGGTTTAAACCATACCTATCATTATCACTTCCATGCCTACAAATTACTCTAGCTAGTCAATAGAAATTCAAACAGCATAATCACAAAAAAATAAATAAATAAATAAAAATTGTGCATTCTTGTCTTCTTCATTGGCCTGACTGAATGATTGAGTTTCAGGCATGAAGCATGTTTTATCTCTACATTTCTCAAGTCCCCACTTAAAAAAAAAAGTACAAGATGTTACTTTCCAAGCCCCCACACATGACTAATTTCTAGCTTTTTTCCTGTTTGTCACTCTATGAAACCTGTACTTGCTTGTCTTGAATTTTGCTTTAAGATTCCTAAAATTGAAGTATTGGCAAGGGACCGGCCTATAATAGAAAAGAAACGGAACAATTATTTTCATTTTCCTGTCAGCTAGCTCCTGGTTTTCACTATTGCATCCCTCAGTTAACACCATGGCAACACAAAATTCACAAACATTCAAAACCCAATGCTTCTTCAGTATCCAATCATTTTGCATGCAGAAAATTTAAAGTTACTGAAAGAATACTAAAATAAAAATAGTAGAAACAATCCTTAACTTTTGAAAACCCCACTCAGGCAATTTATCAAACACCTTTTGCCATGCTCAAAATCCTACGAGCAAAGCCTGGAGCTTCCAAGAATCACAATAAGATTTCTCTTCTTCATCACTTGAGTAATTTTAATTTGGCATATAAGTTTGATAGGTATAAAAAAGCATCAAAAGTAGAAAAAATTGAACATAAAATCCCGTATTCTCATCCACTTCGTCAGCTAACTGATGAAACTTATCCTCAGGATTATACATTACCTATCACCCCATCAAAAACATAAAAATTCAGCAAAAAATAAATAAATCTTCATATAAAATTATAAGCAGAAATTTGACTTATAGCAGAAAATTGATACCTCTACTTGTTTTCTTCCAGTTTTCGAATCAGAAGCCGTTGCTTTGATTCTGGAAAATCGAACCCCTCTTTCAAAACAAGATTGATACCTCTACTTGTTTTCTTCCAGTTTTCGAATCAGAAGCCGTCGCTTTGATTCTTGAAAATCGAACCCCTCTTTCAAAATGCGCCTCCAGCTTCGGCTCCGTCCCCACCACCACCATCGACCGTGTAGAGGATGTGAGTGGTGGATGAGAACAGGGTGATGACGGACGATTTTGAAGTGGGGGTGATGGTAAGGGGTATAAGATTAGGGAGGCGGGAATGAGGGGAGATGAACGGAGGGAGGGTTGAATAAATTAGGGTTTGTGTTTTTTTTTCTTTGTATATAAATTTAATTTGAGAAAAGAGTATAAATTTTTTCAAAACGTTGTCAAAGGTGAACTTTTAACAACGTTCAATAAACGTTGCCACGCGTTGCTAAAACTATTAATGACAACGTTCAATGAACGTTGCAAAAAGGTTAATGACAACGTTCAAATATATGTTGCTAAAGCATCTAATGGCAACGTGCATTGCTCGTTTTGCTAAAACTAATCAATAGCAACGTGAAATGTTAACAGCAATGGGCATTAACCGTTGCCCCCCCAAAAAAAAAAAAAAAAAAAAAAATAAATAAATAAAAGATAACGGACTGTGAACGTTGCAAAATGGTGTATTAACAACATTCATTAAAAAACCATTGCCAAAACTCAATTTTGTCAACCAATAGCTACACACACTTGCTGAATGTTGCCATAGACCCCCTTTTAACACCATGGAATTGATGAATGTTGCCTTGCAAAAGGCCTTTTTTCATGTAGTGTCCTATTCTAATATTTAACATGATCTAAAGTTCCACTAAATTTATATGTCATGCAAGCCAGCGATCAAAGTTTTCTGTTGGCTGGATATTAGTGATAATTCATCAGTTAGCTGGCTAATGAAAGTTGTTCACAAATTCATTAGAATTAGTCCGTCAACTTTTCTGTTGCCAGTCAATAAGGATACTTTCCATTTTCCAAGTCTTTAATGTGTAACAATTTCAAGAAGAAATTGTCGTTCATCGACAGTTAACACGGTCTATCCATTTTTTCTACATGGAAATGGTCATTTTCTATATCTCACTTGCTGCATACTTTAATCTGGCCTTGCGATCAAGTATGACAAACTTCAGGAAGTCTTTAAAATGAGAAATATTATTTACAGTTCGATACATTAATCTCTGTAATACATAATTTATTAAGCATCTTCATTTATACTATCCTATTTTGATACATATCAGGATGTTAAGTTGCACCAAATTCATATGTAATGAATGCCAGAAACTCAGAAGACAATACAGAATATACTATCTGATCAGTTCAAACCATGCGCAGGGATTTGAATATTAATTATGTCAAAGTAAGCTGTTAACCTTTCGTTCTCACCCTCAGAAAAGTTCTACTATGTTTACTATAAGTAAAGAATATATGTAGCAAGGGCATTCTACACAAGCATGGAAAAAATCCAAAATGGCAATGATATATTAAGCATTATGATGCCTAGCTACTTCTCTATTAAATTGCTGTTAATTTTTACAAAATCCACATCACTTACATGAATAATACTAACTGTACAAGACATCTATTTATAATGTAAATTATTTTATTTGCACCTTTGAAGTCGTCGAAAGGATTTCTTTGACAATGAAATCTTTTAAACGTTTGGTTGTATTATGTAGAGAATTGAGTTTCCATAACCTACGAGGAAGAGTACTAGTTCATTTCCTTAAACACCTATTATTTACATAACTTCTAGCCAATATGAATTTTTGTTCGTACTTTCTCAATATATTTAACTGCGTCTCAAAAACAACAAAGTTAAATGACATAAGTGAAACTTCGTTATAAGTTTGTCGCAAACAACGTTTTTAACTATTATCTTTTTAATTCACCTATTAGCCCCTTTTGATACACATTCTTAAAAAAACTCATTCTTTGAAAACTCATTTTCAACCTCACATTCTTCAATAAAATAATATTAGACGCAAATCCATAACTTTTTCTTATTTTTTAACCACATATTTTCCATCACATCATATCATAAAATGCATTTTCTTTTCCATAATATGCATCAAACAATCCCTTTAGTGTCATTTTAAAATAATGGTACAACCGTTTAATTTAAAAAAAAAAATTCTTTTTTGTTCCCCCTTTTCTTTCAAAAAATTGGATTTAGAAACACGTTTTCCTTCCCTTAATGAGAGTTGAGTTTTACTACTGAAGAGTTGGCAAAAGAAACAGGTTAACTATTGTAGTAGTTCATGTCAAATTTTCCCTTAATCAATAATCACGATATAAGATTTTACATTAGTAGATTAAACAGACTTTCACAAAGTTATTAGGTAAAATCTTTAACAACAAAACTATTTATTGACACCTATAAATTGATTGCATGCTAACTTATTAATAACATGATTCAAGAGAACATAGGTAACATTAAATGAGAATATATATGTTCTTTCAAACTTTTTATCGTCAAGAAACCGAGAGACATTTCTCAACGTTTATTCAGCATTTGTACGGGACATATTTTTCCAAGCGAAAAATGATTATTTGAATAATGTATAAAAATGTAGGAAAAATTATGACTTCATAAAAAATGTGATTCAAAATAATTTTGGGAAAAAAATAATTAAAAAAACATCACTCCCAAATAAGCCATCGAATTGTTCTTCTTTATTATTCAAAACTCACAAGATATCCTTTAGATGTCAAACTCATTATAAAGATTTGTAGGGTGTCGGGATCAGATGCTGATGCCACCGAGGAAATAAGAACAGTAGTTAGTAAGCAAATAGATATCATTTCTACAGCTGATACGAGTTTTTGTTTATCTATGTATATCTTTGTTTCTTTGGTGAAAGAGAACTGCAATTTATGGCTACGCCTTCAATGGAATCAGTCATCAAAATCTAAGGTTAGTTTGCCAAGCCTAATTTTAGATTTTTAATCTTACATTAACAAATTAGTTGGTCTTCAATATTTCTAATCTCCTACTCTCCTTTTCTTTTTTGGCCTTGAACTCGTTTAATATATTAATCTTGCGTGTAGTGCAAATCGTTTAATTTTTTGCTTGAGAAAGTAGATAACTTGACAAGAAGTATAGGGACGTGTTCAAAACATTACAGGAAAAAAATAAAAATAAAACCACCTCTCATTTTAACATTTAAATGAACTTATTCAATAAATTCTACATTTAAGCATGAGTTCAAATATTCCAATAAAATGGGGTCATATTCGACTGTAAGTTCTAGGTAATGCTTCATTTTTACTTCTTGGATCCTTTTTTATATAAAACTGTAACTTCTCTACAGGCAAAGGCATCCAAAACATTAAGATATTAATGACCAAAAATATATCTTGAAGAGGTCCAACGGTATTACACATATTGATCTTGCCAAGTCTTCTGTGCTTTGGAGAAGGATTGTCCTTCAACAGCCAGTACATTTTAGTTTTCTTATGCCCACCTAAAAATAATACATTTTCATCTTAGAAGTCGTCGATTACTTGCTATTCCAATCTTTCTATCATCAAGTTCTTGAATTAATTGAAATAGTGAGATAACATGAGCTTAGAAATGATAATGATAAAACAAACTGGGGACGATTATTTTAAAATCTTTTGGATTCTACTGTGATGTGAACCCAGCCAATAATTGATCTTGCGAATCCACTAACAAGATGGAACCAACCTAAGAAAGCTAGAAATCACATCTCGCAAATATCAAGCCGACCCTACCAAGAACCGAGATTCTGCGTGAGAATTCCGACCCGTTAATTACCCGGAATAAAAACCGTGAAGTGGGAACGCCACAAAAGGACTGCAAAACCTTTTGATAAATTCAAGATTATAAGTCTAAGCCACCAATAATATGGAGGAAAAAACTCACAAATTCTATTTAATCTCTCAAAATAATAAAATTCTTGATTTTACAATGAAATAAATCTCCTATTTATACTGATGCTAGAAAACCTAGTAAAAACTTAATTAGGTTACAAAATATTGTAAAATTGGAAAGAAAATAGAATTCTAGTCTAATAAGAAAATCCGTGAAAATAGGAAAATCCCGCTAACTTGTTCTCGCCATGTTTCTATGTGATTGCAAGTCCAAAAGTACCATGCACTCACGTAGCCTTGTGCACAATTTCATGCCGTTTCTGGAATGTACTGATGGACGAAAATCCGACACCCGAGCTGAAAGTTATGCCTATTTTAATCCACGCAACTAGTTTTCATTCCAAATTTCTTCCAAACCTTGAATCCAACTCATTTCGGCTCCCGAGCCCTTCACGAAACTTGAACCTTGGGTTCTCAACTTTACCCATCTGAATTCCATTGGTTGAATCCTTGACTCGTGTGACCCGATCAAGTGATTGTCTGTCCCGGATCATATCATCCATTCTCTCTTCAAAATGATTCGACCTCGGATCCAAACCCGCGTCAAACGAAGCAATATTAGCAACGTCGAAAATTTTAAATATTACAGACTTACCCAATAAAAGTAAACTGTAGCTTTCATTCTCGATCATAGCAACTGAATGGCATCGTCTGTCTCCCCTAGGATGTAATTTTGACCTCATCTGAGTTCGTACCCGCCTCGTATGTATCATCACATGTATCTCACAAAATCCAACACTAACACCAACAAATGAAAACATTAAATTGATCCAGACTAGTGAATTAGAACCACTTGTTAAATTGGAATGCAAGATGAGATTAGTAGACATTAAATTTACTCCTAATACACTCCACAAAGTCATTATAAGATATGTAAGATTATCGTGATTAAAGCACATGCACTCATGCACCCAGTCACCCCATAATGCACCCCAATTGTCTATCATATTCAATTAACTCTGTGTGACATGCTAGAATGTTGTGGTGTAATAAGTGCATATCATAGAAAAACAAGAAATTTTCCATACATGCAAGCTCATAGTCTAATCTAGGTATAGGAATTGGATACGTTACCATAGCGTGGTTACATCCATCCTCCTTGTTACTCACCAATTTTTTCACATGATTTACATCAAGTGGATAGTCAATGTATGGTGCACCACGAATTATTCTTCCATGGAATAATTCCTCGAAATCCTGTAAAAAAGAATTATCGAAATTGGGGAGAGGATTGTTAGCTCTCACTAAAACCCTCTCACACTCGACTTTTCTCGCATACAAGCTCACTTTGAAATTTTCTCTCATCTCTGATTTTTCCCTCTTTTCTCTTATGAGGCTCTACTATTTTTTTCTCACTTTCAGCCCCCTTACTTCCTTCTCTCTTGCTCTCGTTTTTCTGCCCCTTATTTTTATTCTCTCGCTCACTCTTCAATTTCAGTTGGTCATCTTGGACCTGTTGTGGTGTTAATGGCACAAGAGTAATTGTTTTTCCACCCATCACAAGGCTATGCTGAATTGTGAACCCTTCATGTTTCACTCTCCTATCATATTGTCATGGTTTATCCAACAAGAGATGTCCCGCATGCATTGGAACCACATCACACAACACCACATTACTATATCACCCAATGCTGAAATTCACCAAAGCCCTTTTGATAACCCGTATCTCTCCACAATTATTCAGCCGCTCCAATTTGTATGGTTGTGGATGCCTCATAAGAGGTAAGCCCAACTCTTCTACAAGGGTCGCGCTAGCCACATTTGTACAACTCTCTCCATCTATAATCAAACTGCAAATCTTATTGTTAATATGACTCCTGATATGAAATAAATTCTCCCGTTGCCGCTCCTCATCATCCACATTTATTTGTGTAGTAAGAGCACACATCACTACTAAGGACTCTACAACCGGATACTCCACACAAGTTTCACCCTTAACATCCTCCAACTCAGGCATGCTGTCACTCTCACTTCCATCATCGACTCAATCTCTCCATTTTCCCGAAGAATCATCACCCGCCGGTTTGGACACTGTGAAGCGATATGCCCCGAACCCAGACACTTGAAAATTTAATATCCCTCGACCTGCCAACTTGATTTTCGATGCTTGGTTTATTCTTATTCACCTCTTCCTTAACCTTAGGTATTTCAACCTTTTCCCTGGTCTCCACCCGATCATTCCTATCACCACCACTCTATTTGGGTTCCGTAGTAAACCTAGCTACTCCCTTTCATCTAAATTGCCTCTCCACCTTCATAGTCATATGCACCAAGTCCTCCAACTCCACATACTGCTGCAACTCTACTATGTTAGCAATATCCCTATTCAACCCATTCAGAAACCTAGCCATGGTAGCCTCCCGATCCTCCTCTACGTTCGCTCTAATCATCGCTACCTCCATCTCCTTATAGTAATCCTCCACACTCCTAGACCTCTGAGAAAGTGTTTGTAATTTATGATGAAGATCCCAATAATAATGTCCAGGTACAAACCGTTTTCTCATGCAAGCCTTCAACTCTTCCCACGTCTCAATTGGCTTATCCAAATTCCTCCTACGGCTAGTCACCAACTGATCCTACCAAATTATAGCATAATTGGTGAATTCCACTACAGCTAACTTCAATTTCTTCTCCTTTGAGTAATTATTGCAATCAAACACCAATTCCACATTCTTTTCCCATTCTAAGTAAGCTTCAGGGTCACTCTAACCTTGAAAAGCTGGAATGTTTAGTTTGATGCTTCCCAAATTTCCATCAACCCCTCGATAAAACCTACCTCCTCTAGTCCTCATTCGTCCTATATCAGCTTCCAAATAATAATCATCACTTCCTACACTCATCGCCTCATCTTCCCCATAAAATTTAGTCATAAGATTCCGTCGCCTATCTCCTCTACCCCCACGAGGAACCCTTTGGGAAGTCCCTTGCTGCTGACTCTCAATCAAAGTTTCATGCCTAGCTACATCACCACTAATACGTTCAACCGCCAAATCCAATTGATCAAACTTACTATGTATAGCCTGCATACTATCCATAAACTTTGCATAAAACCCCTTAGGTACCTATTCCTCATCACCTTTGCTTATATTTCCTGTTTGCAATAAGTAAACAACAAGAATTTAAATGAAAAGAAATAATAAAAAGAACGAAACAATTTACCTCACGTGTTTGCAATCGTGTATCACTCAAGATTGACTTTTACCCGATAATAAGCTCATCACTCTGCCTTTTACCACTCGTCCTCCTTTCTCAATGGCTCGAGAAATAATCGATCTCAATCAAATAGGACAATCCCGCAACGAACACCACCAAAAGCACAAGTTCGGATAATGAACATAATATGTACAGACTGAGGTAATAGGCTCAAGCTCAAGAAAAGAAACAAAATGACTCAAAATAGATATTTATTCTTGTCGTGTTTGCTTCTAAACGTTCATGAAGAATTGAAGACTTTTTTTTCTCTCTCTTTTTTTAACAGTACCGTACGGATGAACATTATATATTTTTTACTAACTCAATAAACAACTAAATATAAACTAGAGGCAAAACAAGACAATAAAGACTGCTATTTTTTTTTACTCACACGAGAACAATAAAACTAATTCTTTTTTACTTTACTTAAACAATAAAATAAATTGCTGGAAAGTAAATGATAGATGGCATGAAATCCAAAGCCAACCTCTAATACCAACTGATGTGAACCCAGCTAAGAATTGATCTTGGGAACCCACGAACAAAATGGAACCAATCCAAAAAAGTTAGAAATCATGTCTCGCAAAGATCAACCCGACCCGTACCAAGAACCGAGATTTCGCGTGAGAATTCTGACCCGTTGATTACTCGGAATAAGAACCGTGAAGTGAGAACGCCACAAGAGGACTGCAAAACCTTTTGATAAGTTCAAGTAGGGGTGGGCGTGGGTCGGTTCGGTTCGGTTTTTTCGGTTCTAGAAGTTTTCGGGTATTTAGTAAATGGAACCGTCGGTTCCAGATATAATTCTAGAACCGTTCGGGTTCGGTTCGGTTCGGTTCCATTCGGTTCTGTTCGGTTCCTACTATAATTAATTTTTTTTAACATTTATAATAACACTATATAAATACATTTAGAAAACTTTGTCAGTGCGTCTTGAATAATTAATCCATAACATATTAGAAAGTTTTCACAAAATGCTAACACTTTAATACTAACAATATAGATCACAATTTTTTTGCTGCTTCCCTCAAACAATTACTGCTTCACTTCTTACCCACCAAAAGGTAACATATAAAAGTATCTAACTATGTTCTCCATTTTGAGAAGTGGTACCAAAATCATTCCTGTTTTCTGAAAACAAATGAGAAGTGAGGCAATCCCAACGTGCTCAGTACTTTCACCGAGTGAATCTGTGTGTGAATATTGACCAGGTTCAATCTTAGCTTTTACAAATGAACGTAATATTTTAAAGTATTAAAAATACTTACCAACTATGTAATGTAATCATCGATTGCTTGACTTGCCATGTACCATTAAAATGTTAACAATTTCTTGAGTACCATGTAAAGAAAAAAAATCCAGTAACTAGAGCTGAAAATCTCTGTGCAAAGCTCTTGGAAGGCTTAGAAAACTCGTCATTGTAAACACGATAAAAGAACGAAAGCACTGTCAGCATTAAGAGAGTAAAATCTCGCGTCTCTTAAATATGAAAAAAATAAATACGAGAGTACTCCAGCTTAGTGTGGGAACTAGAAGGATGATGACTTCTTCAAGTTGAGAGAAAATGACTCATGACTGGACGAGAAACATGTTGTGCGACGGGAATGGACTGGAGAGAGAAGAAGAAGAGAAGACCGAAAATTCTAGGGTTCTTTCCCTTATATATTTAGTGGCTTTTTTTTTTGCAATTTTTTTTATGTTGGTCGGTTTTGAAGAAGAGAAGACCGAAAATTCTAGGGCTCTGTCCCTTTTATATTTAGTGGTTTTTTTTATGTTGGTCGGTTTGGGTTATATTCAATATATTTGAAGCCCAAATGCCCAATTGTCAAAAAAAAAATTCGGTTCTTAGAACCGATAACCGAACCAAACCCGTCGGTTCTCGATTCGGATACCCGTTCGGGTTTTTAATTTAAGAAAACCCGTTCGGTTCGGTTCGGACATTTTGCCCAGCCCTAAGTTCAAGATTGTAAGTCTAAGCCACCAAGAATAGGGAGGAAAAAACTCACAAATTGTTTTTAATCTCTCAAAATAATAAAAGTCTTGATTTTACAATGAAATAAATCTCCTATTTATAATAATGCTAGAAAACCTAGTAAAAAATGTAATTATGTTACAAAATATTGTAAAATTGGAAAGAAAATAGAATTTTAGTCTAACAAGGAAATTCACGAAAATAGGAAAATCTTGTCAATTTGTTCTCGGCATGTTTCTGTACGACTACAAACCTAAAAGTACCATGCCCCCATGTAGACTTGTGCAGAATTTCGTGCCATTTCCGGAATGTACTCATGGAAGAAAATCTGACACCGAAGCTGAAAGTTATGCCTATTTTAATCCACGCCACTCGTTTTCTTTCCAAATATCTTCTAAACCTTGAATTCAACTCGTTTCGGCTCCCGGGCTCTTCACGAAACTTGAACCTTAGCTTGTCAACTTCACCCATCTGAACTCCATTAATTGAACCCTTGACTCGTGTGACTTGACCAAGTGATTGCATGTCCCGAATCATATCATACTGTCAACGTCATTTTAAAATACAGTTACAATGGTTTTAGATTTTTTTATTGAAATAATTTTTTTTTCGTTCTTTTTTTTTTTTTTTCCCTTTTCATTCGTAAAATTGTTTTTAGAAACATACTTTTTTCTTTCCCTAGCACACTTTTGCGTAGTCGGCGTGCTTAAATGATCAATTCAATGGTAAATGATGACCAACCGTGTTTTAATTTTGTACAGTTGGCATATTTTTAATTATTGTATCAGTTTGTGTTAAATTATTCATTAATCACATAAGATTTTCTCTTAGCAGATTAAACAAAGTTTAACAAAGTCGTTAGGTAAATTTTTTTAAGAACTAAGCCATTAATTGATAGTTATAAATTGATTCCATGCAAATTTATATAGAATATCCTTCAAAGAGGACATGGCTTACATTACATAGAAAATACTATATTTTTAGAAATCTTTATGATTAAGAAACCATACAAAAGATACATTTCTCAACACTTATTCAGTTATTCACTTTTATTCTTCATGATCCATGAGATATCTTTAAGAGGGCCAACAAATTATAATATTTCTTTTCTAGTCGATGTTCCACCAGAATTGTCCTTGAAGATATTTAATCACATTCGCGTCAACTTGGAAAGCCTTGGTGAGAACATCAATATTAATGGGCCGGTTGGATACAAAAACTGTGTTTGCAATTGTGATGACTCCTGGATTTTGGCTGCTTAGACCAGCAAATACAATTGCATTATTCTTCCCCACATTAAATTGGAAATGAATGAGACCTTCTGGAAACATGAAGGCGTCTCCTGGATACAAAGTCTTGGTAAATAGTTTGTTCTTTACGTTTGGATCTGTAGGGTTCTAAGTAACAAATCTAACATAGAGAGTGCCCTCGACAACAACAAGAACCTCAGTAGCCCGAGGGTGCGTGTGGGGGTGGATTGAGGCCATAAGGTGCATAGTTGATACGGACGAAAGAGATAGCAAGAGTGTTGAGTCCTGGTAATTGGTTGACATCCATAAGTGTGACCTTTGAGCCTAGGGGATTTGATGTATTTTCGGGCATGTTTAGTCCACGAAAGAGGAAATCATTGGCACTACCCATGTTTGGATTCTTGCAAATCTTTCCATTCACAAATATTGCAAAAAATATAGAAGCCATTGCTAAGCCAAATATATGTATATGCCAACATAATCCAGTACATAAAATGATAAAATGTAGTGAAATGAAAATTATGAATAAATTGAACGCAATAAAATTATATTACTCACTAATGCAAGTTTCAAAGGAGATACAGTATTAAAAGAAAAAAAGGAAGCTAAAATTTTGTTGATACTGATGTTAAGTAGTACTGAGTAGTGGGCGTATTACACACAAGATAAGATTGTTAATCTAGGAGTGTAAAATGCTTTCACCTTTTGCTTCATCATCCTTAACAGCAACACAGAAATCTTGTAGGGGCTCGGGATCAGAAGCAGATGTAAATGAAACCGATGAGATAATAAGAATGGAAATTAGAAAGTGAACAGCCATTTTTAATACAACTGAAATTTTGTTTTTGTTGTGGTTGGTGGATGTTCATTTCATGAGAGGGGATTGCGTATTTATAGTGTAGATTTCTACTTGAATTAGTCATAAACTTATCTTTTCAAGCAAATAATCTTGCCAAGTCTTCAAAACATAATTAACTATATATTTTCGTTTAGTAATTAAACGTTGATCAAATCGTGATTAACTAACCACTCCGAAAATTCTTCGTCTGTGGTTTGAATTAATTTCAAAGTGCAGGTTAATCTGTCATTCTCACTTGCTGCATGCATATATTAATTTGGCCATATTCATATCTCAATTATGTAACATGATCTAAAGTTCCACCAAATTTATATGTCATGCAAGCCAGCGATGAAAGTTTTCTGTTGGCTTGAAATTAGTGATAATTCATTAGTTAGCTGGCTAATGTAAGTTGTTCACAAATTCATCAGAATTAGTCTGTCAACTTTTCTGTTGCTAGTCAATAAGGATACTTTCCATTTTCCGAGTCTTTAATGTGTAACAATTTCAAGAAGAAATTGTCGTTCATCAACAGTTAACAATTTTTCCATGTTGATGAATTATTGTACTTATGAAAGTTAAAGATATGATATGATATGGACATCTGGTACCAAAGATATGATATGTATTGAGCTCTTACCGGTTTCTAAAGATATGATGACGGTATGATATTTTGACACATGTTTTAAATCTTTTATTCGGGGTTGCACCATTAATTCGTGTCCTATTGAATATTCCCATATACTCACCCTTTCCCCTACTCCTCATAGGTTAGAATAGGTCGTTGGTTGGCGGGCGATGAGGTGTAGTCGTGGTGCCACGATTTACAGAACGAAATAAATAATCTGGTGTAACGTGAATATGGATTTTTTTTTTTCAGCATTATTTTGGTTTATTTATCACGTGAATCTTGTTATTTGGAACATATTTTATTTTGATATGTTTCCATATTTTTTTTTATTATTGGTAGAACCAAAGTTTTCACCTTGGGTTGTTTGATATGTTCGTTAAATTATCGAATGAAATGTTTAGTAACGATTGAACTTTAAAAATTTGGGTCGTTACATGTACTCTGTCTCTAGTCTTTAGTGCAGATTTTGTGTCAATTTGACGAGAGATCTACTTATAATGTAAACTATTTTATAGTAATGTGGCAAATGGGAAATATACATTAACTAATTTCCTGGTAGATGAACCAAGGACAGTAGGATGTGAAATCTTTATCCATTGATTTTAGTCTGTGTTTCTTGATTCTCCCTCTAGCTTGTGTAAATTAAGAAACCAACATTATTTGGAATAAGGAAAAGATTTAAATTTGGTTAATGCAACAATTTGATTTATAAATATGTTGTTGAAAACTAGTAAAAAATTGAACTTGAAGAGGTCTAGTGGCATTACACATTGATCTTGCTAAGTCTTCCGTGCTTTGGAGAAGAATTGTTCTTCAACAGCTAACACATTTTCTGTTTTCTTATTCCCACCCAAAAATAATAAATTTGCATCTCAAATAGTCGCCAATTACTTGATGTTTCAATCTTTCTATCATCAACTTCTTGAATTAATTGAAACAGTGAGATAACAACAGCTTAGAAAGTATGATGATAACCAAACCAACAAATGGAGACGATTATTTTAAAATATTTTTGATTATACTGTACTGTCACAATCATTTTAAAGTTTTTATATTGAGAATTTTTTTTTTTTTTTTTTTTTTTTCATTTCTTTCATAAAATTGCATGTAGAAACACACTTTTTCTTCCCTTGCACACTTTCGCATAGTCGGCATACTTAAATGATCAATTCAATGGTAAACGATGACCAACTGTTTTAATTTTGTACAGTCAGCATATTTTTTTTTAATTATTATAGAAGTTTATGATAAAGTATTCATTAATCACATAAGATTTTCTCTTAGCAGATTGAACAAAGTTTAACAAAGTCATTAGGTTAAAATCTTTAAGAACTAAGCCATTAATTGATAGTTGTAAATTGATTCCATGCAAATTTATATAGAATATCCTTCAAGAGGACATGGCTTACATTACATGGTAAGTACTATATTTTTTAGAAATCTTTATGATCAAGAAACCATACAAAAGAAACATTACTCAATACTTACTCAGTTATTCAATTTTATTCTTCATAGCACACAAGATATCTTTAAGAGGGCAAACAAATCATAATATTTTTTTCTAGTTGATGTTCCACTAGAATTGTCCTTGCAGATATTTAATCACGTTCGCTCCAACTTGGAAAGCCTTGGTGAGAACATCAATTTTAATGGGAGGGTTGGATCCAAAAACTGCACTTGCAATTGTGACGACTCCTGGGAATTGGGTGCCAAAACCAGCAAATGCAAGTGCATTAGTCTTCCCCACATTTAACTGGAAATGAATGAGACCTTGTGGAAACACAAAGACGTCTCCTGGATACAAAGTCTTTGCGAAGAGTTTGTTCTTTGCATTTGGATCTGAAGGGTTCGAAGTAACGAATCCAACATAGAGAGTACCCTCCAAAACAACAAGAAACTCAGAACCTCGAGGGTGCAGGTGTGGTGAGTTGAGGCCATAAGGTGCATAGTCGATACGGACTAAAGAGATACCAAGAGTGTTGAGTGCTGGAAATTCGTTGACAGTGGCGAAAGAAACATTTGCTCCTAGGGGATTTGATGTATTTCCTGGCATGTTCAGTCCACGAAAGAGAAAATCATCGGCACTAACCATGTTTGGATCCTTGCAAATCTTTCCATTCACAAAAACTGCAATAAAAGCAGAAGTCATTGCTAAGCCATATATATTTATATACCAACATAATTTAGTACATAAAATGTAGTGAAAATTGTCATAAAAATTACGAAGAAACTGAATGCAATAAAATTATATTATTCCCTAATGCATATTTGGTAGGAGATACAGTACGAAAAGAAAAAGAAAGAAGCTAAAATTTTGTTGATTCTAATGTTAATTAGTATTGAGTAGAGGGCATACTGCGCAAAAGATAAGGTTGTTATTCTAGGTGTGTAAAATGCATTTACCTTTTGCTTCAGCATCCTTAACAGCTACACAGAAATCCTGTAGGGGAGCGGGATCAGAAGCATATGTAAATGAAACCAATGAGATAATAAGAACTGAAATTAGAAAGAGAACGGCCATTTTTAGTACAACCGATATTTTGTTTTTGTTTTGGTTTGTGCATGTTTATTTCATGAGATGGGATTGCCTATTTATAGAGCAGCTTTCTATTTGAATGAGTCATCAACTTATCTTTTCAAGCAAATAAACTTGTGAACTCTTCTAAAAATAATTAGCTACATATTTTCAAGAGCAGGTTATTTGAATTGATAATTAACCAATGATTAACTAACAACTCCGAAATTCACAGTCTGTGGTTCAAATTAATTTCAAAGTGGTTAATCTTTCATTCTCAGTACGTCAAGGAAATTTTTTTAGCAGAGGAAATATAATGCAGATGCAGATGCAGATGCAGATGAGAAACTATAATTTACATAATTCCCAATGCACTATTCTTAAACTGGTTAAATTATAGAAATTATTGGCTGGTAAATGGAAGTTGTTCGCCAATTCATTAGAATTAGTCTGTCAGCTTTTCTTTTGCCAGTGAATTAGGATAGTTTCCATTTTCTAAGTCTTTAATGTGTAACAATTTCAAGAAGATATCGTCGTTTCTCAATAGTTAAAACTGTGTATCCAGTTTCTCAATATCCCTTTTGTTCATAACCTCCACGTTACTCAATCTTTTGAACTTCATTATAGGTGATATAGTACACACACAATAACTCAATAAGAATCTGTCAAAACCAAGAATAAAATGTCACATGACAGCATATAAATCAAGAACTAAATAATAAAACAGAGAGACAGATCTGAAAGGAACAAAAAATAGGCAAAACTTTTAATCTGCATCTAACTGTTGACAAATACAATATCAACAGAATAAAATGATTTTTCCATGAACTATTGAATCACGTCATACAAATGCCAGATCTTTAATCCGTTTCATGAAAGAAAGAAAATACAAATAGAATCCAATTTTTAAGAACTTGTCTCACAAGCAAAAAATCCAAGAAAAATGAAAAATAAGAAATATAGCTAAGACCTTCATTTATTCAGGTAAATCAATTTTTTACGTCAAGATTTTCTGATATAAAAGTATTCCAAAACAAATTTCTCAAGACCCTTCATAGGTTAATGAATTTCTCGACTTCTCATCCCGGCCCTCGCCCCTCAGCAATCAGCAGCAGCACAACATCCAATCCAATGAATTTCATATACAATACAAAGTAATACATGATTTTAAATCAATTAATCAAACACAAGATTAATAGGTCATCTAATTAATCTTGATATTAGGTAAAAAGAAAAGATTGAAACATTAAACAAATCAAAATTCAAAATAACTAAGAAAACAGAAGTGCGATGGCTTCGAGCTTCACCTTCTTGTAGACTTATTCTTCTGTGCTACCATCTGTACTTTGTCATATCGCCGATTGATTCGAATTGAAGGCGCCATCTAGGGCTTGAAAATGAAAAGGAATTGAAGGCGCCGTCTAGGGCTGGAAAGAAGGCAACACCGGCGTCGAGTTCTCAGAGTCGGAGTCTTGAACTTGAAGCCCGAAGTCTATGGTCTGTCCTTGTCTGTGATTGTGAGAGGTTGAGAGAGATTCAAATGGAACACATGTAAGACATGGGTGAGAGTTGATGAGTTTATTGGATTGGTTGGGCTGTGAGAGGTTGAGGGTTTTTTTTTACGGCATGCACAAATGCACGCCTTAAATAATAGGTAAACGGTTTTTACGGCGTGCAATTGTGCACGTTGTAAATAATAAGAAAATGGTTTTTCACGGCATGCATTTGTGCATGCCGTAAATAATAGGAAAAATGGTTTTTACGGCAAGCAATTGTGCACGCTGTAAATAATATGAAAAAGGGTTATTTAAGGCGTGCATTTGTGCATGCCGTAAATAATACGAAAAAAGATTTTTTACGGCATGCAATTGTGCACGCCATAAATAATACGAAAAAGGATTTTATAATTAATTTTTACGGCGTGCAAAAAATGTACGCCGTAAATACTTTATGCAATTGATCATTTACGGCACACATTTTTTGCACGCCGTAAACATATGCCGTAAAATGCTCTTTTTGTTGTAGTGTTTCTACATGGAAATGGCCTTTGTACATTTCTCTGTTGCTGCATACTTTAATCTGGCTTTGAGATATGATAAACTTCAGAAAGTCTTTAACACGAGAAATGTTGTTAACTGTTTGATACATTATTCCATCATACATAATACATTAGCATCTTCATTTACACTACTCTATTTTGATACATATCATGATGTTCAGTTGCACCAAATTCATTTGTAATGCAAGCCAGAGATTCTGAAGACAATCCAGAATATGCTATTTCTGCTCATATGTTCAATTAAGCAGTTAATCTGTCATTCTCACCCTTACAAAAGTTCTAATGTATTCACTATAAGTTTTGAAGTCTTGTTCGTTGCGTTGGACTTTGTGTCAAGGTGGATATTTGTTAAAGTTTGACCCAAATTCCAACGGGTATTTGTGGATTAGTTGAAGTGGGCCTTGAAGAGGTCAAAATATGAACCAAGACATGATTAATTAGCCACATTCCGATTAGTTGTGCACCAAGCTCCCGTTCAAGTGCACAAAACAGGGAGCTGGCTCCCGCTGGCGCCAGCCTGCCACTCGCTTCCCGTCAAGGTAGTACTCGAGAGGCGATGTCATCTGGCCCACAATACTCTTTTTTAATGCTATTTCCATATTTATGACTATTATTAAGTGTTGACATGTATCATATATACAATTGGCTCTTCATTACAAAATAAAAAAAAAAAAGAAAGAAAGAAAAAAGAAGTTAGACAATATTGCAAATACAATATCCTTGTATTCTTTCTCTGTATTATGGTGAATTCTCGTTTCTTCTGCCAATTTATTGTGTTCTTCTTGTGGTATGATATTTACTTCATATTGTGTCATATAATCTCCTTCTTAATTCCTAATAGTTTTGAATCATGCATAAAAAATCATTGTATTTTAGGTCATTCATTTTTCACATAATGCATGAAAACTCAATATTTTATTGGGCACTTAAAGGAGAATGTTGCAAGAGCATTTCTACAGATGCATGGAAAAAGTTCAAAATGGAAAGTCAAGGGCAGATACATGCACGAGATGGATCGGACTACAGCTCGTATTTGCCCCTACAAGTGTCCAATTTGTTCTCATTTTTTTTAGATAAACCCTTGTACATTTGTATTGCAGCCCATGTCCAAACTCATGGCTGGATTCACCACCGCGAAAAATAATATATAAAGCATCATGATGTCAAGCTACATCTCTATTAAATTGAAATAAATTTCATTAAAAATTGACAGCGCATTATTAATATTAATTTTTAAAGAAGTTGAAGTTTTCTTCAAAACTCCAACTCTAGGCTGTTATTCTGATTAGATTGCTGATATATTCCAAATTCGGTTTTTCATACATTGTTCCAGGTTTTTATGTTGAAATAACGAGATTCGACCCAATTAACACATAGAGGTGGGTGAATACATGTTTATGGGGAATTTAAATTTACCAATTAATAATTGCAACTAGTCACAGTTATTAATTAATCCTAATGAATTCACATGCACAACTATTCTATGTCAATAAATTACAGAAAAATAAATAACAATAGAAAATTGATAACGGAGAAAACCCGTAACTCGGTAAAAACTCAAGGCCCAAGCTAGTATGTAACGACCCAAAATTTAATTTCCAAATCGCTACAAAACTATTAACTTTAACATTATAAATATATGAAATTTAACGGGCATGATTTAGATGGAAAAAAAAAAAAATTACTCATAACCAATAAATACTAAAAAGAACATGCATATATATCATATTTATTTCATAAATAAACAAATACTAATAAAGTATATCATAGTTTTAAATTTATAACTTGATAAAACATGTCTCAAACATGTAAATAAAAATCCATAAAACTAAGAAATTGCTGAAATAAAAAAATGACTTGTTACACTGGATTATTATAATGCGTCCCATAAATTCTGGCACCACGACTGCACTTCATCGCCAGCAGACCAACGACCCGTTCTAACCTGTGAGGTATGGAAAAATGGGCGAGTATATGAGAATACTCAATAGGACATGAATTAATGGTGCAATCTCGAATAAAATATTTAAATCATGCGTAAAAAATATCATACCGTCATATTATAGAAATCGGTAAGAGCTCATAACATATCATATCTTTGATACTGGATGACAATTTCATATCATAACTTTCATTAGCATAATATTTATCAACATGAAGATAAATAATTTAAACGGAATAATATCAGTTGCACCTCGTAATCCTATCTCGTTTGATAAAAAAAAATGGTTGGAAGAGAAAGTAAGAAATTCACGTTCCCAAAACTTTAATTTTTGCTTGTAGCCACAATAAAACGTCTCTATATTTTCCCTTTTCCTTTTCTTTTTAAGTTAAATAATGGCTACTTTGTTTGTATGATATTTAAAGTTGAAAGGGCAAATAACTTAAAAATCTACAAAATAGCGTGTTTTTCCCTTCAAAAAAGGTGTCAATCCCGGTAATCCTTGCAATTTAAAAATCAATTCCTTTCCCATCAATCAAATAAAGTGGCTATCATTACCAATAATAATTTACTAATAACATACTCTACACGTGTCACATAGTATTCTACCCCTTAATTAATTTAATTAAATAATAATTAAGGTGATATCTTTCAACCTCGATAACTTGGCCTTCGTTTATCCGAATTAACTTTTTCTCGAGCCTAATATGCACAATTAATTACGATCTATCTAACGAGCCCAATATTGATATATTTATCATTACTCTATCAATATTTAAAAATTTGGCCCGAATAAAATTGGATTTAATAAATGTATCATTATAGTCCTCCAACTTTTCCAAAATATATATATATATATATAAAATCAATTTTCTATAGTTCATCGTGAACAATGATATATATTTTTTTTCAGAACTCAAATTATAAAAAAAAATACATGTGAGTTTAGAGAAAATTAAACCTAAAGCTCTGATACCAAACCGCAACGATCCAAAATTTATTTTACAAATCGCTACAAAAACTATTAACTTTAACATTATAAATATATGAAATTTAACGGGCACAATATAGATGAAGAAAAAATTACTCATAACCAATAAAAACTAAAAAGAACAAGCATATATATCATATTTATTTGATAAATAAACAAATACTAATAAAGTATATCATAGTTTTAAATTTATAACTTGATAAAACATACCTCAAACATGTAAATAAAAATCCATAAAACTAAGAAATTGCTGAAATAAAAAAATGACTTGTTACACCGGATTATTATAATGCGTCCCATAAATTCCGGCACCACGACAGCACTTCATCGCCCGCCGACCAACGACCCATTCTAACATGTGAGGTAGGGGAAATGGGTGAATATATGGGAATACTCAATAGGACACAAATTAGTAGTGGAATCCCGAATAAAATATTTAAATCATGCATCAAAAATATCATGCCGTCATATCATAAAAATCGGTAAGAGCTCATAACATATCATATGTTTGATACAGGATGAAAATTTCTTATCATAACATATCATATCATAACTTTCATTAGCATAATATTTACCAACATGAAAATCAATAATTTAAACGGAATAATATCACTTGCACCTCGTAATCCTACCTCGTTTGATAAAAAAATGGTTGGAAGAGAAAGCAAGAAATCCACATTCCCAAAACTTTAATTTTTGCTTGCAGCCACAATAAAACGTCTCTATATTTTCTCTTTTCCTTTTCTCTTTAAAGGTAAATAATGGCTACTTTGTTTGTATGGTACTTTGTTTTTCCCTTCCAAAAAGGTCTCGATCCCGGTAATCCATACAATTTAAAAATCACTTCCTTTCCCATCAATCAAACCAAGTGGCTATCATTTCCAATTTCCCAAAAATCAAGTCAATTAAATAGTATTAAAATAGAATCAATTGACACCATTTTCTCCTACACATGTGGATGCCTCTAAATTTACACACACACACACAAAATCCTATTATTATTATTATTATTATTATTATTATTGGGACATTACAAAGTAACAATCCACTATAAACGAATCAATTTACAGTACTATCAAACTCGACTAACTATTACTTTCTGACCTTGTGACCATAATCAACAAAGTCCTCCTGGATTGCGTATTCCTGCAGCAACTCCCGACCTTCTGAATTCTTCTATCTCCTATGGATAAACGAGAACACCTTGTTCTCCAACGAAAAGAAACTCCAATCACCTTCCTTGATCTTAGAACACTAACAGATGTTGTGGACGTATGTGTTTTGGTGCTTGGTTTAAGTGAGGATGATGTTTTTCAAAGTAATGATCAAAGAAATATGATGGTTGAATTCTGACAATGATATGGAACAATGTTTCTCTCAATGTTCAACCCGTAATTTTCATATGAGTGGCGTCTATATATATATAGTAAAGAGGTTTTGGGTAGTATGGGCTGGATAAAAGCCTTGAACAATGTTAATTAGGTTTTTTCGGAAAATACTGCCGTTCAAGTGAGAGCTCAGTGATAGGGTGAGCGATGGTATCTTGCTCGAGCGAAGTCCAGGAGACAGGTGGGCGATGCAGCTTCTGTTTTTACCGCTCTAGCAACAGCTGGGCGAAAAGCTAGAGAAATTGCGACAATAGTTTGTTCCATACTTGAACCCTAAGACTTCTAACTTACTACTCAACCCTAACTCTTTTACAACAATAATTTTGTCAAAAGATTGCCAACAACTTTAAAACCTAACAAACTCCCCCATTGGCATTCTATGACAAAACATGTATTCCAAATCAAATAGATTTAATCTAATCTACCCAAAACCAACTGACACGGTTGAAGCTTGCCTTTCTTTTGTCCAAACATGTGTTCCTGAAAAGAACAACTCAAATACCAAGTGTAAAAATACATGAAACAATAATAGTTTTAAAAGCATTTGAGACAGTTATTCATAAATTCAACCACATACCAGCTAAATTAAGATGCAATATAAATGTAAACCAACACACCACAACCATATTGATGTCACTTAACATCAAAATTTAATCTAGCTTAAATGAAAACCAAATCATATACATCCGGGAAAAAATATTCAAATCAAAATAATGAGATGCTAACATAATGCCTAGCATACACTACTCCTTTTTTTTTTATCACGAATGACAAGGGGCAACTAAACAACTTAGTAGCAGCACCACCATCAGTCTCATCAGAAGCAACCCCATTATCCCAATGTCGACGAATCCAACACAATCCTCACTGAAGATAGCTGATAGCACCGCAAAGTGTATCAAACTCTGTCATGTGCCAATCAACTATGGCTCTCAGTTGTGTAATTTCTACTATCTTACGAGCCTACTGCTCGATGAGCACAGACATCTGTCCCATAAGTACGATCGAAGGATCAACGAGAAAAGACAATGGTGGAGGAATAGACTTGGTAGGTGGTAGAACAAAAGTGGATGTCGAATGGATGTTAGTAACAGAAGTAGAAATGTCAGAACCAAATGGTGGAATATGAGATGGATAAAAAAAGCAGATCGTCAATAGGATCAGCTAGTACAGTGGCTCGGCTGGCTCAATGGTGTGCTATCACACACACCCAAAAATAAAACCTTAACTTTTGAAAACAAATGCAGTAGTGGAAGCAAGAGTCGATCCCATGAAGAGTGATTAAATCTAATTTTGTGCTATGGAAATGATGATTGGGGGGTTTTTGATTATACACAAGCAATTTTAAATAAATCAATTAATGAATAACTCAAATCAAATAACGAAAGTAATCAAAAGAACGAACCTTGGTCTAAGTCCATATCCACCATTGGAATTTCACAA
This sequence comes from Fraxinus excelsior, assembly GCA_019097785.1. Lineage (NCBI taxonomy): Eukaryota > Viridiplantae > Streptophyta > Magnoliopsida > Lamiales > Oleaceae > Fraxinus > Fraxinus excelsior. The sequence goes on along the minus strand of CM032623.1, from coordinate 7,061,802 downwards.
CTGATCATAGATGCAAACATATATTAATTCTCACTTTGAATATTCACCATTGGATTTATTTTCCTAATTCTCCTTAATTATAGTTAATTAGAAAACAAGTGATCCAATTAACCCTAATTACTAAACAACCCAAGACAAGTGCTATGGATTTAATCTAGTAACCGCTTTAAGAATTAGAGAAATCGATGAAACTAAATAACGCAATCACAAGCGATTGTATTTAATCTGGTCAAACGTTCTTCCCAAAATTTAAAAATTTTTGACGCAACAAATCATTAAATCCTAGTTGCTTCATAAATTAAAGAGATCAAACAATTATGGATTTGATATTTAACTTAGTAATGGATTGCAACAAATAATAAACTAGTAGGCCTCCTACCAATTAAACTCAACAATCATGAAAATAAGTGCGCAAGAACATTCAATACTTAAAACATGAATTAAACAATGAAAATAATTTAGATCTCACAGTTGGATTGGTTCCGAGGCTTCAGTTTCCTTCAACCAAGTACAAGAATTTAGCTACACATGAGAATTCTAGCACAAAATAAGAGATAAAAGGGTATGGGGGCGCGTGTATATTTTTTGGACGGTTTTTAAGGTTTAAAAAACACTTTGAAATTTGTTTCCATAAGTGTTTGGGTCAAATTCGAAAACTAAATTTTTCACACCGAAAGTGTACTATGCGACCGCATAGTTCATTTGAAACACAGCCTTGAATTCTTGGTTACCATGTATGCAACCACATAGTTGTTAATGCTCTGCGACCGCATAGCATTGATAACTACACAATTATTTCGTTTCAATCCTCAAACTTCGTTTTCTCGATTTTTGGTTTCTTTTCTCATTTTTCTTCTTCCAATGCTTCATGTCTTCTATCAATTGGTCTTCAAATATTTCACATCTTCATTTTGCTTTCCAAGTCATCCTTTAGATATTTGCATCTTGGTCCCTAAACTTTGATTTTCTTTCACTTAAGTCCCTTTTTGCTTGTTTCTTCTAAATTACACCATATTCATCCAATTGCAACTTAAATAAAAATATAAGAATACTAAGTATATTTAGGCATTAATTAATCACAAAAGCATAGGGTAAATGGATGAAAAATATAGCATTTTACATTCTTATCACTCAGCAAGCACGGACGAAGCATGAGAATGACTCTGGAAAATGGTAGTATGGCCAATAGACTGGGAAACCCTCCTCAAACCCCCTCTGGAAAAGTAACCCCAAGAGGCATCATTAGACGGTGAATCAAGCAGGCATACAGAAGACCAACCCTGGTACCTTTCACCCGAAAGGCTCATAACATCTAATGGCATATAAAAGTAGGAAGATCTATAGAGTCGTCATGTAATAAAGCATAAAGAAATTAGGCCTTTTCCATGGGAAAGGAAGAGGTATGGGACACTAGCCACAGATTCATGTTCACAATGCGCAATAGAATCTGACGATTGGTCGAAAGAAATCCAATACGGATCGCAGTAGGCCCCTTTCAAAGGGCTGTTAAACATAGTCGAGCAAACAGGTGAGTCCGTTGGGAGGGTATCAACAAATAAGTAAGGAAATAAAGGGTGAACAACTCAGGAAATGTGAACAAGATTCAAAATTACATCAGGAGTGATGTTAATGGTCTTACCTCGAAGAAAAACCCTAAAATTCGTTCCATTAATATCATGAATATTAGCATAAAATTCATGGACCAGAAAACTATGTGGATGAGACAATTCTATCAGTAAAGATGACCGCGAAGTAAAAATAATAGCAAGGTCAGGAGAAAGAACAGACAAGATAACCTCACGCTCTACTAATACATGACGTAAAGAAAACTCAGTCCTAAATACCTCCCGGCCAGTAGCAGATATGCACCTAGACCTACTGTAGGAAGTGGACACACCAGATGTCTACGTATTTGTCCTCACTCTCTTAGACAACATCTGAGAGGTAAGCCAGCCAAACACGTCAAATAATGAAATGGAAGATAGTACTGAATAAAATTCAATAATGCACGTGAAACAAAAAAAGACACAAACCCACCATAAACTAGACAACCATGTCACGAGCACACAAATCGATGCAAAAAGACATTAGAAAACCAACTATGGATGAAAATGCACAATGCATGGACGAAGACGTCATGGTGCCGTGACATCGGGACGCAGTTCCTTAATGTCATGACGCAGTGCCTTGATGTTGTGTCGAGATGCCATGATGTGTGCCGTGACAGCGTGCCGCGGTGTCAACACAAAATTCATTATAAATGACACCTAAAAGACAATCTAAAGACCAAAATATGTTCAAGGGAGGGAAAGTGCAATGCCCATGACATATGACACGAAAATGCAACAAAAAACGGGATTAAGGAAATTTATCGAACACTTGGTATGCGATGACAATTCGAATGTGCACCAAGCATCCAACAAAGAGGAAACCACCACAATCAACACCCAATCACACAAGTCTATCCCACTTTCCAATAACAACCAATGCAATGTGAGAATAATGAATAACAAACTTGTAGAACCCTAAATGCAAAGATAGAACCAATTTCGAAAATGTAGCAATGAACATGATGCAAAATGTATGTAAACACAAGAATATGACCTAAATATGAAATGCGTATGGATGAAAAGAAACTAGAATCAACACCAAAGCAAAACCCCCCCAAAAATTTGAAAATAAAACTAAACTGGGAATTTCAAAAATTACCTTTGAAATGTCCGAAAATGTGGAAGGGCTATGGAAAATTTGCACTCAAAATTAGGTTATATGTCGTTCGAGCGAGAGGCAAGCACTAGGTGAGTGAAAAATCCTATGCGTTTATCGCTCGAGCGATGTCTTAGCGAGGATCGAGCGAAAACTTATGAACGAAAATAACACCTGATTTTTTGAAAATTTCAAAAAATAGCATTTTTATATTAAAATTCGTGGTACGCACTCCAACATATATGATGAATAAAAAATGAAAATGTTTACAAGTAATGCATCATCAATAAAATAATTTTCCCACATATTCAAATCAAGTTTAAATGGAGTATGTGTATAAGTGACTCATATATGTTAAGTGCAACTATGTTCGTGTGAACAAGATTCCAGATCTTAAATTTGTGAGAAATGACATGCTAAACATCAATGTTAAATACGTATATTCCCCTACTAACGCAAGTAAAACCAATAAGCCTTTTAGAACCTTTAAACAAAGCTCGATTTTATGAAAATTATTCTTTTCTCCACCTGAGTTTTATCATGTAAGATATTTTTATTTTTCAGCTCATCAGTTTTCTTTTAAATCTTGTGTGCAGACTCTTTTCCATTAAGTGACTAAGATGACACTTGTAACGAGCGTTGAGCTGATGACTCCAAGTTAGTTGATCATAGGGCATCAGGTTATGAGAAACCCTTCGAGCTTAATTACTCGAGTCAAATAGGCTTCAAAAAAGAGTATAAGATGAAACACTTTTTGTTTTATGATAATAGGACTATATGTGAGCTTAGGTCATATAAATTAAGGTCAATTCATGTTCAAGGTCACCTTACCAATAGATGACTATCATCCCAAATCTCATGCATGCGGTCAAGACTAACTCATAAGATCATAGTGTGTGTGCAGATGGTACATAAAGAAACCTATACTCAGTACTCCACATTAAACCTATGTTACATATCAGATGAATACATCCTCAATCACAAAAGCAAATTTAAGTACACCATAAATGTCCTGAAGTACAATTTTTTTTACTCTTTTGTTTTTTTTAAATAAAATAAAAAATTATAAAGAAAATGATATACCTGCGAGAATGAATGAATGAATGAATCTAATAAGCAGTACATGCATGCACCTAAGTACCTAATCAAAGAGGTACATAGACACCAATAGCCTTCCTAAGAGATTCAAACATCAGACCATCTAATGGTTTGGTAAATAAGTAAGCTAATTGGTTCTCCGTAGAGATGTGTTCAAGAGTTACAACACGGGTCTCTACAAGCTCTTGAATAAAGTAATGTTGTATATCAATATGTTTGGTTCGAGAGTACTGAATGTGATTTTTAGAAATATTAATGGCACTTGTGTTATCCTAAAACACTGTTACAATACCCTGTTCAACTCCATAATCACTCAACATGTCCTTCATCCAAAGTAGTTGAATACAACAACTTCCTGCAGCTATATATTCGGCCTCTACCGTAGACAATGCGGTAAAATTTTGTTTCTTACTCATCCAAGCTACAAGATTAGTACTAACATAAAAAAACCACCGGAAGTGCTTTTTCTATCATATGCATTTTCGGCCCAATCGGTATCAAAATAGCCAGCAAGATCAATATTAGAATCTTGAGAGTACAAAATTCCATAATTTATGGTTCTATTGACATATCTAATGAGATGTCTTACGGCGGTCAAGTGAAATTCCTTAGGATCAGCCTGAAATCGTGCGCATACCGCAACACTAAAAGCTATGTCAGGATTAGAGTTTTCAAACTCTTTCCCATGATTACTACGAATTCTAGTTATGGTGAAGTCTTTCTCATTTCTATACCTTTTGTACAAGGATATGACAAGACTGAACATCTCAAATTCTTCTCTCAACAACTCAATCCATGTATACCAAGAGAAATCATCTACCACAACTAAAATATAATGTTTACCACGAAGACTCTCGATCGTAGATGGTTCCATTAAGTCCATATAGAGTAATTATAAAGGTTTGCTTGTCAAAATGTTAGAAGTTTGTTTATGATTTACTCTAAACTATTTACCTTGTTGACACGGTCGACATATGGTGATTTCAATTTTTTCAAGCTTAGGTAAACCATTAATAAGTTCCTTCTTAGCCAACTTAGACAAACTCTTATAATTTATATGACCAAGTCATTGATGCCACAGTTTAGTCACTTCAATCTTGGAACTACTACACACATAGTTAGAATTAAGAACTCCATAACAATTGTCAGAAGTTCTTACACCTTCGAGGACAACTTTATCAGTAGAATCATACACAGTACACCTTCTCTGGACAAGACTAACCTCAAAATCAGCATCATATATTTGACTAATGCTTAATAAGTTGGACTTCAAACATTTTACATAAAGAAGATTTGAGATATGAGATAATCTATATATAAACCTTTCACATAAAGCACATTTGAGATAACAGGTAATCCAGATACATTAACGGTACCTTTACCTAGGATAGGTGCAGTAGCCTCATCTACAAAAGTAACCATACCACCATTCCAATCATCAAGAGTAGAGAACAAGACTTTATTACCATGCATATGTCTAGAACATGCACTATCAAGATACTACATAAAGTTATTTTAAGCTTTAACTGCAATGTGAGCAACACAACAATTCAATTGTTCATTAGACCTAGGAAGATCACTTTTCTTAATCCAAACCCTCTTACAAGTAGATGTAATCCTAGTCAACTGTGTCATCACCCTAGTTAAGTGGTAGCCTGATTGGCGAGAAAGTTAACCTTGCTTGAGATATCCTGACTTTTACTTCTAGTAGCAAGTTTATGACAACTATGTTTTGCATGTCCCTGTGCACCACAATCGTGACAAGTAGGAATAAACCAAAGTTCAAAACTACGTGATGGTTGATATTGATGTACATGTCGATTAGTCCTACATTGTCTTGTAGACTTAAGTCCTAAGACACTCTTGCTTTTGGGTTTAAGATTAATAACATTCTCAAGTTTGTTGGTGGAAGGGACAAACGTGGTCATGGGTGTACTAGTGGTGTTGTTATTAGTTTGAACTTATCCTAGACATTGCCTATCCTCAACTAGTTTGTTAATCCCCAATAGATTATCAAGCTTCTAAAAACCATTTAAGAATGAATGAAGGCGAGTCTCAGATTTTTCTAGTTCGTTTGTTAAGGTTTTAACCTTAGCTTCTAGGTTCTCATTGACAAGTCTCAACTCACTCAAATTTTTGGTAGAATCCTAAAGATCGGCTATGATTCTGTCTCTCAATCTCAAGTTCATTAATCTTTTTCAACATGCCTTTATTGACCTTCTTTATCTTAAAACTCTCATCAAATAACTGTCGGTATATCTTACGAATGTCTGTCTCATCCTCAGAATTCTCACTATGTTCATCATTTTCTATCTTCTCACTATCCTTATCAGCTTCATTCTTAACTATAGACGTCAATGCCATAAAGTTCATTTCATCCTCACTATTAGAGGTGTTACTCTAAACACTTGAGTTAGATTCATCATCAGTCAGAGACCTGTCAATGCCTTATCCTTTCCTTTATTTAAGTTCTTCTTAAAGCTTGGACATTCATTTCTATAGTGATCGAAACCCTGACACTCATGACATCTAACTGACTGAGATTTCTTACTGAAACTCCTAGCATTTGTCTTATCACGTTTGTCTTTCAAAGATTTACTAATGGCATCCTTTTTCATCTCTTGAGGTTTTCTTCTATTCCTAAATACCTTTTGGAATTTCTTTACAAAATAAGTTATCTCATCATCCCTAAGGGCATCTTCCCTAATAGTATTCAAGGCTATAGATTTAACCTTCTTCGGTTGAGATATGGTGAGTTCATAGGTTTGAAGAGATCCTACAAGTTTCTCTATCTTAACAGTATCCAAGTCCTTACTCTCTTCAATAGTTGTAATCTTAGGTCTAAACCTCTTAGGTAAGGATCTAAGGACTTTTCGAACTATTTTGGACTCGATGACCTTTTCACCTAGATTGAAACTAGAGTTCATTATGTCATTAAGCTTCGCATAGAATTCATCAAACAACTCATCCTAATTCATTCTACACAACCATAAAGAGGGCCTGAAGCCCTTTATTATTCTAGTTGCACTCATCTAGTTCATCATTGGTCCGAAGAGAAATGTCAGTGGGGGTAACTGCACTTGAAATAGTAGAGGAAATGACTATCCAACCATTTGTACACTGACCCAAATTCGCTCATCTAGAGACTTGAGAAATGCTCTCGTTCTAACCTTCCAATATGCATAATTGCTTTCGAAAAAAATGGAGGTATGGAAAGTAATTGACTCATATAGATTCAATATATGTGAGGAATCGAAATGAGGCTATGATACCAATTGAAATAACTAGATTCAACCTAATTAACATCTAGAGGAAGGGTGAATAGATGTTTATGCGAAGTTTAAATTTACCAATTAATAATTGTAACAAGTCACATTTATTAATTAATCCAGATGAATTCACATGCACAACTATCCTATGTTGAATTATCGCGGTCAATAAATTACTGAAAAATAAATAACAATAGAAAATTGATAACGGAGAAAACTTGTAACTGGGTAAAAACTCTGGGCCTAAGGTAGTAACAATCAACTATAGACTCTACTAACTCTAGTACTTTTTGACCTCCTAACTGTAATCACCAAAGCCCTCCTGGATTGCGTGCTCCTGTAGCAACTCGTAGCCTTCTGAATTTGTCTATCTCCTGTAGATTAAATAGATTACCTTGTTCTTCAACAACTCGAAACTCCTGTCACCTTCCTTGATGTTCAGAACTTTGACAGATGTTGTAGAACAGTGGAAGTATGTGTTTTGGTGTTTGGTTTGAGTGAGGATAATGTTTTTCAAAGCAATGATCAGAGCAAAATGATGGTTGAATTCTGATAATGATATGGAGGATGCAAAACAATGTTTCTCTCAATGTTCAACCTATAATTTTTGTATGAGTGGCGTCCATATATATAGTAAAGAGGTTTTGGGTAGTATGGGCAGGATAAAAGCCTTGAAAAATCAGGTTTTTCCAAAAAACGTTGTCGCTTGAGTGAGAGCTCAGCGAGTCTCGTTCGAGTGACAGGTGAGCGATGATGTCTCGTTCGAGTGAAGTCCATGAGATAGGCGGGCGACGCTTTTCTATTTTTACCACTCGAGCAACAGCTGGGTGAAAGGCTAGCGAAATTGCGGTGTTGTTTCCTTCTTTGTTCCATACTCAAACCTTAGTACTTCTAACTTACTACTCAACCCTTTGACTTTTTAAAACTCTTTTACGACAATAGTTGTACTGCTTCCAAGCTAGCCCCGATGACTATTTGATTCAGATTTCCTTCTGCCATGTCTTCCTCTTTTGGTGTGTTTCCAACTATTTTCTTTTTCGAAGGTTAAATGTTTGTTCAATCTCAGGAAAAAGATCACCGGTTCTCGAACTTCGCATACAATGTTTTGAAAAATGAAGCAAGAAACACCGTAAAGTTTTTCTAATATAATGGACTAAACTAAAAAAGTAGTAAAATTTAGATTAAAGCTAAAAAATAATAATAATAATAGTCCCCAGCAACGGCGCCAAAAACTTGATCATTTGATTTCTTGCAAGTGAATGGGATCGTGGACAAGTAATATAGTAGTGTTTAGAGTGTCGAACCCACGAGGACTAAGTATTCAATCGAGTTCAAATTAATAGTAACATTAATCGAATAACAAATAGATTTTGAGTTTTCTATATTAATATCTAAATTATTGATTAAATTAGAAAACAATTTAACTGGTTTGATTTCAAATATGTGAAAGTATTTCTAAGATATTGAATCTCCCTTGTTAATCTATTTTTAACACAACAAATTAAAGTGACAATTTGTGATAATTCTTGTTGGTCATTGTTCCTAATTTAATTGAAAATCTCTCACAATAGTTATGAAATTTATTCCCCTCATGTGACATTCACATTTTTCGATGAAAGATGCAAATAGAATAAATGCTTTAAACGATCTAGAACACCTATAAAAATTATCTAAAGCATAGACGTATATCTCTATCCCCTATCGGACTTTAAAATATTTATTATTTTTAGCTAAAAACTCATTATTTGTCTTGATAATAATAGATTTTAATAAATCATCTCAATTAATAGCTAATTAATTGAAAAGTCGGTAAAAATAATAATAAACATCCAAGAAAATAAACATACTAGTCGTCAAAATAATTAATGAATATTGAATATTCCAAAACAAGGGTTCATCTCATCCTAGCAATGTATAAAACTAACCTAACATACCAAAACTACAAGAAATCATATTTAAGTGAAAATATATTACCCGGCTTTTTTTATTAATTGAGAAGATGAAGATGAATCTTGAATGGTTTTTTTGGTGAATCTCCACTTGTGTCTTTTCTTCTTTGCCTAAAAATCAAGTTTAAATCTTTACTTGATTAAATTCTTGCAGCTCCCCCCTCCCCCCCTTCAATTCTCTCACAAAATTATGAATTTTCCTCATTTGATGATAATAATGGATGAATATTGAAGTATAATATGCATATGAGAGGTCTCCAATATATATTCTTCTATTAGTTATTTGCAGGAGTAGAGAACTGGTTGAAAGTCATATCCAAATTGGTTTCCAAAAGAATTCCAATCGAATAAGGAAAGTTGCATTCGCGAGCGGATTTTTTTCCGTCTATGCACAACAGTGAGTATTTTGGCTTTCTCTCTCAATATCCAATTAAGGCGATTCAAAGTACATTGAAAAGCTAGCTCAAAGGGATACAACTTTTCTAGTAATAGAATTTTCCAATTCGGACATTTACTATGCCAAAAACCGGTCTCTATATTTAGAAAAAAATGTGGAAAATAACTTGTACGATTGGAAATTGATTTTGATAATATTTTAATCATATTTCATTCTTTTTTGAGTTATAATTCCATCCAATTTTCTCCTAGAAATATTCAAAGTATCTTCTTGTGTCCAAATCAACTATTGAATAGTTACAACTTGGTCCTCAAACTTTGAATTTTTCCATTTTCACCAATTTTCAATTCTTTCTTTCGATTCCTTGTTCAACCATTGAATTTTACCTATATAACATAAAATACAACAATTTATGATATATATTTTCAAAAGAACTATCAAATATCACTATTTTAGACCCCGAATAAGTATACAAAATACACTTATCAGGGGCTTTTATTTTTTTATAAAACTGTAACTTCTTTACAAGAAAACACATCAAAAAATTAATATATTAATGACCAAAAATATATCTTGAAGAGGTCCAACGGTATTACACATATTGATCTTGCCAAGTCTTCTGTGCTTTGGAGAAGGATTGTCCTTTAACAACCAATACATTTTCAGTTTTCTTATGCCCACCTAAAAATAATACATTTGCATCTTAGAAGTCGTCGATTAGTTACTATTTCAATCTTTCTATCATCAACTTCTTGAATTAATTGAAATAGTGAGATAACATGAGACTAGAAATGATTATGATAAAACAAACGGGGGACTATTATTTTAAAATCTTTTGGATTCTACTATCAATGTCATTTTAAAATGCAGTTACAATGGGTTTAAATTTTTTTATTGGAATATTTTTTTTCCGTTCTTTTTTTTTTTTTCCTTTTCATTCGTAAAATTGCATTTAGAAACAAACTTTTTTCTTTCCCTTGCACACTTTTGCGTAGTCGGCATACTTAAATGATCAATTCAATGGTAAACGATGACCAACTGTGTTTTAATTTTGTACAGTTGGCATATTTTTAATTATTGTAACAGTTTGTGTAAAATTATTCATTAATCACATAAGATTTTCTCTTAGCACATTAAACAAAGTTTAACAAAGTCGTTAGGTAAAAAAATTTAAGAACTAAGCCATTAATTGATAGTTATAAATTGATTCCATGTAAATTTATATAGAATATCCTTCAAGAGGACATGGCTTACATTACATGGAAAATACTATATTTATTAGAAATCTTTATGATTAAGAAACCATACAATTAACTACAATGAATGTTACTTTTTACGGCACACGTTTACGGTGTGTATATACGGCATGCCGTAAAAATAGATTATTTACAACATGCCTAAAATGCGCACCGTAATAATTCAATTAATAAAAATATTTACGGCATACATGGATGGCATATAGTGACCAAGAATTTTAAGTAATATAAAATTGTTCTTTTCTTGAAAAACGTGTCGCTAAGTTTTAACCCCAAATTTTAAAATGAAAGGATGTTCGTCTAGCCATTTTAAAACAAATTTAAATCTATTCAAATCGAGTCTAATCTCGAATATTTTAAAGTATCAAATTCCTTATCATTTTTAAATCCAAATTTTAATGATTTTAAGTACAATATTTTATTATTTAGAGTCCAAAATTTTGTTAGACCAAATCTTGATTATTTTAGACCAATTCACTTAAAATCCAATTAGGAAAAATCCTGGTAGCCCAAATTCTTGGCCCATTTAACTCTTAGTTTTTGTGCCCTAAAATTACTGTTCATATAACTCCATTCCCTCCCTTCCTCACATTTCACAGCAGACATTTTGGGTAAGAAAAGAAAAAATCCCTCTCCCTCAAATTCCCTTAATTCAGTTTACTGGGAAACTCACGTTGATGCTAAAATCAACTTTTAGTACCAACATCCCCTCAAATCTGGAAAATCACGTTGATGCTAGAACCTCAATTTCTGGCACCAACAAGATGATGATTTCACACAAACCCAGCCTCAACTGTAAACACACACAAGCTGTAGCCTCAACCCAACTTCGAATCCACCATCATCGATTTCAACCGCAAGCAAGTCTCAGCACCATCCCTCCCATGGTCTAGCCACCCATTCAAGCCACCACATCCAAGCACCACCACTTGTAACCCCTCACGAACAGCCACAAAACCACCGCACACGGCCACACACACCACCCAATCAATAGCTACCACTTCACCCCAAAAATAAACACCAAACAGCCACAAAAACCCATAAATAAGCATAACCCATAAACTTACATCATTCCCTAACCCATTTCCAACCTGATTACCATGGAAAACCCAAGAATCCAAGCCCTCCAAGCCTTGGTTAACTTTCGATCCGCGCACCAAAATTCTCCAGTCGCCTCCACCCATGCACCAACGCCACCACGCAACGGTGGCGCTGACACCGATTGTCTGGCCAGTGGTTGAATCGCCCCTTCCCGTAGCCGGCTTCCTTTCCTCTCTGTCGAAATGAGAGATAGAGGGAGTGAGATATATATATATATATATATATATATATATTGATTTTTTTGAAAATTTTCCCTTAAGCCCCAAGTTTTAAAAGTTGTTTATTTCGGTCCCAAAGTTTCAGTTATTAATAAATGAGCCCCTGGAGTTCCTGTTTCCCATAGTCAATCCACTACTTCCAAAAAAATACCTATTTTCAGTCCTTAAACTTTTCAAATTTCAGTTTTAATAAATCTTCATTTAAGTCCCTAAGTTTTATTTTATCATTTTATAAATCTTTAAAATTTCGAAATACTAATTCAATGCTCATTTCTTATTTTGGCTAAACGAAACGTACGGACGATTAAGAGATCGAGGTTACTACCCGCTCCACTTTTTACATGACTCGAGATAATTTGAGGTAGACTCACCCCCATTAATTAGTTTAAATTATAATTGCATGTATTATGTGACTTTACGTGATTTATATGATTTATTGCATAAGACGAGAATATCTCATATGAGATAAATAATGTGGTTATGCTCGTCATAACTTATATGCTTTAATGTATGAGAATAGACGAGACTATCTCTTATGAGATAAGATGATGTTGTTATGCATAACTTATGTGTTTAAATGCATGAGACGAGACTACTCACACCCTATGATTTTAAAAGAGCATATGATTTTTAAATAAAATAAGCCTATGATGTTGAAGATGATGTCACTGTATAAATTGCATAATTATGTGTTCAATTGTTTTATAAATTAATTATTGGCGATGAGTCTACTGAGTATTTATTCGAAATACTCATTACATTATTTTAACAACATTTGCAGATTTCAGAGACGGTCGAGTTTGATGGGCAGTGGTGGCACGATTTAATAGATGGAGTTATTTACTTTTGAAATTTATTCATTACGAATATTATTAACTTGCTTTGTCATTTCAATTATTTCAAACTTGAGATTTAAAGTTTAATCAATTATCCTAAGTAAATCAAATGAGTTTTTGTTGCCGATGAGGTTCACAATTATAAATGTAATCTTTAAAAATTTAGTTATTTCTGCAAATCTTTTTATTAAATTCAAGTCATATAAGGATGACGTGTCACTTCGAGTTCACGGAACTCGGGGCGTTACGTGGCATGCCGTAAAAAGTAAAATTCTATGGCACACATTGATTACACGCCGTAAATTTTTTTGGGTATACATTGATGGCATGCCGTGTAAAATTAAATTTTACGGCACACGTTGATTGCACACCGTGAATTTAAGATTCAATGCCCATTAGCCCAACCCATTACCATTAAAATACCCAATATCATTTGCCCAATACCATTCAAATACCCAATTACCCAATACCATATTACGACCATTAGCCCAACCCAATTATCCAATACCATATTAAGCCCATTAGCCCAACCCAATTACCCAATACCAATTTACAGATGGGAACAATACATAAATATGGTTTTTAAGTATCGCCATTTCAAAATTAAGGAAAGATGTTTTAAATTTCAAAAATCATGTGTTTCATTAAAATTTATTTGTGAATTAAATAATTAATTATATATTTTATTAATGCATATATAAATGTAACATATTTATGCATTTTGGTCACAATTAAAAAATTTAAGGTCACAATTCAAAAAATTTATAGGTCACGTTTCGTTCATCAGTCACAAATCAAAAATTTAAAAATCACAATTTGTTCATCGATCACAAATCACAAAATTTATAAGTCACACAACTTATTTTATAGTCACAAAACATCAAATTATATGTCACATATTACTTTTATTGGTCACAAATTAATAAATTTATAGGTCACACAGAATTTATTGGCCACAATTTATTCTTCATTGGTCACACACCAACCAATTTATTGGTCACAATCAACAAATCATTTGTGACCACCACCAACACAACACCATTGTCGTTTCCGTTGCTCACACCAACACTACCAACAACACAGAAATGCACCACAATGGTTTGAGGTCATGGGTCAATAATGAGTCATAATAAACCAAAATGTCGATCACATACACCAAACACCCCACTCTCGTCCCAATGCTCCACCAATATTTGGTCACAAATCAACCTTGAAGACCCTACCACTACCATCCTCACCGTCGTAGCCAGACCACCAAAATCTCCCCAACAGCACCAAAACCACCCCAAAACACCACTACCACCAACATAAGCACCATCATCTCCATCACACGGTAACCACCAACCGCACTAAAAAAATTCCTTTCTGATAAATAATCAGCAGACTTGGAACATAACTAATCTATTATCGTTCCTCTGCAGGGAGGCCTCCAAGTCTATATTGAATTTCCTATCCGATGTGTTTGATCTCGCAAACTCTAGTCAAGGGAAGGGTTCTATCAAGGACAACGTGATTATCTTTAGAGGGGCCATTATTTCCCGACTTCTTGTTGCTGCTCTGACCGGAGAACTTCCAAGTTCTAGACTAGAAACGGTAACAACGACTTCAACCCCTTGATTATGATTCGTCCAGAGTCGACATAGATAACTGGATCTATTTCTTGGAAACTTTATCTTTTGCCCTACAGGTAGCATATGCTCTGTTAGCTCTTGTTCTAGCTTATGGATTAGAAGCTCATGAGTGGGCAAAGGAGAGCATCTCCTTACTTCCATCGATCGCTGTTACAGAAGTCGAAAAATCAAGAATTTTGAAAGCTATCAGATGCGGCATCTAGGGTGGCTATCAACGGGGTGATGATTCCAATTGAAGAACTCTCAGATGTTTGTCATCGCAATCGATCAGTTTAACTCCTGAAGTTCTACCGACGGCGCTCTCTGGCGGCACGGTAGTTCTCTATTGATGGTAGGAGAGAGAGGAGATAAGGGAGAGACATGGAGAAGAGAGGGATTAGGGTTTCAATTTGAAATTGTGGTGGGTGGATAGTATATGGGTTAGGTATATAATTAATTTAATTTTATAATTATTATAAATTTAATCTTTTACCTGATTTTGAAAAAAAAAAAAGTTTTAGACCTTATGTTTGAAATTGAAAGTTTAAAGGTAGGATTTTGTGTAATTTTCCCTTTACAGATTTTTATTAGACCCAGAAACAAACTCTCCCGTCACTCCACCTCCGGCCCTCCCGTCCTTCGCATCCGCATCCGCATCCGCCTCTTCCTCATTCCTCCCACCACTTTGTTTCCGGTTTGTGCATCCTCCATTTGAGTTTAGTTACTACTCGCTTGGTGACTGGTCCGTGCATCTGCCACTTGAGTTCACACCATCCCTGTTGCAAGCTGCCGCTCGCCTACTCCCTCGGGCCTCGATCGCTGTCTATTCTTCGACGGCATTAGAAGAAGAAGGTGATTAGGTGAAGCCCCGACTACAAGCATATACTATTTAATACTTTTTCTTGATCTGGGTTTTTGTTTTTATATCTAATCTTTGCGATTTATTTACTTTCAACTCGTATTCAATGCTTGT
This sequence comes from Fraxinus excelsior, assembly GCA_019097785.1. NCBI lineage: Eukaryota > Viridiplantae > Streptophyta > Magnoliopsida > Lamiales > Oleaceae > Fraxinus > Fraxinus excelsior. The sequence continues at coordinate 7,046,389 of CM032623.1, read as the reverse complement.
GAGAAGTATTTAATAGTTATGGATAAGAATTTTCATTTTTCCCATTAATAATAATGTGTCACGGAATACGTAAAGATATAACTCTGATTTCTCCATCTGTTCAACTTATTGTATTTGGCTGTGTCTTCATATATCTTAGTTTGCTTAACAAATGGGGTCAAATTATCAAGTAATTTTGTGATAACAATTGATTCGATGTTTCTTCATGACTGTATAAATTCCTTCCCTCATCTGAGAAAAATTCAGAATTTTTTTCTCTATTGTTGATCAAGAGAAAGTAATGGAAGTTTAGTTTTGATCATCAGCATAACTAGATGGTCCATATAATGTTTGCAAATGTCCCTTCACAGTTGCAATTCCTCATTTGTGGTAACCATAAACAAATAGGCCTATTCATAATGAACCATTTAGACTGTTTCCTATTACCGCAAATTTTCCCTCTCTATAGTTTTTAGGAATTGCATGTTGTCTTTGTTAATTAATCAGGATATGTTGCTGATACATGAATTAAACTAGTTTGTTGAACTTAATTATTATTATTATTATTATGTCTTGAAGCATCTTGTATCTCCTAGCTTTGATTTTTGCTACCTTTGAATCACATTTTGTAACAGTTAGCCTTTTCTCACGCCATAAATTCAGCCATTGCATTTGCACTATTTTGTTACTTGTTTGTAAGGATAAATAAGTGATTTCTTGAGTTTCTTCCAGGTCATGGCTAATTGCTATGTAGAATTAAACCTAATTACATCAAGTATATGAAAATATATGTGATGGATTTATAGACAATGTTCTTGCTGTATTTAATTTCCAAGAAAGTTGAATTTCTTTAGCCTTGAAAATATTACTTTGTGTTTTCTGTTAAATTGCAAAACTTTGGAACTTCCTGATTAACCCCGATTAGAAAGGAATAGAGAGACTTTCTACTCATAATTTGGGTGTGAACCCATTGGGTGATGCTAGGTTCCTTTTTTGAATTAGATTTACAGAACTCAACTCTGAACATGGAATAAATGTGGTCACCATAAAACTAATAGGCCTACTCATAATGCACCATGTGAGACTGTTTCCTATTATCATTTTAGTTCCGATTTCACTCAATGAAGGATTTATATTTCTTACCTTGAAATTGTGTTATACTTAAATACAATATTGCATCTGTGTGCTCACTTAGGCTTACAAGGCAACGTAGTCAATATCTTGTATTGATATCAAAAGTAATTATGTAAATGCATGCATCTGTTGTTAGAATGAATTTGCTGCTTGTTTTCCTTTGTAACTATGAATCTTCACATCATCATCACAATGCAAAATTACTGCTTATTTCCTCCACTCTCTCCTTAAGTATTTCTCTTTATGATCATATTCTTAACCAAGTTCTCTATTAGTTTCTCTCAACAGATTGCAGTAGTGTTGAAGGAGTCTGTGACTATTCCAGTTTTACCTATTTTAATTCACGTTATAATTAATTTTTTGTAATTTTAGTTTGTGTGAAACTTTATTGTCAAAATGATTTACCTAATTGGAAGCCGATTTATATGATGCCCTAATATAATTGTTTTTTGCTTCATTTTTAATGTGTTATAACATATTATAACTTAATAGTTGGTATATTATCATGGATAAAGATTGGGTACACTTATCAAGGTTAACTTGTCCTCTTAAATTTAGAATATTTTAAAATATGTCCATAAATTATTTTTAGATGATTTATTTAGCATCATTTGTATAGAGTTTTAGAGGCATATCAACATGGTGAAAGAAAATTTGCAAATATGGAGCAAGAGAATGCAAGGAATCCAAAAATGGTCATATGCCCTTGCAAATGTTTTAAAACCCTATTCCACCAACATTTTGATATAATGTACGAGCATTTGATCGTTAATGGCATGGATCCTACATATACTACATGGGTGTTTCATGGGGAAAAATTGAATGCAGCACCATTACCTCCTAAAGATGTAGAAAATTTAGAGACATATAAGATGTATAAAGATGTATTTTTTGAGGATGACAATATTGTAGAACTCGAGGATGAAGATAGAGAGAGATTTTTCAAATTTATATAAGGGCATTGTAGCGACCCGAATTTTAAAATGTCAATTTTATAACTTAAATTATGTCGCTACGACATTTCTCGTCAAATTTTAGAATTTATTTTACGTCCGTTGAGTTGTCTAGCAAAACATTTAATATAATAATTCGAAAACGATTCTTAATCTTAAAAATTCAATATTTTCTTATTGGGTCGAATTTTACACCCAATACCTATTTTAAATATCTCTCGGTCCATTATTCTTTTTCGGCCCAAGTTTAAGTCCGTTTTCAGCCCAATCGATTGTCCAATTTTGAAGTATAAGTTTGTAGGACTCTATAGTATCTAACCTAATAAACCACCCATTCCATCTTCAAACAATCAACTCACGGCTGCCAATCTCTCAGAAAACTTGGACATTCAATTAGGTAAATTCTTCAACTTTGGAGCAATTATTTTTATTTGTTTTCATCATCTTCATCTTCTAATTCACGTTCCTATCGCCCCAGTTCTTCAAAAATTCAAGTTGCAATCTTCAAACCCGAAATCCTCCTCGGCAAAAACTCGGTACAGGTAACTCATTCGAAATCAATTTTCAACTTCTTTGGAATTCTATAATTTGTTTCTTCTCTACATATATACATATTCATAAAAATAAAAATCAAAGAGAAGAAAAATGCAGAAAACGAGACTTAGCCCAACCTCTATTCTCCCTCTTCTCGCCTGGAACACTTTCATATGAACCACCATTTGTGTAGACTTCATTCTCTGGCATCGATTTTGGTTAGAAAGCATTATAATGTGAAAACCCATTTGGAATTTGTCCTTGAATTTTGAAGCCAGGAACTCTCTGCCCTCTCTGCGTGAAAAATAGACTTAGGGGATGGGGGGTTAGTATTAAATAATGAAAATTCATTTTTAAATCCTAAGGTTTGGCCAAACATTTAGGTTAGTCCCTATTTGATTTTTATTCTTTTACAATCCCCAAAGTTTATGTATTCTTCAAATTAAATATAAAATATTTTCTAATTTTATTTTATTGACTCTAAACATTTTAATTTTCATAATTAGACCCTAAAGATTTAAATAATTATCCAATTACCCATTTCTTTATTTTTAAAAGTTCAATCAAGGTCCCTAAAAGTTTTAAAGTATTAATTAGGACTTAGTATCCTAAATTATATTAATTTTGTTCTTGCTAGACGAGGTCGCGGGAAAAGTTTGAGGTACGGTAACATTACATCAGTTCAATTTCAAGAAAAATTTCCAAGACTTTGAGGTGGGATTTACATTTAAGCAATTGTGGTTATTTTGTCTATGTTAATTCTTGATATGTGATTTTGATTGTGATATTATGTCTATACATATGAAAAGGTTGCCAGGGGCCGTAAATAGGTCCGGGATCGAAAGTGGGTCCTTGGGGTTGTCCCACAATGCAAAATTGTTAAGCGCTATAACATGTTGTCAGGGACCGTAAATAGGTCCGGGATCGTAATTGGGTCCTTGGGGATGTCCCACAGTACATATTTCTACAGTATGTTGTATTTGTATTATATTCATAATTTAATTTCATGTTTAGATTTAACCTGGACTGATTGCTGTTTCTCCCACTGAGTATAATTCGTTATGCTCATCCCAATATTTTTCCACTCTTCCAGGTTAAGGAGCTCGGCAAGGCAAGGCAATGAGCGGGGCAATCATGATTAAATAATAGACAATTTAAATTATAAATTTTTGAAACTAGTATTTTAATGGCCGGTTTCTATTTTGTCTTAAATCTCAAATTTTAGTATTTTTACAAATTGTGGCACTTTACTTATTTTATTTGGTATTGACTCTTGAATGAGTAAATTATTCAAATGATGTTTCCGCATTTAGTGTTTATTTGCTATAGTTTTGAAAAAAATAAATATTTACGCATTTTGGCGTTTATTGAGGAAAGTTATTTACAGGATATTTCAACTTAAGTAGCGTCTTGTGTTTATGAAATTTGGGGCGTTACAGGCATTGAAATTCCTTTATATCCTGGTTGTACAAAGTAAACAAGGATATCTGCAACCATTGTCTTATACAAGCTTAAAGCTACACATGGTATATCTGACAATGGTTTCACTAAACTTCTTGATATTATCCAAGAAATGCTACCACATGGGAACACCCTTCCCAATTCTTGCAATTCAACGAAAAGGTTATTGAACACATTTGATTTGGGGGCATGAGAAGATACATGCATGCATAAATGATTGTTGTTTGTTTAGAAAGGATATATAGAACTTAGAGACATGTCCAAAATGTGCATCCTCGTGGTGGAAAGTTAATGAACGGACTAAGAAGATTCAAAAGGGATACCTGCAAAGGTTTTATGATATTTTCGCATTATACCATGATTTAGAAGAATGTTTAGTCACCTAATAAGGTAGAACAACTAATATGACACTCAAATCACAAAAGTCAAGATGGAAAAATGCGTCATCCAGTTGATTCATTAGCTTGGGAGAGAATTGATCAAAAATGGCCTTGTTTTGCATCAGAACCACAAAATCTTAGGCTTGGCCTTTCTTCTTATGGATGTAATCCCTTTGGTGACCTAAGTTCTAGGTATAGTTGTTGGCTGGTGATACTAGTTATATATAATCTCCCTTTTTGGATATGAATGTCTAAGGAAAAATTTGTTGTTGACTTTATTAATCCCAAGTCCAAAGCAACCTGAAAATGATATAGATGTGTATCTAGAACCACTAATAGAAGACTTAAAGAAGATGTGGAATATTGGTGTTGAAGTATATGATGGATTTACCAAGTCCACCTTCAATTTGAAGGATGTGCTGATGTGGACAATTAATGATTTTCTGGCTTATGGGAACTTATCAGGATATCCTATGAAAGGTGAAGCAGCATGTCCAGTATATGGTTTATCCACATGTGCAAAATGGTTGACATATAGTCGAAAGTTTTCATACATGGGTCATAGAAGATTTCTTGCATATAATCATCCTTATCGATCGAAAGAAGCTTGGTTTGATGGAAACAAGGAGCATAGGCATAGTCCTAAAATATTAACTGGTCAAGAAGTGATGTGTTCAATCAAGAATGTTAGCAATAATTGGGGAAAAATAGGAAAGAAAATGAAAGATGAGAAAATCAAATTCTAATTGGCCATTGAAAAAAATTCAATATTCTTTAAGCTACCATATTGGGAGGTTAGTTGTTTTAAATTATTTTAAATTAGTCATTTCTTTGCTTAAGCTTTGTTTCTAAATTCATATTATTATTTTTGAGACACTAGTTTTGCATCATAATTTGGATGTAATACACATTGAGAAGAATGTTTGTGAAAGCATTCTTGACACTATTTTGCATGTGAAGGGAAACAATTGTTATCAGTTGCATTAAGAGAACTTTTGCCTATGGGACCACGAAATACAGTTTTTTGACTGTGCATTTTTCAACGAGATATGTCAAAGAGTCATTGATAAAAATAAATTAGAAAAGCTTGAGGAGGATGTTGATGTGACTTTGTGTATGCTAGAAAGGTATTTTCCCCCGTCTTTTTGACATAATGATTCATTTAACCATCCACCTTGGGCGTGAGGTTCGTATTGGTAGACCAATACAATATCGTTGGATGTACCCATTTGGGAGGTAAATTACTATTATACTTTTGTAAGTATTCAAAATTTCTTCTTCTAATTACTTAGATATCTCATGCCTATTATATGGTGAATTAGGTTTATGAAAACACTTAAAAGGATATGTACGAAATTGTTCAAGACCTAAGGGCTGCATAGTATAGCATTATTTAGCTATGAATATGTGCATTTTTATAGTGGTTACATGAAACAAGTTGCTAAAGTAGGTGTTCGACATACTCGGAATGAGGATTTCGAGAATGAAACAATTATTGATGGACGTCTGATTTCTAAAGAAAAGTCAAAGACTTTGAGTCAAGAAATGTTAGACGTCACTCATCGTTATGTGATGTATAACAGTGTTGATGTTGAGCCATATATAACGTAATGAACTTAGCTAATTTATTAGTTTAATATTGAATAATGTTCTCTCATAAACTTCTCTTACTATTTGTTTATTTATTTTCATTTAGGATGCATAAAGAAGAGATTAAGAATTCAGATAGCCGCATTGCCAAGAATGAAACCTTGTTACAAATGAGACATATGGAGACTTTTATTTCTTGGTTTGCGGAGAAAGGTAAACAAGACAATTGTAATGTGTCTAAACATTGAAATGGCTTGCATGTTGGCCTAGATATGATGTGATGTCACATTCTGGCTATGTATCAATGGACATCGGTTTCATACAATCGATATTAGTAGAAGTACACAAAAACGTGGTATTTCTATTGAAGCACAAACTATTTGTCGGTCTAGTGTGAATAATACAAGCCATGTAGTTGGTAAAATATTTTATTACGGGGTTAGAAGAGACATAGTTTTAAAGTTCCCATGTTTCATTGTGATTGGGCAAATGTAGATAGTGGAGTCAAGATTGAAGAAGGATTTAGATTGGTGAATCTTCATAGTGGATAACATCAATTTGAAAGAGATCTATTTATTTTAGCATTACAAGTAAAACAACTCTTTTATTATAGAGAGAGCGATACATTTAGTTGGTATATTGTATTAAAGGTACCTCCCACAGGATTTTATGAGTTAGAAAATTTTGATGAGGAGGCTTATACTCTATCCACATTAGATGTATTAAGATTTGATATGACCGTTGAAGATGAAGGTTATGTAAGACATGATTGTGAGGGCATTGCTATTGATAAGATTCTTTCTTGCTTTATTTTAATTCTCTATTTATGTGATATTATATTGATGTTAATGTCTTGAATGTCTCTAATTCCATTATTTTTTCTTTATTTTTGTAGATGCAAATGATGAAAGCTGAGTATTGTGGATGCTGATGTTCACACAAGTGGAAATAGATGACATATCCCGGTAAAGTAAGTTCCCATATTGTATATATAATAATTTTTAATGATTCTATGTTAACTTTAAGTAAAACATTGCTTGTTTTTCTTATTCATTTAATACAATCATATAATCAAGGCTATAAGAAATCAAAATGAGCTAAACAAGCTTCAGTTATTGTTGCCACAAAAAAGGGAATGAAGGGATAAGAATATCAGAAGGAGGTTCTAATTCTGTTCCAGACATACAAGAAAATGATGTTCAACATGATGTAGAAGTGTTGCCTAATAGTGATAGTACTACTGAAAAAGAAAAGAAGGAGAGGGATCAAGCAAAATTGAATTATCTCGACAAGGGAAGATGCGCGAAGTTACCACTAGAGTTTAATGAAAGAGGGTAGCCAATTTGTAAAGGTTCAAATAAGTTATCATCATTTCTTGGGACCACAAGTAGAGAACTTATACCAATTAATGGAAAAATTGGAAAGATATTAGCGAAAATTTTCTTGATGACATATGGGAGCATGTGCAGGTAAAATATAAACACCACGTCTCTTATATAATTTATAAATTAATTTATTATTAATATTGTGTACTTTAATGCAGCAAAAGTTTGATGTTGATACTTATCATAGAAAATAAAACATGTAAAAAATGGGAAAAAATTAGCGAGATCATCGATCTAATGTGCTTAAAGCAATCAATAACAAAGAAAAACAATTGGCATGACACGAGCTACTAATCTTCTCAAGCCCGATAATGTTGAATCAATGGAAGAATGACAAGCATTTGTCAAAGAACGCAATTCTCAACCATATAAGGTAAGCTTCTATTGCTTTTTCATATTGATTGTGCTTTGCAACAAACTTTTAGAATGTTAGCTAAAACAGTGCATCATTCTTTGACTTGATTGAAATGTTGACTACCTCTTCAACTAATTGATTTTGTAGTAAAAGAATAAAAGATTCAAAAAGATGAGAGCAAGTCAAACCATGATGCATACAATAAGTAGAAAGGGCATTGCTAGCTTAGAAGCTGAAATGGTAAAAAATGTTAAATTAAAAGGTAAATTTGCTTGAAAAATTATAAAAGTTTACAAACTATCACATATATGATATATGTAAAATGCAGCATGCTGAAAGTAAAGACCCTGATTCCATAACGAGAGATGATGCTTATATTCGAGGACATACGCGAAAAATTGTGAACATATTAATGAATAACTGGGGAAACATTGGTAACAATATTGCTTTCAATAATTTTCGGTCATTAATCAAAGCTTATATTTATATTTTTATCCCATTAATGTATTTTCTCATATCAGAACAAAATAAAAGCATGTTTAGAGATGGTTACTCTCCAAGCTCTCAAAGATGATGAAGTTACAAGAGTACTTGGTCCAGAACGTCGAGGACGGGTAATATGTCTTGGTTTCGGTACAACTCCTTCAAAGTTGAATGCTTTGGGGCAAAATCATAACTTGCAAACTCAAGTCCAAGAGTTGATAGATGAAATTAAAGATTAAAAGCTTTGTTTCAAGTGAAGAGTAAAAGTGCTCTACAAGAAGATAATGTAAGTGGAAAACTAGAATTAATGAAGGTTATTCTCAATTACATATACTTTCTATATTCAAAATAGTAAATTGTCCAATTGGATATGATATTTACAGCCTAGAGATAGAAGCTTGAATGGCTTAGATGACCTTCAAAATAAGAAATGCAAATTGTTATGGTTTGGAAAAGCTGATATTATTTCAAAAGGTGAAATCGCATCCAAAAATCCAAGTGATCTAGTACATCATATACCCCTTGATAATGAATGTTGGAGAGTTTGGGTTAATGAAGTGATTGATAATGTCAGCTTATATCGACCCACACGTGAGTTTTTTCTTCTTGAAGATGCATTAGGAAGTATAATTGTGTGGCCAATTAGGTACATCGAAGTGGATTCGTTGTAATTACAACTAAGGTATACTTAACTTCCTTTCTATTTTAATTCCATTTATATTCAGTCTCAATTCTTTAAAAGCAAAAAGTTGATGGGTGATTTATCTGAATTGAACATCAGGTTTTATTTGGTTACCAAAATGATTTATTTGAAGGAAATTATCTTAGTGATTGATGTTTATCTTTGTGATTCTGTTTTCTTTTTCAAAGAGTTCTCCTGTTATTTGTTGTCATGTAATTCATGTGGACTTCACAAGTGTCATGATGAAGTTTTGCAATGGGTTGTCTTTATGTGTTGATGTTTTATGGCTCTATATGTTAGTATTATAGCCTTACCCTTAATCATTTTTTTTTGGGAAGTATGGTGTTTATAGATGTATTTCTTTTAAAGATCGTATGCTAATCAAAATCTCTCGAAAGTTTTACTAGCAATATACTCAAGTAATTACTTGTCATATGTACTCGTTGATTAGATAAAGTTAATATATTTCTTGATATACTTTTGATTTACTTGATCATTTTAAGTTTATTAATTATACCTTTATTATTTCTATGGTGTGCAGGGAGTTAATATTTTGTAGAATAGCTAAATTGTTGGTCGAAGAAGTTAACTTTGATATGGTTCAATCATTTTTTGAAATAGTAGTCTTTTGAGAATTATTGAGATGAACTTTACATTGACATAATGTATTGAACCGTATTCAATATTTTTATTTATCAAAATAATGGAAAACTTGATTATTTAGGGATTAATTTTGTTTTGTTATTATTATAGGTTTGCTGATAATCAAATAAATAAATATTTTTAAAAAATTAAATTGATATTTACGGCGTGTTTAAGCATGCTGTAAATTCCATAACATTTTACCTTATATGGCATTTAGTGGAATGCCATAAAAAGTATATCACATTTACGTATGCATTCACTGAACGACATAAAAGACATTCAATATACAACTTACATTTTAACACACCGTAAAAAGTATCTAACTTTTTACGGTGTACAACTGAACGCCGTAAAAGGCATTCAATATACGACTTACATTTTAACACGCCATAAGAAGTGAGATACTTTTGCGGTGTGCAACTGAATGCCGTAAAACTGATTTACGATGTTCTCTAGACGGTGTACTCTGCACGTCATAAAAGGTAAATTACTTTTTACGGCATTGCTTTAAACGGGTTGGATCACTTTTTACAGCATTGCAAAAGAAACATTTCTCAACACTTATTCAGTTCTTCATTTTTATTCTTCATGACCCATGAGATATCTTTAAGAGGGAAAACAAATCATAATATTTCTTTTCTGGTCGATGTTCCACTAGAATTGTCTTGGAATGCCTAGGTAAGAACATCAATATTAATGCGCAGGTTGGATCCAAAAACTGTGTTTGCAATTGTGATGACTCCTAGATTTTGGCTGCTTAGATACAACTGCATTCTTGCCCACAATAAACTGGAAATGAATGAGACCTTCTGGAAACACGAAGACGTTTCCTGGATGTAAAGTCTTGGTAAATTGTTTGTTCTTTACGTTTGAATCTGCAGGGTTCGAAGTAACGAATCCAACATAGAGAGTACCCTCCACAAAAACAAGAACCTCAGTAGCCCGATGGTGCGTGTGGGATGGGTCGAGGCCATAAGGTACATAGTCGATACGGACTAAAGAGATACCAAAAGTGTTGAGTCTTGGCAATTGGTTGACATTCACAGAAGTGACCTTTGATCCAGGGGGATTTGATGTATTTTCGGGCGTGTTTAGTCCACGAAAGAGGAAATCATCAGCACTAACCATGTTTGGATCCTTGTAAATCTTTCCATTCACAAATACAGCAAAAAGTACATAAGCAATTGCTAAGCCAAATATATGTATATGCCAACATAATCTAGTACATAAAATGATAAAATGTAGTGAAAATTTTCATGAAAATATTTTAAGTTTTTATTATTTATTTACTGCTTATTTTGTATTTATTTTAAAGACGTGGCAAATTCACCATTTACATATCGAAAGTGTGGAGGAATGAGTTTTGCTATATTTCTGAAAGATGAGGATGTCAAATGTAAAAAAGGTTTGTGGGTAGTAACATTGGTACAAAGATTCGGAATAAAAAAAATCCAAAAAAAACCTAAAATAGTACGACTTCAAAAGGTAATTCTCGTTGCATCTTTCTGCATGATGAATCTCTATTATTACGGAATATTATATGTCATCACCACGTTCTTCACGGTAATATGTACTATTCCATTTTCAAAATATTAAATTATTTGGAAAATAAAATTTCTTCCCCCTCTCCTCAGGTAGCATTCGAAGATAAACCTTCATAAAATATAACTTTATTCCACATTGCACATGTGCCTATTGAGATAATGCAAGCAAAAAAGTCAACTTTTCTCATCAACTAAGTATTAATTCAATTTTGATACGCTAAGCAAACTACTTTCCATTCAAACTTTTAATCCATGTTTTTATAATGTCAATAATTATAAAGTCCTAGTTGTTGAATTATGATATATTATTTTCCATTAAGAAATCCCCACATCTTACAATATATATCTAGTTTCAACGTAAAAAAATATATATCTTAACAAGTCATTACCAATGCAAGGATCAAACAGTGGCAATCCATCGATAATTTGCATCTAATGGCAGAAACAACGGTTGCCTCGGGTCAGATTCAACAACAATTATGATATGTTCTCATCAAGGATTGCTAGCTGGAGAGACACGTTGACTTTTTCATTTTCAAATCTATTGGAAAGGTTTGTGTATGGAGTGACAAACAATGCTGGGAAATACTTCAAATTACCTTTAAAATTTTGTAGAAATTTCGGTAGAGTAACGGTAGGAAATGGACTCCAAATAAATCCTCAAACATGTGCAGTATAGAAGCAATAATATCAAAGTCGAGGTAAGTGTTGAACACTTTGTCCTTAAGTCGAATTTGCCCCGCAATAATGCATACGGTTTATGGCAATAAACTCCCAAGATACAAGGACTATCTTCTTGTATGAATAGCACTACAGCACACAAGAAATGGCAAACCAGAACTTGGTTTATGAACTCCGGTATGCAAAGTGAAGAAAACCAGAATTTATGCAACAAGAATGCAAGAATTTGGTTGAGAAATGAGAGAAAATGAATGTTATATATTTGTATAGCATTGGTGTGAATATTGAGATGACCTTATGATCCTATATATAGAGGATTAGAGGTTGTGAATGAAATGTCGCGCCCCAAGCTCAGCAACTCTTGCCAAATATTGCACCATTCACTGTTGCTAGCCCATCGTCATCACCTCACTCGAGCGATAAAAATATTGACTTTTCCACTAGCCTATCGTTGGCTTGTCGCTTGAGTGATAGCCCAACCATAGGCTAGCAACAGTCTTAGTCGATTTTCCAGACAACTTCCTCTATTTTCTTCCCAACTTTGGACCGTAATTTCTCATTCATCCGAAATTGGTTTTGAGATTCTAAATATACCATGACAATCTACTAAACAAGTAGAACAAGTTGGTATATTTACTTTTGTAATTTGACCATAGGATCAAGTCCAAATACTTGGCCGAAGTTGACACGAAAGTCACTTTTTCAAGTTTTGATTTTATCGCTTAACCAAATTTCAATCTTTCAAAACCAATTTCCAACAATCCCCCACATGAATTGAAAATTTTGCGATATGTACAACAAATGCAAATGAATGTAGACTATAACAACGAAGTTCGTGTGACAAGTCATAGCATCAGGATATGTGGCTTGTGGCTTTGAACCTTCCTTAGTTGAATACAATCGAATTTACTAGGCTGAATAAATTGAATGCAATAAGATTATATTATTTACTAACACATGTTTGGAAGGAGATAAAGAATTAAAAGAAAAAAAAAGAAGCTAAAATTTTGTTGATTCTGATGTTAAGTAGTACTGAGTAGTGGGCGTGTTGCACACAAAATAAGATTGTTATTCTAGGAGTGTAAAATGCTTTCACCTTTTGTTTCATCATCCTTAACAGCAACACAGAAATCATGTAGGGGGTCAGGATCAAAAGCAGATGTAAATGAAACCAATGAGATAATAAGAATGGAAATTAGAAATTGAACAGCCATTTTTAATACAACTGAAATTTTGTTTTTGTTGTGGTTTGTAGATGTTTATTTCGTGAGAGGTGATTGCGTATTTATAGTGTAGATTTCTATTTGAATTGGTCATAAACTTATCTTTTCAAGCAAATAATCTTGCCAAGTCTTCAAAACATAATTAAATATATATTTTTGTTTAGCAATTAAACGTTGATCAAATCATCATTAACTAACCACTCTGAAAATTCTTAGTCTATGGTTTGAATTAATTTCAAAGTGCAGGTTAATGTGTCATTCTCACTTGCTGCATATATTAATTTGGCCATATTCATATCTAAATTATGTAAAATGATCTAAACCTTCTTAGATCTAAACCATATTCATATTCATATATTTTCGTTTAGCAATTATGTAAAATGATCTAAAAGAGATGCTGAAAATCGAAAGAAAACCTTCTCAGATTCGACGATTCGGACGTCCGGATGACCATCCGGATGGTGATGCCCAGACGTCCGGACGAGCTAAGGTTTCGTCCGAATGGCCTAAATTTTAGAAAGATTTTCAAGTTTGCACATCAATTTCATCAACAAGTAAATAGATAAGGGATATAAAATGAATGAAAAATCGAAGAAAATCATTTTAGTTCAATGAGTCCCAAGCCCCTTCTAATAGTTGAAAAACGATCGAGCGAAAGGGGTTTTGTGAAAATATCAGCTAGTTGATGTTCGATATCAACAAATTCAAGTGAAATGTCACCGCTTGAACATGATCTCTTAGAAAATGATGTTGAATCTCAATATGCTTCGTTCGAGAGTGTAAAACGGGATTTTTGGATAAATTGATAGTACTAGTATTGTCACACATGATAGGAATATGATAATAGGATAGATGATAGTCGCTAAGAGTTTGTTTCATCCAAAGCACTTGAGCACAACAACTAGCTGCAGAAATGTATTCAGCCTTGGCAGTAGATAAGGCCACGAAATTTTGTTTCTTGCTAAACCATGAAACCAAAGCAAAACCAAGAAAATGACAAGTGCCATTAGTACTTTTCCGATCAACTTGACAACCTGCCCAATCGACATCCGAGTAACTAAGTAAATCAAAGTGAGTTCATTTTGGATACCAGAGTCCTAAGTTTTGAGTCCCACTAAGATATCGAAAAATCCTTTTTATGGCTTTAAGATGGGATTCTTTAGGATTAGATTGAAATCGAGCACATAAGCATACACTGAACATAATATTGGGTCTATTTGCGGTTAAATAAAGAAGGGATCTGATCATACCTCGATATTTAGTGATGTCGATGGGGGTGCCTTGTTCATCCTTGTCAAGCTTTATGGAAGTGCTCATTGCAGTATTCATTGGTTTGAGATCATTCATCTCGAACATCTTTAGTATATCTAAGATGTACTTACTTTTATTCATAAATATGCCATCACATGTTTGTTTGATTTGAAGTCCAAGAAAGAATTTGAGTTCACCCATCATGCTCATTTCAAATTCCATGCTCATGCTTTTAGAAAATTCTTAACAAAGTTGATTATTTGTTGCACCAAAAATAATGTCATCAACATAAATTTAGAGGTGTCAATTCGAGTGGTCCGGGCCGGGTCGGCCCATCAACATATGAGCCCGGTAACGGCCCGCGTGAAAAAAAGCTCACCCGCTGCGAGTTCCGAACCAGTTACGGGTCGGCCCACAATTTTGGACTACAACCCAGGCCTGCCCGCTAACCCATCCGGGTCGAGCCCATGCGGGTCACGTTTTGTAGTTCGTTCCGATTTGGCCCGTATGATTGTATAAATAAAATTATAAAAATATAGAATTTTTCATATTTATAGCAAACAATATATATTTTTTTTTTTGTTAAATGTAAACTAAGAATTGAACAAAATGATAAATTCATAATTATATTAAGAAATTCTTACATAGAATTCAAATTTAATGTTACATGAATTATTTATAACTTTGCAAAGTTAAATTTAACTTAAACAAATAACAACTAAATGCATGTCTAATTACTATTGTCAAATATTTATAGCATAAGTACATCCCAACTAGGTTGGCACGTACTTAACTATAATTTAGTTGTTCAAAAATTATATTTTTGTTTTCCAATCAATCTTCAGGAATTGCCAGATTTTTGAAGTCTTCAGCAATATCATCAATAATTTTATCTTGTATCCTTCGATCCGCGAATATCCAATCTTTCACGCATATGAGAGCTTCCAAAATATATTCTTTAAGTCTAAATCTTCTTTCGTCCAATACTCTGTTACCTGCACTAAAATTATATTTTTGTTTTCCAATCAATCTTCAGGAATTTCAAAAATTTTTGAATTTTTTTTTTCACGGGCCAACGGATTAACTGCTGCATGTGAAGCCTTAACCCGCGGGTCACACCTCTTTGGCCTGTGAATCACCCGCTTGGGTCACGGGTCGGCCCACGGTCCCGGGTCGATCTGGGCCGATTTTTACGGGTCTGGCCGGCCTGTCCGTCTTGACACTGTTGCCCAAGAATAACTAACCAAGAGGGGGGTGAATTGGTTTTCAAAACTTTTTCGACACTTCGTCTCAAAACAATTCAACACACAAGATATAATTGCAAAGTATAAAACAATAAGTAAACATGCAAATATGTTATCTTAATTCAAGTATGATATTGCACACTGTAAATAGCAATTTAAAGTAAAGTGCAATAATGTAAAGATAACAAACTGATTTAATGGGGTTCGATCCAATGCAATGATCTATGTCCCCGTTACCAAGCTCTCCGTCACGAGCAAGGCCAATTTGTATTATAATGGTAACTTACAACAAGGAGTATCGATCCTTTACAGCGTTGAGCTTTCCGGGACCTCAACACAACCCACACTATCGAGCTTTACGGGACCTCGATATGACCCACACGATGACTTACAAGAAGGCGCACCAAACCTTATACAACGTTGATCTTTAAGGGACTACAACCGACCCACAACTCAAATGAATTTTACAATACAAATCTTCTCTTCTTATCGAATGATAAAATCAAGGTTGAGTACAAGAAGAAAAGAGGGAAACACTTTAATAGATAGCAAATGAATTAAGGTCAAGTGTTGATGTTGTAAACATTGATAAAAGATGGATGATGAAATAGTTTGTATTGTTATCAAAGTTTTCAACCAATAATCTCTCTTAACAAAATAACATAAGTTAAGTATGAGGAGAGATTTACACTTCAATACAAGTGTTGGCAAAGAAAACTTTTATCAAGAGTTTGAAAATAGATGAGATTGAAAAGTTTCTTTGCAAAATTTAATTCTTGATGAAATGGATAAAACAAGTTTGAATCAATCAAGAATTCTTTGTAAATGAGATATAAAATTTAAAACCAAGTTAAGCTCAAAGATTTTCAATAAATAACTCTCTCAATTTTCTCTCCAAAGTTGTACAAATTGAATGTAAAGAGAGTTGGTATTTATAGCACTCAAACTGGCCAAAACACTGTCCATCCGGACGTCCGGATCGTGTAATCAACTAGCCGTTTGAGTCAGTCAGAACGGTCAAAAAAGTGACCGTTGAGATGACCCGGACGTCCGGATGGACAGAAAACATTTCTGACCAACGGACGCCTTATCCGGACAGCTTTCAGTAATTTGCTCATATCTTTTTCTCCTGATATCCGATTAAGGTGATTCAAAATGAGTTGGAAAGCTAACGCAAAGAGCTACAACTTTGACTTAGAAATCATCTTCAAATTAGATCATCTTCCATGTCAAAAATCTATCTCAATATGAGATTGAAAATCGGAGTATAACTTTTTGATTGAAAGTTGAAGTGTGATCTTTTGAGGGACGTTTGGAAATGATTTTTCAAGGTTTTTGATATATTACAAATGTTCATTTTTTCAAGATCATTCTCATGTCAAAACAATTTATGCAAGTGATGAATTTATGAGAAATACTTGAGTTTTATGCACTTGCTAAACATTGACGAGTTCTACCTTTATATATATAAATAAGGTTCGATAAATAACTCTATCTTCAATATTCTTGATCTCTTCGAGCCTCTCTTTGACTTGTATCTCGAATGATTTGTCTTGAATACTCGTTTAACCTTCACTTGTACTTCATTTGAGTGTGAATAATAATCTTTATAACTTTGAAAGCTTAAACACTCAATTCAATTTATTAGTAAACAAGATGGACTTGTTTGTTATAATCAAAACATTAAGGTCATGATCAACTATAGGTCAACAGACACCTCTACATAAATTTGAACAATGAGCATATCTTGTTTTAGAGTTTTGATAAACAAAAAGTAGTGTCGACTTTTCCAATATAGAAACCATTAGAAAGTAAAAATTTGCTCAAACGTTCATACCAAGCTCTAGGAGCTTGTTTGAGGCTGTAAAGAGTTTTTCTAAGTTTGAAAACATGATTTGGAAACTTATGATTTGTGAAATCGGGTGGTTGCTCAATGTAGACTTCTTCTTGGATAAATCAATTAAAAAATGCACTTTTAACATTCATTTGATAAAGGGTGAAGTTTTTATGACGTGCAAATGCAAGAAGCATGCAAATGAATTCTAATCGAGCTATCGGTGCAAATGCTTCCTCATAGTCAATTCATTCTTCTTGATTGTAACCTTGGACTACTAATCTAGCCTTATTACGCACAATAATTCCATTTTCATCTCTTTTATTTTGAAAAACCAATTTAGTGTCAATAACGGTATGATTTGTTGGTCTAGCAACTAAGTCCCACACATGGTTTCTTTCAAATTGATTTAGTTCATCTTGCATTGCTAGAATCCAAAACTCATCAAATTTTGCTTCTTTAAAATTTCTAGGTTCGATTTGTGAAATGAATGCACAACTACCTAGATGATTTCTAAAAGAGGTTCTAGTAATGAGACCTTTTGATGGATCTCCGATGATTAGCTCTTTAGGGTGAGATGAGACAAACTTTCATTCTTTTGGTAATAATGTGTCACCTTGAGCTTCGGTTGGTGTTTCTCTTCTTTCTTGATCATTGAGTTCCTTTGATTCCTCCTCATTTAGCACTTCTTTGTCTTGAATATTCATTTGTTCGAAAGGAGTCTCCAAATCTACATCATCATCAATACCTCTCTTTTGATTAAGTAGGTTAGTTTCATCATAGGTAACATGTATGGGCTCTTCAACGACTAGTGTTCTTTTGTTAAAAACTCTATATGCTTTGCTAGTTGATGAATAATCAAGAAAAATTCTAATATCGGATTTTGAATCAAACTTCCCCAAATTGTCTTTTATGTTTAAGACAAAACATTTGCAACCGAACACTTTGAAATAGCTAATGTTGGGAATTCTATTTTTCCAAAGTTCATACGGAGTTTTGGTTTTCTTACAACTAACCAAAACTCTATTTATGACATAGCATGCGGTTTTGACAGCTTCGACCCAAAAATATTTTGGTAAATTATTTTCATTTAGCATAGTCCAAGTCATATCTTGTAATGTACGATTATTCATTTCTTGTAATATACGATTCTTCCTATTTCTCCTTAATTTTAGTTAATCAGAAACCAGCGTTCTAATTAACCATAAAGATTCAATTTAATAATAGCTTCAAATAATAGAGAAATCGATGAATTAGATAATACAAATAACAGCGGTTGCATTCAATCTATTTAAACATTCTTCTTAAGATTCAATAACATCTATCGCAGAAAATTATCAAATCCTAGTGCTTCACAAGTTAAATGATTTAAACAATTATGAATTTGAGATTTAACTTAGCTATATATTGCAATATGTGAAAAACTAATAGATCTCTTAGCAATCAAACATGGCAATCATAAAATTATGCATAGAAAAATATTCAATACAGAAAATATAAATTAAACAATGAAAATAGGTGGATCTCACAGTTATAATGTTTTTCAAGGCTTTGGTATCCTTCAATCAAGTACCAAGAGTTAGTTACACATGATAGATCTAAGAAAAATAGAGAGAGAATAGGTAGGGGCGTTCTGGTGTATTTTTCGTGTGTTCTAAGGTTGATAAATATCAAAGGAACTTGTTTCCATAAGTAGTGGAACGGAATTAGGAAACCAGAAAATCGCGTAACCAGAATGTACTATGTGACCGCATAGTAGAAAGGGTTGCGGTTGCATAGAAGAGTTGAAATAGACCCTGAAGTTCTCTGAAGCAATGGATGTGTTTGCATTGATTTAAAGCTATGCGATCGCATAGCTTTAAAATCTTCCACCAGATAGCCTTCAGTATTTTTATCATATCTTTCTTTGCCGATATCCAATTGAGGTGATTTAAGATGCGTTAAAAAGCTAACTCAAAGTGCTACAACTTTACTTCAGATACCATCTTCGAATTCGATCATTTTTCATGTCCACACCTGGTCTCAATATTAGACTAAAAATCGATGCAAAACTTTTCAGCTTGAAAGTTGATATGTGATAATGTCTTGGCTATATTTCATCATTTTGACTCCTTTCTTCATCCAATTGACCTCTAACACTCTCGAATCTTCATCCCAAGGTTAGAAACAAGTTTATAGTATTTTCTATTTAGTCCCTGAACTTTCATTTCCTTTCACTTTGGTCTCTTTTCACCTATTTCTTCCAAATTACGCCATATCTATAGAATTGCCACCTAAAACAAAATATGAGCGTAATGAGTATATTTTGGTACAAAATAAACATACGAGCACATAAAATAAGAAGGAAAAATATACATTCTACAATCCTATCAAATTCTTCCACACTTAGTTTTTGCTCGTCCTCGGGCAAAACTCAAATTTAATTCTCTAAAAACACCAGGTCATAATGCCAAGAACATAGAACCATCAATATTTTTTTTAAAACACATAAAATATCACGAATAAACATTCAACACAACTCATAATCAATTAGCAAGCATTTTCATATGAAGATTGAGTAAACTAAACATGTAAACCCTCACGGATATAAGCACTCAACTCTCATGTGTTTAAAAGGGTAAGTGTTTTGCTCAAGTTCATTCCAATAAAGATGTTCTTCCATATGCTTGCATATCTTCTCATTCGCCACCACTTAGATCACATGCTTTACAAGAATCATAAGGACTTTTCAAATGTTGTAATGTGGCTTATGGTCAAGGTGGAAATATTTGAGTATGTGACTCAAGAGCCATCGAAACTAGTGGAGTAAAGATAAATAGACTTAGCTCAAACATATACATAAGACATGTAAACCAACCATTCCACATGATAGTTTCATCATTTTTGCATCTATCCCACACAAATCGAACTCTTTCTTGAGATGTAGGAAAGTTATTAATATAGATCTTTTTCACATTAAAATCACTCTCCTTCATCACTCTTTTTTTTTCTTTTTCTTCAATCATTCATTTTCTTTCTTTCTTATTCTTGTGTTTTTCTTGCACAATGCAAACTCCAAATTATACACCAATATTGGAACTCCCTGAATTGATATAGAAATTTTTTTCAATTCACCAATAATAGCACTACCATAAATTTTGATACCCCCACACTTATTTTCTTGCAGACCCACACTTCTCATGACATTCAACAATACTCCACTAGCTCTAAGGCTTGGGTAATGACATTATTTTTCCAGTTTAAAGCTTGTAATGTGAGTTTATACAAAAAAAAAAGGCAATAAGACTCAAAGGGGCTCAACAATGGAAAATTCAATTACATAGTCGACTATTTGGCTAATGAAGCTCATTTATGTAACAAAGATGACCTTAATCATGTTTGTGAATGCATGTGTCAATGTGATCTTGAAGAGAATCAAGGCAAGTTCTAGATAAACAAAACCATGGAAGAATATCACACATGAAAAAGAATAATGAGATGTTACAGGTGTATCAGTCTAAAGGCTCAAAAATCTCACCAACTTTTGTCTGCAAAATTTAGTTACTACCATCCTCAAAGAATATAACTCCACTAATCAACTCTAAGTTGGAGGGTTATTTATTCATTCATGTTATGAGTTCTTCAAAAGCCTAATTAATTCTAGTAAATAGCATACACAACCAAAAACAATCATTTAACTCTCAACTCATTTTCCTGAAAAAATCATGCAAAAAGTATTGAAATTAAACTCACTCAAAATTGAAATGCAATAAGTCTAAATCCCCTCCCCCACATTTAAAACTTACATTGTCCCCAATGTAAGGTCCAATGCAAAGAAAAGGACAAATATAACTAAAAAAATAGAATACAAAAAATAAAAACAAAAATAAAAAGATAAATGAACGAACTCCCCTTGGGTTGCCTCCCAAGCAGCGGACAAATATAACTAAAATGGAATACAAAAAATAAAAACAAAAATAAAAAGATAAAGGAATGAACTCCCCTTGGATTGCCTCCCAAACAACGCCTCTGTTTATTGTCTTAGGCTTGACTCATTGCTCTTTCCTTCAACTGGCATAGAATGGGTCTTCGAGATCCAATCGTGTCACGTCCTCCACCTGAAGACCTTCATAGAAAGGTTTCAGTCTATGACCATTCACCTTGAATACCTTTGAGGTTTCTAGAATTTGAATTTCTACTGCACCATGAGAAAAGAAATTAGTAATAACAAAAGGTCCAATCCAACGGGAACGCAATTTATCTGGAAACAGACGAAGCCGTGATTGGTATATGAGGACTTTTTACCAACTTCAAATTCCTTCCTAGAGATCATCTTGTCATGGAATGCCTTCGTCTTCTCCTTGTAAAGTCTTGCACTCTCATAGGCATCATTGCGAATTTCCTCTGACTCTTGAAGTTGTAACTTTCTATGTTATCCACTCTCATCTATCTTCATGTTGAAACTCTTGATGGCCCAGTAAGCTTTATGTTCTAACTCCACTGGAAGGTGACATGGTTTCCCAAGCACTAACCAATAAGGTGACATACCGATGGGTGTCTTGTATGCAGTTTAGTATGCCCATAAAGCCTCATCCAAGCGAAAGCTCCAATCTTTTCTATTCGGGTAGACCGTTTTCTCAATGATGGATTTGATTTCCCGATTTGACACCTCCACCCGACCATTAGTTTGTAGATGATATGTGTTGACACCTTGTGGGTGACATGGTATTTCCTCAACAGAGCTTCCACGGTTCGATTACAAAAATGAGTTCCACAATCGTTGATGAGAGCTCTCGGAATCCCAAACCTGGAGAATATATTAGACTTGATAAAATCTGCAACAACTTTAGAATCATCAGTCTTGGTGGCCTTGGCTTCCACCCATTTCGAAACATAATCCACAGCAAGAAAAATATAAGTAAAACCGAAAGAAACAGGAAATGGTCCCATGAAATCAATGCCCCAAACATCAAAGATTTCACAAACAAGTATGGGAGTTTGTGGAATTTTAATCTTTTTGAGATATATTACCTATTTTTTGACAGTTTTCGCATGACTTACAAAAGGAGTAGGCATCTTGAAACAAGGATGGCCAATAGAAACCACATTCAAGCACTTTTTTTGTTGTTCGTTTTACTCCAAAGTGTCCTCCACAAGCATAAGAGTGACAGAAGGTGAGAATGGAAGTAATCTTATTTTCAGGAACACACCTTCTAATCACTTGATCTGCACAATGCTTCCACAAGTATAGATCGTCCCATACATAATATTTTGCATAACTCTTTAGCTTATCTCTTCGAGCCCTAGACAAATCAGAAGGTAGAGTGTTAACAACCAAAAAGTTTACAATGTCTACATACCATGATAAAGTTGTGCTCGCAGAAAATAAATGCTCATCAGGAAAGGTTTCCTACAATTGGAGTTCAGCATCCACGTTAGCTAAACGACTCAAATGATCTATAACACTGTTTTTTGTTCCTTTTTTTCTCCTTGATTTCCAGGTTAAATTCACTCAAGAGAAGTATCCATTGTATTAGCCTTGGTTTCGCCTCTTTCTTTGTCATCAAGTAACGCAGAGCTGCATGATCAAAGTAAATAATCAATTTAGTACCAAGTAAATAAGGACGAAATTTTTCTAAAGTAAAAACAGTAGCCAAGAGTTCTTTTTCAGTTGTGGTTTAGTTTCTCTGGGCATCATTTAAGGTTCTGGACGTATAATAGATGGCATGAGATGCTTTCCCAGTTCTTTGACGCAACACTGCTCCTACTGCAAAGTTACTTGCATCATATATGATTTCAAAAGAGAAGTTCCAGTCAGGGGGTTGAATGATTGGTGCAGAAGTCAACAGTTCTTTCAACTTGTCAAATGCCATTTTGCATGCATCATCAAATTCAAAAGCCACATCATTTTGTAACAATTTACATAGGGGCAAAGCAATTTTGGAGAAGTCCTTGATAAACCTAAGATAAAAACCTGCATGTCCAAGAAAAGAGAGAACCTCCCGTACACTAGTGGGGTAAGGTAGAGATTGAATAATATCAATTTTAGCTTTATCTACTTCAACGCCCTTAGATGAGATAACATGCCCTAGAACTATACTTTGTTCTACCATAAAGTGACACTTTTCAGAATTCAAAACATGATTAGTTTCCATGCATCTTTTAAGGATTAACTCAAGGTTATGTAAACAGTTATCAAATAAATCCCCATAGACTGTGAATCATCCATAAAAACCTCTATGATATGCTCAATAATCTGAAAATATACTTAGCATACATCGTTGAAAAGTAGCTGGAGCATTATAAAGACCAAAGGGTATGCGACGGGTATGCAAATGTTCCAAATGGACATGTGAAGGTTGTCTTTTCTTGATCTTCTGGGGCAATTGCAATATGGAAATAACTTGAATAACTATCAAGAAAACTATAGTAAGAATGACCAGCTAACCTTTCAAGCATTTGATCAATAAATGGTAAAGGAAAGTGATCTTTTCGGATCACATCATTTAATTTCCTATAGTCTATACAAACCCTCCACCCATTTTGAACAGGGTGGTAACCAATTCATTGTTCTAATTTTTCACCACAATTATCCCCGTCTTCTTAGGAACCACTTGAACTGGACTGACCCAACTGCTATAAAAAATAGGATAAATCATGCCAACTTCCAAAAGCTTGAGGACCTCTTTTTTCACAACATCCATCATGGGTAGGTTCAATCTTCGTTGAGGTTGACGGGAAGGTTTTTCTCCTTCTTCAAGCAAAATGCGATACATGGAGCTAATGGCTGTTCGATGCTCCTTAAAGACCTGCAACAATTTTTCTTCTTGCAATGTAATCAGTTCGTTGAAAATTATCACTGGCAATGTTTTGTCATCCCCAAGGAATACATATTTAAGGTGATTAGAGAAGGGCTTTAAATCCAAAACGGGGCCTGCACAACAGAAGGTAGAGACTTTTCATTATAAACAGGTAAATCAACATATAAACCTTTACCTGCTTGTTGTGACCTTGGGGGAGTGTTCAACATATCAACAGTTTCTCGCAAACTGGGATTCAACGTTAATTCATCACTCTCTTTCTCTACACTCTCACGAATAGCAATCTCCAAATCATCCTTCCCATCAAGTTCAAAAAATCACGTGCTAGATCATCAATTACATCGACATAATATACAACATTATCATCATAGATATTAAATGTAATTACCTCACCATCAAATCCCATGGTCAATGTACCACTATGAACATCAATTTTAGTTTTGGATATTTTTAAGAATGGTCTTCCTAACAAGATGGGGCTAGTTTGGTCACTGTTTTCCATGTCAAGCACATAAAAGTTAGCAGGAAAAACCAAGTCATTAACTTGTACAAGGACATCCTCAATCACACCATTTTGATAGACATTTGATCTATCAGCTAATTGAATTACCACACCAGTTTTAGTTAAGGGGCCAAGTTTCAAAGAAGCATAAATGGAATATGGCATGACATTTGTAGAAGTTCCTAAGTCTAACATGGCTATCTCAAATCCGGTGTTACCAATCATGCAAGGGATAGTAAACATACTTGGGTCTTTGCATTTTGTAGGAAGTTTCCTTTGAATGACTGCAGACATATTTTCTCCAACTTTCACCTTTTCACACCCCTTTAGTTTTTGCTTTCTCTTAATAGTACACAATTCTTTTAAAAATTTAGCATAACGGGGTATTTGCTTAATAGCATCTAACAATGGGATGTTTACCTCACATTTTCGAAAAGTTTCATAAAGTTTCCTATTTGGATCATTTTTCCTAGATTATACCAAAGCCTGAGAGAATGGGGCTACTGATTTATAATCAAATAGTGGAGAAAACTTACGTTTTGGTGCATTATCCTCAGTTGTATTACTCTTTTCCACAATGATGACCACGTCTTTCTCATTACCTTGTTCTAACGATGTATGAGTTTCATTTACTGGGATTTCCACTTCCTTGCCATTCCTCAATAATATTGCACTTGCATTCTCCCTTGGATTTACCACTATTTGAGAGGGTAGCTTTCCCAAAATTTGTGATTCCAGCAGATTGACCGCACTAGCCATTTGACCCATTTGATTCTTCAAACATTGAATGCTAGCCTTTGTCTCATGTTGAAATTGTAAAGTGTTAGTTGCAAGAGATTTAACAATATCTTCTAAAGACATTTCAGAGTTAGAAGATTGGCCATGTTGTTGTCTTGACGGGTTTGGCTGCCTATATTGTTGAAAGTTTGGGCGATTTTGAGCAACATATTGATTTGATTGCGAATTTCCATAGCTAAGATTGGGATAATCCCTCCATCCTGGGTTGTATGTCTTCGAAAAGGATCATAATTCCTCTGTGGTTATCCAGGGAAACCACCCGCTGCATTAACTTGTTCCGTGGGTTCTTCTTGAAGAGTTGGACATGCATCAGTTGGATGTCCCAATACTGAACAAATTCCACAAACTTTTGTTGTCTGCACATTACCTATGGCCATTTGACGGACAAGAGTAGTTAGATTCGCTATTTGTTGTTCAATGGATGAGACATTTACCTCATTATCTTATCTAGAAGGGGGATCAAATCTAGCGCCAAATTGTTGAGAATTGGTCGCCATATTTGCAATTAAACTCCTCGCTCCTTCAGGAGTTTTATCAACCAAAGCTCATCTACTTGCAGTATCAATCATGCTCATTTCTGTGGGTTGAATACCTTTATAGAAGTATTGGATGAGAAGTTGTTCACTGATATGATGATGGGAACAACTTGCTTACAATTTCTTGAACAGCTCATAATATTCATGTAGAGATTCCATGTGATCTTGTCTGACACCACAAACTTGTTTTCTAATATTTGCTGCCCTTGAAGTTGGAAAATATTTCTCCAAAAATAGTCTCTTCATTCCATCCCATGTGGTAATGCTTCCTGATGGTAGATAATAGAGTCAATCCTTAGCCAAATCCTTCAGAGAAAATGAAAAGGCTCTCAGTTTAATCTGTTCTTCAGTAATTCCAATGGGTTTCATACTCGTGCAGACCACATGAAACTCTTTCAGATGTTTATGAGGATTTTCACCTGCAAGACCATGAAAAGTAGGCAAAAGGTGTATTAGTCCAGATTTAAGCTCAAATGTAGTAGTAGCATCGAAAATAGGAAATTTTATGCATAAAGGTTCTTGATTCAATGTAGGGGCTACGAGCTCCTTCAAAGTCCTATTTTCGGTCATAGTTCTTTCTCCTTCAAACTCAAAATTACTTGCAAATAGATCGTTGGGGTTGAGATTGCTTTCTTTAAGATTTTGTCAGATATTACTCATTAACATGCGCAAAGTTTTCTCAATTTTGGATCGTACTGCTAATCACTTGATTAGAAGATCGAGTTACGGTCATAAACAAACAAAACAAGTGAAAAATAAATTTAAAAAAAAAAACTAGATTAAGAAAGACAAATAAAATTCTATGCTAAAATTTCTAAAAACAATAAAATACCTAAAAACCTAGAAAATTATGATTTTTTTTTTCAAAAATAAAATAAATAACTAAAGAAGTACAAAAATAAATTAGCACCACTCCCCGGCAGCGGCGCCAAAGATTTCCACCTCCGTTCCCACGAGTACCTTTTCCCGTTCTATATACTTTTATATGTATTTTTGAATGTTGGCGTGTATGTAAACTAGGATTTTCGATTGTATTGGTATTTCTTGTTTTCTTGTGAATTTTGTAAGAGTTGGAAGTTTTGTATATGTGTTCTGGAAAACGATTAGACAATTGTGGAAATTTAGTTTCAATTTGGGAATGTGAATTTTGCGAGCTTTCTATTATGTGGAAATTTGTTGTTATTTACATTTCTGTTTCAGGTGCTTGAATGTTGTTTATCACTAGGGTCATTGTGAAAACTTTAGATAAACTGAGAAAGTCTGGAGTTTTATGGAAATATATATATTTTGGTGAAGATTGAAGAGAATCAGATGTAGAGAGTTTAAATAATAAAGTTTAGTTTTTTTTTTTTTTTTTTACTTGAATTAAGTGCTCTTTTCATCGTGTAAAAAGTACTAGCAATATAGAACATAATAGCTTCTGAAGAATAATAAAGTTTTGATCAGAACAGGTAGGGAATTCAGATAGATTCTGGTGAACTATGCTTCAATGATTTGAAAAGTGATGAAAATTCAGCAAGGTACAGATTTTCAATTTATTTTCACTTGAAGAAAGTTGATTTCTCAAAATTCGAGATTTAATAATTGAACTTTTTCCTTTAAATGTATTTTTTTTTTATTTCGAACAGAGATGGATTGATTGGGAAAATGCTTGAGCTGAATGGACAGGTAAGGTAGATATTCGTTATGCGGATCATCGATAGTTACTTGGTTTAGTTCATGAAAGCATATTTATCCTAATGTAAAATTTATGAGCCTATTGGAGAATTGTCCTTTCTCGGTAATAAGTAAATTGACAATTGGCGTTAGAATTTGAAGAAGAATTGGACCGAAAATTGGCAAAACAAGCTGTTTCGAATAAACGGGCATAGCTTTTTGCACCAGTGTCAAAATTTCCATTATAATATGTTTTCGGAAACGTCTCACAACGCTCTACAATGTCCCAACGAGATATTTTCGACGACGTCATTTTTAGCCTCAAATTTGCAGTTTAAGGCAGTCTACCGGGCAATTGAAGTTTTTATTTTTTTGCGTTTTTAATTGTTTTATTTAAGTGGATATCTATTTTGGTCTTTTTGCTTAAATTAGGGTTTTCAGAGACTATTTAAAGACTCTTTGTTTTTCTAAATAATAAAATTCCATTTTTGAGGTTATTTTCCTTGAGATTTATAATTTTCTTTTATTGGGGATTACGCTAATAAACCCTAGAACTTCCATTCTGTGTCAGAAATGTTGGTTTGCAATTTTGTCGTATTGTGGAATCGATGAAGCATCTTGTGCTGGTGACATGAAACTTGAACTGGCTGCATATCGGGAGCTTTCCCTGCTCAGGTTGCTCTCTTTAGATACCCCATCTTTGTTTTGTTTTCATTCTTAACTTGATGATGTTTGTTAATAATTATTTGTCATTCTACAAATTCGCCACATTGTTCACAAGGACTGCCTTCTACTACTTGAGAAAATATTTAAGAAAGCAATCAAAGATAATTATAATAAAATGATACGCAAATACAAGACACAGTTAACCGCATCCCAGGTAAGAAAATAACCTTTTATTTTCATTTATCATTATTTCTATATTTTCAGAACGTGTATTTGTAGAAGTCCAACTGCAAATGTTTTCACCCCCTGTTTCTCTTCCGTTTAGGTAAAGCACCTGTCAAGCGTATTCCAGCCAACCCCAAAGTTGCATTCAAGTGGCAAATCTTTGTCCAGGGTTCGGAACCCATGCCTGCACGTGCAACAGTGTCCTCATCTTATGTTAATAAAATTATATGTATGCATTTGAGGTAAAAACTGTTCCCATTGGACCACTTTTTAGCTGACATGGTGCTTCCATTTCCAAGATTTTTAGATTTTTCAATTTATACTTCAATTGCATGTTATCATCAATTTTCGTTATTTCGTCGTTACACTTCTTGAGAACATGTATATCTATTTTCGGGGTTTTGTTTTGTTTTTTTTGCTCCTTTAAAGACTCTAATTCCTACAAAATTTGACCTCACTATCGTTTCTTCTATTTTTCAAGCTTAGATGCAGTTTACTGATTCAAAGATAACCTCTGCTGGAAGGGTGTCATTGATGGAAGAAGCATCTCCAGGTGGGTTTTATATTTTCGCTTGGGATGTATCCCAAACTGATATGGATCATTTGTTTGTATATGTGGCGCACATACATTAGGGTTGAACATCTTTCGGGAGTTTTTAAGAATCTTCTATAGGGGTACATGCATGATTCTTACTCCATTAATATAATATAAAACGTCTCTGAGTTGAACATAGTTCATAATTCCTTCCATTGATGTTGTTGGGTTTTGTGACCCAAATCCTATCCAAATTTGGTCTAGGTTTTCGCGTTTTAGAATATTGGGCTTGAAGATGTTAAAATAGAGTCTAAGAAGGAAAAATGATAGATTGATGATGCAGGAAGGTCGCTCGGCTCCTACTCGAGCGAGAGGAGCAAAATTGAACAGTGCTCTAGCGACAGGCCGTGAATCTTTTTCCTTATTTTCCGATTTTATGCAAATTTTTTACCTAGTTACCATTTTACGCAAGGATTTGATTTGTTCGAAGTTTTAAGTATGACATTTCGCTATTGGATCGCAATACAAGATTTTCGTTGTAGCGAGTGAAGATGAGAGTTATATTGGCGCAGATGGATTTAGATGATGTTTTGTTAGGATTTGACAAGATGACCACAACTTGGACAACAAAGAAAAAGCAACAGAAGGATCGCAAGGCACTTTCGAGATTCATCTTCATCTATCTAACAACATTTTTCAGGACTTCTTGAAGGAGAAGACAACAGCTGCATTATGGTTGAAACTGGAGTAATTTTGCATGACCAAAAGTCTGACCACCAAATTGCATTTGAAGCAGAAGCATTATTCTCATCGCATGGCAAAAGGTCAATTACTTAAAGATCATCTGGTCGTGTTTAAGGAGATTGTCGCTGATCTGGAGATGTTAGAGGTAAAACATGATGAAGATGACTTGGCCTTAATCCTGTTGTCTGGTTCGTTTTCATCATTTAGGGATACGATTTTGTACAGTCATGACACACTCATCATTGAAGAAGCATATGATGCTTTGTTCTCAAAGGAGAAGCTAAAGCATCTGGTTGGAGCTGGTTCCAGAGATCATAGCTCTTGTGGTTTGTGGTGATTGGCGAAGGGGCAAGTTGAGGATGTATTTCAGCAATATGGTCTGCTTTTACTGTAAGAAGAAAAGCTACATCAAGAGTGATTGCGAGAAGTTGCATGGTAAGGGTAATTCAGCTGCAAATCGTAGAAGGCAATCAGAGACTTCAGGGGAAGATGACATCGCAGAGAACTATGTAAGTGGAAAAAATCTTTTGACAATTTCTAACGTAGAATACAAGCCTAAGAGCATTGGATTTAGGATATAGCTTGTGCGTTTCATATGAGTCCCAATTGGGATCTGTTTGAATCATATGAAATGGTGACGTAATGTGTCGTTGTCATGGAAAACGACAAATCTTGTCGATTAGCTAGTATTGGGAGAGTCAGATTGAAGTTGGTGGATGGATCAATCAGAACATTTGACCAAGTTCGACATGTTCCAGACTTGAAGAAGAACATCATTTTGCTGAGTACCTAGGATTCAAGAAAGTACACATTCTCTGGTGCAGGTGGAGTCCTGAAGGTTTGGAAAGGTGTCCGTGTTGTATTGGAGAGATAGAGAAAGTTCTAGTTATACATCTTGCGAGGTCGGGCAGAATCAGTGAAGAAACGTCAGCATAGGTTTGGTACCATGGTGGAAATACAATTTGGTACAATACCGTTGGGAAGTGGCTCTGGGTCCATTTTGAAGAATACTACTATGTCGAGTTTGGAAGATATGGGTAATTCCGCTTTGCCACCATAGTCTACGGTTTTATTGTATTCAACATCTAGGGAGAGACCCATTGGAAATAGGTACAGGGATGCTGATCTGGATATACATGCTTTTGGAGTTGTTGAAGATGATGCGTCTAGCCGGGGCCTTCAGTTAAAGCATTTAGTGGAGATTCTGCTACAGGGTGTGTTTCCAACCCTGTTTGGTAAATTTTGAATTCATTGTGAATTTTGGGAATCTGAGGGTTGATTCATTTGTATCTGTGTTTGGATATGGTGGAAGAGAAAGAGTATTTTTGAGTATTGGAGAGGTTTGGTTCAGTTTGAAGAGTTCAGTGTATTTCCCTGCAGTCAGACTTATTTTTCCAGGTGGAGAGATTTTGGAGCTTCATTCGTTGTACCAGAATCTATGTCAAGGTGGAGATTGTTGGATTTTGTAACCTAAATTCGGTCCAAATTTGGTCTAAGGCTTCGCGTTTTAGAGTATTGGGCTTAAAGATGTCATCAAAATCGGGTCCAAGAAGGAAAAAAGATGGATTGATGGCACAGGATGATCGCTTGCTCGAGCGAGAAGAGCAAAATTGGAACAACAAATCCCTCGCTAACCTATCACCGTGCCGTCTCTCGAGTGATAGGCTCTCGTCGAAGTTTGAGCGACGGGCCGTGAATCTTTTTCCTTATTTTTCGATTTTACGCGATTTTTTGACCTAGTTACCATGTTTTAGGGTTGTAAACGGTTCTCCTAAATAGTGGACTCTTCATTCAATTTTATAAGCAGAATATTGCATAAATTGTATTCTCTCTCCATTTGTTGTTAATAAAAGTATTATGTTCATCCGCCAATCCATCTTCTTGCTTATTTTCTTTTTAATCTTGTTCTTATTTGTACGATGTATACTTCATATCGCACTATATCACCTCCTCAAACTCCTAACAGATGTTCCACAAATTTAAGATTATTTTGCGATTTGTTTTTTACTTATCATTTGATGCCATTACTAGATTTCAAATGTATTAATCTCGTTTATCTTCAAGGCATAACCTATTATTCTCAGCTCACACTATGGTTTATGTTTAAAAAATTGATTGTCAAAGTAGTAAAAATTTTAATCTAACAATGCGATACAAATTGCGCTCACCTAACATGCTATTATAATTTATCTTTAGGAATTCAGATGGTGGATGATGACATAATGCTAGAGTGTTATTCTTTTCCCAGTAAGGAAGTATTTCATGGTTAGTAGTTTATATCTGATTATTAAATTTAAATCGTCTAGTGAAGCAAATTAGTTGAGCTGTATCTTAATTTCCACTTTGTTGATCGTAGATGAATAAGACCTTTACACATTAGACAAACAGATAAACTGAATTCTTATTGCTCTCAATTGCCATATTGAATTATTTGAAACTTGCCTTGATAGTGGGGAAAAAAATATAACACGGTTTGTTGTTACTAAAGATTACAATAATTTGATTTGATTGAAAAAAATTTAGACGTGAGGACTATGTTGAATATGCTTATTTTTCTTATTTTTTATAATTTATAGAATCACAACATCAAAATGGAGGAAATTTTGTTATTGTAACTGTTAGGTTTTTAGTGTTGGCGATTCTGTGGACAAAATGACTAATTTGTAACGTATTGTAAAAGTCAAGGACATAGGTTGCAATTTGTATAAATTGAGTCATGAGGTCTAGGGTTCGAACATAAAAAGAGGAGAAACATGGTGCCACATTTTCGCTAGCCTATCGCCTGAACATTGCTCGAACAACAAAAACATAATGTATATCGCCCGCATGTCGCAGAGCTCTCGCTCGAACAATAGTGTGTCGCTCTCCTGTCGCTAGTTTCTCCCTGAGCGACATGTTGATCTGAAAAATCCCCAATTGCGATTTTGAAGAGTTTAACATGGCCCATAACACCTAAGCATTCCCAACTAAAAATACAGATGTCTAGGGGAAATTTCAATAGGTTGCTTGAGTGTGCTACAATTGCAAAAAAAAAAAAAAAAAAAAAAACAATTTCATATCATTGTTTGAGAGATCCAAGAGATAATTCATTGATTGATTCATCCACAGCATTCTTGTAATCCGGCAACCAAGTTTTGGGAAAACATCAAATTGAAGAATCCAAAACACATAACTTCCTTAACACTTAGAGGAATGTACTCTCTCGTTTGGGCATTGGGAGAGGTGGACTGCAAGCATAGGAAAAGCACAAGAATTGGAGATTCTTGGAATTCCACTTCAAAGAGACAATTGAAGAAGATTAAGAAGCTAGAAGGAGACAATAGATCTTGGAAGCTACGGGAGGTAAATCGGGAGATCTAGTAGGTTGGCTAGATAGTATGCTAAAATTTAAGGGGAGAAAATAAATAATCTCTATAAAATGAGCTTTCATCTAAAGGTCCTAATGTGCTTTAAATGGTTTGACTTTCACAAGTAGAGGAATACACTTATTAGCAGTGATATTTAGCATGTCATTTCTCACAAAATTAAGGTTTGGAGTCCTACTTACAAAGGATTAGTGACAATTTATACACATGAGTCACTTATACAATTTACTCCATGTTAACTTGAACTGAGTATGTGGAAAGGTTTACTGTGCATGCCAACGACTGCATTTTTGAGTGATTATATGTTAATGTTACATTGATTACAAAGTTTTTTTTCCAATCGTCATTTGTGACAAAAAAATGGGAGATTCATTGACATATGGAATGTATTTGAATTCATTGGCATTTGAAATGTCTGCATTTTATGTCTGAAGGGTCATTAGGAAGAGACATAAATACATTTGCCTGCTAAGAGTTTGCAGTAAGGGAAAAATGTGCATTGCATCTACATTGCATATCATATGCATAGCTATTTGAGTTTTGATGTTTTGTGATGTTAATGTTCTGATTGACATTAATGTCACGTCTCAAACTAGCATGATTAGTTGTGTTGTGTTCATGAGTTTTTTTTTTATTTCTTGTATTACGTGCTTTTACACTGGGTATTGAGTTTTGGATTTCAAGAAACAGGTTTAACAAGTAATGTAAGAGACATTAGTTTGATGAAGTTTTGGTAGTTTAGATTTTATTTTAGTTTTCCTTGATTTATTGTATAGTTTTGTCACAGAATGTCAAATGGGGAGTTTCTTAGGTTTTTTAGTATTAGCGATTCTGTAGACAAAAGGACTAATTTGTAACGTATTGTAAAATTCAAATTGCAATTTGTATAAATTGGGTTATGAGGTCTAGGGCTCGAGCATAAAAAGATGAGAAACACGGTGCCACATTTTCATTAGCCTGTCGCCTGAACACTGCTCGAGCGACAAAAATAGAATGTTTGTTGCCCGCCTATCGATGTGCTCTCACTCGTTGCCCGCCTGTCGCTGAGCTCTCACTCGAGCGACAGTGTGTCGCTCTCCTGTTGCTAGCCTCTCGCTTGAGCGACATGTCGATCCGAAAAATCCCTAATTGCGATTTTTAGAAGTTTAACACGGCCAATAACACCTAAGCGTTGACAACTATAAATATAGATATCTAGGACGAATTTCAATAGGTTGCTTGAGTGTGCTAAACAAACACTTTTATATCATTGTTTGAGATATCCAAGAGGCAATTCATTGATTGATTCATCCATATCATTCTTGTGATCTGACAACCAAGTTTTGGGAAAACATCAAATTGAAGAATCCAAAACACCAACTTAGAGGAATGTACTCTCTCATTCGGGCATTGGGAGAGGTGGACTGCAAGCACTAGAAAAGC
This sequence comes from Fraxinus excelsior, assembly GCA_019097785.1. NCBI lineage: Eukaryota > Viridiplantae > Streptophyta > Magnoliopsida > Lamiales > Oleaceae > Fraxinus > Fraxinus excelsior. Next base: position 7,011,782 of record CM032623.1, on the reverse strand, counting down.
ACAAGAATTGGAGATTCTTGAAATTCTACTTGGAAGAGACAATTGAAAAAGATCAAGAAATGGTGTGCTGTCGTATACACCCAAAAATAGTCCTTAAACCTCTAAAACTAATATAGTAGTGGAAGTAAGGGTCGATCCCACGAAGAGTGTGTAATTCAACAATTTATGCTTCGTATAATGATTGGGGGGATTTTGTTTATAACGAAATCAATCTTATAACAAATAACAATGTAAATTAACGAGTTGTATTAAATCAATGAAACGAGTCTTGATCAAAGTCAACTTCCACCATTGGAGATTTATAACCATTCATCAATCCACAAAGAATAATCAATTCACATTTACAATATTCATCGTTGGAATAAATTCCTATTTCTCCTTAATTTTAATTAATCAGAAACCAGCGTTCTAATTAACCCTAATTATCATAATCTCATACCAGTGCTAAAGACTCAATTTAATAATAGCTTTAAACAATAGAGAAATCGATGAACTAAATAACACAAATACAAGCGGTTGCATTCAATCTATTTAAACATTCTTCTTAAGATTCAATAACCTCTATCGCATAAAATTAGCAAATCCTAGTGCTTCACAAGTTAAATGATTCAAAAAATTATGGATTTGAGATTCAACTTAGCTATAGATTACAATATATGAAAAACTAATAGATCTCTTAGAAATCAAACATGGCAATCATAAAATTATGCATAGAAGAATATTCAATATTGAAAATATAAATTAAACAATGAAAATAGGTGGATCTTACAGTTATAATGTTTTCCAAGGCTTCGGTATTCTTCAATCAAGTACCAAGAGTTAGTTACACATGATAGATTTAAGAGAAAAATAGAGAGAAAATAGGTTGGAGAGGTTCTCTTGTGTTTCCCTCCTCCTCCTCTTCCCCCCACCCCCCCTCCTTTAGGCTTTTCGCGGCTCAAAAAATAAAAATCTAAAATCTGTGTCGACACGCGGGTGCTACAAGACAGCGCTTGAGTGCTAGAAATTTATTGAAAATTGTGTTTTCTCGGCTAGTGAAGCGCCTGAGCGCTGAGTTCGTAGCGCTTGGGCACTGAGTTTTTGTCCACTTTGCGTATGCTTCAGTATTTTCATCATAACTTCCTTTTCCAATGTCTGATTGAGACGATTCAAGATGTTTTAGAAAGATAACTCAAAGGGATACAACTTTTCTTCAGATACCATCTTCGAATTAGATCATCTAAAATGTCAAAAACGGGTCTCAAGAAGAGGGTGAAAATCGGTGCAAAACTTTTCAGCTTGAAAGTTGATATGTGATAATGTATTGGCTATATTTCATCCCTTTGACTCCTTTCTTCATCCAATTGGCCTCTAACACTCTCAAGTCTTCATCATGAGGTTTGATACAACTTTTAAATATTTGCACTTTAGTCCCTGAACTTTCACTTTCTTCCATTTTGATCTATTTCTTCTAAATTACGTAATATCCATAGAATTGCCACCTAAACCCAAATATGAGAATACTAAGTACATTTAGGTACAAAATAAACATACGAGTGCATAAAATAAGGAGGAAAAAATATGCATTTTACATTCATATTAGGAAACTGGATGAAGACAGCAGATCTTGGAAGCTACGAGAGGTAGGTCGAGAGATCTAGCAGGTTGGTTAGATAGTATCTACGATAGCAGATCGTAAGTCTGGAAGGAACATCAGATCTTGAGTCTGGAAACAAACTGTAATCCATATTGTGTATAGTGGAGGTAACTAACTTGGTCCCAAAGTTTTTACCTAGTTAGATTTCTCCATCATCATACCATTTGTTATTTATTGCTTTCCAAATATTATAACTGTGGTAACTCAACATAAATTAATTGGATTGTATGCTTAACTATCTAGAAACTAATTAAAAGTGACTTGTTGCTTTAATTAGTGTAATTCCGCACATAAGGTTAAACTTAGTTAATAAACTACGATATTTTAGTAACATCGAAAGATCATTTCAATTCAAATTTTCAGAGCAAACAAGAGAGAATGTATTAAAGTAATAATTGCAATATATACATTGACATTGCATTTTGTCTCTTTTGTAGTTCGTATGTCTTTCTATTGTTCTTACCATGGCTGAATTGAGAACTACTATTTTAAACGACAATCTTAATAATATATGTTCCTCTATTATATTTTTGGTCCCCCAATTACCACCTATCTTTAATTTTCAATTATTGAGGGCTAAGCGTAATGTCTTTGTTTCTTTAGTTATTTGTGCCCTTGTTTCCTTGTTTAGAATGTTATATTTTTAGTATATGGTTGTCATGTTTGCATTTACCCATTTGTTTCCTTTTTTATTTTAGCTATTTGTTTTGAGCTACTTTCAGTATTATCTTCAACGCTAATATATTTTCTACTTTTCTTCGTACACTTAGCTCTGTCTTCATTATTTTTTCTCTCACTTCATTATACACCAATTAAATCTTCTGTCTGCTTCCCAAAAACTCATTCAGCGCACTTGTCTCGTAAATCCTTAATACTAAACTTACTAATATTACCTTCAACAAAAGTCAAGTCATGCATTTCATGGCACAAAACTAGTATAATTGATAAGACTTAATATTAATGACTCACACAATCTATGTTGTGTGTGGAAATTTTACCTCCAACTTGTCTTCCTTAGCCCTTCTTCTGTCATACGAATGCACTCTTGAACTGACACGACCTGTCACAAATCATCCTAATCGACTTGACATGTGTCTTGTACTAAAGTAGATACCAGCTAAGTATCGGACCCATCATCAAGGCGATTTTGACCTGTTTTGACTGTGACATACTTTTATAAAAAGACAGAGTTTACCTTGTAATTTGGACTAAAACCACCTGAACAATAATCAATATCCTCAAACCAGTACATATAATTTAAAACATGTACACCATTCCCTCAAGACTCAAACTATTCAAAATACAATACTAAGAAATTGACCTTTACTAATATTTTACAAAGAAAAGCCCCAAATGTACTCAAAATACCCAATATGCAGTGAGCCCATGATATGGATACATGAATTATAGTTTAACGTTTTTGACAAAACATACAAGTATCCCTAAAGAAATATGAACTATGTAAATTGACAAAATGAGCATACTGTTAATGACAAAGTGTGGCTCAACTCGATGGATCAACATGTTCCAATGCTGCTCAATTCAGCTACTATCTGATAAGGAAAGAGGTGACAAACTATATGAGCTTGTAACTTAGTGAGTGGATAGTTTGCAAATAAGTGGATATTTCCTGTTTATACATAATTACTATAAAGCTTCCTTTACTCTTTTATAACTTTAAGAAATTCAGAAGTTTGGTAATAACTTTTAAAATTGAAACATGATAGAATCATAAAATCCTTTGTTCTTTATTCAAAATAAACAATTGTAAAGTATAACGAATATAGATAATCTGATATCCATGAGAATCTATGAAGTACTTTCATTACTCAATACTACAAGTTGAAATCCTTATTCTACGAACTAAATAAACTTAATTCTATAATCTGAAATTTGATAAGATGTAGTAATACTAAAAATCACACCAAAAAGGTACCCAAAATAACAATACTCATGCATCGATTAATACCGATATACATGACAAAATTCTAAAATTCTGTAATTCTGGTCATACGCGAGCAGAGCTGTCCGGAGGCTATAATCTGGTCATACACTATGTAAACACATTCACAATAATGCAGAGTGGGTAAAATCACCATAAGTGTCATATACTGTGGAAACACATTCACACCAGTGCAGAGTGGGTAAAATAACCATATGGGGTCATACACCGTGGAAACACATTTACATAAGTGCGGACTAGGGTAAAATCACCTAGGTACTTTCTGATGGTTTTGAAAATAACTTTAGGTATGTTGAAATATTTAAACTAATATTCTATGCCAATTAAATGGTTTAACTAAACTGAATTTAACTTTTAGAAGAATTGCTTATTTTAAAAAAAATAACTTTATTAAAATCACGCTTTCTAAATCAATCATCTGAAATAAATAAATTTTACAACTTGTATGATTTACTATAAGAAATATAATAAAAATTATTTCGTATAAGCTTGAGAACTACTATAACATGAAAAAGTGCATATTTCAAAAAAAAAAAAAATAGATATCCAATTACTCAAGACAAGCTACGGTCTATGACGACCGATAGGCTTTTCCAATCTCTTCTTCACCACCTAAAATACGATGTAAAATAACCAATTTAACTACTATCAAATCGAGAAACCTTTAACATCTAATGATGGAATGCTTAAACTTAATTTCTCGATACACGAATAAATTCCCCAAACTTCCTTTATATCAATTGGAGCTAATTATACTTTCTAGTCCTTTCACTTATCTTTAATTTATCACCATTACCCTCATCCCAAACATAAAAGCAATTCCTTCTTCAAATCTAGTTACAATTAGTAACCACAATTCAACCAATTTAACATTACATTCTAACTTATAAATCATTCTCCCAAATGAGTATTCTATCAACATAATCATTTCTCCAAACAATCTTCATTCAATAACCCAATTAAAATTCTAGGGTTCGCCAAAAATGGTATTTCTTACCTTAGGGTCCGTTTGATAGTCTAGAAAATGGGTGGAAAAGGAAATTTTTTTCTAACTTTAGTCAATTAAGGGTGTTTGATAGCACAAATTTTCTTGGCAAAATGTTTTCCATATTTTTCTAGGTACAATCCTTTGATGCATAAAAGCTTGATTTTGTTTTACCATCTATTTGGTGGGAAAACATTTTCCACCTTTTTTTTTTTTGCAATGGAAACAAATTCTAGGTACAATGGTAAAAAAATTTCACTTTTATTGACAACTTCCATGCAAAACAAAGTCAAATAAATGATATTCGGTTTGGTAAAAAAAAATTCAATTTTTTTTTTTTTACAATTGGAACAAATTTTAGACCCAATTGTAAAAAAAATTATTACTTTAATGGACAAATTTCATAAAAAACGAAGCCAAATGGACACCAAACTTTCAACATTTTCTATGAAAAATCATACCAATCAAACACAATTAATTACAATTCCCAGTAAAACAATTTCTAGGAAAATCAATTCCCTGTAAAACATTTTCTTTCCACCAATTTTCCACCATTGCAATCAAATGGACCCTTAATGTAAATGGAAGGTAATCAATCAAGGAATTTGAACTAACAATGGTACTCCTTCAACTTAATCTAAAAATTAAACCAACAAATTAGAACTCTAGAAATTCAACATAAATTATTCCATAAAAATGTTACTTCTTTACCTCTTGAAGAAATGAAGAAATTGAAGTCAAGCTTCTATTCGCACCTAACTTTCTTCCTTATTTTCCCTTTTCTCTTCCTTTTCTTTCTTTTTTCCTCTCTTTCTCTCATTTTTTTTTTCCTTTTTCCCACCGTTTCAACCTCTGTTTTCTATCTTTAGCTTCGTGTGTGCATGTGTATAAAATGAGAATTGGGTTTCAATCAAGTTAGTGGGGCACTAACAAGGAAATGGTGGAAAATACCCGATTGACCCCGGCCACTTTTCCACAATAGCCTTTGACCATGTATAAAAAAAAAGGAAAAACTAAAAAAACTTAAAAGTCAAGCATTTTCCCATTTTTACCCTTACACGTGACTAAAAGAGAGTTAGGAGAGAAAAAAAAATCTCATTCACCGATAACCAAGATCGGAATCGTCATTTCTCTTGAACAAGGTGAGTTTTGAAAACCATTATATGTTATTTTACAAAACATGGTTGAAATCATTGAATAAATAAAGCATATTTTCGAATTTTTGTTGATTATCTTTGAAGAAATAGTTGTAGATCAATTATTTATGGATGAAATGTTTGTGTTGGTGTGATTTGGGTGAAATTTCGAAGGCGGAGATCACCCATTGTCGGCGAGAGAAACGCTGAATTGGGCCCTGCCAGATGGCCCAGTTCAATAAACTGAGCCGCTATTAACTGAGCCGCTACCAGACAACCCATAATTCTTTTTTTTAAATCATATTAATTAAATATTTTCTTTAATTATTTATTTGATATTCAATTTAAATTAATTTTTAATTTTATTATTTAATATTAATTGTAGTTTAGTTTTGTCTTAAATTTTTAATTAATTATTTAATATTTAATTTAAATAAATAATTAACTTATTTAACAACGAAAATAAAAAAATTAAATAAACGATTAATTTATATATTACATAAACAACTAAATTTATTTTGTAAAAAACTTGAAAAATTCACGAAAAAAGAGTTTGTAAAATATAAAATATTATTTAGTTATAAATAATAAACTATTAAATATTGGATTGGTTATTTAATATTCGATTAATTATAATTAATATTATAAACAATTATAAATTATTCTTTTACAATGAAATATTAAATAAACAATTAAAGAATCTATTTTAAATTACTTATTTAATTTGTTTACAAACAATAAAAATAAACGATTTAAAATATTTATTTTAAATTACTTATTGAAATTGTTTATAAAAGATTAAATGAACAATTAAAATAAATTATCTCATTTATTAGTTTATTTATTTTATTTATTTTAATAGTTTGATTACTATTTAGTTACAAGAAGTAGTTTATTTCAAAATAAAATATTATTTTGTAAATAATAAAATATTAAATAAACAAAATAATTGTTTCTTTGGATTGTTTATTTAATATTCTATTAAGTATAATTAAATATTATATAAAACATTAATAAAATATGAAATAAATTAATATTCACTTAACAATTAAAATAATACATAATGAAATATTCAATTAAAAATAAAAATAATAAAATTTTATTTAGTTAAAAATAATAAAATATTAAATATTCGATTGTTTATTTAATATTCTATTAATTATAATTAAAAATTATATAAAATATTCAATTAACCATTAAAATAATAAATAATGAAATATTCAATTAATAATAATAATAATAATAATAATAATAATAATAATAATTTTTATTTAGTTGTAAATAATAAGATATTAAATATTTGATTGTTTATTTAATATTCTATCAATTATAATTAAATATTCTATAAAAAATTAATAAAATATTCAATTAACGATTAAAATAAGAAATAATGAGATAATAAATTAACAAATAAAATAATAAAATACTGAAAGTCCAAGATTGACTAACCAAGAGGAGGGTGAATTAGTTTTTAAAACTTTTTCATTATCAATACAAGATTTTAAACTAACGATCACACAAATGATAATGAAGCAAACCAAGCACAAATAGGCACGTAGATAATTGAAATAAATTTGCACAAAGTAAAAATGTTGAGTAAAAGGGTTAGAGGATGCAAACGATATAATATGGAGGTTCGATCCAACGCAACGATCTACGTCTCTCGTTATCAAGCTCCCCATCACGAGCAAAGCCTTTTTCATTATGTTGATTGACTTGTGGCGCAATCCAACCCTTTACAATGCTTCCGGTGACTTACAACCAAGGATCACCTATCCTTTTACAATGTTGAGCTTTTCGGGACCTCAACACGACTCACAATTCAAGAATGAATATACAAGTGAAAACTTCTCTTCTTGATGAATAACAAGAAGAGAAGAGGCAAACACTTCAATAGATGGCAATGAGTTTTAACTCAAAGTGTTGATATAAAAAACTTTTTGATAAACAAATGATTTTTACAAATGGTAATCACTCAAAAGTTTTTCAACAATTTAATGTTTTTTATCTTCTTAAAGATGGAGAATAAGGTAGTTGGGATCAATAAAAGCCTCACTTTAACGCTCAAGAATTTTATTGCAAGTGGAGAAATAGTGAGGTATTTATACAACTTAAAATGGCTAAAAGTTATGTCCATCCGAACAACGGATCCGGACGTTCTGATGAGCTAGCCGTTAGAGATGTGCAACGGTCAAAAAATTGACCATTGCTCATCCGGACATCCGGTTGGCATTTTTTGTCTACCGGATGATTTTCTTCATGATGATTTGATCGACGTAGGTTTATTTTGAAGAATAGCCTTATCCAATCTTTTCAAAGAGAGTGATTTACAAATTCATTTATTTAATAAAAGTATTTACTCTTTTGAAAAACGATTTTATGCAATTTCTTTTATGTTTTAGAAAAAGAATGATTTTCTTATGCATAAAAGATTTACTTTGAGCTACTAGCATTTCATAGCCAAATGAGGAAGCATTTTACCTTTACATATATTTAATGTATTAAAACTAATGTCTCGATATATGTCTTGTTTCTTCATGAACTCTTTTGCTTCCATTGGTTTGCTAAGTTTGTTTACACATGGATTGTCTATTTGTGAATCTCATGATCTTGATCTTTTGTGCTTTCAACTTTGATAGCATTCAACGATCGCTCTAAAAGACACTCAAATACAATTTGTTAGAATTAAAAGTGATTTGTTTGTGATAATCAAAATGAGAAGTCAACCATAGATCAACAAATATTATTTAGTTATAAATAATAAAATATTAAATATTCGATTGTTTATTTAATATTCTATTAATTATAATTAAATATTATATAAAATATTCAATTAACGATTAAAATAAGAAATAATGAGATAATCAATTAACAATTAAAATAATAAAATATTATTTATTTATAAATAATAAAATATTAAATATTCGATTTTTTATTTAATATTCTATTAATTATAATTAAATATTATATAAAATATTAAATTAACGATTAAGATAAGAAATAATGAGATAATCAAATAACAATTAAAATAATAAAATATTATTTAGTTATAAATAATAAAATATTTAATATTTGATGGTTTATTTAATATTCTATTAATTATTTAGTTTTTTTAATATTTGATAGTTTGTTTAATATTTAGTAACAAAAAAAAGTGTAGTATTTAATGTCATTCCGTTATTCCATTATTGCATTATCTATTGATTCTTGCGGATAGTAGTGAATGTCATTCAGTTAGTTTAATTTTCAAATATTATGTTTTATCTATTATTATATCTTGTACAAGATTCTAACATGTGAAATGTTGCAGGATGGATTACCATTTGGACGATGTGGTGAGACAGATCCCAGGCAAAGTTACATCATCTTACAGTGGTACTAGATTTGCTCGACGAGGAGCACACAGACATATTGAGGCAATCCTGCTTATGGCCATTGTATTCATTGCGCGGTGTATAGTTTTCTGGGCCGCTGCTCAATACGTTGCTATGTCGGCTGCTCAAGCCAGTTGACGGAAATACCTTCCATTTCGATCTTGGGGGCAAGATGGTTAGATTTTCTATATTCGAGTTTGCCCTCATCATCGGATTGATGTGTACAGGCGAAGAAGCAGCACAAGCTCGTATTCCGAGGAACAAGAGGCGACTAAATGAATATTTTCACGGGCAAACGACGGTCACTCCTGGGCAGTTGATAGACGCATTCAGGGCATGCGAGGATATGTCTGATAGGTTGAAGCTGGGTATGGTTCTTATCATCAAGAGCGTACTCAAGTGTCAACACACGAAGACGTCGATCGACGTTTTTCATTTAGAGGTTGTTGATGACATCGATACCTTCAACAGCTATCCTTGGGGGCAGAGATTTTTGCGGATACCTTATTGAAAGCCCAAGACTGGCTAACCAAGAGGAAGGTGAATTGGTTTTAAAAACGTTTTCGTTATCAATACAAGATTTTAAACTAATGATCACACAAATGATAATGAAGCAAACCAAACATAAATAGGCACGTAGATAATTGAAATAAGTTTGCACAAAGTAAAAATGTTAAGTAAAAGGGTTAGAGGATGCAAATGATATGGAGGTTCGATACAATGCAATGATCTACGTCCTCCAATACCAAGCTCTCCATCACGAGCAAGGCCTTTTTAACTATGTTGATTGACTTGTGGCGCAATCCAACCCTTTACAACGCTTCCGGTGACTTACAACCAAGGAGCACCGATCCTTTTACAATGTCGAGCTTTCCGAGACCTCAACACAACCTACAATTCAAAAATGAATATACAAGTGAAAATTTCTCTTCTTGATGAATGATAGAATCAAGATTGATAACAAGAAGATAAGAGGCAAACACTTCAATAGATGGCAATGAGTTTTAGCTCAAAGTGTTGATATAAAAAACTTTTTGATGAACAAATGATTTTCACAAATTCAATCACTCAAACGTTTCTCAAGAATTTAATGTTATTGATCTTCTTAAAGATGGAAAAATAAGGTAGTTGAGTTCAATAAAAGCCTCACTTTAATGTTCAAGAATGGTTAATGCAAGTGGAGGAATAGTGAGGTATTTATAGCACTCAAACGGTCAAAAGTTATGTCCTAATGGACACATTGTATCGGACGTCCGGTACAGTACCGGATGATCAAATAGTCGTTATTTTTTGTCAAGAAATTGGACTGTTTGAAATATGAGCGTTGGCCAAAAATTGGCTTTACTAGATGTCCGGTACAACCAATTTTGGCCCGAAACGTTCTCGTTTTAATATATCAAATGTTGATGCTAGAGGGACATTTTTAAATGTTTTTCAAGGTGTTAGTTGTATTTGAAATATTGTTTCGAATTTTTACCTTTGAAAACATATTTATAAAACATTTTTGTTGTGAAATCGTAAGTCAATCAAAACTTTAAGCTTTATTACTATACGTTGCCAAGTACTAAAATGTTTGGCCTTTACATATAACGTGAGACGTCTAAGTACTAAGTTTGAATAGCTTGACGTGCATTGCTTGATTTGTACTTCGACTTGGGTCTCGATTTTTGTGTAGGCAAGTTTTGCGGGATTTGCAACATCATTCTCCAAAGCCTCGATTGTTTGAACTTGTTTCCATTTGGGCTTGTGTGCAATTTTCTTGATCTCGAACTTTGTGCCATCGAATATATTCATGTACAATAATCACTATGGCCACTTAAAATCAATTTGTTAGTAATAAACATGATTTGTTTGTGATAATCAAAACGAGATGTCAACCATAGGTCAACACTTACGACACTTCGGAGGGGTGTTCAATGCCTATGGGGATATACTAGAGCGCAAGTACGATGCATATGGCATACCGTTGGCATTGCAGGTAAATGTTCAACATAATAAATTATCGATTTTTTATTAAATTCTATATATAATAATTGTAATTGTTACATATATGGATGTACGAGACTGCCCTCATATATGGAGGCCGATATGCTGGGAGAGTGGAGACGTGCTGCCCTCAAATTTATCAATGGCGAGCACAGGACAAGCCACTTACAAAACAAATATCAGCTCTCCTCGATGATCCTGAGGTATGTATTATACATTTTGCTATTTATATTGCACGTCCTTTTAAAATGTCAGTACATGGTCATTAACTCGATAAACTGTCAATATGTTAGGTTGAAGTCCTCTTTGTAGGGCGAGATAAGGCTGCTATGTCACCACGTAGTAGATCTGCAGGGCGAGATAGGGGACCTTCGAGCTGAGGTCAATACGTTACAAGGCGACATAGAAGCCCACGAGGGACTGGCAGTCATCGGGATGGAGGGAATGACGATGGAACGAGTTAGATGGGGTATGATGATCTGCCGGGAGATATAGACTCATTTTTTGAGGGGGTACCAAAGAAGGCGGAGGGAGGGTACTGGCGAAGGTAGAAGGGATAGCGATGGAGATGACAGACATACCGACGGAGGTGGAGAGGGGTACCGGTGGAGGTTGAGGAGGCATCGACGGATGCCGAGGGGAGGCGGAAATGGCGGAGGCGGATGATGTAGTTTTCATGTCGGAGGGGACTACAGAGGTGAGGAAGGGTACAAACCGTGCTATTAACTTGACACGTTGGTGGTTGGTAAGAGACTGTGATTGTCGTCACAGTACATCGTTTCTTCCTTCACGGTCGAGGCGAAGAGACGAACGTTCTTGGACAGGATGTTCCCCAATCTCTTCCACGAGGTCGACCCAGTTCGACAGAAGGCGTTTTATGAATGGTTCAAATCCCTTAAGCACGTATAAGTATTTTATGATTTTCCTAAAATACATGCGAGATCATCTATGATTTTTGTAACACTTCACTTTTTCATTTTTTTAGGGACATTTATAAGATAGGGGCGAGGACTATCTCAAACGCGAAGAAGTGGTTCGACGATGTATTGACTAGGGGTATTGGCTCGCCGATGATGTAAGTGCATTCTTTTCCTTATTTGTTGTCTTATTTAATTTAACGACCATCTCTTTTTTATTGGTGTTAGCATATCGACATGGCTATGGAACTGTTGCGCGATCGAGCTCGGAGATACCCAAGATCTTTTAACATTCCTGGTTGAGTCATCCTTAGCTCCGGGTTCGCACGTGCCATTGATATTCAGCACAGAACACTCCTACTCGACGGAAATGGATACGTGGTGCCCAACTACATGTTGGAGTGGGTATTGGGCTAGAGCCGACAAATGGGAAGCCGTGGACGGATTGTACACATATGTACATTCCAATTATCGCGAACTCACACCGCTTTGCAGTTGAGATCGTATTCGCGGATTCGACTATATATGTGTACGACTCCGACCATAGTTGTTTGACCCAATGCCAACTGCAGCAGATACTGGAGCCTATGAGTGTGATCATTCTCATGATGGCTAGACATGCGAAATTCAAGTAAATAACAAATTAGCCATTCTACAAGACACGACGACGGCGAGACAAGGAGTATCGTAAGAATTTACAAGTTTTTAATTTGAAAATTTAGTTTTTAGCTATATGTTATCGAACTAATATATTATTATTTACTTGTAGGGGCGAATGTGCTATATTCGCGATAAAGTATATTGAATTTTTGAGCATTGATCGCAAGGTTGATAAAATAAATCATTTGATGGACATGTGGAGATTGAAACTAGCTTGTAATTTATATGAATACAAATGTGATCCTTAGTACATTGTGTATTCGTTTATTGTAAAAAATGTAAATATTGTGTACTTTGTTATTTGTGTATTGTTACTTTAAACCATAATTTCTATTCATTATTGTGTAATGATGGTTTTAGTAATATTTAATTGTTTAATTAATATAGACCAATTTAATTAAATGTTTATTGAACATTTAATTTTAAATATTAAATCAATTAACTATTACATATAAATCTATATATAATGTAATATTCAATTAAAAATTAAAATAGGAAATAACGAATTAATCAATTAACAATTAAAAAATAGATAATTAAATACTATTTAGTTATAAATAATAAAATATTAAATATTCGATTGTTTATTTAATACTATTAATTTCAATTAACTATTACATTAACAATTAAAATAAGGAAATTAATTATAAATTCTTCTTTTACAATGAAATATTAAGTAAACAATTAAAATAAGCAATTAATTATATTGAATATTTAACGACAATCAATAAAAACATATTATTTAGTTATAAATATTAAACTATTACATAATATTACACATCCGTTGAATTGTTATGTAGAGGAATCTGACTTGTACAAAATTGACGAGTATGTCATGTTGCACAGCACCTGCAGCACTTACGAGGTCGGGAAAATTCTCCAGTTGATGGTATTCTAGACATACGTCTACGTCCCGAAGCACGTGGTCTCACGTCGGTCATGAAACTTCGTCTTGAGGTTGTCTTGTGTATGATACATACAATAACCATGATGTGCATCAGAAAAGACTTCGACGATACGTGGTCAACTCAGAGAGAACTTCAACCTAACATATTGACATTTTACCGAGTTAATGACCATGTACTGACATTTTGAAATGACATACAATATAAATCGCAAAATGTATAATACATACCTCAGGATCGTCGAGGAGAGCTGATATTTATTTTGCAAGTGGCTGGTCCTGGCTCGCCATTGATAAATCTGAGGGCAGCACGTCTCCACTCTCCTCGCATATCGGCCAGCCAATATGGGGACAGTCTTGTACATCCATAACTGCAACAGTTACAATTATTATATATAGAATTTAATAAAAAAAATAGATAATTTATTATGTTAAACATTTACCTGCAATGCCAACGACAGGCCATATGCATCGTACTTGCGCTCGAGTCTATCCCCCTTAGGCATCGAATACCCCCTCCTTAAGTGTCGTAAGGTATCCGCAAAACATCTCTGGCCCCAATGATAACTGTTGAAGACATTGATCTCATCAACAATCTCCAAATGAAAAACTTCGATCGACGTCTTCTTATGATGACACATGAGTACGTTCTTTACGATAAGCACCATACCCAGCTTCAACCTGTCAGACATATCCTCGCATGCCCTGAATGCATCTATCAACTACCCAGGAGTGACCGTTGTATGCCCATGAAAATATTCATTTAGCAGCCTCTTGTTCCTCGAAATACAGGCATGTGATGCTTCTTCGCCCATACAAATCAATCCGATGATGAGGGCAAACTCGAATATAAAAAATCTAATCACCTTGCCCCCAAGATCAAAATGGAGGGCATCTCCGTCAGCTGGCTTGAGTAACCGACATAGCAACGCATCGAGCAGCTACCCAGAAAACTGTACACCGCGCAATGAATACAATGGCCATAAGAAGGATCGCCTCAATATGTCTGTGTGCTCCTCGTTGAGCAAATCTAGTACCACTATAAAGATGACAAAGTTACAGTTAGACGTAACTTTACCTGGGATCTATCTCACCGCATTGTCCAAATGGTAATCAATCCTACAACATTTCAAATGTTAGAATCTTAAGAATTGAATATTAAATATTTTATTATTTATAACTAAATAATATTTTATTATTTTAATTGTTAATTGATTATCTCATTATTTCTTATTTTAATTGTTAATTGAATATTTTATTAATATTTTAGATAATATTTAATTACATATTAAATAAACAAATCGAATATTTAATATTTTATTATTTTAATTGTTAATTGATTATCTCATTATTTCTTATTTTAATCGTGAATTGAATATTTTATTAATTTTTTATACAATATTTAATCATACTTAATAGAATATTAAATAAACAATTCAAAGAAACAATTTATTTTTTTATTTAATATTTTATTATTTACAAAATAATATTTTATTTTGAAATAAACTACTTCTTGTAATAAATAGTAATCGAACTATAAAAATAAATAAAATAAATAAACTAATAAATGAAATAATTTATTTTAATTGTTCATTTAATCTTTTATAAACAATTTCAATAAGTAATTTAAAATAAATATTTTAAATCGTTAATTTTTATTGTTTGTAAACAAATGAAATAAGTAATTTAAAATAGATTATTTAATTGTTTATTTAATATTTCATTGTAAAAGAATAATTTATAATTGTTTATAATATTAATTATAATTAATCGAATATTAAATCAACAATCCAATATTTAATAGTTTATTATTTATAACTAAATAATATTTTATATTTAACAAACTCTTTTTTCGTGAATTTTTCAAGTTGTTTACAAAATAAATTTAATTGTTTATGTAATATATAAATTAATTGTTTATTTAAATTTTTTATTTTCATTGTTAAATAAGTTAATTATTTATTTAAATTAAATATTAAATAAATAATTAAAAATTCAAGACAAAACTAAACTATAATTAATATGAAATAATAAGATAAGATTAGAAATTGATTTTATATTAAATATCAAATAGATAATTAAATAAAATATTTATTTAATATTATTTGAAAAAAGAAATATGGGCCGTCTGGCAGCGGCCCAATTAACTGAACTGGGCCCTGCCAGATGGTCCAGTTAATTGAACTGGACCGTTGTAGACAGCCCAGAAGAGATTCTGGCATTTGGGCCGTCCAGACGCGTTTGGCGATCTCCGCCTCTCAAATCTCACTCAAATCACATCAACACAAGCATTTCATCCATAAATAATTGATCTACAACTATTTCTTCAAAGATAATCAACAAAAATTCAAAAACTTGCTTTATTTATTCAATGATTTCAACCATGCTTTGTAAAATAACATATAAAGGTTTTCAAAACTCACCTTGTTCAAGAGAAATGACGATTCCAGTCTGGGTCGTCAATTTTTTGGTCGTCGGTGAATGAGATTTTTTTTCTCTCCTAACTCTCTTCCAGTCACGTGTGAGGGTAAAAATAGGAAAATGCTTGATTTTTAAGTTTTTTTAGTTTTTCCTTTTTTTATACATGGACAAAGGCTATTGTGGAAAAGTGGTCGGGTCAACGGGGTATTTTCCACCATTTCCTCCAGAAAAGCTTGGTTATATATGACCCGGTAATGATATTTCAACCAAAAATAAGTCAAGTATCATTAGAACTTTAGATTGGAGGCTTACAGCTTTTCAGTAGTTGTTACTACTTGACTTAAGCCAATATAATTAGACTAGCTTCTCATGGAACTAGTCAAATCAACTAATCAAATGGTCCAAAATAGTTCCTAGTAAAAGTTTCTATGGTGGAAAACCACGCAGAATAAAGTCTTCTATATATGACTAGTTTTGGCCCATGTAGTACATGAGCTGTATTATTTTTGAGGTTATGTTAGCGTATATGTAATAGATAAAATTAGGAAATGAATTTTGATAATGTCACTGTGTTGTGTCAAGCTTATTTTTAAATCTGCTGCCTTTTCCAATTTCAATCACATGCCATGTAAGTTGGAATCAATATATGAAACAATGAATTAACTGGTTCATTTGTTTCATCACAGTAAAGTTTTGATATGTTACAAGAAAAATTACCTCCAAAGTATTTGGAGAAGCGGGTCGGCGATCCTTTTAATCATCGAACACCTGCAAATCACTGCTTGTCTCTCGAAACCCTAATCAATCGTTGCTTGCATGTCAATGGGTTCCATCGGCACAACCACCACCTCTGGTAGCTCCTAGCTCTTCCAACAGCTTTAAACCATAACAAGACCAGCAATCAAAATATTTCTGACTTTAACAAATGGCTTTTGGGTTCAATTTTCTCTCTTATCCCATGCTTCAAGAAGAGTGAAATATAAAAATAAAATGGAAAAGCAAGAATAGAAAGATGTACAGTTAGAAAAAGAGGGACAAGACGTATTTGGGAAGCTACTTTAGTCAACAATTGTGGCACTGCCAGAGATATTTTTTATTAGTAAGAGGATAAGAGATATTTTGTATATACATAGGAAAAGACCATTACATCCTTAATGTACGAATTAATTGCCAAATATGTAATAACTTTTTAACGATTTATACTAAAATGTCATAAGCAAGGTATATAATTGAAAAAAAATGGGTGGAGGTTGGAGGGGTCGGGGGCAACGCTCCCAACGAGGATCGACCTGCTCGGTTAGGTCGCGGGGGTCGAAGGGGCAACGCCCCTGACGAGGATCGACCTGTAGGCACACAGAGAGAGAGAGAGGCAAACTCCCCGTGCATACACCTAGAGAACCAAATTTATATAATTTTCAAATTTGCATAATGTAATAAATATTTTGTATATATGTATGTAACTAATATTACGATCTATAAAACAAAGGAAAAAAAGGTCCCTTCCCGTGTGCGCACGGGGAGAGTGTCTCTCCCCGTGCGCACATGGGGAGACCATTCTCCCCGTGCTGTCTCTCCCCGTGCACGTGGGAGTAAATTTTTTTTATTTTTCTCACCTGCACACACTAAAATTGACTTTTTTTTTTTTGGTGTGTGTGTGTGTGTCTATAATGCCCTTTTATTTTGATACACTGTAGCAAAAAATCAAACATGAACAGTAAATAATGGGGCTAAAGTGGGAAAACCCGTTAATTGGGAGGGATAAAATTGGAAGGCAAAATACTTCACAAATGAACAGTGCCTAGTGAATTGGCTCTTTTATATTAGTAGGGATTAATTGATATCATAGAAAAATCAAATAGAGCTTCATTCTGATTATTTTATATATATATAAAAAAAATTGTGAAGCAGCAAGCAACCATCAAATCTACAAATTCCATTTATTATACTAATTTTAACAAAACATAATATCTATTTGAGATTTTTACACATTTAAATGAAAATTAGTGTATATCTAGTCAATATCTAATGATGCACCAAGACGAACCTGACGACATGATTTTTTTCAAAAAAAAAAATAATAATAATAATAACAGGGTACATCGTCGACACAGTGATTAAATTCTTTAGAATTTTATATTTATATAATATAAATTTAGTTTATACTTGTTATTATTATTATTTTTTTAAAAGAGTACCTATTTATTATTTAATAATAATTTTGAATTAATACATAATAATTTTGATAAAGAAATAGAGTGTCCAAGTGTTGTATCCAACGTGTCGGATATGAATACGACATCCTAGTTGAAGTGTTCGTACAACACAAGTTCATCCATTTTCGAGGCTTGCGAATGTGTGTAGATTCCTTTGACCTTTACTATTGTTGGGACCGTGAGCCAAGTATTATCTATGTATATCCCCAACAAAAGAAAGAAATCGGAAAGATTGATTATGTTAAAAAATGGCATTGTTTCTGGGTTTTCCTCTCGGAATCAAGCATTTAGCTTGTTGAATTGAGGAGACTCCATGATTAGCAAAGTTGAAGGGCATTTGTTTCCTTGAAATTAAGGGTGTGGCATGGATTCTCCTAATGGCATCTCCAACCATGCTGCAAAAATCCACTCCAACCATACCCTAAAAATCTACACTAAATTGGTGCAATGAATAGCGTTGCACCAAATTTGATGTAACATTATTCATTTAGTGCGATTTTTAGAGATTCTCATAAAATGGGTCCGGATCTCCTGCGGGAATGATTTGGAAGATTCAAAACCAAAAAGAGTGGTATTTGCTAGCAATAATTCCTATTTTGCCTTTCATTTTATACTACTACAAATTTTAGTTCCTATTATATTATTTTTATATCCTTTTAATATTTAATAATTTAACTTTATTTGTATTTATTTTTAATTAAAATTTATAGTATAATAAATAAGGGTTGTCCTACATGAACATGGCCTACATGGGCTTGTTCAAGCAGCATAATCAAATAAATAATAACTATTTGATACAATATTTTCAATTGCAATATTTTAGTTAATTAAATACAATTTTTAATTTAATTATTTTAGTAGTAATATAATGTGTAATTAAATGATTTTCTAAATAAATTGATTGTTGAGAAATAAAAAATAAGGAAATAAAGGAAACTTTGTTCATTTGATGTAATTGTAGGAGATGAATTTGCAAAATGGTGTGAAAGTTGCACCAATTTGGTGTTAACGATTAGATATGGGTTGCACCAATCTAGCACTAATGATTAGAGATGGCCTCAGGTGTCCTAAGCCCCACTCTCAACCCTCCCTACAACCCCACTACTACAAAAACAGCATACGACAACGTTCAAAAAATGTTGCCGTAGGCCTATGACAACGTTTGGACATGTGTTGCAAATTAAGGTGTTGTCGTAAAGTAGAGAGATATGACAACGTTTGGCAAACGTTGCCGTAGATAGATATGGCAAAACGTTACGAAAGACTACATTTCGCAATGTTTGCCAAACGTTGCCGTAGGGTAGGTTTTTTTTTTTTTTTTTATAACAACAATTTATGCAAATAGATTGGCAAAATTGAAAATGCACCTTATGAACAAATTTTGAAATTGCATAAAAATTAATAATTTCATTACAAATATATGGAGAACATATTAGTGTACAATTGGAAGAAGTTACAATCTAAACAGTTAAAATCACCTCAATACCATTTCATAAGTATGTAACGGAGGTTACAACTTTCAAAGTGAAGGATTAGACTGCACGAAAATGGACAACATCAAGCTGGGAAGCTCTCTCCACAATTTCTTTCCTCCTCTTGGTAGATACATTGTGAGCAATTTCTGCACAGTATGTCCAGTTCCGATAGAGCCAACTCAATAAACTTATAGAAAGTAGATATAACAGACATACATTGTGAGAATAGAGCCAACTCTATTAATTTGTTGAAAGTAGATATAATAGACATAGTATATATCTAAGTAAAAGTGGATTAACCCAAGAGAGGGATTTGGGACTTATTTTATTACCTGTTGTGCATCATCAGTAGCTCCAGTTCTGTGGCGTTACGCACAAGAAACTTCTTGAAACCATTGGGAAGATATTGGCGAGTCTTGTTGTCAGAACCATATCCAATATTAGGCATCAAGATGGATCCCTTGAACTTTGAATTTCAGAACTTCAGTTCACTGAAATTGATTAAAACCAAACGTCCTAATAGAGAATAATGGTAAACTGAAGTGTTAGTTAAATAAAGGCATGAACAATAATCTTGTAACTAGTGAGGAAATGTAAGCAGGATTAAAGTAACAGAAAGCTTATGAATAGAAAAATCTAACTGTGTCGCAAGACCTGTTCTCTAGCTAGCTGTGTCGCAAGACCTGCTCTCTAGCTATTTTTTGAACTTTACTTCAGGACTATTTTTTGTTAAAATAACTAAAAAGGAAATCAAATTTGTATAGCAATCTCAGCCGAAAGATGGTGAATATTTTGGTAATAATCATAGGAAAATCAGTATGTATTGTTAGGCTTCATCATGGATTGCATGGTCAGATTTCAAAACTGTGAATTGGAAAATAAATACCTAGAAACTCGATTACTAATAATCTTGAATTTAAATCAGTCCAAGTTATATAAAGAAACTGATAAATTGACAACGAGATCAAAGACTCACCAATATGACCCTGCTTCGCATTGTAGGATTCCAAAAAACTACTCTGTTTCTCTATTATCACATAGAAATCTTGAAAAAAAAAATCGAAAAAGTATAGTTCTTAGCCAATGAAAATCCTAACCTTATTAATTTTTCAGTAACTAAAAATTCTTCGCCATTATCAGATGAAACTGATGCCAAAAAAAATACAGATCAAAAATCCCCTAATCAAAGGAAAATCACCTAAAGGAAAGGCAGACCTTGCTGATTTTGAGCACACTCATGAGCTAATTTTTGAATTCCTTTGCATCAGGATGGTCGACATCTCTAATGATAAATATCATCGTTGCAGCTGCAACAACAGATGGAAGGCAACCCAAAAACCTATAATCTGCATTCAGTGTACAAAATTAACAAGATTACAGATCAAACCACTGCAAATCATAAAAAGTTACTTGCACAAAAAAATTTGAAACCAAAACTAATGATCTCCATACCAATGATAATAGAGAGGGAGAAGCTCTCACACCTACTCAAGAACTGTGAATGTGGGTTATTCATGAATCCAAATCTCCTCACAATGTGGTCAAAGAATGAGATTGGGGTAACAGGATTCATCTTCCAGTGAAGAGTGGATAGCACCAAAAGTTCCATTCTTTGAATAGTCTTCGCCTCAAAGAAATACTTTGATTCTTCCACCTAAAACACCCCCAAACCCAATCATGAAACAAAAAGAAATCCCAAAAATCTGTCATATAATTTCACTCTGGCATTTATACAAACACTTACATTGCACCATACAGAAATTTATACATAAAGAAACTTACTTGAAGATCTAATAGAAGAGGCACCTGAGTTTCCTCCACCTTAGCAGCTATTGAAAGACGGGCCACAGCAGCTAATTGACTCATCCATGGCTTATCCTTCTGAAAGCAAAAGCTCATAACAAATCTATCATAATAATTAACAGCTAAAACAGTAGTCAAAGCAGTAAATCCATAGTGCCCAGTAACCTTTAGATTCCATTTAATAGCCTCCTTTCTAACAATTACTAAACACCCAACTGAATTTATTTCCTCATAAATCAAGCGGCTCTGTTTTTCCTTATACAAAAGGTTCACAAGTTCATCTTCCCAGAAAATGTCATGTTCAAAGAAAGGCAAGGGCTTTTTATAAATCTCATGGAAATCATTAGTTTTAAGTTCTTGGAAGCCAAACCCAAGATTCAAATCCCAGTTAGTTATGCTCGTGAAGATAACCTCAACGCTAGAGAGACATCTAAATATAAACACATTTTCTTACCATAGGATCTCCAAGAGATCCAAGCCCCAATCTTGAATGATAAGAAAATATGCATAAAAAGACCACTTGACCACAAATAGTTAATCGGATGTAGAAAAGATATTTTATTTTCTTGTGAAAATAGTAGAATACAATGGTAAATTTATAGAGCGTATAAATTGAAGCCTAATTACAATTATTACAAAATGCCCATCTAAGTAAAACTTCCACAAATCTTCAACTCATGACATTGAATTGTGGACAAAGGGAGTAATACATGAAAGTCCACAAATAAATTATCATCAAAATGAGTATGAATCCCAACAGCTTCACAGATCTGGTAAAAGAAAAATCAGCAAAAAGCTTTAGTTGTCTTGGCCTAAAAAGAGGATAGTGTTAGGATTTTGACTTTGTCTTATCCGACTAGAATAATGTTGTATTGGTCTATCCCACATAAAGTAGGATTTGTAGTTTCGTGCTTGTAATAGGATGGTTCAAAATCCCACACTGGAATAGAAACTAAAAAGCCATCCTTGTCTTCCTATATGAAGGTCTCTTTCCCAAGTATTTTAAATTATCCCAATTTTAAGATAGTTATTGGCTATCTTAGGTGTGAGAATTGCATATGCCTTTGTAGTCTTACCCACTACATACTACGTGATTTTTTCTTAGTATGTAAATCCTTGGTGTACGTAATAGAAGATTTTTGGGTGTGGAAGATTTTACATGTCATAATTTTTCATATACTAAATTATCTTTATCTTCATCTTCGACGGCTTGTAATTTTTCTCCAATTTTAGAGTGTTTCGTGTTTTTCTCCATCAATATTTTTGTCTCCACAGGCAAATTGAGGAATTGGTTCTCAATTCTCAATATTTAAAGACCAACACTAGTGTCTGGGATCAAACCAAATGCTAATATTTCTAATTCATTTCCAGAAATGTAGCACATCATAAATTTTAAGTGAAATTATGAGGTTCGACCCAAATTACACCTAGAGGTGGGGAATAGGTGATTATGCGGAATTAAAAAACTAATAATTAAATAGCAACAAGTCACATTTAATTATCTGGTTAATCAATCAATCCAATTTACCTATGTTGAACTTCCGCATTTATATGAAAACAGTAAATAACTCACACGGAGAAAGCCCAGGGGTAAAAAATCCAAGCACTTTACAGTAAAGAAATTCACTGTAACTTATAGTCCATCAGACACAACTATCATTAGTACTTTCTGACCTCCTGATTGCAATTTCTACACCCTCTTGGATTGTGTGCCCCTACACCAACTCCCGGCTTCAATCTTCAAAGTCCTCTTGAATTGCGTGCTCCTACACCAACTCCCAACTTTATGAATTCGTCTACCTCCTGTGGATCAACGAAAAACTCCGCATTTTCCAACAACAACTGGAACTTCAGTCACATTCCCTTGATCTTCAGAACTCCAACAGATGTTTAGGAAGTTGTTTGGTATTTGGATTAAGTGGATTTGATGTTTTCACCACCAAGAACAAATCAAACTACGAAGTTTGAAGGTATGGATGAATTTGATGAAGAAGATATAGAGCAATATGAGTTCTCTCAATGTTTAACCTTGAAAAAAATCATTCAAAGGCGTGCTGGTATTTATACTGTAGGTTTATGGTTGAATGGGCATGACAAAAAGCCTTAAAATGTGAATTAAAATTCTTCAGATAACACTGTCGATCAAGCGAGGGCTCGCGACAGGATGTCGCTGGAGCAAGAACAAGGCTGCAGGTAAGCGACGATGTTTCTATTTTTGCTACTCGAGCGAAGACACGGCGATGAGCTAGCGAAATTGCGATGCCATTTTTTTCTTCTTTTCATACTCGAACCCTAGAACCTATACAACTCAATTTATACAAATTGCACCTTACTCCTTGACTTTTACATCATATTAATTTCAATCATTTTTGTTCACAGACTTGTCAATTGCAATAAAATCTAACACTAAACAAGAGCAAACTAAAATGATTTGGAATGGTTTGATCTCATTATAGGTTTAATTTGTTTTTGTTTTTCTCTCTCACAAACCTATACATCTGACTCAATTCATATTCCTCACCTTTCTTAAAAAAATTATAATTGATTTTTATGGGAGAAAACATATTTTTTCTCCTTACCAAACACCACTTGGGGCTAGTTGTGGGGTTTGGCTAGCACCTCTAATTGTAGACATTTTGTAGAACTCGGTACTCTTTTCATTTTAAAGAACTTCTAATACATTATCATATGTAGATACGGTTACACCATTTTACCAAAAGTCTTGTGTGTGTTTTCCATGAGATTATGTTTGCCGGATCTTGTGAGGAGGAGTGCAGACCTCGGGACCATGCGTTACACATGCAAAATCCAAACATAGAATAATGTGTTATGACAAGTAATAGAATTTTATTTTATTTTTAAAGTTGTTATATTACAATAAATTTTAATTCCTTTTGTATCCTTTTGGGGCTTAATATTGAATTTTATTTATACTTTTTGATTTGATTATTATTTTTATTAACATTATAATAAATTGTAATCAAGTAATAAATAATAATTACAGAGTAAGTTAAATAAAATTATCATTAAAATTCAAAAGTAGAAATTTGATAATTATAAATTAAAAAAGAAATTAGCGCTACAACAATATAAATATTATTGAAAACTGAAATTTAAAGTAAAATATAAAATAAACTAAGACAGTAATTTAGTATTTTGGCAGATCATTTTCTAATTCCTGATGATCATCAAATACTGATCAAAAGGACTAGAGGTACTTTGCGATCTCTGACTTTGTCGTTGAGTTATTTTTTGCATATTTCTTGTATGTTCATTCGAAAAAAACTAACGTAAATT
This sequence comes from Fraxinus excelsior, assembly GCA_019097785.1. Classification (NCBI taxonomy): domain Eukaryota; kingdom Viridiplantae; phylum Streptophyta; class Magnoliopsida; order Lamiales; family Oleaceae; genus Fraxinus; species Fraxinus excelsior. Next base: position 6,987,012 of record CM032623.1, on the reverse strand, counting down.
TGATCCAATATGAAATTTAAATCATTTGATTAAAAAAAAATCTCGATTTTCTGTCATTGCCATTTTTTCTTTTTTACTCATTTATTTAAAATTTGTAAATTGTAAATTACCATTCACTAAATCTCAAACAACTAAAATATTGACATTATTTATTTTGAAGTAAAAATACAGACATGATTAAATAACCCTTATTGAATTCATGTAATTATCGAATTTGGTACCCAAAAAAAAAAACCTTTTACACTCTTTTTGACACATCAGTATATAAATCATTATGTAACTATATTATATATAAGTATCATTATTTTATTCATAAACTAGTTAAATTACATTATAGGGTGTGGGCCAAGCTCGAGGTTGTATCGAGACCACGGTGGAAGGCACCCGGAAAAATACTTTTACCAAGCTTCATGCTACCTCTCTGGAAAAAATTAGTATTACACATCTTTTAATATTTTTATCATAAATTGCTCTTCTGATATTCCATTGAAGCGATTCAAATTGGGTTCTAAATATAACTCAAGGGGCTGCAACTTTACTAGAAATAACATTTTTCCAATTCGAACATTTACTAAGTCAAAAATGAGTCTCAATTTCTGGGATAAAAATCTGGAACATACTTGTACAGTTAAAATTGATTTGTGAAAATATTTTAACCATATTTAACTCTTTTTAAACTTCTAATTGTATCATATTGACCCCTAGTATTCTCGAATTTTTATCGTGAGGTTCGACACAACTTTTGAGTATTTACACTTTAATCTCCAAACTTTAGATATTGCTCTTAATTTTCGCTTCTTTCTTTCAATTCCACTTCCTTTCATCAAGTTTCACCTAATAACACATTACAAAATAAATTAGATTATAATTTCATTAGAAGAACGAAATGTCTATATTTTAGAGTCTGAATAAGTATTTAAAATACACGTATCATGTGCATTTACATTGACTTATTTTTGGAGAAACTATAAAACATTGACAATCTATGATTACACCATTTGGAGGATATTGTCACTTCCCTTAAACAAGACATGGATGTCAAGCACATGGAGTGTATGTTTGAAAAAAATATGGGGCATAGGCCAAGCCATTTTCTCCAGAACAAATATCACAATTAAAAAATAACAAAAATAAACATTGGAGAAATGTAAAATTGGAGGAATGTAAATTCGGCTTTTACAAGAACATAAAGAAATATTTAAAAATATTACTTTATTAACTTTTAAGGATAAATTTACCTATAGATGGAGTAAAAGGCATGAGTGCGCCAAGCAAAGGAAAGGAATTAGCATGATAGAGCTCTTCATGATCTTGAACTTGCTTTATTTTATGAATTATGACAAAATTATCAGCTTATTCTCAGTTATTATACAGGTTTTTATTATACGTTGTCTAAAGTAGGTTAACATATATTTGTGTGTGTGTGTGTGTGTGTGTTTTTTTTTTTTTTACCGTCTTTAATGACATTACCTAAATCAAAATGAGATTCCACCTGTGTAAAGTAAAGATTTCGAGTATCATGAACTCAGATTTTAAAAAAATTAAAAAATTTATATAGATTTAGGTTTTCCTTGTATCATTTATTTCTATTAGTTGAAGTTTTTATTCCTAAATTTTCTACACAGTTCGTTATCATTTACACTGGATTCATGAACTCCAATAAGGTATAAGGATGCTAACCAATTCTTCGATAATTCTAAGGCTCCTGTGATGTCCCAAATCAAGAAAATGTCGGTACTACCGAATCGACAATCATTGAGTCTAATGATGATTTGGAAGAAGCGATCTTTACAAAGAGACAAAAAAAAGGGGTAAAAGCTTGTTAGCCTACTTTTAAATGTCGAAAATACTTCACAAGAAAGAAGACAATTAAGAATGAAAACCGAATTACGAAAGCATATTGTAATTAATGTGGAAATGACTTTACTTGAAACTAAAAATTGGCACTACCTAGTACGGCTGGCATTACAAAAAATGCCTTGTTCGTGTTGGGGATGTCAATAGATGACAGGCTCAACTTCAATTCGGTTCAGGGAAAGAGGGACATTCTGGAGCAATTCTTACAAAATGAGTTTATAATCTAGACACAATGCGGGAAGGCATAAAAATGTTTGTAATCGATGTCGAGTTGTCTCTATTCACAATAAAATACGTGCACTTGATTCCCAGAAACATGTCTTCAATCCAGGTATAAAGCCAATAATAAATGTACACTTTGTAACGATACCATAATTTTATACAGTATTAGAAAGCACAAATTATAGTCAATTTAAGAAATTATAGCGTCATTTCATTTTCTTCTGATTGTCGTCCAGGAAAAATCATAAAAGATGTATTGTTTCACAACCAACTATATTGATAAGTTTTTGTTGAATTTTGACCCAAATCTCATTGGATATTTGTGGATTAGTTGAAGTGGGCTTTGAAAAGATCAAAATATGGACCAAGAAGTGATTTAGCCGTGTTCCCGTTAGATGTATGCCAAGCTCCTACTCAAGCGCACAAAACAGGGAGCGACGCCAGCTTGCCGCCGGCCTGCCACTCGAGCAGTGCCTCCATCTCTCGCTTCCCTCCAGTGTGGCGCTCAACCGAAGGTAGCATCCGGCCAACTATCTGTTTTGCATTTTGACACATTTTTTATGTCATTTCCATCTTTAGGACTATTGTTAGATTTTTGACATGTATCCTATATAGTTTGCTCTTCTTTACAAAATTATAAAAAAAAAAAATAAGTAAGACAATATTGTAAACACAATATCCTTATATTCTTTCTCTTTGTTATACTGAATTCTCCTTTCATCTACCAATTTTTTGTGTCCTCGTGTTATGATATTTTCTTCATGTTATGTCATATAATCTCGTCCTTGATTCCTAACAAGTGGTATAAGAGCTTAAGGTTTGATTTGTTCGAGGTTTGTTCTTGTGATGACAACCATAAAATATGATATTCCGCTTTTAGATCATAACACTAGATTTTGGCACAGTACCATTTGGTCCACCTTTACTAGTTTACTTGTACCTTTTTGAATCAAAAGGACTAAATGAGATAATATTTTTCTTCAAATCTAGTGCATGTCTCACTTCATCAAGACCGTCCCATTAAACATTCCAATACCATCTTATAAGATGCATTATTATCCATTACCACAACACCTTTTAAAACTTTTTCACATGTTGAAAATAAGGTCCCAGTTTTTTATATTGTAGGGTTCTACATAAACTTTGGATACCAATCAGCAGAAATTAGATACATTGGTGGATATTCAATTTTGGTATAGTACCGTTTAAGGTTAGTTCAAGGTCTATGTTGAAGAATACATCTCAGTCGAGTAAAGAAGTTATGGATAATGTCGCTTTGCTACCACCTCCAGCGGTGCCACAGTATTCAATTGCTAGAGAGAGACTCGGAAGATATATTAGGCATGCACAAAGGTATGTGAGAAGCTGATTTAGTTGCTTATACTTTAAATGTGGTTGAAGGTGTTGAGTTTAGCAAATAACCTTTTACAGAAGAAGTTTGTAGTGTTGATTATGTTACAGGGTGTGCTTTCGCCCTATTTGATGATTGTTGAGTTATTTTGTGATTTTGTTGCTCATGCTAATAAGTCAAGCAATTTTGATACCTGGGGTAGTTCTACTGAGCACTGCTTAAATTCAATTGACATTCAATTATTGAGTTTATCCTAGCTGGATTTTGTGGAAGGGTGGAGGATTTTGTTCGTTGGAGAATTTGTGTGATGTTCTTGTTGAGGAGTTCAGTTTTATTCCTTACAGTAGAATTCGTCTCCAATGGAGAGTTTTGAGGTCGTGTTCATTGCATTGAAATTTGTGTCAAGGTTGAATTTGTTAAAGTTTGACCCCAGATTCCATTGGGTATTTATAGATTAGTTGAAGTGGGCCTTGAGGAGGTCAAAATATGCACCAAGAAGTGATTTAGCCACATTTCTGTTAGCTACGCATCAAACGCCCGCTCGAACACACAAAACAGAGAGTTGCCTGCCGCTTGCTTCCAACCAGGGTAGTGCTCGAGTGACGATAGCTTCCGGCCTACAATCTGTTTCACGTTTTTTATGCCATTTCCATCATCAAGGTTTTGACTTGTATCCTATATATAGTTTGGCTCTTCTTTACAAATAAAATAACAATATTGTAAACACAATATCCTTGTATTCTTTTTCAATATTATAGTGAATTCTCCTTTCCTCTACCAATTTCTTATGTTCTCCTTGTGTTGATATCTTTATTTCATATTGTGTCATATAATCTTGTCCTTAATTCCTAAGTGTTTTGAATCATGCATAAAAAATCATTACATTTTAGGACATTCATTTTTCACATAATGCATTCAATATTTTAATGGGCACTTAACAAGCAACCTTCAACAAGGTTGTAAAGGAGAATGGTGCAAGAGCATTTCTACACATGCATGGAAAAAGTCAAAATGGAAAATCAGGGTTAGATACAGGCATGGGCTCGATCAGACCACATCTCGTATTTGCATTGTAGCCTGTTTCCAAACTCATGGCTGGATCGACCACTGCCGAAAATAAGATATAAAGCATCGCGATGCCTAGCTACAAGAAGTTAAAGCCTTTTTTCTCTATTAAATTGAAATAAGTTTCATTAAAAATCAACATGCATAATTAATATTAATTTTTAAAGAAGTTAAAGCTTTTCTTCAAAACTCCAACTCTAGGCTGTCAAGCTTCACAATATATAGAAGGAAATATGGCATGCAGATACCATGCTGATTAGATTGCTGATATATTCTAAATTTGGTGTTCCAGGTTTTTATGTAAATGTCAATAACTAAGCTTTTAAAGTAGGTGGATTCTTTTTTATATAAAACTGTGACTTCTCCATAGGAAAAAGGTATCCAAAAAATTAATATATTAATGACCAAAAATATATGTTGAAGAGGTCCACCGGTACCACGCATATTGATCTTGCCAAGTCTTTCGTGCTTTGAAGAAGGATTGTTCTTCAACACCTAATGCATTTTCAGTTTTCTTATGCCCACCTAAAAATAATATATTTTCATCTTAGAAGTCGTCAATTACTTGTTATTTCAATCTTTCTATCATCAACTTCTTGAATTATTTAATTAGTGAGATAACATTAGCTTAGAAATGATAACGATAAACAACCCAACAAACAAGGACGATTATTTTATGAAATAATGAAGTTTGACCCAACTAACACCTAGAGGAAGAGTCAATAGGTGTTTATGCAAAATTTAGATTTACCAATTAATAAAGGCCACAGTTATCAATTAATTTAGATGGATCCACATGCATAATTATCCTATGTTAAATTGCCGCATTTAATAAATTATTGAAAAATAAATAACACTTGAAAATTATTGATGGAGAAAACCCATAACTAGGTAAAAAAACTCCGGGCTCAAGCCAATAAAAAATCACTATAAACGAATCAACTTACAATATTGTCATACTCAATTAACTCTAGTACTTTCTGACCTCTTGGCTGTAATCACCAAAACCCTCCTAGATTTTGTGCTCCTGCATCAACTCCCGATCTTCTGAATTTGTGTATCTCTTGCGGATCAATGAGAGTTCCTCGTTCTCCAATAACCGTAACTCCAGTAACCTTTCTCGATCTTCAGAACTCTGACTGATGTTATGGAAGTATGTGTTTTGGTGTTTGGTTTATGTGGAGTTGATGTTGTTCGATATTATGAAGAAATCAAAAATAAGGTTGAACTATTAGAATGACACGTTGAAAGTTATTTTTTGTTTCTCTCAATGTTCAACGCGCCTTTTTTTTCCAATGGAGGAGCGGATATATATAGTGTAGAGGTTTTGGGTAGTATGGACCGGATAAAAACATTAAAAATGCGAATTAGGCTTTCTTGGGATACATTGTCGCTCGAGTGACTGCTCAGCGACAAGCGAGCAATGGTGTATCACTTGAGTGAGGTCCGAGAGACAGGCGAACGACACAACTTCTATTTTTACCACTCGAGCATCAGTTGGGCGATAGGCTAGCGAAATTACGGGGACTCTTTTCTCCTAATTCCATACTCGAACCCTAGGACTTCTAACTCACCTATACGACTTTTAAAAACTCTTTTTCGACAATAGTTTTGTCAAAAGATTGTCAACATCTTTAAAACCTAACAAACTTCTCATTTAGCATTTTGTGACAAATCAAATAGATTCAATGTGATCTACACAAAACCAACTAACTCAGCTGAATCTTGCTTTTCCGTTGTCCAACATGTTTTCTGTAAAAAAAAAAATAACTCAAATATCAAGTGTAAAAGCACGTGAAATAGCAACAAGAATAAAAGCATGTGAGACAGTTATTCATAAATTCAACAACATACTAGCTGAATTAAGATGCAATATCAATGTAAGCCAATACACCAAAATCAAACATTGATATCACTAAACATCAAAACTTAATATAGCTAAAACGAAGAAAATATCATTTACACCCAAAAAAAACGTTAAAAAAATATATTTAACTCAAATATCATATACATCCAAAAAAATAATTTAAAACAAATCATGACATACTATGTTGATAAAAAAATTTAAATTAAATTAAATCATGCATACTAACTGTCTACTTTCCCTTTTTGTCACAAATGACAAATGCAAAACAATATCTAATAACTCAAAGATGTAGTTGATAGCATGCACAAGCATAATCAACGTTCAGTAAAATTTTCCACATACTCGATTCAAGTCTAAATTGAGTAAATTGTATAAGTGACTCGTGTGTTAAGTGCTACAAATTCCTTGTGATCAAGACTTCTAACCTTGTATTTGTGAGAAAACTGTTAAATAAGTTTATTACATAGTAATGAAGTCAAACCAATAATGCATATTAGGACTTATAAATAAAGCTCATTTTTCATATAAAACTCATTTTTTATGTATATTATTATTTTCTCCCCTAACTTTGAGCATATATACATTTTTACACAATTTATATTTTTCTTTTTAAGCTCATCATATTTCTCTTCAATTTCTCACATTTTATGTGCAGACTCTTCTCCATTAAACGACTAAGATAACTCATGTTACAAGTTTTGAGCCGATGACTCCAAGTCAATTGACAATAGGGCATCAGGTTATGAGAATAGTATAAAATGAAACATTTTTATTTCATTTAAAGAGATATACTCGAGTTCAGGTCTGCTAAATTAAGGTCAATCCATGTTCAAGGTCACCTTATCAATAGGTGATGGCCATCTCAAATCTCATACATGCAGTCAAGACTTACTCACAAATCATAGAATGTGCTGTAGTATATTTGGTCACAACATACATGTTCAAGGAAATCATATATCATGTTGTAGTAAAGAATTTTCATCCATTTTTTTATTTTTCAAAAAAAAATTTTATTAAAAAATCAACCTACCTAAAAAGTGAAATCAAACAAAAAATGAGATGCATACAATAATGAATGAATCAATTAAAAAACATAAGTATGCATCAAAGTACCTAATCAATTATGTATACAAACGCTTTTACCTTTAAGAGCCCCGTGATCAATTTTAAAATTTTCCAAATCACTATTTTTCACCTAAACCAGCTAGTGGAAGACTTATTTCGAGTCAATTGTGTCAATAACTTGGTCAAATGATTCACTTGATTAGTGAGGAATCAATTCGACTATCAAAATCCTAATTTCTATTTATATTCAAGAATTTATGACACATAGGCCTTGTGTGTCCCAGTGCACCACAACTGTGACAAGTGGAAATAAACATCGTTTCAAAACTATGTGATGGTTGATATTGGTTTATAGGTCGATTGGTCCTACGTTGTCTACTAGGCCTCAGTCCTAAGACACTCTTGCCCTTGGGTCCAGGATTAGCAACATTCCTAAGTTTGTCGGTGGTTGGGACAAACATGGTCTTGGACGCACTAGTAATATTGTTATCAGTTTGAACATATCCTAGACCCTGTCTATTTTCAGTTGGCTTGTTCATCCCTAATAGATTATCAAGTTTCTGAGAACCAATCAATAAGGTATGAAGTTGAGTTTTGGATTTTTCTAGGTCACTTGCTAAGGCTTTAACCTTAGTTTCTAAGTTCTCATGGACAAGTCTCAACTCACTCAGATTTTTGGTAGAATCCTGAAAGTCAACTTTGAGTTTCTCCCTCTCTATCTCAAGTTCATTAACCTTCTTCAATACGGCTTTATTGACATTCTTTATCTTGACTCTCATCATATAACTTTTGATGAGCCACACAAATCTCATCTTCATCTTCAAAATCTTCCTCAGTTTGCTCATCCATATCTACTTTCTCAACCTTTTCACTGTCCTTATGTGTAGACATCTTACTTTGACTATCCGAGCTAGACTTTTCATTAGTGAGAGTTGTATTCATAGTTTTACCCTTATTTTTCTTGCCTTTAGGGCACTCGCTTTTATAGTGACCAAAACCTTGACACTTATAACATCGCATAGATTTAGATCTCTTTCAAAATCACATCTATGTCTTTCTTTAGTCTTCTTTTTATTTCTAAACATTTTTTTTGGAAAATCTTAACAAAGTAAGATATTTCATCATCATTAAGTAATTGAAAATCAGATGAATCATATTTTTCTTCCCTAACAATTTTCAAGGCTATAGACTTGTTCTTCTTAGGTTGAGATATGATGAGTTCATAGTTTGGAAAGATCTAATCAATTATTCAATCCTAACAGCATCTAGATCCTTGCTCTCATCGATAGCCATAACTTTACGTATAAGTCTTTCAGTAATGATCTCAAGATTTTTCTGACAATCTTAGACTCAGAAATTCTCTCGCCTAAGTTTAAACTAGAGTTCACTATGTCATTCAGCTTCGCATAAAATTCATCGAACGATTCATCATCCTTCATTTTAATTTCTTCAAACTTAGTGGTTAATATCTACAACTTAGAGTTCTTAACGGTTTTGGTTCCTTCATGTGTGGTCTCTAAATCGTGATTTTACACATCGACACTTTCCTAAATTCTTCAGTAGACACAGTCATAAACAAGGCATGAAGCCCTTTACTATTCTAGTTGCACTCAACTAGTTCATCATTGGTCCAAAGAGACATGTCTGTGGGGGCAACTATACCTGAAACAATAAAGGAAGGGGCGGTCCAACCATTTTGAACACTAACCCAGATCCACTCATTTAGAGACTTAGGAATGCTCTCATTCTAATCTTCCAATATGCATAATTGCTTCCGTCAAAAAATGGAGGTACAAAAATAGACTGGCTCATCTAGATTAAATATAGGCCAGCAATCGAAATAAGGCTCTAATGCCACTTGAAATAACAAAGTTCGACCCAACTAACACCTAGAGAATGGTGAATAAGTGTTTATGTGGAATTTAAATTTACCAATTAAAAAATGCAACAAGTTACGTTATTAATTTATCCAGATGAATCCACAAGCACAACTATCATATGTTGAATTATCGTAGTTAATAAATTACTGGAAAATAAATAACACTTGAAAATTGTTGACGGTGAAAACTCGTAATTGGGTAAGAACTCCAAGCCCAAGCAAGTAAAAATTCACCATAAACGAATCAATTTACAGTACTATCAACCTCGACTAACTCTAGTATTTTCTGACCTCCTAACTGTAATCATCAAAGCCCTCTTGGATTGCGTGCTCCTGCACCAACTCTCGACCTTCTAAATTCGTCTATTTCGTGTGGATCAATGAGAACTCCTCGTTCTCCAATAACCAGAACTCCAGTCACCTTCCTTGATCTTCATAACTCTAACACATTTTATGGAATTATGTGTTTTGGTGTTTTGTTTATGTGAAGTTGATGTTTTTCAATACTATGAAGAAATCAAAAAGAATGTTATGCTGACCTATGGTTAATTTGAAACCTCGAAATTTTGATTATCAAAACAAATTGGTCTTACTTATTAACGAGTTGAATTCGAGTGATTATAGTCTTTCAACGCATACAAAGGAAATTGATCAATGGTCGTCAAAAGATCAAAAGCTATCATCACAAATCGAATTCTTGAAGAAAGTCAAGATCGAAGCCACATTCAAGAAATTAAGAGCCCGACTTCGAAGCAATATCAAATACTTATTTTCATAGCTAAGAATGTGAATGTTCTAACGCCTTGATATATAGCATGAATGACAATAGCTCAAATCATTCCATGCATTAAAAATAACACGGTGCATTAAAAATTGATTCGAATACGATGATTTGATCAAGCAAAAAAAGACTTTTAAAAATAACTTTTGGATATGTAAAGAAATTTTTATCTTGAAGATTTAGTGAAAAATGTTCTCTGAAAGACCATACTTTTCAAAACCCTCAAAGCAGAACAAACGACGTCAGAACGAGGACCACCAAACTGTCGGGGCGGTCAACCGGCCAAAACGGCAGTCTACCGAACTTCTCCAACGATCCAAAATTTGACCGTTCTGACTTCTAATTTTTTCTTGTACAAATGGTTATATTGGTCATCCAAAAATTGGCCGTCAACCGGATTGGTCATCTGGTTTGATAGAAAATTTGGCGTTTTTCACTTCTATAAATATCAACTCACTTGTCATTTATTACAACAACTTTAGAGCGGTCAATTGAGATTCTTTTGAGCTAAAATTGCATTGATTTCTTATCTTATTTATTATTATAAAATCATTGTTGTTTTGAAAAACTTTTGATCTCAACTTTGAAAATCATTTCATTCATCAAAGTTTTTCAAATATAACTCTTGAACTTTATTCATTACTATATATTACAGTGTTAGCCTACTTCTCTTCTTGTACTCAACTTTGAGTTTATCATTCATTAAGAAAAGAAGATTTCATTTGTAAATTTATTTGAATCTTAGGTCGTGCTCTTTGTTTGTAAGTCACTGAAAGCTTTGTAAAATGTTGGATTGCACCATAAGTCAATCAATATAGTGAAAAATGTTTTGCTCGTGATGGAGATCTTGGTAACGGGAGACTATATCGTGTTTGGAATTGAACCTCCATAACTACATCGTTTTCATTCTCTTCCCTTTTACTTAGCGTCTTTATATTGCTCAAATTACTCGTGCTTAATTATCTTTGTATTTGTACATATTTGTTGAATTGTTATATTTGTTAGTATATTGTTTTAAGACTTCAATTTATTTTAGAAAAAATATTGAAAATCAATTCACCCCCTCTCTTGGTTAGCTATTCTAGGGCTTTCATGTTGACTATTAAAATGATATGTAGGAAGTAATCTTTTGTTTTTCTCAATGTTCAACACAGTATTTTTCAAATGGAGGCATGTGTATATATGTATAGTGTAGAGGTTTTGGGTATTATGGACGGGATAAACCTTTAAAATGTGAATTAGGTTTTCTCGTGATACACTGTTGAAGGTGAGCAATGGTGTGCCGCTCAAGGGAGGTCTAAGCAACGAGCAAGCGACGTGGCTTCTGTTTTTATTGCTCAAGCATCTACTGCGCGATGGGCGAGCGAAATTGCGGCGACTCTTTTCTCCTCATTCTATATTTGAACCCTAGGACTTCTAACTCACCTATACAACTTACTACTTGACACTTTGAATTTTAAAAACTCTTTTTCAACAATTGTTTTATCAAAAGATCACCAACATCTTTAAAACCTAACATTTTAAAATCTTTTCGATTCTACTGTCACTGTCATTTTAAATTACTATCACAATCGTTTTAAATTTTTTCTAATTGAAAAAAAAAAAATCATTCTCTTTTTCTTTTCTTTCATAAAAATGCATTTAGAAACACACTTTTTTCTTTCCCTTGCACACTTTTGCATAGTCAACATACTTCAATGATCAATTCACTGGTAAACGATGACCAACTGTGTTTTAATTTTGAGCAGTTCGCATATTTTTTTTTAATTATTATAGAAGTTTGTGTTAAATTATTAATTAATCACATAAAATTCTCTTAACAGATTAAACAAAGTTTAACGAAGTCATTAGGTTAAACTCTTCAAGAACAAAGCCATTATTTGATAGTTATAAATTGATTCCATGCAAATTTATATAGAATATCCTCAAGTGGACACGACTTACATTACATGGAAAATGCTATATTTTTTAGAAACCTTTATGATCTAGAAACCATACAAAAGAAACATTACTCAACACTTATTCATTTATTCATTTTTATTCTTCATAGCACACGAGATATCTTTAAGAGGGCAACCAAATCATAATATTTCTTTTTTAGTCGATGTTCCACCAGAATCGTCCTTGAAGATATTTAATCACATTTGCGTCAACTTGGAAAGCCTTGGTGAGAACATCAATATTAATGGGAGGGTTGGATCCAAAAACTGCGTTTGCAATTGTGATAACTCCTGGGTTTTGGCTGCTTAGACCAGCAAATACAACTGCATTAGTCTTCCCCACATTAAATTGGAAATGAATGAGACCTTGTGGAAACACGAAGACGTCTCCTGGATACAAAGTCTTGGTAAATAGTTTGTTCTTTACGTTCGGATCTGCAGGGTTCGAAGTAACGAATCCAACATAGAGAGTACCCTCCAAAACAAGAAGAACCTCAGTAGCACGGGGGTGCGTGTGGGGTGGGTTGAGGCCATAGGGTGCATAGTCGATACGGACTAAAGAGATACCAAGAGTGTTGAGTCCTCTTAATTGGTTAACATTCACTTGAGTGACCTTTGATCCTAGGGGATTTGATGTATTTCCGGGTATGTTCAGTCCACGAAAGAGGAAATCATCGGCACTAACCATCTTTGGATCCTTGCAAATCTTTCCATTCACAAAAACTGCAATAAAAACGGAAGTCGCTGCTAAGCCATATATGTACATACCAACATAATTTTGTACATAAAATGTAGTGAAAATTGTCATAAAAATTACGAAGAAACTGAATGCAATAAAATTATATTACTCCTTAATGCAAGCTTTGTGGGAGATACGGTATTAAAAGAAAAAAGGAAGCTAAAATTTTGTTAATTCTAATGTTAAGTAGTATTGAGTAGTGGGCGTACTGCACACAAGATAAGGTTGTTATTCTAGGAGTATAAAATGCATTTACCTTTTGCTTCAGCATCCTTAACAGCAACACAGAAATCCTGCAGGGGAGCGGGATCAGAAGCATGTGTAAATGAAACCAGTGAGATAATAAGAATTGAAATTAGAAAGCGAATAGCCATTTTTAGTACAACCGATATTTTGTTTTTGATGTGGTTTGGGGATGTTTATTTCGTGAGATGGGATTGCCTATTTATAGTGCAGCTTTCTATTTGAGTTAGTCATCAACTCATCTTTTCAAGCAAATAATCTTGCCAAGTCTTCAAAACATAATTAAATATATATTTTCAAGAGCAGATCGTTTCAAACAACAAAGACTGTAAGTCTTCTCATTTAGTAATCAGTCGTTGATCAACTCATAATTAACTAACCACGCTGAAAATTCAGTCTGTGTTTTGAATTAATTTCAAAGTGGTTATTCTGTCATTCTCAGTACTTCTAGGAAATTTTTTTTCCCAGACAAAATAAAATGCAGATGCAGATGAGAAACTATAATTTACATAATTCCCAATGCACTATGCTCAGACTGGATTAAATTATGGAAATTATTGATCAATCATTAGTTGGCTGGCTAATGGAAATTGTTCACCAATTCATTAGAATTAGTCTTCCAGTTTTTCTTTTGCAAGTGAATTAGGATAGTTTCCATTTTCAAGTCTTTGTGTGTAACAATTTCGAGAAGAAATCTTTGTTTCTCGACAGTTGACACTGTCTGTCAAGTTTCCATACATGGAAATGGCCTTTTTATATATCTCAGTTGCTGCATACTTTAATCTGGCTTTGTGATCAAGTACGACAAACTTCAGTAAGTCTTTAACCCGATAAATATTATTAATGGTCAGATATATTAATCACGGTCTTCATTTATACTATCCTATTTTGATACATATCATGATTTTAAGTTGCACCAAATTCATATGTAATGCAAGCCAGAGATGCTGATGACAATCCAGAACCAGCTACTACTGTTCAAACCATGCTCGGGGATTTGAATATTATGTCCAATTAAGCTGTTAATCTGTCATTCTTACCCTTTGAAAAGTTCGAATGTGTTTACTAGAAGTAAAGGATATTCGTTACAAGGGAATCCTATTCATGCAGGGGAAATGTCCAAAATGGCAAACGAAATATTAACCATCATGATTCATAGCTACATATCTATTAAATTGCAATAAATTTCTTTGAAAATTGACAGCACATAAATAATATTATTTTTTAAGTAGTTGAAACTTTTCTCTAAAACTCCCAACTCTAGGGTGTTAAGTTCAATACACAATAGAAGGAAATGTGGCATGCAGAGACCATGCATATTAGATTGCCGATTTACTCCGGGTCTATTTCAATTCTCAATTATGTAGTTAATATCATTCATGCATTCTTGACAATTGATAAATCTATTGTAATTAATTCTCTTTTTCAAGACAAATTAAATATATTCTAATCATGACCCAAATTTATTCCTAGTCCGAATTTGAATGAATAGAGCGCATTAAAGTTTAGATTATCTCAAGAATTGCACACGTGATAAATATTATTCATAATATGTATTGCACGTATGTTAATCAAGCAATGTTCTAGACCTATTGTTAGCCTCTCAGCACTACAACAAATAACTATATATTTAATTGGTGATCAAACAATCAAATAATTAAATTATGCATGCAAGATTAAAAAAGAAAAACAAGAATTTAACTAACCACTAGTCTTGAATTAACAATAAATAATAAAAGGTTTCATCTTCATCCAATACATGAAATAATTAGCCTAGCATAATGTTATGTAAATCACAAAATAAGATTTGAAAAAACATCAACCGAAATGAAAAATAATGAATGGAAAATGAAAACTCAATTTCTTCTTTATATTTCTTCAACCCGAACTTTGAATCTTCAATCTCTTGTGATAATCGCCTTTGAATTTTGTGTTAGACTCTTTCTTGTGGTGAGAATTAGGATTTGATATGCCCTCAGTCGTTCATGCCCTTCACCCCCCTTAGAAAGTAGGTTAAATTTGATATAGGAATTTGGATAAAACCAGAAAATTGGGTCGTTCAGGCCGAGAATTAGCCTGTGCGCGCACGCCGTGTAATTCCTTGCCCGCGCACCATTCAAGTAGCTTGCTCCCAGTAAATAAAAACTAAGCTCGTACGCGCACGAGAGATTTTGCGTGTACGCATAAAATCTTCCAATTGTTGCACTTTAGTCCCCGAATTTCATTCTTTATTTATTTTGGCTAGCTAACCTGACTTTTTATTTCATGATTGAAATCATAATATGAGATCTATGCACATCTTCAAAATCACAATACAAAAATTAAAATCTACTTCTCCAATATAAGATCGATGTGTGTGTGAAGAATTAAACATAGCATTATGAATTCATGAGTTGTTTCAATTCCCGACCCTCAATGGTCAAATATATTCTTTCATCACTCGTTAGATTCACACACCCCTAAACTTATTATTTTTGCTCTTTTCAAGTGTGTGATCTAAGGTTGAATTTTATACTATCATCACCTCTCTAGTTTAGGTAAATCTCATTAATTGCAAGTCAATATGTCAATAAATAAGAATTCTTCATTAAATTTGATTGTTTCAATCTCTAGGACTTCTGGGCTAACAATCTCTTATCAAAAGTCAAATTTTCTTAAACAAATGTTTGGAACATAATCAATGTATTTGGTGCGTCTATTTCATTCACCTGCTCTTTTTATATATTTTTTTTTCTCTCAAATTTTTTTTTTCAATACTTTTTTTTTATTTGCGGCATTCTCTCCCTTAAGCTTTCTAAATGACACATGTAACAAGCTTTAGGTTGATGACTTCCAAGTCAGTTGACTTTAGGGCAACAGGTTTTAACACCCTTACAGGTTTACTAACTCGAGTCATAAAGGTTACGAAGAGAAATTTTGAAATAAAATGTTTTTTTTTTTGCCTTAATTAGTGCAATGTCCCTCATTAAACACCTATTCAAGTAAAACGGCCTCTAACTTGAAATTTTCACCCAATTGCATCCCATTGACCTTAGACAATCCACACAAGATTTTTAATTTCATACATGGAATCCCTATTTATCTCAATATCTTCCTACAACTATGAAATCCTCCAAACTATTATAAATTTGGTCTAAGGATGTAAAATTTAGTGGCTTTGAATTTAGCACCTATGGTCCACTATTTCAACTTATTCAATTATGAAATCAACGTATTCCTCCGCAATACTTAACTTAATTAATGTGTTCAATATATATCAAATTTCACATGGAAAAGAAAAAATTAATCTAAGCACGCAACTTATTCACCATTCATAGATCAATTAACGATTCAATATATTTATTTATTGCCACTCGGGCCAACTAACTCACACAAGCACACAAAAAGAAAATATTTTTGAATTTTTTGAATTTTTTAATTTTTTTTATATATATCTAAAGCAATAAAAGCACACAAAATAAATAAGCATAAGAATGACACAAACACACAAAAAATAAAAACAGAATAAAAATGAAAATGAAAATTCATGTTTTCCACTCCCAAACTTAAACTAGACATTGTCCTCAATGTCTTAAATTCTAAATCCACATCTAAAGGGATGGGGGGAAATAAAGAAAAGACTCCCTTGATATGGCTGCATATCCAATGACTAGCTTCATATTGCTCTCGTTGGCTTCTTGGTCAATATTGGTTTAAATGTTCTGCAATGTCATGTTCTCACACAATGTGATTAAATAAAGCATTAAGGCTCAAAAATTTGGAACAAGTGTTACTTAACCCTAACATCTAATAAACCAACTAACATATCGAAAACTGAATGGGAAACATGGTATGGATGAAGGGTCCCTAAATTGAATAATAATAAAAACTAATCTAAATTATCTTAAATTATCCCGAATCTAAAAGAACATAATAAATTAAAGAGATATAAGTATTGGGTTGCCTCACAACAAGCGCTTGTTTAAAGTCTTTAGCTCCACTCTTGTTGTTTTAGGCTCTTCATGGTGGCTTGAAAATAGAGTTTTCAGTCCTGCATTTTAGACACTGGTTGCATTTCTTCAGTTCATCCTTGACTCTCCAAACAATCATGTTTCCATTATTGTCCCTACCAATAATTCTTTCTACGTCTGGCTTACTTTTGTAGCTCTCCCAGTGATCCACTCCTTGGCAATCTTCAAAGTGGGATGGTTGTTTGATTGGATTTTCCATGGTGAAACTCTACTGCTTATCTTCCACCATCAAGACTATCTCATTAGTGTCAAAATCCAACAAAGCTCAGCTTGTAGACAAAAATGGCCTTCCCAGGATTATTGGCATATGATATGCCTCTTCTATGTCCACGAAGATGAAGTCAGCTGGAAAAATAAACTCTTCCGCTTTGATGAGCATGTCTTTGATTATTCCGTAAGGGCGCTTCAATGTTCGGTCTGCCAACTGAAGGATTATAGACGTAGTTTTAGGATTTCTCAATCCTAGTTTCCTGTAAAAAGGTAAGGGAATTAGATTAATACTTGCTCTTGAATCAATTAAGCAATTAATAGTATTTAAATTTCCTATAGAGAAAGGTAGAGTGAAACTCCATGGATCTTTTGTTGACCTATGGTTGATCATGACCTTAATGTTTTGATTATAACAAACAAGTCCATCTTGTTTACTAACAATTGAATTGAGTGTTTAAGCCTTCAAAGTTATAAAGATTATTATTCACACTCAAATGAAGTACAAGTGAAGGTTAAACGAGCATTCAAGACAAATCATTCGAGATACAATTCAAAGAGAGGCTCGAAGAGATCAAGAACGTTGAAGATAGAGCTATTTATCGAACCTCATTTATATATATAAAGGTAGAACTCGTCAATGTTTAGCAAGTGCATAAAGCTCAAATATTTATCATAAATTCATCACTTGTATAAATTGTTTGACATGAAAATGATCTTAGAAAAATGAACATTTTTAATATATCAAAAACCTTGAAAAGTCATTTCCAAACATCCCTCAAAAGATGACACTTCTACTTTCAATCAAAAAGTTATACTTCGATTTTTCAATCTCATATTGGGACTAATATTTGACATGGAATATGATCTAATTTGAAGATAATTTCTGAAGAAAAGTTGTAGCCCTTTGAATTAGCTTTCCAACGCATTTTGAGTCACCTTAATCGGACATCGGGAGAAAAAGATATGATCAAAATACGGAAAGCTGTCCGGCATAAAACTGTCGTATCGGACGTCCGGTACAATTTTACCGGACGTCCGGTAAAATCGATTTTTGGCCACAACGGTCAAATTTCAACGGTCTGATTTTATGACAAAAATAACGGCTATTTGACCGTCCGGTACTGTACCGGACGTCCGGTTAAGCGCGTCCGGTTGGACAGAGTTTTTGACAGATTTTCATCTATAAATATTCAACTCTCTTCCATTCAATTCTAACACTTATTAGACATATTTTGAGAGAGTTTTTGGTTGAAAATCTATTGAGCTTACATTTATTTATCTTTCAATTCATCTATTACAAGAATTTCTTGATTGATCCAAACTTGGTTTATTTATTTCATCAAGATATTAACTTTGCAAGAAAACTTTCGAACTCCTCTATTTTCTATTTTGATAAAAGTTTTCTTTGCCGACACTTATTGAAGTGTAAATCTCTCTTTATACTTAACTTGTTATTATTTATTAAGAGAGATTAATTGGTTGAAAACTTTGATATATTGAGCCAAACTATTTCATTATCATTTATTCATCAAAGTTTTCCAACATAACACTCGAGCTTAATTCATTTGCTATCTATTGAAGTGTTTGTCTCTTCTCTTCTTATACTCAACTTTGATTTTATCATTCGATAAAGAAGAGAAGATTTGAATTGTAAAATTCATTTGTAGTGTAGGTCGGTTGTAGTCCCTTAAAGATCAACATTGTATAAGGTTTGGTGCGCCTTGTTGTAAGTCACCGTGTGGGTCATATCGAGGTCCTGTAAAGCTCGATAGTGTAGGTCGTGTTGAGGTCCCGGAAAGCTCAACGTTGTAAAGGATCGGTACTCCTTGTTGTAAGTTACCATTATAATACTAATTGGCCTTGCTCGTGACGGAGAGCTTGGTAACGGGGACGTAGATCATTGCATTGGATCGAACCCCATTAAATCGGTTTGTTATCTTTACATTATTGCACTTTACTTTAAATTGTTATTTACATTGTGCAATATCATACTTGAATTAAGATAACATATTTGCATATTTACTTATTGTTTTATACTTTGCAATTATATCTTGTGTGTTGAATTGTTTTGAGACTAAGTGTCGAAAAAGTTTTGAAAACCAATTCACCCCCCTCTTGGTTAGTTATTCTTGGGCTAACATCTTTAAGTTTGGGAGGGATCTTGCACTGAATGATAGCGATGGACTCTTCAGATAGAGCTATCGTTTCATGTTCAGGGAGCTTCCTCTTTTTGGTCAGTATCTCCTTCAAAGACTTGTAGTAATTTGGAGTATGAAGGATCGCGTTAATGAATAGGATGTTGACATGCAGCTTTTTGAGGATTTCAAGAAATTTAGTGAACTGCCTTTCTAGTTTGGTATTTTGCATTCTTTGAGGAGAATGGATCAATGATGTGAGTTTTGTGCCACAAACTGTTGTCTTAAGTTGTGGGCTGTCTGAAATTGATTGTTGATCTTTCTCTATTGTTTTTTCGGACTGCTCCACCTGTTCCTTTCTCTCGGTAGATATTTTACTATTCTCTGTCTCCTTTCTCTTTGCGATGATTTCTAGCAACTGAACACCGCTCCTAGTCATGATGGCCTAAACCTACTCGACTGTTGGTTGCCGTCAAAGTCTTTAAGGAAATGGAATGGGTGGCACATAAGCCTTGACAGAGGTGGTAGGAGTGAATGATGGATGCTCAATAGTTGCATAATTCACCCCCTCAACCGCTAATACCTACTCCCGTGAGTTCTTCTCTGTGTCACTCGACAAGGTATCTTGTGGTATGTTGGCTATTGCAGCTGCTATCTGTCCCACCTGTTGTTCCAAGTTTTTGATTGAAGCTTTTTTATTCTAAAAATTGGTCTCGGTCTTTGTAATGTACTGAGCTAGCAAATCTTCCAACAATGGCTTATTTACTTGTTGTTGTTGTTGCTGTTGGAATCATGGTGGTTTATTCTGATTGTTTCCTCCCTGATTGTTAGACCATGAAAAGTTTGGATGGTTTCTCCAATCGGGATTATAAGTGTTGGCGTAGGGATTATTTTGCTGTCTCTGAAAGTTCTGCACGTATCTCACCTTCTCGGGCTGACTAACATGTATAGGGCCAAATGGCAGCTTGTAGTAGTATGATCTGCCCCCACAACCTTCACAAATAGGTGGTGATTGGTATACCATGTTAACTTACTGGGATAGATTGTCCATTTTCATTGTAAGAACTTCCATTTGTGCAATCAGCGCTGTCATTGTATCCACATTGTGTATCCCTACTGTTTTCTTTGGAGCTTCCCTATCGGATGACCACATTGACTGATTTTAGGCTATTTTCTCATACAAATCATAAGCTTCATCGACATCAAGTCTCATCATTGATACTCCCGCTAAAGCATCTACCATATTCCTGAACTCTTGTTGTAGACCGTAGTTGAAAAGATACTGCTGTGCTTGCTTAGGAATGTCAATGCTAGGGCATTTCCTGAACAAATTCTTGAACATCTCCCATGCCTCAGGGTAGCTCTGTAAATCTTTCTGTTTGAAAGTGTGGACTTCATTCCTGATTTGGTGGACTTGAGAAGGTGGGAAGAATTTCATCGTGAATTTTTGAACCATATCAGCCCATGATTGTATGATCCCTAGAGGTAAACAAAGAAACCATTCTCTAGCAACATCCTTCAGAGTATGAGGGAATAACGCATTCGGAAAGCGTCTGTTGATACCCTTTCGTGACTGATCACCTCACATAACATGAGAAAAGTCGAAATATGTTCATGAGGGTTCTCCGTAGCTTTTCCAAAAAATCTGATGTCTTGTTGATTTTGGAACAGATTTATAACATCTAGTCTAAGGTGGAAGTTAGGTTGTCCGAAGGGAGGGTATACCACGGCGGGTTGCACTGGTACGAGAATTGGGATTACATAATCCCCAACTAAAATAGAAGCTTCATTTGGGATGGTTCTCTATTGATTTGGTTGTGGTATTTGCCCTTGAAGTTGAACCTGATTTTAGTTTTGATTTGGATTTGCGGCCATTCTCTTTGCTTGACGTTGCACTCTACAGCGATTTCTGAATGTCTTTTCAGTTTCGTGATCTAACGGAAAGAGATTTGGCTCGTCGTGATTTTTCATATACCAACTTTACCTAGAACAAAAATCAAGACACAAGAGAACTCAGAAGTGTAATAATAACCTAAAAGCAACAAAAAAATAAAAATTAAAGGGAATCTAAAATATCAAATACCCTAACACCGTTATTCTCCAGCAGCGGCGCCAAAAACTTGTTCATGCAAAACCCGCAAGTGTACGGGATCATTGACAAGTAATACATGATAAATTAAGAGTTATCGTCCTACTGGGAATAACTTTCAATCAAGAGTATAAGTTCTTATTCAGATTTAAAGTAAGCAAACAAAATAGAATCTTGGTTGTTAACTATTCTCAATTATTCTAAGAAAGCTTGTAAAATTCGAGGTTTGCGTTTCTATGGGATGAATGTATTGGATTACAAATCCACCTATTATATCTATTTCAATTCTTAATTACGTAGTCAGTATCATTCATGCATTCTTGATGATTGATAAATCTATTGTAATTAATTTTCTTTTTCAAGACAAATTAAATATATTATAATCACGACTCGAATATATTCCTAGTCCGAATTCGAATGAATAGAACGCATTAAAGTTTAGATTATCTCAAAAATTGAACACAAGATAAATATTATTCCTAATATCTATTGCGCGTATGTTAATCAAGCAATGTTCTAGACCATTGTGAGCCTCCCAGCACTACAACAAACTATATATTTAATTGGTGATCAAACAATTAAATAATTAAATTACGCATGCAAGATTAATCAAGAAAAATAAGAATTTAACTAACCACTAGTCTTGAATTAACAATGAATAATAAAAGGTTTCATCTTCATCCAATACATGAAATAATTAGCCTATCATAATATTATGTAAATCACAAAATAAGATTTGGAAAAACATCATCCAAAATGAAAAATAATGAATGAAAAATGAAAACTCAATTTCTTCTTTGTATTTTTTCAACCCGGACTTTGAATCTTTAATCTCTTATGATAATCTCCTTTGAATCTTGTGCTAGACTCTTTCTTGTGGTGAAAATTAGGATTTGATATGCCCTCAATCGTTCACGCCGTTCACCCCTCTTAGAAAGTAGGTTAAATTTGATTTTTATAGGAATTTCGATAAAACTAGAAAATTGAGTCGTTCAGACCCAAAATTAGCATGTGCGCATGCGCTGTGTTATTCCTTACCCACGCGACGTTCAAGTAGTTTGCTCCCGATAAATAAAAACTAAGCCCATGCGCGTGCGAGAGATTTTGTCTGTGCGCATGTGCAGCATAAAGTCTTCCAATTGTTGTACTTTGGTCCCCGAATTTCATCATTTATTTTTTTGGTTCCTTCTTTGTATTATCTTCCAACTTCGTCTAATTGACTCTAACATCTCTCCAATTATCGATACTAGGTCCGAATCATCTATAAGCAATTTGCGATTTAGCCCCCAAACTTTGTATTTGATACAATTGAGTCATTTTCCGCTATCTTTGCATTCTTTTCTCCAATTCTTCATCAAACATTGAATTTTACCTACGAAATGAAATATAACACAAATTAGGTAGTATTTTATCCAAAGAACAGTAAAGTATCATCATTTAAGACCTCGAGTAAGTGTAGAAACTACAATTATCAATCCACATCAAGTACATGAATAATACTAACTGTACAAGACATCTATTTATAATATAAATTATTTTATTTGCACATTTGAAGTCGTCGAAAGTATTTCTTTGACAATGTAAATCTTTTAAACGTTCAGTTGTATTATGTAGAGAATTGAGTATACATAACCTACGATGAAGAGTACTAGTTCATTTCCTTAAAACACCTATTATTTACGTAACTTCTAGCCAATATGAAATTTTCTTCGCACTTTCTTAATATATTTAACGGCGTCTCAAAAATAACAAAGTTAAATGACCTGAATGTGACTTTGATATAAGTTTGATCACAAACAACGTTTTTAACTATTATCTTTTTAATTCACCTATTAGCTCCTTTTGATACACATTTTTTAAAACAAATCATTCTTTCAAAATTTATTTTCAACCACACATTATTCAATAAAATAATATTACACGCAAATTCATAACTTTTTCTTGTTTTTTAATCACATATTTTCCATCACATCACATCATAAAATACATTTTCTTCTCCTTAATGTGCATCAAACACCCCCTTTAGTGTCATTTTAAAGTAATGATACAACCGTTTTAAAATTTTAAATTTATTAATTTTAAAAAAATCCTTTTTTGTCCTTTTCTTTCAAAAAAATGGATTTAGAAACACGTTTTCCTTCCCTTAATAAGAGTTGAGTTTTACTTCGGAAGAGTTGGCAAAAGAAACAGGTTAACTATTGTAGTAGTTCATGTCAAATTTTCCCTTAATCAATAATCACGATATAAGATTTTACATTAGTAGATTAAACAGACTTTCACAAAGTCATAAGGGAAAATCTTT
This sequence comes from Fraxinus excelsior, assembly GCA_019097785.1. Taxonomy (NCBI): domain Eukaryota; kingdom Viridiplantae; phylum Streptophyta; class Magnoliopsida; order Lamiales; family Oleaceae; genus Fraxinus; species Fraxinus excelsior. The sequence continues at coordinate 6,963,257 of CM032623.1, read as the reverse complement.
AACAACAAAACTATTTATTGACACCTATAAATTGATTGCATGCTAACTTATTAATAACATGATTCAAGAGAACATAGGTTACATTAAATGAGAATATTTATATTCTTTCAAAATCTTTATTGTCAAGAAACCGAGAGAAACATTTTTCAACGTTTATTCAGCGTTTGTATGGGATAGATTTTTCCAAGTGAAAATTGATTGTTTGAATAATGTATAAAAAAAAATGTAGGAAAAATTATGACTTCATAAAAGATGTGATTCAAAATAATTTTGGGAAAAATAATTTAAAAAAGAAATTGTTGTAACATAAAATTAAAAGTTTTTAGATTTCAAATTAATACACTTTTAGTTTTAAGTTTAGTTTTTAATTTTCGGGTTTAATACTATATTAAAAATCTTAATATTAAAATGTAAGTTATATTTGAGTGGTTTAATATGGGGGTCGAAACTTTACCTATAAAAAGGGATTGATTTTCATAACACGAAGGAGATGAAAAACTAGAATGTAACCAAAATACTCTTTATTTCATACCATATATTTTTATACTTTTGGCAACTCGATAAAGGCTTGTTCTTTGTCTCTCTATGGTCGTGCTCATAGAAGGAGAATCGGCTGGGAGCCACATAGGTTTTATCTTGGAGCCGTGTAGTGCCGAAAGAACCCGCACGAAGGGGAGGCAGCGCGATTTTAGGACAGCGTCTTTGACGTGACTCTCAAAGGCTTGCATCTCTAACTCTATCTACTTATATTTTATGCTCGTTATCAATAATTCTTATATTTATAATTATAGTTTAATTATATTTATTAATGTTATGTTCATATTATTTAATTAATTATGTTAATTGATAAATATTTACACTCAAATCACCCATTTTTTCCAACAATAATCACTCCCAAATAAGCCGTCGGATTGTTCTTCTTTATTATTCAAAACTCACAAGATATCCTTTAGAGGTCAAACTCATTATAAAGATTTGTAGGATGTAGGGATCAGATGCTGATGCCAATGAGAAAATAAGAACAGTAGCTAGTAAGCAAATAGATATCATTTTTACAGATGATGCATGTTTTGTTTATGTATGTATATCTTTGTTTCTTGGGTGAAAGAGAACTGAAATTTATGGGTACGTTTTCAACGGAATCAGTCATCAAATTCTAAGGTTAGTTTGCCAAGTCTAATTTTATATTTTTAATCTTAAATTAACAAATTAGTTAGTCATCTTGAAGTGGTAGTCTTTTTTTAATATTTCTAATCTCCCACACTCCTTTTCTTTATTTTGGTTCACACCTTGAACTTGTTTAATAGAATAAACTTGCGTGTAGTGCAAATCGTTTAAATTTTTTGAAAAACGCAAGTTCGACCATAATAATACCTAGAGAAAGGTGAATAGGTATTTAATGCGGAATTAAAAACAAATATAAATTAAACAGCAACAAGTCACTTTTAATTCTTATCTAGATGATTAACCAAACAATCAATTTTTTCCTATATTGAATTACCGCAATTTGAATGTAATAAACAGTAAAACATAAAGCAGTAAAGAACACAAGAATTGTTCACGGAGAAACCCAATTGGGAAAAACTCCGGACACTTTGTCAGTCAATCCACTATAAACGATTCAACACTTACAATCCAACAGACTAGACGACAACACGAACTATCTGATCTCCTGACTGCAATTCTAACAACTCTCCTGAAATTTGTGCTCCACTGCACCAATTCTAGCTGTAATAACCAACGCTCCTATGGAATTCCGCTATCATGCAGTAGCCCCTAACTTGGTAGAATCGTATATCTCCTGTTAATCACGAAGAATAACTCGTTCTTCACAGATTGCAACTCCAGTCACCTTTTTTAATTTTCAGCACTCTCTGATAGATATGCAGGAAGTTGGTTTTTGGTATTTAGATATTGGATTCGATGTTTTTCTGATCAAAACACTCTAGCAATATGAAGGTGGAAAAAAGTAATCAATAGATCTTTCACGGTTGAATCTCTCTCAATTATCAACCTTCTTAATTTCGTTCTGGACGTATTCTGATATTTATAGACAGGTCAAGAAAACCATGGGTCGAGGAAAAAGCTTTTAAAACGTGAAAATAAAATTCCCCGTATAAAGCTGTCGCTCTAGCGACAGTCGAGCGACAAGGTGTCGCTCGAGCAAAGGAGGGGCGACGATCGAGCGACAGTGTTTCTACTTTTATAGCTCAAGCCATAACCTGACAACAGTCCAACGAAAATCCGCACCGTTTTCTCTTTTGTTCCAAACTCGAAATCCTAGACTTATTCAACTAACTTTTGACATATTTGCACATTACTCCTTGCACTTTTATCAATAATCAATTTAAGTCATTTTGTCTACATAATAAATCAATTATAAAATCAACTAAAACCTAATATTTTTGCTTCAAAAAGTAGATAACTTGACAAGTATATAGACGTGTTCCACCCTAAAATTAAAAAAAAAAAAATCTTAATCATTTAAATGAGCTTATTCAATAAATTCTACATTTAAGCATTAGTATAAATATTCCAATAAAGTGGGGTCATATTCGACTGTAAGTTCTAGGTAATGCTTCATGTTTACTTATTGGGTCCTTCGACAAGACTTTTTCATTTTGTCAAATCGCTCTTGAAAATAATACCTTAATTTTAGCCCAGCTTCCTCTAAAGTTCTTCTAACTAGAAGCACTTATAAAATTAACTAAAAAGGTACAAAATTAACTTTTGAATCTCAAAAGGGTTCATTTCTCGATCTTGGAAAAACATCTATAACTCTTGAACATATGCCAATGTAACGTAGTAAAAACTGTTAATGGGGTCGAGTGGTGGTATTAGTTTAAGTAGAGAACAATGCCGAGTCTTGTAGACATTATGTTATACAACAAAATAGCACATAAATTCAATAAAAAGCTTCCCCTTACATATTCATCATACAACAAAAGCTTCTTGATAAATTCATTGAACAGAAGGGATTCTCAATTTACTGAAGCTACCAAATTAACCAATTACTGGTAATCAGATATTAGCAAGTTTCATAGTGTCCTCCCCATGGGAAACAATTCAATTTTGGGTGTGCACATTTGGATCCAAACTCAATAGAAAAGTAAAAAATGAGACCATGTAGGGAGACAACATAGTGTATTCGACGATACATCATCATGCATCTGAAACCAATCCTTCACTCACAATCTCAGTGAGTCCATGTCACTGTTTGGAGATGGAAATGGCTGTAACCCCTTGGACATCTGCAGAAATGTATAAAATAGCACTTCAGAACCCAAAAGAAAGGTTAATTTTAAAACCAAAATTAGATTTATTCAATCGGGTACTCCTGAATGTGACTAGGAGTTTTGAGGTGTAAGCCTCAAGCACATACCACTAAAAATTCTAAATAATATAAAAATAAAGCATGCTCGTAATAAACCTATATATTATAACAAACTCACAAAATAAAAATATAACTTGCAAAAATAAAAAAGTAGCAAATACTCGCATACTTTCTGTATCGCTGTAGTCATCCTTCCCTTCTTGTCCAAGGTTAGTTCTTCTTCTTCCTCCTTCCTTTGAAATTTCTTTTCCTTGCTTTGCCATCTTGGTCTGGATCAAAAATAGCTAAGATTGCCAATAAAATTGACAAACAACATGAATATAAAGAGAAAAATGGTGAAGCATCCCACTATGCTATAGTTAGCAATAGAAAGTCTAAATAGACAACAAGAACGAGTGAACACCTGAGCAGACATGAATTTAAGATTCAAGTGTAAATCTCGCCAAACATGCATCTTAGTAAAATTGATGCAACAAATGGCACTCAAGGTTTAATGAAAGCATCATGTGAGACAGGACTCAAGACAAAAAGCTCAGACAGCTTGTCGATACTATGCCACAATCAGATATAGTCTGTTTCAAAGGGAGCAATTCATTGTCGGAATTGAAGAATGACTTGAACAAAAATTTACAAAACCAGTGGCTGTCCAGTTTATGTAAAAATAAACTGAAAATTACATGAAGACTTTCCCGACTAGGTACATGCATCTCTAGAATTTTTTTGTTAATTAGTAGTTTCCAAAGAAATGGAATAAAAATAAAAAAGCATATTATTTTCCTATTTTTGTCATTCCCTCCAAAAATATTCAGCAATCTATTGTAGTTGACTCTTTCCAACAAACCAATACGAATTTGCAACCATCTTAAGAGGTCAAGTTACAACCTCTGGCAACATAGATAGTGATCCTGACAGCTTGTAGGCCATGGAATCATCTTTAACAAGTACATATTCTGGCCCCTACCCACTAGCTGTGTCCAGCACCAATATGAAGAATTTTCCATACCGATATGGCAACAGCCACTTATATTAACATCAGTAAGCTCAATCTCGTGGATGCTATGATTAGATGGCAATAGGCAAAAGGGAATAATTATGTCCAACAATATTGCTGTTGTTGTCAGTAGTTATTCATTGAACAACCGTTTGACAGCAAATTGTACTATTCGTAAGAGATTATTAGTGATTAATGCATAAATAAATAAAAATCCAGATTAAAACATAGAATATGGATCTAGAGTTCCTAAAAATAACTATAGTATAGCAGAAGTTGTTGCCCTCAGTTTGAACTTTAAAGAAGGAAGATTCAAATCCATACCAGTGTCACTTGCATCTGAAGAAATGCCCTCACAAGATTTTACAGCTCGGCACATGGCATGAAGAGTCATTTTCTTCACCTGTACAAACAGCAGCAAATTTAAAATCAATGGACTGATGCATAAGAAAACAAGTTCGTGACTATTTGTGTTTCGAAAAGATCAAACTGAAGATCATGTTAGAAACAGGAACAAATAACCCGGACATTACACTAAACGAGTACTGCTGCTTCTCACCAAAAATTAAGATGAATAGAACAAGGACAAAAACATAAATCCTACACTCTTAATATATGGTCATGAAACCAAGAATTAAAGGCAATTGTTCAAATCAGCAACAACCATAAACTATACCATTGTTTATGCCCCATTCTTTTAAAACTCAATTTTCCCTGAAGTCATCGACCAAACATTCTCCCAATAAAATAATTTTGCAGTAAACTCGTAACTTTTCCATACTTTTTAATCACATTCTCCAAAAAAAAATCACTTTTTACGAAATCTATTCTCAAAAAATGGGGCTCAAAAAGGAGCTATATACACAATCTGTGTTGTGTATGGAAATTATACCTCCAACTTGTCTTCCTTAGCCCTGTGATTTTGAGGAAGAATGCGGAATTCTTCTGTCATATGAATGCACTCTTGAATATTTTCAGGTGAGACGAAGTCAACTGCAACCTTTATGCATGACTGGAAAAGGGAAAACCTTTGAGATAGTGCTATATTTCCTAAAAGGAAAAAGAAATGAATACTCCACAACTTTTGGCAACAAGAAATGAAATAGCATCGCAGTGCAGCGCAGGGAAAATTGAATTCTATAAATAAGGGACCCATTAACACAAGAATGCAGATGCAGACAATCAATCAGATTTACCACAAAACTCGACTGGAAATATGGGCTTTGTTAATTTTATTTTGCAAAACCATTTAGCATTTTGGTTGCCTCTGAAATTCATCAGTTACAATTTAATTAAAAGACCAAATAAAAAATGTTCCCCGAAGCTTTTTCTGCAAACTTCAAAAAACTGCCAGATCAGTTCTTATCCAACTTCAATCTGTGCAGAGAGAACAAAAATTAATTGAAAACAGTCATGCTCAACCCTATTCAACTCAGTCAAATCATAAACTAGATCAAATTTTGAAAAAGAAGAAATACTGATTGGTTTTCATACTTCTTGTTATTATAGATCCAAAAAAAAAAAATAGAAACACAAGTTTGATAACATCTCCCAACTGAACTATACTTCAAATTTACACCAAAATTGAGGCACACAATACCTTTAGTTCATGACCAGTAGTTACATTAGACAATTTGGAGGGAAAAAAAAAAAAGCTGCAGCTACAAGTTGGCCAAACCAGATCTAAATAAAACAACAGAACAGCTTGGTTATATACGACCTAGTAATCATATTTCAACCAAAAATAAGTCAAGTATCATTAGTGATGCAATATTATAAGGGATTTTATTTATTTAGTTTCCAATTTTAAAAGTCTATTTTAGGAATGATAATTATGGTTTGATTTTATATAATTTTCCTGCTTCCATTAGAGTTGTTTAAACCCTATATAAAGGGGGGTCTTGCAATGTAATAAGACAACTTTGAATAAATAAATAATTGATATTTTCTTCCCCTCTTCTTCCATTTCTCCCTCATTTCTCCTCTATCTCCTTTCCCCTTCTCCCATAATTCTCCAATAGCTTCCGGCATCAATTAGAACTTTAGATAGGAGGCTTAAGCTAGTTCAGCTTTTCAATAGATTGTTTAAACAACCTGACATAAGCCAATATAATTAGACTAGATTCTCATGAAACTAGTTAAATCTAATTAATCAAGTGGCCCAAAATAGTTCCTAGTAAAAGTTTCTATGGTGGAAAGGATGAAAACCACGCAGAATAAAGTCATTCTATACATGATTAATTGATATTATAGAAAAATCAAATATAGCTAAATTTTGATTATTTTATTTAAAAAAATTGTGAAGCATCAAGCATCAAGCAACCATCAAATCTACAAATTCAATTTATTATACTAATTTTAACAAAACATAATATTTGCATTGTGGTTTTTACACATTTTAACGAAAATTAGTGTATATCTAGTTTCAAGATCTTTATAGTCAATATATATGATGCACCGACATGGGGACACCGACATGAAAAAAAAAAAAAAAAAAAAAAAAAATTGACAAAGTATACCACCCACATTGATTAAATTCTTTCAAAAAATTTATTTATATAGTATAAATTTAGGTATACTTATTAAATTTTCTTGTTAAAATCTTTTAAGTACAAGTACCTATTTGTTATTTAATAATGACTTTGAGTTAATATTATAATATTTTCAATAAAGAAATAATGTCCGGGTGTTGTATCCGACATGTTGATTATAGGTACACCATCCTAGTTGAAGTGTCCGTGCAACACAAGTTCATCCATTTTCGATGCTTGGGAATGTGTGTAGATTGCTTAGACCTTTAATGTTGTTGGGACCTGTGAGCCAAGTATTATCTATGTATATCCCCAACAAAACAGAGAAATTGGAAAGATTGATTTTGCTAAAAAATGGCATTTTTTATGGATATTCCTCTCAGAATCAAGCATTTAGCTTGTTGAATTAAGGAGGCTCCATGATTAGCAAATTTGAAGGGCATTTGTTTCCTTGAAATTAAGGGTGTGGCGGCATAGATTCTCCTCATGGCATCTCCAACCATGGTGCAAAAATCTACTCCAACCATACCCTAAAACTCTCCACCAATTTTGTGCAATGAATAGCGTTGCACCAAATTTGATGCAACACTATTCATTTAGTGTGATTTTTAGATATTCTCATAATTCCTGTTTTGCCCTTCATTTTATACAACAAATTTTAGTTCCTATTATATTCTTTTTATATCCTTTTATTATTTAATAATTTATTTTTATTTTTATTTTTAATTAAATTTATAGTATAATAAATAAGGACCGCCCTACATGAACAGGGCCTACATGGCCAGCATTATCAAATAAATAATAACTATTGGATACAATATTTTCAATTGCAATATTTTAGTTAATTAAATATAATTTTTAATTTAATTATATTAGTAGTAATATAATGTGTAATTAAATAATTTCCGAAATAAATTTATTGTTGAGAAATAAAAAAAAAGGAAATAAAGGAAACATTGTTCACTTGATGTAATGGTTGGAGATGACTTTGCAAAATGGTGTGAAAGTTGCACCAATTTGGTGCTAATGATAGAGATGGGTTGCACCAATTTGGCGCTATAGAGACGGCCTCGGGTGTCCTAAGCCCCACTCTCAACAACCCTCCCTACAACCCCATGCATTCATCAATTTGGAATCTCAGTTAGTTATGCCTATAAAGATAACCTCAACGCTAGAGATACATCTAAATATAAACAAATTTTCTTACCATAGGATCTCCAAGATTCCAAGCCCAAATCTTCATGATAAGAAAATATGCATAAAAAAACCATCTCTTAACCACAAATAGTTAATCAGGATGTAGAAAAGGTATTTATTTTCTTATGAAAACAGTAGAATACAATGGTAAATTTATAGAGCGTATAGATTGAAGCCTAATTACAATTATTACAAAACATTGACTATCTAAGTAAAACTTCCACATATCTTCAACTCGTGACATTGAATTGTGGACAAAGAGAGTAATACATGAAAGGCCACAAATAAATTATCATCAAAATGAGTGATTAGAGTATTTCACTCATAGTCTCATACTTTAGATATCATCTAAACTTGATATTTCACTTATTTCTACGAGTTTTAGAACGTTTTAATATGTATTTTGATGTTGTGATATAGATTTATGAAATTGAAGGAAATAAGCAAAAATTGGAGAAACGGGCTAAATTGAAAGAGATCCAAAATTCGAGGAATAAAGTGCAACTACTCAAAAATTGTGTCGGACCTCATAATGAAGATTCGATAGTGCTTGGAGTCAATTGGATGAAGAAAAAAATCAAAGGGATCAAATATAATCAAAGTATGATCACACATCAATTTCCAACCGAAAAAGTAATGCTCCAGATTTGTAGTCTCTTATTGAGACTCATTTTTTACATAGCAAATGGTTGAATTGGAAAATGATATCTGAAGCGAAGTTGTAGCCCTTTGAGTCATCTTTCCAAAGTATCTTGAATCACCTCAATCGGACATCGGGAGAAGAAGTTATGATAAAAATACTGAAGGATGCACAATTAGTATTTACACCCGAAGATGGGCGCCGTGGCGCCCAAATTACTTGAAACCAGCAGAATCATGGGCGTCGAGGCACAGCCTGTGCGATAATTAGGTTTTTGAATTTCTTGAACTCTTTTCTTGGCCCAATACAACTTCAACATGTCCAAGATTTCATGATGATATAAATACAACCCAAAGATCACTTTTGAGGGGGAATTCAACACACAATTAAAGGAAGCAAAGTGGGCATAATTCAAGAAATCAAAGGGAGGCAAGAACAACATCAAGGAAAAAGATTGAAGATCTATCCAAAAACTAGTTTTTTCTATTCTCTTCTTTATCTTGTGTATTTTGAACATGTTTCTTATCATGAATTAGACTATTCTTCTAGGGTTTGATTGTAACAAAAACTTGAGAGTATGATTTGAATTTATTTTAATTATTTCTATGAAATTTTCCATTCCATTTATTTGTGTTATGATTTTAATGCTTTCAATTAATTGATCACTAATTGAATGAGTAGATGCTAATCAATTTTGGTACTCGAAAGAGGGGAATTTAGGCGTGATCATAAGATTAACACAATGTAGATTTTATAGGTTTCAAGAGAAATTATAGAATCTATGAAGTTTACTCCTTAAAAGAATTGTGAACTTGATAATTTCTAGATTTTAATTCGAAATAGAAATATTGGAATTAATTTTTAGGATTAATTTTTATCCGGCACTCAAGAGGGGGTAGAATTACATTAAGGTTCTTGCTTATAAATATGGAAAAATTAATTTGAGATAACCAAGTTTTTGAGAACCATATTTGATAATTAGATTAAATCATAATCCTAGACTTCCTCACTTGATTATTCTTCTAGCTTACATTTATTTGTTGAATTCGTCACCATATTAGTTTTTTAAAAAAACATTGATTATAACATTCATTCATCTAGATAAAATAGAGGCTAAAATAATTATAATACTTTAGTATAAAATCAAAAATATCAATCTTTTTGGGTTCGACACTTACTCCAATACTATATTACAAAACTTGACACCGTACACTTGCGGTGTAATTCACGGTATAGAAAACGCGTGACATTGAGTATTAATCCCAACAGCTTCACGAATCTGGTAAAAGAAAAATTAGCAAAAAGCTTTAGTTTTCTTGGCCTAAAAGAGGATGGCATTAGAATTTTGACTTTGTCTAATCCAACTAGAATAGTATTGAATTGGTCTATCCCACGTAGAGGATTTTTATTTTCCTACTTGTAATAGGATGGTTCAAAATCCCACACTGGAATAGAAACTAAAAACCCTTCCTTGTCTTCCTATCTATAGGTCTCTTCCCCCAAGTATTTTAGTTATCCCAATTTTAAGATAGTTATTGGCTATCTTAGGTGTGAGACTTGCAGATGCCTTTGTAGTCTCACCCATTACATACTATGTGAATTTTTCTTAGTATGTAAATCCTTGGTGTACTAGAAGATTTTGGGTTTTGAAGATTTTATACGATTGTGATAATTTTTCATATGATAAATTATCACTGTCCTCGACGGCCAGTAATTTTTCTCCAATTTTAGAGTGTTTCACGTAAATGTGTTTTGTTTTTCTCCATCAATATTTTTGTCTCGAAATATTTTCATTGAACAAGGATCTTGTGGACACGCAAATTGAGGAATTGTTCTCAATTCTCAATATTTAAAGCAACACTGGTGTCTGGGGATCAAGCCAAATGCTAATATTTCTAATTCATTACAAGAAATGTAGCACACCATAAATCCTAAGAAAAAGCAAACTAAAATGATATGGAACGGTTTGATCTGGTTATAGGTTTAAGTTGTTTTTGTCTCTCTCACCAACCTATACATCTGAATCAAATCATATTCCTCGCCTTCCTCTTAAAAACAAAAAAAACAAAAAAAATTGATAATTGAATTTTATAGGAAAAAACATGTTTTTTCTCCTTGCCAAACACCACTTGCTAGTTGTGTAGTTTGGCTAGCATCTCTAATTGTAGATTATAAACCACTAAATACACAAGGGGTGGTTGTGGGGGAAGAGGGGAATATACCTTACCTCCAAAGCTACAAGACATGGAGAAAACAACGCAAACAATTCAAACTTGGAGATAGTATTTCCATTACAAGTGTAATTTGTCAAATATACTCAATAAAAGACTCGATACCCCTCTTTGTGAGAGGTTCTCTCATTAACTAGGACTAAAATAACAACTAACTATGGAAGCAATCAATTACAATATTAATTAATAGTAAAAACAATCTATCTATATCTAATACAATTATAATAATATAATCTTAATCTTCGACGATCTTCGGAATCTTATTCAATCTTCGATGATTTTCGGAATCTTATTCAAGCTCTTTGACAAAAATGAATTGTAAAATCATCCTTCTCAAGTCCCAATTATTACTATACTACTATTTTAGTCGCATAAACCAAGAAATCAATTTGTTCATATTTTTCCAACACTTCCCCACAAGCTAGTGAATGGATATATCCTTTCTTAACTTGCGAGGCATCTCTAAAATGATTGGTCAGTAAGCCCTTCATTAAGATATCATTCCAGCGTCTACTACTCCTTTATACCATGTCGGTCCAGTTTGTACAATCATGTTAAAGTGGGTTGTGAGGAATACTTCATATTTTCCTTCTACTTTACTCTCCAGATTACCAAGAAATTTTTCTAGCAAATTTGGGCCATGGTTCTAAACGCCACTCTAGCAGCGGACCTGACATCTACAGGTGGTTTCTTGCTTTTCTTATCACTAAATATTCTCCAAGTTTGACCTACGATCCACTAGTGATCCAGCCCAATATCCCTCCGTGCAAGCGTCCAAACTCAACTCTTGAGTATTCTTTAACCGGAGTAGATTTCAAATAGCGTAAAATTCTGAAAACATGTAAATCACTTCTTTGGGAGAATACATTAATCAGCTTGCAACACTTGCTGTTTAGTTTAAGATAAATATATTAGTCTTCCAACTAGCCTTTGCTAACTTGCTTTGTCTATGATCGTGTCTTTATGCTCTTGTCAAATTGAATAAATGCTCTCGCCACTGCGGGAATCCCATTAAATAGAAAAATCTAGTAGCTATATATGGAAAACTAGCTATACACAACTATATTTTTACAGCTACGTAAAGAAAAGCTTAGGAAGGAAAACCAATGAGTACACTTTCTACAATATGGCTTTGTGCAGTTGGTAGCAATATGGACAAAATTCTTTGCAACTGTAGCACTAGATTGACATCTACCTCTTCCTCTTCCCAGGACTGTATATGCAACATTCACCATCTTTGAATGTAACCTCTCGTCCCATTACTGCCTGAATATCCAATTTTTGTTATTCCCGCAGCAACTCTCCAAGACAAACATTCAATTTAAGAACTGGATTTCTGTTTAATAGCCTCATATTTAGCGTTACCTTCATCAGAAATTGATCACATCTACTCTCCTCAAGGACTGCCTGAATTCGGACACCGCCTCCTTGGGTACCTTAGCACATATAATACCCGAATATTCGCTCCACAAGTTCAAGAAATCGGAATAATATTGCTCAATAGAAAGGATATCTTAACTAAAAAAATTTATCTCCAATTCCAACTGAAAATGGCATGCATTGTTGTCTTGATTATATATACACCCTAGATATTTCCATATCTCTTTAGTGGTAGAGAACGACCTCAAGTTGTTCCATATACGTGGTTCAATGGAGCCCAACAGCTAAGAGATAATGCGTGCATCCTTTGCCTCCCATGGATGCCTTGGTGTCTTAGGGGGCTAAAGATGTCCCGTCAATATGTCCCCACAACTCCTTTTTTCCTGGACATTGTGAAGAAAGAAATAGCCCAAAAAAATAATCCTAAAACTAGGCCGGGATATTTTAACCGGAACTGGACCTCCAAAAAAATAAATAAGGAACCGGAACTAAGAATAGACAGGGTCCGGGTCAGTTCTTGATTCTTGAACCAAAACCATGACTACCCTAATGGAACCGATGTTTTATATAATTTTTTATTTAAAAATTCAAGAACGGGTAAAAAAATATAAAACGTAAAAACTCTAATTTGTGTAGTAATTTATCTAAAACTCTAGAGTCTAGACCCTAACCTAAAGAAATAAAGACTGACTTCTACTTTTTTGCCTTGCCTCACATTAGATTGTTGCATTTCAGATATTAGTACATGTTAATCTTTGCAATTTGGACTTTATAGAATCAAAAGTTCAAGTCAAGTTGTGATGTACGTTGATGAATCAAAGCATTCATTCTTTCCAATTCATACTTTATACTTCTTGCATGGTGTACAAACTCAGGTGATTTTTTTAATTTTTTATAATGTGTGGCAATTGAATTTAATATATTCATAGCTTGAGATGTAGTGTACCTTTTTGGTCATATTGAGTTCGTGGTTCTCTTTTGAAATATAATTTTTCCTTTTTACTAAAACAGGGCGAGTTCAATATGTGGACTACAATTTCTTGATATTATAGAGTTGTTTTACTAATTAGTATTTTTATATCAGTTCGTTTTAAGGGTAGAAAAACTTAAGCATTGTTCATAATTAAGTTATAGGCTCTAGCGTGCCTCACTTATGGATCGGATAAAATTTATTAAGAAAAAATATTTTTTTCTCAAACTGTATTTTAATATTTTTTACGTTCAAATTTTCTGTTTTCGTGATTTTTAATCTCCACTATTTTGCTTCTTGAAGATTTCTTAGCTGGATTTTCTCCCTTACACAAATATTGTTGAGAGGTAACATGCTAGGTATATGTATTGAAAGTGTCTATATGAAAATGTTTATTAAACAAATATTAAAAAAATGTTTTGGATAGAATCGAATTCGAACCCAAACCCAAACTCAAACCGACGATTCGGGTTTAGGTTTGAGTTCAATAATTACAAAGACCCAAATGATTTTATTTACAAAATAACTGTAGTATAACGGGTGGTTCTAGGTACTAAAATACTCCAACCGACCCACCCAACGATCAAGCCTACTAAAAACCTATAACAAACCATTGTGAGAATTCCATATCAAATTGAATGAATCTCTCACCATTGTGAAAATTCCATTAAATAGAAAAATATGGTAGCTATACATGGAAACTCTATATATGGAAAACTAGCTATACACAATTATATATTTACAACTATACATAGAAAAACTAAGGAAAGCTAGTCTATAAATTCTGCCAATGATTGCCAATCATAGTAATCTGCCAAGTATAGAATCTGTCAATCAAATCTGCCAATTATAGGAATGAAACAGTCAGTATAATTTGCCAATGAATCTGCCAATTATAGAATATGTCGATAGAATCAGTCAATTATAGGATCTGCTAAATCCTATTGAACTTCTTTAATTCTGTGATTCTGTAAATCAACAGGCTTGCATCCAAGCATCCCAATTTTTTGAGATCGAGAATAGATTTGATGCGGCCATCAGCCTTGTATTTATTGGGCCATTTACTTTTGTTTTATTTAGTTGGACTTGTATTATGGGTTGGCCCAAGACCTTAACTATTAGGTTTATGTTTTGTCTACTGGTATGCTTGGTATTGTAATTTGGCAGACAGACGATTAATGAAATGAAATGAATTGAAGTTGGCTTGCAGCCAAAGTTTTCCTCCCCTGTATTTTCTCTCCAGTCTTCTTCCTCCCTTCTCTCCAGTCCCCTCCCACCCTTCATCTTCTGCTTCTTCCCCCTGAATTCTGCTCTCTTGCTGTGAATCTAATTATTTGCTGGAAACTTTAATCCATTCATCCTACACCAAATTTGGTATCGACAACCGCTGTTTGTTACAAATGACCACCACCACAATACATACACAGCAACCAGTTCCCACTTGATTGAAATCATAATCGGCCAAACCTATTAACCCATTAACCTCTTCAACAGCCTACATCAACAATCCAAAATCACCTAGCAGTAACCACATTCTCTACAACTAACACCCCCACAACCAACAATCAACCCAACAACAGCAAAATCACCCAAACAATCCAAATACCAAAAGAACTAATCAGCCCATACAATCACAATACACCCATAACCTGCTGTGGCAATTCTCACAATCATCTTCATTAACCCACAGTCACAGATCCACAAAGCCTTATTCCCATATATACCACCAGACAGCCCACACGCCTATTAACCCAAATTCTAATTTGGCCCAATAAATAAACAAAGCCCACCATAGTCTGTAAATCATAGACTCGCCGAGACGTTCCATCTCCCCCTGCAAATTCAGTCGCTGCCACCATAATCATCTATCCCGACGCACCATACACAAAAAAACGCCCAAACTGCAAATGTACCCATCGCCTTCTCCGATTTCAAGCCACTGCAACGCCAGCAAGTATCAAAACACCAGCAAACCCACAACCAGTCTACAGCAGCTCTCTTGCCGGCAGTGGCGGACCCAGCACCCGACGAGCCCCGACGGCCGTCCGTGCTGGATCCGCCGGAACAGTTTTTTTTCTTTTGGACGTTGAACAAAATGTTTTAATTATATATCTGGTAAGTTCCTTTGTTTCCATTAATACCTTGTAGCTCACTTGGCCAGAGCTTGTATATGCGCTCAAGAGGTCTCAGTTTCGAATCTTTTTGCCAACATTTTAGTTTAATATGTTTAAATCTACAATTGTTGCCAAAAGAAATGGATTATGGGGGAAGGGTTTCGAACCCGTGACCCCTCCTTCGGAATATTGGACGCTTGACCATTGTGGCACTGATGCAATTTGACATTAATTTCACCAGAACTTATATATGTTACATGCTAGCGCTTAAATGCAATTATAAAAATTTAAACTCAGCTATTCAATAAGAATGAATCTAAGGCCTTAGGTAAGGATTTTTTGACGGACCTAACACTTGAATAAAATAAGCTTTGAGTGATAATCAAACCAATTGAAATTTGGGGAAAAAAATTAAACATCGTATATTGATGAACACCATCTCAAGAATCAAGATCATATTCCACTTTAATTTCCAATTCATTCATGAATTTGCCAAAATAATTAATACATATGAAGAATCTTTCAACCCTAGATAATGGTAGGCTAATTTTAGTTCTAATTCCTCACTTGACTATGCCTAAACTCTTACGATCGCTGATGGTCAATGTTGATCGGTCAACGTTGACCGGTCAACGTCCGCCCGGGCTCAACTTAGATCCTAGGTCCGCCACTGCTTGCCGGCAGCTAGAGTCGACGCCAGCCGCCATCAGTGAGGATTGAAAATCTGAATTGGAACCCATGAATTACGCCTTCAATTGCCACTGCCTTCCAAGATTCCCATAATCCCTATCTACTGTTTCCAATACCCACACCCAGTCCATTGTACATATATTTCAACAAAAATCATGCCCCACACACCCACATTCAACTCATATCCCATAGGCCCAACCCAATTACACATTTAGCCCATGTTTGGCCTCCATTAAAATTATAATTTATTTTTCTCCCTCTTCTAATTAAACTCACATTCTCTAACAAAATAATATTACACGTAAACTCAAAATTTTTCTTCTTTTTTAACCACATTCTTCAAACAATTACTATTCCACACATTAAAATGGCAAATAATGGGGGCTAAACGGGGGCTTAAACCCACAACTGCTGTTGGGCTCATTTAAATTTTCTATTTGAAGTTTTGATACTTTGTATTTAGTATATTAGTTGTTAAAAAAAAAGACAGAAAAACAGAATAGAGAAAGAAAAAAATAGTGAAAAAAAAAAAAGAATTTTCTGATATTATTCGCATGTGATATTTTACTTATGTTGAATGATAGTCGCTCAGATGATTCAGTAGCATTTTCCCACCGTAGTCGTACCAACATGAAGTTCATTAATGGGATATCATTTTGACTCCTGAGTCTCGTCGGGTATCAATTTCTTTTGTATTGAAAGTTGTGCTTTTTTATTTAGGTGTGTTGGCCTCTTACTTTTAAAGGATAAAAAAATGTTATGGCATGAATATCAAACAGCATTGGCTTCAAATAAGCTATTAAAACATTCTGATTTCACTATTCAAGTAGCAGTTGTTTCTTATCTTAGTGAAATATTTCACATTACAGCACCCGATCCCCCTTTTTGTAATGAAATAATGAAAGAGATCTTACCCATGGGCACATCCATCAATTCGTATGTCAGGATACTAGACACTATGGCTTATGCGAAGTACTTCCTTATCATGTTGGACCTAGATTATGAACAGATGATAATTGACATGTTCCAACACTTTCTTATAGCTCTAAAAGGAACTCGTTTAGCTAATATCTTCACATCGATAGAAACTATTATGACCCTTACATTGGAAGAAAATGATAATCTCTCTCTACAATTGATTACTCTTCTTTTGGATTGTGTTCAAAATAAACATAAGGAGGTTTCCCCTACTGCCTTTAAAGTGGTGGTAAGGCTTTTTGAGTGGTGAGCTGACACAATCAAACCCTATTTGTCACGAATTATAAAATCTCTAGGGATTTGTTTGGATGATCATAATACAGTTCTTTCCTCCATTCTCACAAAAGATAAGTCGTGAACAATGTATTGTGTCCCCTATTGTGACCACATCTATAACTTGATATTAACGTAATTGAGAAATTACCTATAGCAAAGCCAACGGAGTCAAACATTTCATATAGCCTAGATTTCGTGCCTACTATCTTGCATGACTTTCACGTTAGCTTTATGTTACCTCCATTACATGATACTCCACTGGTTTCCAAATTGTTCTCTAAGGCTATTACTCGATTGCACATTTTTCCTATTGACATTAAGATGTTGCCTACTAGTTATCGACATGATATGTTAGTTCATCATCCTGTTAACCATGTTCCTAAATTTTATACCAAGGATGTGTTCGGTAGAGATTAAAATTCAATTAAAATTGAAAATATAGTCATTATTAGGTCTCACTCGTCTAATAAAAGTCAACAATAACGGCTAATTTTTTAATTTTAATTCGATTTAATCTCTACCAAACACACTCCAAGTTTTAAAAGTTAATTCATCTTCAATCATAAAATTTTAGAACTTACTTTCGACGTGCAATATAAATTAGGATACTCTACTGATAATTACTATACTTTATGGTCTCTTTAATCCGATTTCCTGAAATGTGTGAAAGCTTTTGTTCGATCGGCTATCTCACTTAAATAAAAGTTATACTTTCAATGTAGAAGAATTGTTTCCTAATCAAAGCCTATTCGAGCCTTCGATGTTGCAATTTTTTATCCCTACATGCTAGTTTCCAATGCTAGCTTCTTGTCATCTTCGTTATGCACAACCACGTAAAGATTTTGGAAATGAATTGCATGAGTTTTTACTATTTGGAGTTCAGCATCGATATGTGATTAAAAAGAGATGTTGTCCTCCTTGGTCGGATCATATTCTAGGGGATATGAGTTGTGGAGTTTCGATATTTGGTTATCAAGAAGGATTGTCCCCCCGTGGCATGACTAGAGCCTTTCAGTATACAGATATGATATGGGACCTTTTTGATATCAAATTGATTGTCGCCTTTAGTGACTTAGCCACTCGACAGAATCGAATTTTTCTCCCACCTAGAGAAAATTGATAAGGCCATCAGCCTTGTTTTATTTACTTTGGCTTGTATCATGGGTTAGCCCAAGACCTTAACTATTAGGTTTATGTTTTGTTTACTTATATGCTTGGTATTATAATTTGGCATACAGGCGATGAATGAAATGAATTAGGGGTACAGCATGTAGTCAAAAAAGTAGTCAGATATTTGTGAAATAAAATATTGACATATTAGTCCCCAGCGGTCAAATTTTTTGTTTCTTTTAATTGCCATTTAATTCGGCCACAGGCGGGGGCCATATCAACTAAATAATAAAACTAACTGAATTTTATAAAATACTAGGAATCCTAAATACCATAATAATTAAATTCTAAAACTAGTAGTAACATTTGAGTTCTACTATAATTTTCTGACATCAATCTCCCTCACTTGAATAACTTGTCCTTGAGTTTAGTTGAAAAAGAAAAACTAATAAATCTAGAAGAAAATACTCCAAAGTCTCTGTCAATCAAGTTACGAAGATTCGAACCTAATTTGGACTCTAGAAAATCTCTAGTCACCTATTACCGTGCTATGGCCAACATTCGTAGCAGTCAAAAGCTACAAATTATAGTCAGTAACACCTTCGAACTAATCCATCCTTTGTACTAGATTTTAAACCAAGGTTCGTAATTTTGCAATCCTCCAAATATGTTTGCGAGGATGCATGCTATTACCACCATAATTGCCCACCAACCAACCAAGGGCAAAATCTTGCTCTCATGCCAATTTTAGTGCAGCGGCAGAAGTTAAATATTGTAAAAACTAGAAAAAGCTAAAAAGCTCATGAACATTATCCAGAATAACTTGAATATAAATAATATGAATTGTATTTACAAACAAGTCTAGCCCTCTTCCTGCATATGCATTGGAAGAACGGTAATATCTTAATTCTATTAGACGTAGAAATTAATCTCCTAAAAATAAAAGAAAACAAATAACCTAATTCTAATAGAAAAATAGAAATCCTATCAACTAAAATGTACAACACACTGCATTCCAGAACTTCTCGAAATAGAATAGGAGAAATTGGCAGAATTGCCACTCAATAAAATTAAACCCCAACAATTATTTACAAGAGCCTCCTGAATCATCCATTATGGTAATTCTGAGATTATGCTATAACTGCATTATATTATTTTCAAACCTATGTATAAAGTAATTATTATTATTATTTTTTTGGTAATAGTGCTGCTAGGAAAAGAATAAGATAGGAAACCACAGTAAAATCATAAATTAGATTGTAAAAATTAAAGTCATATAAACAATATTACCTTCAAGTTTCTAACTTGATGAGGGCAACCAGCAGGTATAAACACTGCATCACCTAATTTCTGAACGAAAGTCCATGGTTCGATCCCTAAGCAAGAAAAGTCACAAAACCAAAACAAAAAAAAAATACAGCACATTGCCAGTTGCAGGCATTAGCTAAGTTTAGCAGTAGAAAACTAACCACATTCCTCCTTTAGTCTCCTTTTATGCTCCACGGTCAAATAAACAGTTTGATCATGAATCGGGTGGACCACCTGAAGCAAACAAGAAGAACAATACAGATTTATAAAACAGCAGATAACAAAGAGGAGAAGAGGAGAAGATTATCTGATACCTAGAAAAACAGAATGATATGGGGCAGACAAATAAATAAACCATATTTAGAATTCAAGAAATTTGTTTAAAGTCTCTTATAGACACCACAAAAAGCTTCATAATATTGGGCAAAAACCTAAGAAATGAAACTCGTATATCTAACAAAGCTGTCTGGACCCTTGTACTGAAAATTCAATAAAATAGTACATAGTAAAAAATAAATTTTCCATATACTGTAAGAAAGTGGGTTCATTCTACATTCTTGCTTTTCTGATCACTTCAACAAAAATAGCAGGCAGAGATTTAAAAAAAATGAGATTCCATACAAAAACTGCTAGAGAGAGTTTCACGTAGGGATGGCAACGGTTCGGTTCGGCCTAAACCATAACCGCACCACCAAATTTTTTGTCATACCATAACCACGAAAGTCGGTTCGGTTCGGCTTGGTTCGGTTCGGTTAATAACCACGAAAATAAATTATTTTTTATAAGTCAAAACTCCAATTGTCAAATTTAAAAAAAATATTACGAAGAAAAAAAAAAACACAATACTAAGCTAATGTAGCAAACAACATCTCAAATGAAAATGCAAACAATATCCCAACTTACAAATGCAAAATTCGAATTTAACAAACAATATTATCAACATAGGTCAAGACCCTTACTAGCATAGGTCGATCTTCATTCTCCCCCACAACTCTTTACCATGAATATCAATCCAAAGCCAATCCAGAGCACACATTAAAGCTTCTAAAATCTTCAGGTGAAACCTATTTCTATGTGAACTCACAAATCTACCACTTGTACTGAACAATGGCTCACTTAAGGTTCTCTTTGCCTTACGAGGAAAAAGTTCTTTGTAATTTTGTAACTATCAACAATAAAGTCAAACGCAGGGCCGACACTTGTTGAAGCTGGATCTGCAATTATTAGTAGTCGAAATTAAGCTACTTAACCTAGGAAAAATGCACTTCTGTCATTTCCTAATGTTATTGGGTTAAAGTTTACATAATATTAATTGGGCCAGAATTTTGGAAAACCCAATTGTCAAAATTGTCCAATTAATTTTGAGAAAGAATAATGGAAAGCCCAATTGTTCAATTAATTTTTTTTAACGGGTAATCGGTTCGGGGCGGGGCACTATCGCTAAATACCATAACCGCCCCTAAATGAAGCGGTTCATTAAAATCAAAACCATAATCACCCCATTGCACCATCAGTTCGGTTTTTTTCGTCCCATTCGGTTCGGTTAACCGCGATTTTCGGTTTTAACAGTTCAAATTGCCACAGAAAAAACAGCATATGGATAAACAATTCCTGAACCCCTTAAATTTCACCAAATTACCTGTGGCAACTGATTACAATAGATGTGCCTAAATTCCTTGAAGTGACTGCTCACATATTCTTTCAGTTTTGGAACATCTTCCCTCCTAAAAATGTCCCATAGAGCACCACCTTCAGGGTCTTCAAAGACTTCTGAACCAACTGAAACTGAAGCATCATCATATTCTTCCCTATGTTCACCCTCTTTCTCTGTTTTGCTTGTTCCGGAAGTTTCTGTTATATTCTGATTTATGTTGCTCAATATCTCAGTTTCACCATTGCTCTCCACTTCCATGGGTACAGCAGGTGTTTCACATGCTCGATCAGTGGAGTTGATCTCAGCCACAAAATTTTGATTAAGCAAGCTATCAGATTTACCTTTTCCTCTGCCAGAACACTGCCAACCTTCATTGTCTGAATCATTGTTATCAACCAATTGAGTTCTCAAAATACTTTTTGCAGTCAGTGTTTTATCTAGCATGTTCTTTGATGACATATCAGATGATTTTGGCTCTTTGGCTTCAATCTCCAAACAGGGATCGTCCAACACGTCTGGAGAAGCTTTTTCATTCGATCTCAATAAATCATCATCTAATTGTTCTTTTTTCACGTCTATGTTCTTATTTTGGTATAATTCCCTCTCATCTTGGGCACTGTGCTTATCCTTCAACTCCTTTATTTTTGAAAGCTGCATAGGCGTGAGTTTTACTCCTCCTTCATGTGTCAGCACATTAACCTAACACATATATAAATGAAAAATATCACACTCAAGGGTTGATGAGTAGTATACAGTAACAGCAACCAACAATCTAGCTTATAGCTACCCCCATGCAGTTCTACCATCTGAACGAGTTTTGGAAGTGATAAGCAAAAAACTACGAACACAAAGGGCAAAGCATACCGCATCAGACATATCGCAATGGAGCTTTGTGACAGAATCTCCACGTCCCAGTTCCTGACCAACTCCATAAGCTATATATGTCTTAGGCCCCATGTCTGGCTTCAAAGACTTCTTTGGCAGTTTAACAGCGAGATTTAAGTATCCGCTATGAGGATGAGTATATTCCTTGAACGGTAAGCAACTGATAAACTCAGCCCCATGGCGAGGTAATCGCTCCTCAAATAAATTAGATGGAGGCCAATCCTTCAACTTCAAAATCTGAGGCCATCCATGATTGTCAAATCGACCCTCTGAATACCCTTTGAAGAACTGGTGGACATTAATGTCTACCTGCTTTTCAACTAAGAAATAACGATTAATAAAGCATTCGAAATAGAAACTGCATATGAAACATTCAAGAACTGAAAAAATTGGAAACAGGCAGATGACGAAAAAAAAAGTATAAAGTCTGTAGAAAAGCAATTATGGCCAAAGAAACAGTAGCGCTCAAATCAACAAAACCACTTGGCACCTGTATGGCCATTGTTATTACTTATTAGTGACCTTGTGTGAAAAATTGAATAGTCAAAACTGAAATGTACACTGTTCTCAGATGATTCACACGGGAACTGGGGGAAAACAAATAAACTGACCTCACACCAGTCCAAGCAATTTATAGCAGTCACATCAAGTAGCAGTTCATGATTAACATTTCTGATCTGACGTAAGGCACGCCACATAACCATAGGTTCCCAGCTCAAGCCCAATGTAGTTTCAAGCACATTACTGACAATCACTGGCTCGCCTTTTGACCAGTGCCACTGGAAATGCTTCAAATCTGCATGCTGAAGATCTTTAGCTTTTGGACAGTATAAATAATTGTCCTCAGAGTTTTCTCGAGAGGCTGCTTTGCGTAAATTATTAGAGTCAGAAACATTTTCACCATCGAGTTTCAAACAGGAGCACCACTGCTCAAAATTTTGAGGCACGTCCTCAAGTTCATAGTTCTTGACTATATCTTTGGCTTTCACTAACAACTCTGAAACAAAACTATCTGGAAATACAGACTTCAATTCTAGAATTCCTTCACCACAACCTCCCATATCCTTTGGTGGACATGGAATGCTGCCATTTTCCATAGATTTCCATTCAGATTTTAGTTTAGAATGATCCCTACAGCTGGGTAGAGTCACTTCACCACAACTCTTATCCTTCACTGAAGTAGCAGCATGAGTGTTGCTGCCATGCAGGTAACCTAGCCCATTGTCAACATATTGCATGACAACTTCCTCTTCACCTGCCTGTAGTTTTCCATCCCTAATTTCCCGGCAACAACTAATGCAAAGATCATAAGAACAAAGCGGACAGCTTCTGTGAAAATCAGCAATAGAAGTTTTGCAATTGTCACTGCATAATAACATGAAAACTACCTCATTAGAAAAACCAAGGAAAGAATTGTGTTAAACCACCATGAGTATTCCTAAAGCCCTACCAATAAATTCGCTCATCCTTCTCACATTTTGCTTCTTGTGCTGTTATATCTGAAACTGGTAGTCCTGCACTAACAAGCTGTAATCATCAAAGAACTCAAACAGTGGTAGCTGGATATATAATACCCCAAAATATTTTGTAGTAGTTAATTATGAAAATTAGGACCTTAGTGCAAAATGATGAAAGTTAGGGAATAAAATTGCATATCGGCCAATAGTTGAGGGACTACAAGTACAATTTCCTGAACTATATATATGTTATGAATATATATATATATATAATATTAGTTTATATATGGAAAAATGGGATGGAATTAAGTAAACTTCCTTCTTATATATGAAAAATAAGTTAGGGAGATTCGTTCCTAAATAAGTAAACCACCATGTATATGTGAATATATAATTATATATAATTATGATTGATTAAGTCAATTGTATGATTACTACAGTTACCTGTGTCTGCATATTTAAGGTTGATTGAGTTAAATTCTAATATTACTATAATCACAAAATTGCATATCAGCCAATACCTAGACTATATATATGATATGAATATTTATGTGCACGCGCACGTTGGGGGGGGGGAAGGGATGGAATTAAGTAAACTTCCTTCTTATATATGAAAAATAAGATAGGGAGATCCGCTCCTAAACAAGTAAACTACCATGTACATATGAATATATAATTAAATATAATTACGATTGATTAAGTTAATTGTATGATTACTACAATTACTTGCGTCTCCATATGTATAATTATAGTTGATTGAATTAAATAATAATATTACTATAATCACATGCGTCTATGTATGTATAATAAATTATATATAATTATGGTTGATTTATTTAAATTATATAATTACTGTAATTACATACATCTATATATGTGTGTGTGTATAACTATGATTGTCCCACGCTACACACAAAGTTCATAAATGATTGTTTGAAGTCCATTTCTTTCGTACGTGTTTTATGAAATTCTCTTCAAATTTACGAAATAAGTGTAGTCGTACGTTGTATGTCAAATTGTTTTTCATACTTTAAAATGCGGAATTCGATTTATGAATATAATATGAGTCTTATATATTTAAATTCAATGGACTGAAGTTTAGTAACACTACGCATAGAAATTATAGCAACAAAATACAGTTCTTAATTCCTACGTCTCCCTATGTATGTAATGATTATGTACGGGGATTATGACCACCAAAGTCCGATTTCTAATCCATGTGTCTCCTTATGTACGTTAAGAATTCCTAAGTTTTAAATATGAATTACGATTTATGTGGTTCACTTATTGGAAGTTTATCTCATTATTTATGATTTTTCCCCTTTTAGATAATTGAGGTTCAAGGCATTGGACTTTGGTACTAACCACTAGTGGTATAATAAATAGGAGATGATTTATGAATTTAAAAAAAATTATGATTGAGAAGGTGTTTTATTTTTAATTATTGTAATTTTGGGAATAATTATCTTTTATAAAAGTTTTATTTTTACGATATATATTTAACAACTCAGAGAGTAAGTTTTTGGTCGTTACAGGATAAATATTCCAACCTACAACCGCAGAATGCTAAATTCATAGATGGTCCGGATCTATACTAACAGTTGACGTGCAACTTCTTGCTTTTACAGGGGAAGCTGGTAAATAGAACTCATCAAAGTAAGCTCTCAAGAAGCCAAGTTTATAAGGGTAGAAAGAGAACCTACAAACGTAACAAATTTCTCGAAAGGTCATCAAACATAGACTATCACAATGATTTAGACAAAGTGACGAGGTATCTATCACCATATTGTGTGGCCCCAAGTTAAAAGTACTAGAGCTTCACCATATGAAATTATTATTCATTCAATTCAATAGTTTCAAGTTCCTTTTGCAATCACCTGATAGAATAGCTTGTTTGATTTCATTCTGTATTATTTCCATTCGGTCAATCTTGCAAAATTTAAACATTGCTAAATTAAAAATTCAAGTTTCCCCACTGTGATGGAAAAAAACTGCTCTATAGTTTTAGAAATGAGGCTACTTGACCACCAATAAGCTGTGAACCCCGCGAAGATGGGAAACACCAAACAGCCCCTTTCCAAAATCTGAACACCCACCACCAAACAACCACCTTCATGGTCGACGCCAGCGACGGCAACAAGGCGTCCGGCGGCGAACCCACCCCTACCGACCTCACGCCACAAATCTTTGGTCGATCCGGCCAATCGGACACATTCAAGCGACGTCCCTAGGTGAAAACCCTAGCGCAGCCGCTCGAGCCGATGCAGCGTTCAAAGGCGCGAAGTTTTGGGCCGTTGTGGGGACTCCAGGCATTAGCAACTGCGGTGAATGGGAGATGAGAACAGTGGAGCAATCTGGGCTCTAAAGCTCAGATTACTCGAATTTCGGCCACTACTCCGCCGAACGCACTGGACCGGCAGCCCTTGCAGACCATCCCGACGCCAGAGGGAGAACTGCGTGGACCACGTGCCGCTGCAGCGGCAGACCTGTCGGCACGTGAGGGCCAAGCGCCGCCGGAAAATTTCAAAATTCAGCAGAACGTTCCGAGTTCACCCAACATGCCTATTCTACCATCAGATGTGTTGTTTATACCCAATCTAAGAAAAAAGAGGGTGAATGCTTATGGTTTGGTATTTAATCGGCGATTTAAAGTTGAGGCGAAGGAATTCAAAGTGTCCGTTAACAAATCATGTATTGTTAGGATTAAAGAGTGAGGCTCGAGGATCTCGTCTGCAATCTATATGGAGAGGTTTGGTGCGCTTTGGATGGTGAATATGCTGGATAAGCTGAGAGTGGCTGGTATATTAAAGGATTTTGCCTCCAAGTTTAACGAGTCATCAAAAGCCTTTTTGGCACAACGTTGTGCGAACAACCGTGGTAGATACTTAACGAAAGCACAATATGGAGAGGGGCGTCGGACAGGAGTTGTGATTGTGCCGGAAGGGGTGAATGGAGAATGATGGGCATCGTTTTCGTGAGTGTTGAAGGCTATTGTCGATTCATTCGCTGCTGGAGAGAAGGCTAAACGTCGAATGATGACTAATAGAATTCGACAAGGGAGAACTTATGCTGAAGTTACGGCTAACGTCCAGATACCGCATAAAGTTGATCGACGGGGGCTAGTGAGTAATGAAAGGATGTATAATGCGAGGGAGAACGACGATCATCCTATAGCGCCTAAGCCTATGGAGACACTTGCAGAAGGTTCACATGGTGGCCTATGGAACAGTGCTATAATAAGGGCTCGCGTCTAGGCGTTGAAAGAAGAGTCGGATGAGTTAATCAGGCTAGTGGGATGTAGGTCTTGAGGCGGGCCTCGGGATATTTTGCTGTCATAAGTGCAGAGTTGGTAGGGATAAGCCCCTAGCCAACGAAAAACAAATAGCAAGCTTGGTCCTAAGGAGTTATCACCGAATATAGCGCATACTAAAGATGAGGAGGGGGTGACCAAGCCCAATTGTAAGTATCAGGCACGAACTGAAGCAGTATATTTCGAGAATGATTATGGGACCGGAGTGGTGGAATGGGATATGTAGACTAATTGGGTCCTTCTGAAAATTCAGGAGTTCAGCAAGCTGGTTGGCGTGTATTACGTAGACTCATACAATTATTTGAGGAATGGAAGGCTAGTAGAGGGCAAGGGACGAGTACATATGGAGGTAAAGCAAGAAAGAAGGGAATTCGCGAACTTAAGCGGCTCGAATGGTCAGTTAATTATGAAGCTAAGGGTGGCAAGTCAAGGAAAGGATTGCTGGGGAGGGATGACAACGCGTTTAAATGACCCCAAAACTAATTAGCTGGAACGTGAGGGGGCTCAACGATGTTGAGAAAAGGTTAGGGGTTCGAAATTTGTTAAGGGGGGGATGGAGGGCTGACCTTGTTTGTTTGCAAGAAACTAAGATGGAGTTCGTCTCGAATGCTATCATTAGTAGCTTATGGGAAGGACAACATGTTGGCTATCAGTTTTTGGGGTCATCGGGGGCACCAGGTGGCATGTTGGTCATATAGGACACTAAAGTTCTTAATATGGAGGATGTTAGTATAGGATCATACTCGATATCGCTCTCATTTAGAAATTTTTGACATGGTTTCAATTGGATGTTTATAGGGATTTATGGACCTAATTCTGATGAGGCTAGAAGGGGCTTATGGGATGAGTTGTCTGGTATGATGGCTTGGTGGAATCTCCCAACGTGCATTAGGGGTGATTTTAACATGGTCCGATTTCCTTCAGAGAGGTCGAGTGGAGGGAGACTTACTGAGATTATAGAGCAATTTTCAGATTTTATTTGGGAGAACATGGTGAATATGCCTAAGAGTGGGGGAGACTTTACTTGGTCATCGAATCAAGACCAATATGTTCTTTCTCGCATTGACCAATTTTTTATTTGCGGGGAATGGGAAGCTAAGTACTCAGATGTCACTCAGAGGCGATTGAGGAGGGTGTACTCTGATCTTTTCCCTATTTTGTTATATGGGAATAATGGTGGACTAAGGCCTTTTAGGTTTGAAAAGATGTTAAAAGTTGAAGGTTTTAAGAAACGAGTACGGACTTGGTGGGCGTCTTATGATTTTTGGGGATCTCCCAATTTTGTGCTGGAACAGAAGTTAAAGGGCGTTGATGGGAAATGTGAACTTTCGTAAAGTTCAAACATTGATGAGCTGGACAAGCTTGAAGAGAATCGAAGGTCGGATGGGGAGGAGGAGAGACGAAGAGTTTTAAGGGAAGAGTTTGTAAGATTGGTGGAGATGGAGGAGATTGCTTAGCGTCAGAAATCTAGGGTCACGTGATTGAAAGAAGGGGACAAATGTACCAAGTTTTTCAATAGGGTTACCAATTCTAATAGGCGCAACAATTATGTCACAGCATTGGAGGTCGATGGGGTTACTTATTAGTATCCACGGGATATTGGGACCCACATGGTGAGATTCTATCAGAATCTGTATCGGGAGCAGTTTGAGTGAAGGCCAGAGTTGGAGGGTTTGGAGTTTTCTACCTTTACGGAGGAGGCCGTCTGGTTGGAGAGACCATTTGGGGAGGATGAAATAAAGGAGGTGGTGTTTAGTATGAATAATGATAAGGCTCCGGACCAGACAGGTTCTCGTTCTCATTTTATAAAGCGTGTTGGGAGATGGTGCGACGGGATATTTTCAATGTTTTTACTTACTTTTTCTAGCGTGGTAGGTTTCTGAAAAGATCCAATGCAACATTTATTGTGTTGATCCTAAAGAAATCAGGAGCAACTGATATTAAGGATTTTCGTCCTATCAACGTAGTCAGTGGGGTGTACAAGATTATTGTGAAAGTCTTGGCAAATATACTCAAGGAGGTGCTAGGGAAAGTGGTGTCTAAATTTCAGAATATCTTCGTCAAAAGACGTCAAATTTTGGATTCTATACTTATTGCGAATGAATGAATTGACTCAAGACTTTGCCTAGGGGTTCCAAGGATGCTTTGCAAGCTTAATATTCAAAAGACTTATGATCACGTAAACTGGGGGTTTCTTCTATATATATGCTTAGGCGATGTGGTTTTGGGGATAAGTGATGTAAGTGGATTCAATTTTGTATCTCTGATGTTTTATTCTCAGTCTTAGTCAACGGCACCCCCAAAGGTTTTTTTCAAAGCAGCAGAGGCTTGAGGCAAGGGGATCCATTGTCTCCATTGTTGTTTGTTATTGTTATAGAGGCCCTCAGTAGAATGCTCGAGAAAGCGAGGCGAGAGAACTTGATTAAAGGATTTATGGTTGGTGAAATCCAAGTGACCCACTTGTTATTTGCAGATGACACATTGATTTTATATGACGCGGATAAGGAGCAATTCAAGAACTTACGTCGATTGCTCCTTTGCTTTGAAGCGGTGTCTGGTTTCAAGATTAATCCGGGGAAATTGGAGGTTATTCCAGTAGGGAAGGCCAATAATGTGGAGGAACTTGCTGTTATCTTGGGTTGTAGAGTCACACAGTTACCCATGTCGTATATTGGGCTTCCTTTAGGGGCGTGATTTAAAAATATTCATATCTGGGATGCTATTGTGGAAAAGGTGAAGAGGAAGTTAAAGGGGTGGAAGCGTATCTCTCAAAGGGTGGCCATCTTACTCTCATGAAATCTATTCTTTCAAATATCTCTACTTATTTTTTGTCACTATTCCCTATTCATGTGGCAGTGGCAAATAGATCAGAGAAAATTCAAAGGAAATTTCTTTGGGCAGGGTTGGGAGAGGAGAGGAAGCTTCATTTGGTTAATTGGGGAGTTGTTTATTCTCCCATGACTATGAGGATGGGGGCCTCGGATCGAGAAGACTTTGTTTAACAAGGCACTTTTGGGCAAATGGCTGTGGCGATTTGGAGTGGAGAGGGAGAGTTTTTTGAGAGAAATCATTGGGCGAAGTATAGTGTGATGGAAGAGGCTGGTGCTCGAGTGAGGGTTGTGGTTCGTACGGGGTGAGTTTGTGGAGGTATATTCGACAAGGATGGAGCGACTTTCAGGATAAATTGATGTTTGCGGTGGGGAATGAGAATATTATCAAATTCTAGGATGATTGTTAATGTGGGAGATAGACCGCTTAAAGTGGGATTCCCTTCCTAATATCGCATGACTATGGTGTCTTCTGCTATGGTGAATGACGTTTTAACCATCCATAATGGGAGTTATAGTTGAAATATTACCTTTCAGGGGGGCCTGCAGGATTGGGAATTGGATGATTATGCATTGTTTTTATCTTGTTTGTACGAGGCACAAATTCGGGTTGGAGAGGTTGATTGTAGCCGATGGATGTTGGCACGGAATGATATTTTTTAGTTCGCTCTCATTTTAAGTCCCTTTTGAGACTTGTGGAGCACTCATTTCCTGGAAGATGGTGTGGCATTGTAAATTGCCTCCACGGGTGGCTTTTTTATTGTGGACGGTGGTGAGGGGACGGGCACTAACGATGGAAAACCTTCGAAGAAAGGGCTTTTTTGTTACCAAGTGGTGTTATATGTGTAGGAGTGATGGGGAGACACATGACCACTTGTTCATTCACTGTGATGGAATTTGTTGGCTGTGGAACGGTATTCTAGCTTCTCAACATATAGATTGGGTGTTGCCTACACGAATTGAGGATGTGTTGCGGGCACGGAGGAGAAAACTTCATGACAAGGATAGCAAGCTTGTTTGGAACCTTATTCTGGAATGCATTGTTTAGTGTATGTGGAGAGAAAGGAACAACTAATATTTTGAAGACCAAACACGAACCACGGAGCAATTTAGAGAATTATTTTATGTGATTTTGTAAGCTTGGTTTAATTCCACGTTTAGGAATCCTATTGAGGGACTCCCTAACTTCATGTATTTTCTTGTTTATTTAGATTATACACCTCCCGTGCATTCTTCGTTGATTAATAAAATTTTCTGATTACCTATCAAAAAAAAAAAAAAAATTCAAGTTTCCCAGATGTACTATTTGATATTATTTCACTAGGTATTTTGACAAAATGTATTGTATATTAATCAACAGGGGAGACAAAAGATCCCAAAAGGTATATTCTCAGTCTTCTCGTCTAATATTAAAAATGAAGAATACCTCGTATCTTAGCTTCGACGTCCTTCTCAGCAGATTGTTCAGCATTGAATTTCTTCAAGAAGGGCAAAAGCAATTGGAGTATAAACTTTGAGTACAGAACCTTTTCTTCTTCAGTAAATTTTAATTCTAAATTCTTCAAGTGCTGCATGCAAAATAAAAATGAAAGAAACCGGTAACTACATACTAAATCTTGTCAAAAGAAAAACAACAAAACAAGTAGAGAAGTGCAAAAGACCAACCCTGATTGGCCCATCCAACCGCATGCATCTCTTACAATTGCAGTTATTAAGACAGACAGGGCAAGCCTCCTCAATAGCCTCCTCTGACATATGAGGATACCTGTATTACTTGTCAATTAGGGATGGAATCTAACAATCAAGAAATAAATAAAGAAATGTATACCTGTACCCAATACAATCAAGGTATTTGATAATTGCTAGCATCTAACCACGTTCAGAAAAATTCTCTGATAGTAGGGCACAGGCACATAATGCACAGAGGTATTATGTGACAAGGATGAAAAAATAGGGGGGGCAAAATTTATAGGCTGATGCTAATCGCATTGTTACTCTTTCTATCTAACAAGATATGAAATAATATTTCAAAAGAACCATTCGTCTCACCATATTACTGTGACATTCTCTTTCAAAGCATTAGTAGCAAATTGAGCAATTGAAGCCTATAATATTTACAAGTGAGCTGAACAAACACAACCAAGTTTAGAAACTCGTAATTATAAGATAGGGTACCGTTTAGGAAAGCATCCATTACAAAGGACACGTTGAACGCTAACAAGATCAAAAGAAAGACATTGCTCTCGAAAGATATTCCCGTACCAGGTAGTCAAGCAAGGTATGCAATATCGCTTTGATGTGCACTTTTGGCACCTAACAACCCTTCCTTTGTCATTTCTCTGGCACTGATGACACATGTTAGACAAGATCTCAATCCCCTGTCAAATAACGAACAGAAAAAGGTCAAAATAAAAACGAATGTAGCCACGTATCTTCAAGAATAGACAAACTCTCTTCAGCAAATTATAAGCCCTTGACTCAAAAGCCAAGAATACCAAAAGAAAAATTACATTCTCATCATAATTCTTTCTGCCCCTGATCTTTGATGAATTATTGGGCTTATCATTCTTGGCTCTGAGTGAAAACCTTCTTTCTCTACTCGTTTCTGTCTCGTCCCCTGTCTTCTCCCCTTCTTCTCCATCCTCTTTCTTCTCCCTATCTTCTCCATCCTCGGCATAATTCAACCTCTTTCGTCCTCGCTTTTTCTTCTGACTTCCCTCTTTCCCATTTTTCTCTTCCACCATTTTCCCACTCCCACTTTCCTCAATTTTTGCACTCTTCCTCTTTCTTTTTGGACCTGGTTTACGTTTCCTTCCCTCCTTCTCTTCCTCGTCCTCTTCCAACTCCCAACTATCTTCATTCAGCAGCTCAAGCTTCACAGTTGCCAACTGAGAAGACTTCCTCCGCGATGTCCTTCGGTTGAAAGCACTCTCAGTTCCGTTTTCATCTGCACCACTTGCCCCATTTTCCTTTCCCTTTTCCTCTCCCTCTCCATCCAAATTTCCCTTTCCCTGCACTTTCTTTTTCCTTCCTCTGCGACGTGGCTTATTATTTCCACTTTCAACCTCTTCTTTTTTGTCAATATCCATACCATCATTTTCTTCAACCTTTTCCTCTTCTTTCCCATTTACTTCTTGATTTTCCTCGTCCCCATTTTCTAGCTCTTGCTTTTCACTCCTCATAGCGTCCTCCTTTGAAAACTTTTCACCTTCCTCCACAATCTTTCCCTCTTCTTTCACATTCACTACTTGATTTCTCTCTTCCCCGTTTTCCAACTCTTGCTTTTCACTCCTCATAATGTCCTCTGAAAACTTTCCCCCTTCCTCCACATCAAGAATCTCATTTTCCTCCGCTGGAATATTCAAATCCATATTATTACTCTACAAACCCCTCTCCCCAAAACCAGTTTTTCCCACCTTTCCCAACAATATTAAAAAGCTCTATTATTTTCTGCAACAAATGCTTTCAATTTCACACTAGAAAATCATTATTCACTCTCTTTATTAATAACGTTCTACCTAAACAGAAAAAAACAGAAAACCCTATTACGGTATTATTATCCCCTTCAGTTGAAAGAGGGGGGTAAAAATTCTGGATGCTTGGGGTACCGCTGCCCACTGGAATTTCAATTAACGACGTCGTATGGCTCATGAGTCTAGTATCTGCGAGCCGACATGACTGTTCTACCCTTCATCTTTCCTTCAAAAACAGTGGGCCAATCATCAATAAAGATTCCACTTGTACGAAGATGGAGGGAGTACACAGTAAAAAATTACAAAGTGGATTTCGAGTTTCCATGTGGTTTTGGACAAAGCGCCGGAAGGATAAAGGTAAGACTGGGCATCGGGCCGGGTCGGGCCGGTTTCCGACCAAACCCGCCCCGACCCGAAAAGTCGGTTATTATTTAATTTTTTTAACCGACCCAACCCGAATCGGGTCGGTTCTCTTTGAATCGGGCTGAATTTCTCTTCTTCTTTTTTAAACCAAAATGTTTTAATTGGCTGAATTAAAAATAATACTTTTCCATTTCAATAAATGAATTTTCAATTAAATGATTTTTATCATTTATACACATTTAAAATTAAATAAATCAAAAAAATTTACTAAAACTGAATTTATAAGTTGAATTTTTCTAGGAAAGAATTAAAGATTCACATCCCAAACAATTATTTTCCTACAAATTAAAATCATACTAACATAAAGGCATTGCTTTTAAATCAAACATAATAAAAATTCCATCAAGCACGAAAAATAAAAATAAAAAATAAAATAAAATATTACAGTTATCCAAAAATTTAAAATATACAGTAATCTAAACTTAATAAATAAAATAAAAATACTAAAATCATCCAAAATTCAAAAACAAATAATAATATCATAATCTTCAATTGTCGCATATCGTTCCCTACAAAAGAACAGAAAATGTTAGAGAGAAACATTAATATTATAATTAATAGCTCACATTCCTCAAAAAAGTAACTTACCTGCGGTGGAACAAATAAGGAAGAAACTATGTACTACTTGTTTCGAACTCTATTTCTGAAAGCTCTACAAAAATAATTATTGATTTAGAACCAATTAAATAAAACACATATATTTAACATAATTCATGAAATAGTTTTAACTATACTACCTTTATCCAATTTGGTATATTCCTCAACATCCTCCATGTAATATCTCTCTGTGATTGGAGTTTCTTTTAGCCAATTTTGAGTACACACCAAGACCTTCACCATCCTCGAGGTTAAAGAACTGCGGAAGGGATCAAGAATTCTTCCTCCAGTACTAAAAGCACTTTCCGAAACCACAGTAGACACTTGAATTGCCATAACATCATTTGCAAGTTTGGACAAAGTGCCATATTTATTTCCATTAAACCTCTACCACTTAAGAACATCAAAATCCTTATCCTCTATGTTTTCACAAGCATCCGACAAGTACATATCCACGTCATTTTTTAATTCAACCAAATCCTTCGCTGCTCGCTTTTTCATAAACCTAGAAACACGAGTAATAGACATACTTGAAGTAGAACTTTCTTTAGTAGAAGAAACCCCACTTGAAGAATTCGCTTCACTAGATACTTCATTGCTTTCAAAGCTAGCTTCACAATTCACATACCAATTGTAAATAGACATCATATTGTCTTTCAAAATATTTGACATATTACAAGCAACTTCCTTATC
The DNA here is from genome assembly GCA_019097785.1 of Fraxinus excelsior. Classification (NCBI taxonomy): domain Eukaryota; kingdom Viridiplantae; phylum Streptophyta; class Magnoliopsida; order Lamiales; family Oleaceae; genus Fraxinus; species Fraxinus excelsior. Next base: position 6,928,187 of record CM032623.1, on the reverse strand, counting down.
CTCATAAATATCACTAAAACAAAAATCAGCATACTCCAATTTGTATCTTGGGTCAAGTATAGTAGCAATCAACAACAATTGGTTAACATTTTCCATTTTTCCCCAATATTTGTCAAAAAATTTCTTCATGCTAATAGCCATATCACTCAAAAGATAATCGTCGTTTTTACTCCATTCTTCCAATTCAGTCAAAAGTGAACATACTTCATGAAGATAAATATTAGAACTCACACACAATGAAGTACTAAACTTCAAAGTTACTTTATAAAAACCTTTAAGGAACTTCACAAAAACAGAAGTATTTTCCCAATCAAAAGTGCTAGGAGGTCCACCCTTTTTTCTACCACCATCGTACTCTTGAAAATAATTGAAATATTGTACATCATCTTCCTCCAACCTTTCAAAAGCTTTTTGGAATTTTAAAGCAGCTTCCAACATCAAATATGTGGAATTCCACCTAGTTGATACATCCAAAAATACATGTGATTTACAATCAATTTTTTCTTGACTCGCACACTCTTTAAACTTTTGTTCTCTAGCAGGAGAAGATTTAATATATTTCACTGCATTGCGAATATTAACAATAGATGTATGTGCTTCCTTCAATCCCTCACATACAATCAAATTAACAATATGCGCACAACACCTCACATGCAAATATTTTCCATCCAACATACACCCATTACTACTCCTACCAATCATCTTCCTCTTAAGATAAGAAATAGCCGTTTCATTTGCAGTTGCATTGTCAACCGTGATTGTAAACACTTTTTCAATAACCCAAAAACGTAAACAAGTCTCAATAACTTTACCAATGGTTTCACCTTTATGATTAGCAATAACAATAAAATTCAAAATTCGTTTATGAAGTTTCCAATCAGAATCAACAAAGTGTGCAATAAGAGACGTATAGTTAATGTTTTGAATGGAACTCCAAGTATCAGTAGTATTATATAAATGAAAATCTGAAACTAAATAAGATGAGAGAGAAAAAACCTTACTTTCCAATTTGCACCAGATAACTTTATGTATTCTCAAATTATATAAATGAAAATCTGAAACTAAATAAGATTTATTCTTTTAGAGTAAATAAAATTTATCTCAATGTCATGATGAAACTAAATTATCATCAATAATTATACTTTTGTTTTATAACAGAAATAAACAAAAAGAATGTGTAAATGGAATTTTCTTTGTTCACAAAGCTCATACAACTGTAGACCACAAATGAATAATAGATGCGTTTTCAAAATCCCAAATACATGGCAATCAATCAAATTTTCTCCCAGTTGATCTATTATACAAAAAGGCTTAATTACATACTTGAAACTTGTTCCTGGTGTAAAAACTCGCAGAATCTAACGAAATAATCATGTGGGATCAAGAAAAAGGAAGAATGAAACAAACCGATTGGCTTAAAATCTACTAAGGCAAGCTTTCTGATTCTGGAGCTAGTTTGCCATTGGCAATAGACGGTAAGCCAATCTCCTTTCGGGATGCCTCCCACAGCTGTTGTTCTATTCCCAATTTCCTCAGATCTGTTAAACCTCTTTCAACTGTAACAGTGTTATTAACAGGTAGAAGCACCACCAAAAATCATCATTTACACGAATTAAATAACTTTGTTTCATAAATTTTGGGCTCCGATTACAGACATATTTACCCATTCACGGAAGTTATAATTAGAACAATAGAGAGAGCGAGAGGACTTACAATAGAGAGAGCAGATCTGGGCGAGAAGAAGAATGCAGACTCGGCAGTAGAAGATTGCGCCGCTTCAACGCTTGGAAAACTTAGGGTTGTAGTCGGTTTGAAATGTTTTGTAAATAATCGACCCAACCTGTAATAAATTTAAAATTTTCAAACCGACCCGACCCAAAATAATTTTAAAATCAACCCTACCCGACCCAATACGAGTCGGATCGGTTCGGTTTTAGTGGGCCGCGATTTTCCGGCCCAGGCCTAGATAAAGGGAAAGAAACACGCCCATGTTTTGTTCAGTTAAAAGATCTTATCAAAATTTAAGGGGTGTTTGAGCCTTGGTAAAAAATATATTTTAAACCACAAAATCATCCATTTTTATCAAAAGTTACTAACAATTTTATTTTTATCTAATCAAACAAGGGCTAAATGTTCATAGGGCCCGTTTAGCAAATCTTTTCGAGAATTCAAAAGCTGATTTTGGATCTGTTAGGCTAGTATTGTAAAAATACTTTTATTTAAAAAGTTTTTAGAGAAAAATAAATCAATATAACTTTTATTTATAAGTCTTTTTAGAAAATAGGTTCAGCCCGTTTGGCTTCCACTATTTGCCATTTTAATGTTTGGATAGTATTTTTTAAAGAACGTGTGATTAAAAAAACTTGGATTCACGTGTAATATTACTTTATTGAAAAATGTGTGATTGATAAAAAAACAGAAAAAAAAAAATGAATTATAGTTTTTATGGGCCAAACAAGGGCTAAATGCACAATTAGGACCAAATGAAATAGGGAAATTAGAGCAAATGGTATCGAACTTCTGCTTATTTAGTATTTCTGACCCAAACTTTCAATCTTGTACAAAGGGTTCCCAACCTTTTCATTCTTGTCATGATTGGTCATTTTGCATGGGTTCTGAAAAAAATGGCACGTGGACTACAATTTCTTAAGTATAAATTATGGGGAGTTCCAACTTTGACAACAGTAACAAACCCGTCCATAACATTTATTTTTTTCTTATCCTTGCCTCCAACATTTAAGATAATAGGCAGAATGAATGTGCATTGCACATTGTTCTAAAATACTTTATAAGTGTCGTGAATGTAATATTTGACCATTCATTTACCATTTTGATCTAAATATAAGATAAATGCAAGCCCCTAAAAATATATGTTAATTATTATATATGCACGTAAATAGTTAAATGCATACTTGAATGCAGTGTTCTAAAAAGCGCCTAGGCATCGCCTATGCGCGAAGTATGATGAAAACCTAGGCACGCCTCAGGTCCAGATTTTAAGGAGGCTCAATTTTTTCCTTTTTTTAAAAAAATAAAACTTACAGTCCAGACTCAGTAACCCACTATCCCTTCAACCTTCAAAAATTTCAGACTTCAAATAACTGAAAAAACGGAAGAACGGAAAAAAAGATAATACTTTAAAATGAATTGGAGTCCGATAAAAACTTAAATTAGATAAGATTTAAGCTACATGTTATCTACGTTATGTAATTATGATTTTAAAACTTATCTTTATGTAAGAATTATTAAGTAAATATTGTATTTTATAATTTTAGATGTTTGGTATGTATTATTAAATTTTTTTACAATGATTAAAAATTAAAATTAAAAAAATATTTTTTTGCGCCTAAGCTTCGTTTAGGATCGCCTAGGTTTGTAAAACTTGAAGTTTGGCCTCCACGCCTAGTCATGTTTTACGCTTTTTAGAACACTTCTTGAATGTGAGTGTTAAAATTATAATTAAATGCATAAATAAAGATGAATGACAAATACGATGCATGAATTAACGTGAATATTAATAATTAAGAATTAATACCAATAAATATATTTACCTCAGCATAAATGTTAAATCGTTTATATTACTAGTCGTTGACACGTGCGTTGCACAAATTTTGTATTCGTTGTGTTTTTATTAGTGTAGAAATTGTAGTTATTAAAAAAAGTTGTTTAAGATTTATTGGATCATTCAAAGTCTTGGACTTCTCTAAAATTTGAAACACACGAGACATACATAAATATGTATTGTACTGTGATATGGTACAAAAATATGGGAAATGTTTTATAGAAATTGGCACAGTGAGGTGAAGAAGGTAGAGGCTAATAAAGGTGGTATAGGTCATAATGAAGTTTCAAATCCTGAAAATAATGAGATTTCTAGGAAAGGGTTGCGAAAAGGACAGGAGAGAGTGTTGATGACGCCGTGGGTTCGGAAATTAGTGGGAATAATGTTAATAAAATTGATTCGGTGAGTGGCGATTCGAGGGAAAAGAAGAAAAGTGGTAGAAGATTGACAGTGTTGATGATCAGATTATTGGCTTTTATTCTAAATTCGGATCGATTTCAAATGTAGGGTGTGATGCTTTTAAGAAATGTGTGTTTTCTTATGCTTATGAGATCGTACAGAGTAGAGGAATACCCCAAATTGCACCTTCAAATAAGGGGATGCATGTGTCTATTGATGAATCAGTTGCTTTGGGAAAATCGGTGTTGTTTGTTGATTCAGAAGATTCAGATAAGTCGATGGATTTGGAATCATCGTTAGCTGACGCCGTGGGTTCGGAAATTAGTGGGAATAATGTTAATAAAATTGATTCGGTGAGTGGCGATTCGAGGGAAAAGAAGAAAAGTGGTAGAAGATTGACAGTGTTGATGATCAGATTATTGGCTTTTATTCTAAATTCGGATCGATTTCAAATGTAGGGTGTGATGCTTTTAAGAAATGTGTGTTTTCTTATGCTTAGGAGATCGTACAGAGTAGAGGAATACCCCAAATTGCACCTTCAAATAAGGGGATGCATGTGTCTATTGATGAATCAGTTGCTTTGGGAAAATCGGTGTTGTTTGTTGATTCAGAAGATTCAGATAAGTCGATGGATTTGGAATCATCGTTAGCTGACGCCGTGGGTTCGGAAATTAGTGGGAATAATGTTAATAAAATTGATTCGGTGAGTGGCGATTCGAGGGAAAAGAAGAAAAGTGGTAGAAGATTGACAGTGTTGATGATCAGATTATTGGCTTTTATTCTAAATTCGGATCGATTTCAAATGTAGGGTGTGATGCTTTTAAGAAATGTGTGTTTTCTTATGCTTATGAGATCGTACAGAGTAGAGGAATACCCCAAATTGCACCTTCAAATAAGGGGATGCATGTGTCTATTGATGAATCAGTTGCTTTGGGAAAATCGGTGTTGTTTGTTGATTCAGAAGATTCAGATAAGTCGATGGATTTGGAATCATCGTTAGCTGCTGATTCTAATTCTGGTGATTCGGGGATATTATAATCAAGTTCGAGCAGTGTAGAGGATAATGATGCTTCTAATAAGGCTAATAAAGTTAATATTTCATCAAACTCAATAGATTCGGAAGCATCAAATACTAATAATTCTAGTTCTGATGATTCAGGGATGTTAGAATCAAATTTGAGTAGTGAAGGGGAGGAAGATTCAATATAGAATCAAATTGGAGATGGCACCGATAATATGAAATCGAGAAAGAAAGCGAATGATGATTTAAACAAGAGTAGTTTAAAGAAGAGAAACATTCCTGGCATACAAAATTTGGTCGATTGCAACGTACAGCATGATAAAGATCTAATGAGTATGGCAAGACATCTAAGACCCTCAATGATTTCTAGGTCTCAAAAGGAAAATCTCGACTCGCAATCCGGGAATGAGGATTCTAAATTACAAACAAAGGATAGCTGCAACACTACATCTGTGCAAAACTTTGATCAAAAAGGAAGAAGAAAGATTGGGACACCAACTGAAGTGAGAAATATTTACGGAAGTCAGATGTGTGTTTATTGCATGGGAAAGGAAGCATGGGAAGGCATACCTTTTAAGAAAAAAACTCTCAGGACAAAAAATCTTGAGTCAATTAAGATGTTGATTAATTCAATAGAGAATGAAGCACACGAACATGTGGAAAAACATAGTTATGTTGATATCGATGCTATGAATCCTAAATCCTTGCTTTAAGTTCAGATTTGGGGATGAGGATCCATCCCCGCTAGAGAAATCAGAATGGGAGAAGGAAATTGATTCTCTTTTTTGTGACTTTGATATGGGTCTTCGAGAATTTGAGTCTGCAAGAATTCTTCAACAGTAATATCACAACTCTCTTTGCTTGATTTTGCTTGATTTGATGTAAACTTTAGTCTTGCTAACTTGATAAGGTCATTATGTACAAAAGATGTAAGCAACTCTAAAATTTTAAAAATTATTGTCAAATATAGTTGATTATGTTGTTACAGAAACCAATTACCAGCCATTTCACATTTTTAATGCACCTTTAGGCTTAGCACATTCATTTTGTGAATTTCCATATCTTCTTCGGTAACTTTGATTTGCCCAAATTAGGCATCTTTTATCTATCTTTTTTACATTTTCTTGTTTATTAATGAGACACTAGTAGCTCGAGAGCCAAGTTGCACCTTTGCATAATCGCTCATCAAGATGAAAAATCGACATGTAACCATGTATTTAGATGAGTTTGGAAGATTATTAATGTTTCGAAGCCTGTTATTGTTGGGTTAAATTACAATTTTTTTTAATAATATGTTTGTGATAGTTGTTGTTTCTTTCATTCTCCCTTTTTCCCGTTGCTTTGCAATATCTCAAAGAGAGAGAATTTTTGTCAATTTTTTATGATAATCTGTTTACATTATGTGCAATTTATCTAGTAGGCACCAATTTTGTTTGTTGATCAACCGAATAATGATGATAACATCATTCCCTAAGATATTGAATGCACTGGGACAGCCTGGTGTAGTTGAGGGGAGCACGATCCTGGTCTAGATTATCAAATAGGAATTAAATGAAGATATTGTTCTGCTGTGATTCTTGAAATTGAAGATATTTTACCACCTTTTGTTAGTAATGAATTTTGCCCATTTAGCTTCAAAAAGAAGTCTCTTACGGTTATTTCTACAAATATTGTTTACTTAGTCCTCTATTATTTTAGATGCTAAACATCATGGTGACGCTAGTTATTTTCTGGAATCTTAGACATCATGGTGATGCTAGGTACTTTTTGGAATATTAGGCATCATGGTGATGTGATTTTTCAGCAAAAATATTATGATAGGTGATTTTTGTCTCATTTGTTGTTATAAGCTCATGCTAAATTATTTGTAAATGCACTCTGCTAGTGACTTGAGTAATTTGATCGATCAAATTTCCAGTCATATTTGATTGTAGAGTATTGGAAGAGTTTGTTTGAGCATATCTCGATAATTAGCTTGACATTATTACTGCACTTGGTAAACTATGACCATTCTTCCCGTGAAACTGTAGATATGAAACTAATTTGACTAGTGTCGTGACTGCAGAGCTGTACATATAATGCATCTCTTGTATATGATAAATATTGTAGCTTTATAGGAGCAAGAATTATTCTACCCATTAAATAATAAAGTATGCATTGAAACATGAAAATAGATAGCAATGAAGTGGCAAAAGGATAGGATGCAATATCTACAAATTAAATGTTTTAAGAGTAAAATTATGTAGATCACACATCTATCTGAAATTCTACTGAACATACTTGAGCACTTGAGAGTTAGGATAAAACACAGAACCTTGACGGTTTGGATTTAGAAAGTCGGGTTTTAAGCAGTTATCAACATATGTTGTTCAAATGGGTATTAAGTCTATTTATCATTTAACAAATTATCTACAGTTCTATTCAGAAAATTTAGGAAGTACTGCAATTTACTGCCCTTATCAAATGTGTTATTTGATTTTTTCTAAGAAATCTCTACTTTTAATGTCATATAATGTGGCCCTGAAATAGGTAAGTAGAGACAGCAGACAATATGCATTGATCAGTTTTTAACATGGACCCAAAATTGATTGTATGTTAAAGCAAGCAGTGAAAATGACTGTCAGCCAAGGAAAGGAAAAGCACAACAATGAACATTATTTTGCCTAAATAAAACCTAAAGAAAAATACATAAACCTCTCAAAACATTGAAATTAGAATCATTGTTTTAAAACAATGTCTAAGGCATATGCCTTGAGATCACATTAGGCTTTAAACATGAACTTTACGCATTTGGCAACACTTTCCCAACTACACAAGGCTTATCCTTCAATTTACAGAAGCTTGAACGAGCCTCTTGCAACACTTTCCCAAATGCACGATTGAAACATTCATTAATCAATAATAAATTACTATCCCATATGGCTTATTACCGTTATTCAAAACTTAAACGAATAAGACAGATACATCTCATGGTGCTTGTGAAAGTAAAAAGATAACGATATATTTAATCCACTTTTAAGCACCAAGGTAATGTTTAAGCCTGGTAAATCAAGAAACAACATTTTAACCCTTTAAGCAAACAGTATTTGCAACTTTAGATATAACTTCTGAAATCTTTGCAGTCGATTATAGAGGTACCAAAATCTGTAAAAGTGAAAATAATTTGATCATCGCAACAATTTCCATATTTAGTGATTGAAATTTCCAAGGTGAATCAACGACTATATTATCACTCTTAATACAAATAAAATAACTTCATTTAAGATATTGGATATTCGGAATGTTCTTCATAACATAAAGAAATAAGCTTTGCAATTAAGAAATAATGTATAAAATCAAAAATGCAGTAGCAAGCTCAGATTTCTTCACCTCAACTCCGATTCACCAGTTAACCAACCAAATGAGCTAGAGCCACAACAGCTCTGCCACTTCTTTATTTATACTCCTGTAAGTGTTCTTCGACAATGGTCTTATTAGCACAAAATATAATGCCGGAGAAATCCCCCAATAAATTTTGTGACATTTGTCCAAACTCAAAAATACTTTACCCATGAATAACATATATTACAACAAATAACCAGAAAGTCACTCAAGAAAGATCAAATAAAAATAAAAAAAAGATACCTTAAAAAAATGTTTAGCAAATCAGCTAGGGATAAAGAAAAATCAGTTTAATCGGCTCAACTAAATCAAAACCATATCAGAAACCTTTAAAAATCAATTTTTTATCCTGTGTAAATGCCTAGTTGGCATGAAATTGACAACGAGCCCACATAAGAAAAAGAGAACACCGAACGGCACAACAATAGTTGCTGCAATCGCCATAACCTTGAAATCCCCCAACTTCATACTACAATTTGTATGTATATGCGTGTATAGAGAAATAAAAGTAAAATAATATATTGATTTTAATTCATTGATAACAGAAAGAGGTAAGATGTAATAAAGGAAGATGAAAATTTGGGAAATTGTGAAATGTAAATAATTTCAAGATTCATAAATAATAGTTGATAGATTCATGGAATGTGAGAGTTATATGTGAGATTGAAGAAAGGTGCACCTCCTGGGTACCCATTTTCAGTCTTCGTAGCGAGATATGAGGTTTATGCTCCATTATGTCCTATATAGAAAAACCCACCTCAAGATTTGAAGAAGATGAAAGCTTAAGTGAGCACCATTAATCTCGTCGGTGTCACCAGAGAAGGATGAAATAGAGTCAGTTAAATCTTGAATAAAGATAAAGAATTTTTTTCCTTTCAAGTAATAATCCTACAAAGAAAAATCATATAAGATTGAAGAAAGGTGCACCTCCTTAGTAACCAATTTCAGTCTTCGTAGCAAGATATGAGGCTTCTGCTCCATTATGCCCTATACAGAAAAACCCACCTAAAAAATTCGAAGAAGATAAAAGCTTAAGTGAGTACTGTTAATCTCGTCGATGGCACCAGAAAAGGAAGAAATAGAGTCAGTTAAATCTTGAATAAAGATAAAGATTTTTTTTTTCTTTCAAGTAATAATCCTACAAAGAAATATCAAATCCACAAGTCCAACCATCAAAGAAAAGAACTTTACACATATAAAAGAAAACCTTTTCAGATTACAATCAGATGAAGCAAGGAAAAATAATTGGTGAAGTTAAAGTCCCTCGAAAAATGGAGAGCAAATTCTAGGAAGAAAGAGTTGGCAAAGGCTGAAGAAGAAAGAAAAATGTTGCGTGCGTCGGATGAGAGATTGGAAAATAGAGAGAAAATTCCGAGAAGAAAGTTGGGATAGGACGAAGAAAAAGGTTGCACGTGTCAGAAAAATGAATAAGAAAGTAAAGAACAAAAACGGCATCACTTTGCCATATGTTAAGGCAAAATGACATCGTTTTGCACTTAGAAGAAGGAAAAATTAAAAACAAAGAGAAAAAAGAGGAAGAAAAATTGGAAGTGGATTGGATCATATTACATCTAGAGTGCACTCCCCCATTGCTTTATTATTTAAAAAAAAAAAAAAAAAAAAAAATTCCTCCCCGCTGGACGGAGGAATTTTTTTTTAAAACACAATTAAGATGTCTGGAACCAATTTTCAAGATAAAATCAAGTTTTTCAAAATACAAATTATTTTGGAAGAATATATTCTGAAATAGTAGATTGATGGAGAATGTGTTGTTGAAAAATAAGGAAACGTTATTAATGTGATGGAAAATATAATTTTATTAAAAAATATATTATTGAAAATGAGTAGAAGAATGAAAATGAAAATTTTAATGTGTATCAAATATGGGCAAAATCAAATTCTTCAAAGTATTATTCAAACTCCAATACGTCAAAATTGGAGGACTGGATGAGTGAAAAATGAGAGAATAAACAGTAACATATCGTTGGATTAATATTGCATCCACAGTAGCAAAGAAGTGTCTTTTTTAATATAGTAGGAAATGAATATAATTTGATTTCCAATTAAGTGAAAATGATGATAATTAACATATATGGACATGAATAATAAACTGTATCATTGAGTTTGAAATTTTAATTAATATTAATTAATGAATGTTAATATTAATATTGATTAATTGAGAATTAATAACAAGAACATTGAATGTGAAATTATAATTAATATTAATTAATTTATGTTAATGTTTATTAATTGAGAATTAATTATAGTATTTATCATAGTTTGTAAATTAAATATATATTGAAAAACGAAAAATAATTGAGTTATACGAGGGTTATAATTGTCCAAAAAACGATTCTCACTTGATGTGATATTTAATATATTATAAATTAAGTTCATATTTCGCCCCATTTTATAAATCTCATTTTTTTTCTTAAACTCATTTTCAATCACACATTTCGTAGACTGACAACTTTTATTTACTTTTCAATCACACATTTTATAACTTTTTATTAAAATCTACTAATTTTTAGATAAATCAAACGAGGGCTAAATTAAGTTCCTTTTACTAATATATTTTAGAAAGACTATTTTATTCTTAGCTTTAAATAAAATATAAAAATACAAAATTCATCTCCTACAACAACCCTATTGGAAACCACCACCACATGTCGTCGCTGCTACCATCATAGTTCTCATTCCAAAATATATCCATTCCCATTTTATATTTAATCACCGTCACCACAATCACCACTTGATTTTACGAAATTAGAGGGGGATATTTCTTTCCCTAGATTTTTGTTGTTATTGTTTCCTACCTTAATTTCGCAATAACAAGGGGGAGAAATCCCTCCAAATTTTACAATTCAGAAAGGGGGTTTTCTCCTTAAATACGTAATAACGGAGGAGATCTCCCCTTGTAAGATAATAGAGTTAATAAAAAGATGATATAGGAATAAAAAAGGTAAGCAAGATGAATGATTCCTCTTAGGGAAAGAAAGTAGAGCTCTTAAAAAGTTGGATGTATGGTTGGGGGGAAGAAAAGCTTATTTTGGCAAGAGGTGTTTAGAAATGTGAAGGAGAAAAAAAAAGATGGACTTAGATATTCTAGGATCAAGAAAATAAAGATATGATGTGAAGCATTGTTGTCAGACTCGACCCGGACAATCTAGCGGATGGGTTAATGGTTCGACCGGTGACCCGATGGTGGGATCAGCAGGTCAATTCTTGTTAAATATATTATTAACTATTTATTGAATAATAAAATTTTGACATCTTCTAATACTAACTAAATTAACCTTATATAATTTAAGTGACTAAAGATCAATTTCTATGTCAAAATTTAACAAATTGTAAATCCTACATAATGAAATATGGATTTGAAGTAATAAACAACCATTGATGAAAGACTAATTTATGTGGCAAAAATAAACAAGATAGCTTCATACACTATAAGAACGTTCTTGCAAAAATAAAATTAACATTTAAAAAATAATCATGTATAAAGCTCGTGCTACAAAGTAAATTATTCGAAATAAATCAATACTTTCTCAATTAAGAAGACTTAGAGCGCGTCCATGACGGGGTATCAGACATAAATTCTCCAATTCATTCGCCATGTACCAATGATGGAGTCTTAGTCATACTAAAATTCTCGTTTTCATTGTTTGTATTGAATCCATTTTTATTATCATTGTCATCATTGCCATCAAGATCAATATCAAGATTATCAAAATGCAATTCATCTGGAAAAAGTATAAAATTTAACATTACATCATATGTATTTTAATAAAAAGAAGAAACAATAGTATCAGTTGAACAATTACCATCATTTTTATCGTTTTGCACAATATATGCACCTAAATCACGGTAAAATGTTTCCAACTCATCATCTCCCAGATTCGGTGGTTCCTCCTCTAATACCAAATTGTCATAAATGACAAACCTTTCAAAGTCGATAGGATCATAATTTCGACCTTGAAATGATTCCTAAACAATGTTAGTTATACAAGTAAAACAATCAAATATAATTATAGTAAAAGAAAACCAAATAAATAATAAAAGGATGAAAACTTTTATTTAAATTACATTATTGTTATTGCAATCTTAAATTGTAGTGAACATATACAAGATTATTAAGTCTTTGGTGCTCGAGTCTTTTTCGCTTTTTAGAATGGATATGTTCAAACATACTCCAATTACTCTTGCAACCTAAAGAACTGCATGTTTGACTTAATACTCGAATTGCAAGTGTTTGTAGGTTTGGTGCAATGCTACCCTAACACATCCACCATTCATCTGTAAAAAAATAATAACCACTTAAAATATGTATGATATATACACTAAAATTGAACTAAATAATACAACAAAGTACATAATATAATATTTATTTTACTAGGAGCCATTTTATGGCGATCAGCTACAGTAGATAAAACGTTCAAAGTTACCATGTGCTTGCCTAAATATTCTCATTTCACTAGTCAATTTGCTTCTTAAATATGGTTGATCATAAGCATATCTCTCAATTACATCTAAAAGTCCCGAAATAGTTTGTTTATGATTTTCCATATCTGGATTATTATATTGAAAAGAAGGGTTTAACCAATATCCATCAGCATGAAGATTCTTACGTAACTGCATATCTCATTGATTCAGAATAATTTGTAGATAATGAGCAATTATTGTCTTCCTTCTTTGAAATCTACGTTCCATTTCATTTTTTGCCACCTGAATAGCTTCATACATGTAGCCCATTGAAGGCTTTTCATCACTATCAACAATTCGTAAAACATGAACTAGGGGTTCAGTAAGTTGCACAATAGTAGTACACTCTTTCCAAAACATATAATCGAGTACAACGTCAACAAATCTTTTTCCTTTGCTTTCCTTAGCATATGAAGATATTGTCCAATCTTTAGATGTCACCATTGCTCTTAATGAATCTTTTAGGGCTAGTATGCTTTGTAAAACTATAAAGTTGGTGGAAAGACGAGTACGAACAAGTCGGATTATTTCCTTTCCTCCAGTAAACTTCCTCATCAAATGCAAAGGGTAGCAATGATTGTATATATATTTTGTGATTTTTTTATGCTTGAAATACGACATTATTAACTTCATCCAGTTTTTCAATATCATGAAACATTAGATTTACGCAATGGGCTTGACATGGAGAACAAAATAATGTTTGAAACTCTCGCTCCAATAACATACCAGCAGCAACGTAATTTGCAGCATTGTCCGTCACCATATGGACCACATGTTCTGAACCTACAAATAACACAATATCTCGAAACAACCTGTATAACATATCAACACTTTTTTATTGATCTAAAGCATCTACGAATTTTAAGAATATCGTTCCTTTCGGACAATAAACTAGAAAATTAATGAGAGTTCTACATTGATCTGTCCAACCCTCTGTCATAATTGTACAACCAATCGTCTTCCAAGTTGAATGGTAGCTATCAACATAATTCTCTACCTCCTTAACATTTCTAGCCAACAAATAACCACGAAAACTATGAAAGTTTGGACCTTTATCGCGAGGACCCATACTAGCTATGGCGTCTACACTTGGTTGATAATACACTGAATTTACAGCATTGCAAGGAATGCAAGAATCAATCATCCATTTCGACATAGTAAGATCACATTTTTCTATAGCTTCTTTACTCAAAAGAACACTTTCAATAGTAGGTTGGTTACCAGGTCCTGTTCTTGGCATGAAGTAAAAATCAATTCCTTTTTGTTCTTTTAAAACTTTAGTTCCCACTCATTTTCTTTCACTTTTACCCATAATTATACCTTTTCCTTTAGAACTGGGGGATGGTTTCTTGAACATCATTATCATGCAAATCTCTATACATTTGCTCTTCTTGTTCCCTATAATAAGAACTATGTGGATTCCACTCTTCAAGAACTTCTTGAGTTTTACGCTTCTTTGCAACAAAGTTGTCCAAGTTTTCTTTCATTTTGAATCTTACATTATGAGGTACTTTACGACACGAATCGAGGAAAGTTGGAGTAAAAAAATGGTGGAAGAGAAAAAGGCGAAAGATCAAAGTTAGAATAAAAGGCAAGGAAGAAAGCGGTTGAATTATGAGGATGGAGAAGAGAGTTGATTAGTTGTACACAAAGTCAGTCAAGAAGAAAGGTATGCACCAAGCCTCCGGAAAAGATTATTAGTAACATTTAAGTCTCTACTAGACGATTTTTTTTGTTGGAAAACAATGTAGCCTACAGTGAATTGGGCTCTTGAGTAATGAAATGCGGTCTTATCACTCTTTAAGTTGTTCAATTAACTCTTATATTTTAATGCAAAATTCATTGTTTCCAAAACTACCCTCAAAATTGTTTTGAACTATCAACAAAAAATTGTCTCTGCGCCATTGAGGCTTGTAACAACCCAAATTTTTAAATTCAAATCGTTACCAAAAGTTTACTTTAAGCTTTAAACAATGTAGCATGCAATAATATATAAAATTATGTAGCGGTAATTTACTCAAATTCATGTAGAAAAAAATTATATATTCATTTATAAAAAGGAAATAACGAAGATTTTTCTACGGCATATCTTTATCGTATACATTTGGAAAGATCAAATAAAATCAATCTACAATTTAAGAATTATGGACATAATTTTCACATATGTATAATAATTACCATTTGATTTTATTAAATTCATGTATACGTATGCAGTAACCAATATCTTTGAAACATTAGCAAACTTTTCCCAAAACTTTGATTTGTTGCAGCCGTCACCTCTAACATTTTCAAACGTTGTAGGTGAGACCATTTTGGATAGTTTCCATCCATAATTTCGTCAGTTGACCAAAAATTTAACTTTGACCAATTTTTTAATATTTTAAGAATGGACAAAAGAGTAACTTTCAATTTATTAAAGAAGAAATAAACAAAAAAATCACACCCACCCACCGGTGTCTTCTTCCTCACAGTCTACAACATTCATTGGCCTATTCACATCGATTCCTCGAAAAAACGATCTGGTCTCAGCAATGCGGTCTGGGATTTTTGGAAAAAAAAATATATATATATAGATTTTCTCTAAATGGGGTTTTCATTTTTTGCTTCTATATTTTCATTTTATTTGAAATTTAATTTCTGCCAAAAAGAGGCGGAAAGTCTTAAAAGAAAGATAATTTTCTATGAAAATCAAAAGTTGTTACAATCATTTTGTCATAAATTAAACGTGCAAGCACAGAGTTGGCAAAGAAAAACATATGAAAATGATAAGATTCATGTTCTTCACAAAATAAGGTATAAAAAACAGAAAACAGAAATTTACCAACATGTGAGTTTAACCTATCTTTCTCATGATAATGCATAAAAGGCAAAGCAGACTTCATTAGATTCAAGGGAAAATTGGGTGTGGGTGGATCTAGATTCTTGTTATGTGGGCATCTCAAGCTCAAACTTAAATCATCATCTTCCTCATCAATATATATTTTCTATTACTCCTCTTTAAAGAACCTAAGAACTTTTTTTCTCTTTATGTACGACTTGGCCTTTATAGTGATGAGAATCCAAAAGAGCAAAGAGGTGGAGGTGGGGTGTGTGTTTTTTTTTTTTTTAATATGATAAATGGAAAACCACTCTTTTGTCGCTTCTTAAAATACTAAAAATGTGGTCAAAGTTAAATTTTTGGTCAACTGACGAAATTATGGACGGAAACCATCCAAAAGGGCATCAACTGCAACTTTGAAAAGGTTAGATGTGACAGCTGTAACAAATCAAAGGTTCGAGAAAAATCTACTAATGTTTCAAAGGTTTGGAATTTTTGCTGCAATTATCCCATTAATTAATTCAACAACACTGTATAAAGTTAAGGTGCAAGTTTAGTTTTCCTCCATTTTTTTCATCAACAAATACAAGGACACAAGATATGTGGCGGGTCTCCCAAAAATTAGTTCAGTTCTATACTAATATCTAATTCCATGGACGAATTCATGCATATCTCATTTTATTATACATGATAGACAACATATATCCTATCATATTGATGTAACCAATTTAACATAGCACCAATGCAGTTCTTGAGCAAAACGTGTCCTAAAATCAAGTAAAAGGAAAGAGATCAATAAATTAATTAAACTAAGGTTAATACTAAAATTTAATATTTTCAGTCACTTTACACCGAATCTGATTTATTAAATCCAATGAATTCGACACACCGACAACATCTCATTGTCCACCAACCAACGACCCATTTTAACCCATAAGAGGTAGGGAAAATGTTGAGTATACAGTAATACTTAGTAGAACACGAGTTATTGTGCAATTCCGAATAAAAGTATTAAATCATGAGTAAAAAATATCATACAATCATATCATCTATAATATCATCAAGTGAGAATCATATTTTGGACGATTATTGCCCTGCTACCATTCAATTATTTCAATAATATCTTATTTTTTTCGTTTTTAATATATATATATATAAATATTATAATTAACTCATAACTAATTAACATTCACATTCCTTTAATTCATATTAATTACAATTTCACATTCATGTCCACGTTAGGGATGACAAAAAAAATCCGACAAACCCGATATCCACGGGCCTCGCCCCAAACAAGGCAGGGATTAATGACTTAATCGGGTATTTGGGTCGAAGACGGGGCGGTAAATTTTGCCCCGGGTAGGGGACAAGTAACTGGTACCTTGCCCCGTTTAATGTTTTTAAAAAAATTCAATACTTTAGATGAAAAATCCCACGAAATTTCATTAGTTCTAATAGAAAATAACAATTAAAATTATTCCTAATGAATGTGGGTAATAAATTGAATTATCAAAAACTTAAAATAAATAAATAAAATGTGGTGGTAAACGGGGCAAGGGCCTCACCCCGCCTTAAACGGGTAATGGGAAGGGGACGGGAGCGGGGAATTGCTTGACGGGGTAGGGGGCGGGGGAGATTGCCCCGACCCCACCCCATCTCGTTGTCATCCCTAGTCCACATTCATGCACTTGTTATCAATTTTAAATTAATTAACATTCATATTCATTTAATTAATATCACATTCAAGATTGCAATTCATTATTCACATTTATGTATGTTAATTAGCATCCAATTTCATTTAATTGAAAATTAATTTATGTTCATTTAATATAAATAATTTTAACATTCATTGTCACCTTTAAATTATTTGGTATTAATTCTAAATTAATCAATATTTACGTTAATTCATGTATCATATTTAACATTCATCTTCATTTATGCATTTAGTTGTAATTCTAATATTTATGTTTAAGTATGCATTTTACTATTTGCGTGCATGTATAATAATTGACATTTATTTTTAAGGACTTGCATTTCTCTTCTATTTCGATCAAAAGGGTAAATAGAGTGACAAGTATTATTTTCATAGCACTCATAAAGTATTTCATAACGTTCAACTCTGACTAGTATTTTTTAAAATCGGTAAGAGCTCATAATATATCATATATTGGTACCAAATGACAATATCATATATTTCATTAACCTAATATTTATTAACATGAAGAAATAAAATTAAACAGAATGAACCACTTGCAAAATAAAAGAAAACGACCCCACGCTCCAAACTTTTCAATTTTTTTCACAAAAGACGTGAAAATTGCTACTGCATATCAATCATTTACCTTCCCTTCCCGTGAGATGTCACCTTATGTGGTGTAATTTTATCTTCCTTCATGGGGTGTGTATATATTATCGAATAATTCTGCTTTGCTAGAACTATTCATTTACAAAAAATCTACAGAAAAGATAATTCCCTAAAATATCCTTTCACAAAGAATTTGCACCTAGAGCCACTATAATAGTATAGAAAACTTCAATTGAGGCCACAAGAACTTAAGAACATAAAATTCTACCCCATAAATCATAATATCAAATGAGAAGTCATAAAACTCATAAAATTAGCAAAATTTATAAAGAATCAAGGTACACTCTAACTCTGAGATTTTATATATCTATAACTAATAATATATTAGATCTTATCAAATTAAGAAGATATATAGAATACACAAAAAATTAAAAAATTCCGCCCTCTGCGTACCTTAGTGCAAATGATATCAGAGTCATGTTACGAACCTAAGATAATGATAAATATAATAGATGAAGAAAATATAATTGAAGAATTTCTGAAAAATGTTGAAAAACATCAGGAACAAAATTATCCTTATTTACCACAAATAGTACAAATGAAAGTTTTGAAAATGTACACAAAAGACTGGAGAATCTAGAATATAATATACAAATAGGAAATGCTATTTTAGATAAAAAAATCTTAAGGAAAAAGATAGGATTATAATTAATTCACTTCAAAATTTCAGGATGACACAAAAAGATAAAAATAAAGGAAAAGATCATGAGGTAAATCAATATATGATTATAGAAGTTGAAGAATTAGAACAAAAACTATTAAAATCTACTGGCGAAGAATATAATGAATACAAAAAACAGTTAGAAGAATTAACTGAAAAAATTAAAAATGCAAAAATGAATACTAATCTATTATCTAGTCATAATATAAAAATAAAATTTAGTAGTGATGAAGAATATGACTATCCTTATGGAACACCAATACCTAATAAGGATGATATTAATCAATATAGAAAAATACAAAAAAGATACACTGAAAATGTAAGAAAACAATCTATAAAATAAATTAATCCAATGAAATCTTATAATGAACCAATCCACACAATAGGAATATGGTTAGATCTTGACTGTATAGATAAATATAAAGTTATTAAAACATGGATAAAAAATACAGATTTAGCTATGCAATTTAATAAATGAGAAACATATACAACCTTTGGGTTTATAAAAAATACATTAACAAGAATTGTTTTTGAATGGTGGAGAAAACTACCAGAAAATATAAAAAGAAGGAGAAAATATGGAGAAAATTCAACTGAAGCATTAGATAATAGAAATACATTGAATGAGCAAAATATACAAGAAATATTAAAAAGGTTTGAAAGAGCCCTGAGAACAGAATTCTTAGGACACGGATTCAGAGCTGATGAAGATACTAAGAAACAAGAACAATATAATGAAAGAACAATATCAATGGAAAATTTGAAGATATGTGACATGTGTGAATTAGATAAATATACATGTAAATTCGAAGAAATATATTATGTATTGAACCAAGAAAATAAACTGATACTAAAGTCTTATTTTACAAAGTTACCATTCACATGGGGAATTAAGTTACTAAAGGAATATGAAGAAGTATTACCTCTTGGAGAAGAAGAATTAGTAAATTTAGATAGTCTTGGATGTAAGATTGAATTTACAAAAAAGAATGATAAGCACTTGGTGTAGAGAAGTTTTAGAAAATAAGAAAGCATACAAGATAAGAAAAAACTCTTTGTGTTGCTACAAAGACAATTTGGATGTTACAAAAAGAAATATAAGAAACATAAAAGAAAATTCAAAACCTACAAGAAGTTTTAAACCGCGTAAGAAATATTTTGAGAAAAGAAATTGGAATGGAAAGCCCAAACCAAAATATATTGAGAAATATAGATGTTTCATCTGCAAATAAGAAGGACACATTGCCCCTCAATGTCCTAAAAGGAAAGATAGACAGAATGTAAAAACTCTTAAAATTTATGAACAATTCCAAGATGATAGTGATTTAGAACCAATTGAATATTTTGAAAATTTAAGTAGTGAATGCAGTAGCATTTATGAATTAGATACATCCTCATCAGAAGAAGATTCTGACGAGATAGTATATATGAATTAAGAAATACAAGAAATAGACTAGGAAATAGAAGTAGAGACAATTGAGGAAGTTGAAAACTCAATAAAATGTATAAACCAAGAAATCACATTTGATGCTAGAAGGTAAAAATGAATAACAAAAAAGATATTAGATTTACAAGAAAAAGACGTATTTCATTAAGGATTCTTAAGAATACTATCAAGAGTAAATAAAACAATTATAAATATGAACTACAAAAAAATATCTATCAACATATAAGATATAATGGAAAAAGCAAGAATCCATATAATCACAAAAGAATGGGTAAAACAAAAGTTATCCAAAATTTCAGAAAATGTAAGAAGTAAGTTAAAATATATTGAGATACGAGGAATCCAAATCATGGTGAAATGATTCTTTAGGGAATGTATGAATATACCAATAGAAATATATTGTATGGACAATAGAATCTTATAAGATCCTATAGATGCTTATTAGAAACTATTATATGAAATTTAGTCTACCAAAAGATAATATTCAAAGTAAAACCAAACTATGCGGTATCACCGATTAATGAAAATATTGACCAAAGTTTCAATTTATATTATAGAATTGGAAACTTAAAAATGTTGCGAAAAAGTAATGCTATTAGTATTAGTATAAAATCAATTTTTACTTTTAGTACTAGCCATCACAACAATCTAAGGAAGATAACTATAATATTATCATACATAAAGACTTTGAAGAATTAGCTCAATATATACCTCCTAGAAAATACCAAGAACATGAAGTTACCATACCAAAACAAATAATGCTTGATTTTCATAAACAAGCAAGAGAAATCAATTTTGAAGGAAGATTGATAAGGAGAAATAGTGTAAGCTTAGAAGGAGAAAATCTTATTGCAAGATTCCCTTCCAGACAAAATTCTAAGATAAGCCAACTTAGAAAACTAAGTATTACTGAACCATCAAGTTTGCAATACTATATCAAAACAAGATATATTAATCAAGAAGGATACAAGAAAAATCTTCTTGTCCTTATAGATACTGGAGTAGATAAAAGTCATGTAAATGATAAATTTGTTAGCCATTTATTAGATTTCAAGTTACCAGAACCATATATATTCAAGGATTATTTGGGAAAAATCTTGAAATAAGAAAATATTTAAGATATTCCCTTATATTTGTAGGAGATGATCAGAAAGAATATACTAAAAAAATAATTCTATATAAAGATGAATTATATGAAATCAATCGTTCACATATATTATTAGGAATGAACTTCCCTAAGAAATTTAGTTCTTATAAAATTTGTCAAGGATACTTGAAGATAACACAATCATCATATCAATAATAGATGAAAATATGAAACCAGTGTTATCATGAAAATAGTAATTAGTACTAATCTCATGAGCCCATATATTGAAATTACACTCAATATAAGAAGCTATTGCAAAATCAAATTGCATGCTTATCTAGATACTGGAAGTACAATAAGTTTATGTTTATCAAATGTACTACCATCTGAATACTGGAAATATAATTCAAAGAAATTTGTCATCGCTACAACAGTAGATGGAAACAAGGTAATATTTAGCAAATATACTACACAAGTACCTTTTCTAATATCATTTAGAGAAGTATATGTTGATACAATATATATGTCAACCACAATTGGATGTGATATTTTATTAGGACAAAATTTTCTACTAAAATATGCATCATTTATCCAATATATTGACAGATATATGTTCACAACTCTTTGTACACATAAGATATTTACACCAAAAATAACTAAAGCTGTTAGTATAGCGCACAAAAAAATTAATCATTAGAGTTTTTCAACCCAGCGTGGTGGATGTTGGAGTAAAGAAAAATTTAAACCAATTACAGTTCTAAAAATGACAATAGAAGATAAGTCAGAAAAATTTAAAAAATAAATTTCTGAAACATATTCTGAAAATTCATTAGAAAAATGAAACACGAATAAGGTAAAAGCAAAGATAGAACTAATCAATCCAAATAGTAAGGGTTAAACCGATAAAATATAGTGTAGAAGACCAAAAAGAACTTAAAGACTAGATAAAAGAACTATTAGAGGCCAAATTGATTAGGCCTAGTAAAAGCTCACATAGTAGTCCAGTCTTTATGGTTAGAAAACATAGTAACATAAAAAGAGAAAAAGCCACGATGGTGATAAATTATAAAAAGTTAAATGAAGTTACTAAGTTCGATTGATACTACTTGCATAATAAGGACACCCTTATTAAACAAGTAAAGAATAAGAAGATATTTTCAAAATTTGATTGTAAGTCAGGGTTTTGGCAAATCATACTTACAGAAGAAAGCAAACCATTAACTGTATTTAGTACCCCTAGTCCTTTAGGACAATATGAATGGAATGTAATGCCATTTTGGTTGAAAAATGCACCACAGATATTTCAAAGAACAATGGATAAGGTAATCAAACTAATCATTCATTTCTCCATTGTTTATGTAGATGATTTACGTATTCATTCAAATGATATAAATGAACATATTGAGCATCTTGAGAAACTTTGTTATATTATAAAAAATACGGTATTACACTTTTTCAAAAGAAAGCTGAGATAGCTAAAACAGAAATAGAATTTTTGGGATTATTTATAAAAGAATAAGAATTGCAACTGCAATCTCATATTGGTGAAAAATTTCAAGAATTTCCTGGAGAAATCAAAGATAAAAAAAACAATTACATAGTTTTCTTGGTATATTAAATTATGCTGAAAGATTCATTGAGAATTGTGTCAAGTTAAAAAATTATTTTCTCCCAAAGCTAAGAAAGAACGTAATATGATCTTGGGAAGAACAAGATTGTGAAAATATAAGAAAGCTAAAAGAGGAATTAAAAGTTTTGCTTAAACTTGTAATTCCACAAGAAAAAGATTTCTTTATCCTTGAAATTGATGCTTCAGATAATTACTGGGGTGCAGTATTAAAGATTATAAAGAATCATAAAAAATATAAATGTGAAAAGAATTGTTATTGTCCTGAGATACTTGCAGGATATACACCAGGAATGTTCAAGAAAGTTGAAACAAGATATGAGACGAATAGGAAAGAACTCATTGCTGTGAAGCGAGGAGTACAAAAATATGAAGATTATTTATTGCCAAAAAAGTTCTTGATTAGAACTAATAACACTCAAGTTAAAGCATTTTTGAAAAATAACGTTGATTCATCTATTGCCAACAGATATATTATCAGGATTGAATATATAAAAGGAAAAACTAACTTTCTTCATGATTATCTTAGTAGGGATAAAGCTAGAACAATTGAGGACGAAAGTCCAAATTATTGAGATAAAAGTTTCCTACTTAGAAACACAAATTCAAAACATACAAGATAACATTTGAAACAAAACAAATATAGCCCTTGAGGCAGAAGTAACATGTACCAAATCTAGTATCCCTTCACAATGACTTATGAATACTAGCGCTTTTCCCGAGGATAAAGGGAAAGAAAAGAAGGTAATAGGAACCCCTTCACAAGGAATACTCAAACCTATTACTGGCAAAGAAGATATGAAAAATCCCATAAGGGATATACAAGATATCAAAATTAGCGAAGATAGCTCTTCATCGAGTCAAAATTTACCAAAACTAACTATTGTAAATATCGATCCAAAAGATATTGTCAAAATATATCATGGAGTAAAGCTTTCCAAAAAGGATAACTATAAAGAAGTGATATTCTTTATTGTTATTTTTAATATATTATCCGACTGGTATTTTGAAATAGGAAAGTGGATGAAAACTCTCCACTATGAAAAATACAACAAGATAGATTTTTATCCAGGAACACCAGCCAACTGGGTAAAAAGTTGCTTTGAAGTGAGAAATATACTATGTATATGTCCTAGCAAGGACCTCAGAGAGATAGCCCAACTTCTGGCGCGATGTCTGGAAAGTGATAAAGAGATATACTGAAGTTGTCAAAAGTACAAATATATACATCAGATTCCACTCAACACTTATGGAATGAGATTCTGTCCTTGAATATATGCAGACATCGTTCTATGTTATCAAAATTGGACTTACAAACCGACATTTTTTTGCCAACTAATCAAAAAGTTGTTAAAAATTGTTATCAAGATATCATTAATATGATGCCCTACAAAAGAGCAAAAGTGTATAAAGAGATATTTGAACATGTAACTCAGTTAATTACTGAGAAAGAAAAGATATGGATCCGTCCCTCCGAAGAATATATAATTTATTTCAATGCAAGGATCCCTACAAAGGATGAAGATATGTATCTTCTTGACAACTTACTGTCCACTATAATTTCAAATCAAGTTAGTGGATCAGAAGATATGTCAAAAGAATTGTGCAAGATACTCTGGGATTATAGTGATCATCATTGTGAACACTGTGTTGTGGAAGATATGAGCCAAGGAGCATCTCTCAATAGTAACGAATTCCCCGTAGAATTCTTTGATTCGAGGATGGAAAAGCCTTTATCACTACTTTAATAAATCACTTTATTAAAGAAAAAATGTGATCACTAAAAGACAGAAGATAATGCAAAGAAGATTATGATCTTTTCACCCACTGGTAGATCAAAAGTTACGATCCAACTCAAAAGATAAGACCACCTAACACCACCCAACAAAGGAGAGTGGAAGACAAGAAATAATGGAGGATACCTGTGAAGATAAGATTTCAGAAAAAAGACACTAGAGGACAGAAGATAGTGGGAGACACCTTAAAGATAAAGATTCTTCAAGACCTCTATAAAAGGAGAAGGAGTGTTCAAAAGAAGATCAACTCGAATCCACCACTTGTATTCCGAAAAAATTATTATCTAGTTTTGAAGATAGTAAAGCTTGTAATAAGGTAATCACTTATGGATTCTAAACTTCATAAGGTGAGTACCAAAGGTATGTAATTATAATATGTAAGCATGCACTATTTCAGTCTATGAATATTAAGATGAAGTTTGTTATGTTCAACAAAACTTTCATAAAAAGATTTCGTTAAGTTTCTCATGATTCCTCGACAGTACAGATAGAGATTTTAAAAGATTTTCAAAACATTGTTTTTGAATGGACGTTAGCCATGCCAAAGTACCCGTCTTGATAAATGTTTTAGGGGGAAATGGTAGATTTCTAACAAAATTATAGCACCTTGAGTATGAGTTTATCTTTTAAAATTTCGTTCTAAGTAAGAATTTGATTTTGAAAAAGAGTTTGAATAGAGATGAAAACAGAGACTATGAATTCTGTGAGATAGTGTCTATGGCAACACAGCTAGTTTCTAGAGTGAGAAATGCAACCTTAATTGAAAAGCTTTTTTGCGGAAGTAGTTGTGGACCCAATGATTTCAAAACATTTTAGATATTCATCTGATTCAGAAGATTGATTAAGTACATGCAAAGCAACTATAAGGACATACTAGAGGGAAAACTTAGTTATTTCTATTGGGTTATTTTCACAAATGGTCACTGAAGTTACCTAAAAATTTCAAAACGGTCACTGAAGTTTCTAAGTTTCAGAAACGGTCACTGAATTTTCAGATTTTTTGGCCAAGTTTGATACAATTTTTCGACAACTTTCGACCACCAAAACCGTCGATTTCAGATACCGTTGGAAAGCTCAAGATGTCCTCTTCAATTACCATCAAAAATCTCCCCAAAACTCCAAGTGATTCGGCCGGAATAAACCCACAAAGTTGGCAACCGAAAATTGTAAAAATCTGGCTAGATTTTCAGATTTTTTGGGCAAGTTTGAGGCAATTTTTCGGCAACTTCTGACCACCAAAACCGTCTATTTCGGATACCTTTGGAAAGCCCACAATGTCATCTTCAATTATCACCAAAAATCTCCCCAAAACTCCAAGTGATTCGACCGGAATAAACCCACGAAGTCAATTACCCAAACTGGGCAGATTTTCGGACTTTTTTGGTAGCTGACTTCATGGGTTTATTCCGGTCGAATCCCTTGGAATTATGAGGAGATTTTTGGTGATAATTGAAGAAGACATTGTGGGCTTTCCAATGATATTCGAAATTGGTGTTTTTGGTGGTCGGAAGTTGCCGAAAAAATGCCGCAAACCCGTCCAAAAAAATCTGAAAATCTGGCCAGATTTTCACAATTTTCGGTTGCCGACTTCGTGGATTTATTCCGGTCAAATCACTTGGAGTTTTGGGGAGATATTTAGTGTAATTGAAGAGGACATCGTGGGCTTTCCAACGGTACCCGAAATTGACGATTTTGGTGGTCGGAAGTTGCCGAAAAATTGCCTCAAACTTGCCCAAAAATATGAAAATTCAGTTACCGTTTTGAAATTTTCAGGTAATTTCAGTGACCATTTGTGAAATTAACCCTATTTTTATTGATTACTGTAAGTCACTTATATGCTTTTATACGCTTATGTTTTGATTACTATTAATTTATATGAACAGTTCACAAGCATCCACATTCAATGATAATTTTCTTAAATTATGTTTAAATGAAAGAGATATTTCATTCTTATTAAGTATAGTTGAGAAATCTGAAGATATACTTCCTGTTGGTCAAGAAAAACTTGAAGAAATATATTTTGATATAGATTATGCTTGTAAACATAACATAGGATTTGATCATGTTGAAACTTATAAAGAAATAAAAAATATCAAAGACTTCATAACTAAATTTGAAGATATAAAAGAAGAAGTTTCAGAAGGAATTATTTCTGGATATATAACTAAAAAAGACCAACCTAGAGCCTTTGAAAAACTAACAAAATATAAAGAATATTTAGAACAAATTGAAAAGTTTAAAAATAGTATGAACCACGAAGAAATGGAAGAAAGATTTAGAGAAATTCAAGATAATACCAGTGAACTAAGATTTGGAGAAATTAGGATACTCCTTGAAAAACTAAGAAGAGAAGAAAATCAAGAAAAGTGGGAAACAAATTGTAAAAACTATTAGATATCACTCAATACGAGCAACAACAATACTTGATTCGGCTAGAAGAACTAAGATTCCCAGGATTAATTCTAAGAAGCTACGATCCAAATGGATGAATTGTGAGAAATAACCCTGAAAAATCTAACAACTAAAAATACAAGACATATTCTGCAATATCATTAAGGGCAAAGTAGCGTTTTTAATAGAAGCTATTTTGTATTATTAAAACCTCTATGAGTATCTAGTAAAATTCTAGCAAAATTCTTTTGGTAGTGTAGCATAACCCTATATTATCACTCATAAATCCTTAAAACAACTTTATTAATTACAATTTAAGGTAATATCTTTCAACTTCAATAACTTGTACTTAATTTATCCGAATTAATTTTTTCTCAAACCTAACATAGATTATTAAATATGAGCTATTCAACGAGCTCAATATTGATATATTTATCATCGCTCTATCAACATCTAAATTTTTGCCCAAATAAAATTGAATTTATTACATATATCACTTTAGTCCACCGATTTTTCGAAATTTTAAAAATATAACATATAATTTTATTTTATTCTATAAAATTTCGAGGACTTTACAATAAATTTGGAATTTTGTCATTGAGAGTATAATGAAAAATCAATTTTCGACTATTGTAAGTCTACTACACAAAAAATTGCGGCAGTCGGATGAGTAGATACTTTTAATTAATATGCGACTGTTGAAAAAATTGGGAAAATTTTATAATGCCAAATAAAGATTGCCGAATAGGGGATTAAAGAACTTTTTAGGCGGAGTTGTAAGGGCGATTATTTTTGGAATTTCTTACCCAAAAAAAGTTTTACAACTTGTGAAATTTGTTATTCTATAAAATAACATTAATATGATTTTAGTCAGTCAACAGAAACCAAAAAAAAATGTAATTACGGACATAATATACATTTTCATGGTAACATACGAAATTTATAAAATAATCAAATAGTAGGAAAATTCATTATGATCATGTTTGGTCTTACTTCTTTCGCGAAAGACCAGATCATTAAACCTCATAGTCTTGCAAGGGCCTTACTATTATCATCAGACTCAGTATCTCCATAACTTCCGAATCTGACCGATTCATCGGGTTTGAATGCCGTCATCACATCAGCAAAAATGATTTTCCTATTTTCTGCGTACACTTTTCCATCCCAATTCCTCTCTACCAGCTCCATCCCCAGCTTTGCCGCAGCATCCACCGTCTCCTCGACGCTATCATGTGCGGAGTCCACGATTCCCCACTAAAGCCCATCCCAAGAGTGATTTTTGCGGATTTCAAAAAGACCTCCCTCCATACCTTCGAGGATGTGATTTTTGCTTTTCATGATTTGCACAAACCAAGAAGGTATTTTTCATCCGGATGTTGAGCTCGCTCATGTAGATAAAGCATCGGTCCTTGCGCATCACCATGTAGTCATAGCTTAGGGCTAGAACAAAGCCGACGGGCAAGGCGTGGTCGGGTGAAGGCAGTAATGGTGGGCATAGGCAGGGACGGAGCCAGCCCGTCGAAGAAGGGGAGTCCCAGAGTTGAAGGGGTAGGGGTCCATGGGGGTTCGGGGGCAACGCTCTCGAAATTTTTTTTCGAAATATTATCTGTTAAAATGAGATAAGATGATACTTTGTTGTGAAAAAAGGAAACAAAAGAACATAAATTAATGTACATTAATTGAATACCTAAAAGATGGTAATGTCTTCATGAAGACATGTCGGTAATCGACAATTTTTTTTTTTGGCTCTTACAATTCTACTGGTTCAAACTTTAAAATTAGAAGTTAAGACTTAGACATATATACATAATGCATTTAAATTTTTATAGCTAATAATCTAAAATTTTAGCATTCTCGTTTAGTTAATAAGATGTAAGCGGGTTTAATGTATTGTCTTCCCCCGCAATAAAAGGTCTCACACGGACACTCCAATATTTAGAGAACCTGAAATCCCAATATTCCAAGAAAATGTACATTATGAAATTCATGAAAGGCTTTTTCAAATACAACAAAAAAATTTAAAAAGATTTTGGGAGGGGGGTCCCGGACCCCCCCTCCCTTCCACCCCTGGGCATAGGGAGGGATATGAGGTCGGAGACTAAAAATCGGAACTGCTTAGACATCAACTTAAGTCGGGTTTGAGCTAGGACTTGGACCGGGTCTGGATCTGATTCGGCCCATGAGAGGTCGTAGCCATTGGAGAAGAACTTGCCATGGGCGGTAGCCGTGGGACCCATATACTCGGATTCAATCCAAGCCCGGTGAAGCGCTGCCTGGATAGAGTCGATCAGAATCGGGTTAAGTCGGTGCTCATCGTTACCGGAAATTGTAAGGATAAAGAGGCCATCACGTTTGTCCAGAGTGCACATCTCTACCTTCCTCCCTCTCTCTCACACACAAAATGTGTGCAATTAAAGGCTAGAGAGAGAATATTCAAAGAGTATCCGTCAGCACCCAATTCGATAAAAGATGAATCCAATCATGTGTAATTTTAACAACTATATGGTCACCAAACTTTCAAAATGTGTCATTTTAACAACTGAACTTTTTATTTAACATAAATGCTCATTAAATTTACAAAAATATTTCAATTAAGTCACTATCATATATCTGCAACTAATTTTTAAACAATTTTGTAGAAGTAGAAAAAATATTTTTTATCTAACGTGGTTGCTTGAGCAGGTAACCATGTTGGTGAGATGGCATGAAAAAGTAGAAAAATGAAAATCAATTTCACATATTGACCGACGGAGCCCGAATCAATCCAATGGGGGCATGACTTAATTAAGAAAATGTTTTGTTTAAAAATATGACAATAATACGTAGTGGCAGAACTAGACATTTTTTATTGAGTGACCAAAATTTAAGTTACAAATATATTTTTTAAAAGGTCTTTTTTTTAATACGCGTTTCATCAATATTTTGTTCTTCACTTGAAAATAGAGATTTCCGTTTAAAATACTTTTTCATAATTGTTTGATATGAAACTCAATAAATAAATAAATAAATGTTAGTCTATTTAAAATATTAATTGCAATCATAAAAATAAAATCAATTTCATTGGTCAATTTACAAAGTCCTATTGTTTAATTTAGATCACATTAGGGGAAAAAAAAGCACCAAGTTATGGTAAGTCATTGCTTACTTTGAAAGTGAGATCGAAGTCAGAGCTGAAATCGACACAAATGCATTCAACAAAAATACAATTATAGAGTAGAAATTTAATTTATTTAGCAAAACGCACGAACCCTTTTTTCTAACAAATAAGTTGACTTATATGCTCGAAACTATAGGAATCTAGTCATACATTTCAAATAAGATTATAAAAATTAATATATATATATATATATATATATATATATATATATATATATATATATATATATATATATATATATATATATATATAAGGACCATACATCCATAAAAAAAAATTAATTAATGTGGTTGTTCGTTGGCATCAGCGCAACAAATAATCTTTTTTTGTTTTTTAGTAAAAATGACAAACGTAGGACTTCGAAAAAGAATGAGACCGTGAGAAG
The DNA here is from genome assembly GCA_019097785.1 of Fraxinus excelsior. Lineage (NCBI taxonomy): Eukaryota > Viridiplantae > Streptophyta > Magnoliopsida > Lamiales > Oleaceae > Fraxinus > Fraxinus excelsior. Next base: position 6,897,608 of record CM032623.1, on the reverse strand, counting down.
ACTGTGAGAGAAGTTCAAAGGGGAGATTTTTCAAATTAATCTGTTGACTTAGTCTATTTGAGTTTTTTGTAGAAAAATATATTTTACCCTTTATGAAATAGGTTTCTTTATTGCAAGACGTGTCCTTTTATTGTAAAGTAAGTTTTGGATTTGTTCTGTATTTCTTATATCCTGAATTTTAATACATAAATGCATTCTTTGATCTAATATATTAGCATAATCTGCTATTTTTTGTTCATATTCTTTTATAAATTTATCATATTTTTCAGACATTTTATCTATATTTTCTAGTTGGGATCTAATATTTCCAATTTTTTCTAATATCCTTTCTAACAAATCGTCTAATCCTTTAACTGTATATCCTGGCATGATTGAATACTATTATCATGAAAATTATCATAGCATTATAAAACAATGATATAAACATTATGGTAAACAATAATCCAAACATCATAAATAATCATAAACATTTATGATCCCTGCGATTCTCTAAGATTTTAAGAAAATTCTTTCAAAATTTAACAAGAAATAGTAGTTCTACCTTAATTTTGATTTGGATCTTTATTCTTATAATCGAGTGACCTTCAGGCTCTAAATATGTAAACTGTTCCCTTTAACGGCCTCTTGCATTAACGAGATCTTTGCTATTTCAGCTTCTTGCCTTCGCTGTATCGTTTCCAAGGACAAATCCCTAGACTTGGATGAAAGAAAAACTGTCTTGGTTGTTAAAATAAGAAAGAAGTTTCTTTTTAGATCTATCAAGAATCTATGGGAATGGAAATTTAGAAACTCATTCTTCTATGAAAGAAATGGAATATTATTGATATTCTAAAATTGGTACAAGAATTATATCAAAAGACATGAATGTTTTGGCTTTCTCACAGTTTGAGAGCTCAAGTGTTTTTCTAACTCGTTCTTTCTCTATCTAGCTCAAAAACTTCTATTTATACAACTACATGAGGCTCGATTATTGGCATTTTACACCATTCATTATCTCATACTCCATTAATGGAGTTCTATTATTACACTAGTATACTACATAATTGTAGTTCTATTATTGGTTCCAGCTGTCCACCTTTCTTTTACATCTTCTTTTCCTCTATTGTCTTCATATGGAGTTGGCAAGATTCTTCAATAATACTTGGCATAGTGGCGAGATATCTTATATTTTTATATCTTTGTCTTCTTTTCATTTGGGTAGCATGTGAGGCATTCCCTTAATTGGCATGATTCTTGTATAGTTGATGGACTTCCATAAATTGATGGATATCAAATTTTTGGATATACTCTTTTAAAATTGAAGATTTTTCTTTTCCATTATTTGTCATGAGCGTCCATCCTTCATAATGGCATAGGCATTGAAATTTTTTATCATATAAGTTTTTTGCCTTATTATAGAGGCCCTCCATCCCTCTCTTCGGGATTTCATCCATGATTTGTTAATATTTGGTAATAACTTTCTACTTTGGCCTACTTCAATCTGGAAATTTCGGCTTACATATCCAATTGTAATAATATGCTCTGCAGGATAATATATCATTTCATCAATTTTTAGACTGATTGAATAAAGTTTAAGATATATTGATCTTCCCTTGACAAATTTTGAAATTTCTCCTCGAAAGATATCATCAAATTTCTCAATTTTTTAAAAATCTTTTCCTGGATAAATTAGGTCCAAGAATTCATGGTCTGCTGTCATCTTGACTATGTTATGGTCTCCATTATTTGTAATGATCATTCTTGGGTAGACACGTTCTCCTAGGGAGATGAAATAAGATTCATCATCTTGTAATTCATAAACAATCTTTGCAAAAACTATATTCTTTTTCTTTTGGCGTTAAAGGGGTCTCATCATCTTCATGTGCTCTGATTTTGATCACTCTTGTATGCTTATCATCATTTTTTATTGTCACCTTTCGGGGGCTTTCCATGATCGCATCTCTTTTTATTTGACTAGGTCCACTGCTTCTTCCGCTTGTGTACCTATTTGTATTCCCTGTTTGCTATCATGAGATTGTGCTAAAGCATCAATCTTTGTATTTTTGTTGGTATTTGTAGACTCTAATTGTGTTTCGAAAGCATCAATTTGATTTTTTATTTCATTGGTAAATTTGGTGTGGGATTCACTAATATCAAGTAATAATTTAACATTATAACTCAAAGTTTCAGCTAATGTCTCCATTCCAATTTTTATATCACCGGCTTTATCTTTGGCAAATGCTGCTGCAGATTTTATTTCTAATATCACATGTTTGATATTATCCATCTCCAAATTCGATATTCCTACTTTAAAAACCAGCAAGATAATTGTTTATACCTTTAATAATATCAAAATTATAAAATGACAAATATGCTTGTCATCTGTGAAATCTTTTGTATTGAGACTCCATTGGTAACTTATTTTATTGAGGCTTCATTGGTAACTTATTTTTAATTAATCCCGTAACATTAGAATTTTCAATTTCAACAATAAACTTTTTAGATAATAGGAATAATGAAAACTTTGTATTCCTCTAATAATTGCTAAAAATTCTTTTTCATGAGTAGTATAATTTATTTTTGCTTGGTTAAAGGTTCCACTTGAATACCTGCAAATTTCATTTAAATCTGTTTTTAATATGACTGTTCAATACTTATCAGAAATATCAGTATTAACAACCAAATTATCATTTTCATCTGGCAATCTTAATTTTGGTAAATTTTTACATTCTTCTTTTAATAATCTAACTATTTCTGTATGTTCTTCACTCCATCCCTTAGTATTTGTTTTTCCAAGTAAAACTTGTATTTTATGTCTCTTTTTTGAAATATTTTCAATAAATCATTCTGCATAATTTAAACATCCTAAGAACTTTTGTATTTGTTCTTTTGATTCTAATTTATTTGGAAGACTTTCTATCTTTTTGGATATATGAGTTTGCAATTTTATTTCTCTTTTATCTATTGATAATCCAAGAAAATCAATTTCTTGTCTTTCTATTATAGCTTTCTTTTTTGAAATGACAATCTATTCTTTCTTACATTCATTAATAAATTGTATTAAATGATTCATATGTTCTTCCTTAGTATTAGAACATATTAATATATCATCAACATAAGCTATCAAGAATTCATTATACTTTTTAAATATATTATCCATTTTATTTATTTTTTTGATATATTTGTGGTGCATTTTTTAGTCCAAAATGCATTACTAGTCATTCATATTTACCTTGAGGTGTACTAAATATAGTATATTGTATAATATCTTCTTCCATCTTAACTTGCCAAAAACCTGATTTACAATCAAACTCGGAATAATATTGTTTTCCTTTTGCAATGTTTATTAAAACTTCTTTATTTGGTAAAAAATATCCATCAAATTTAGTATATTTGTTTAATTCTTTATAATTGATTACCATTCTAATTTTTCCTTTAACTTGCTCAGAATGTTTCATAACCATAAAAGCTGGACTACTATGGAGTCCATTACTAGGTCTAATAAGTTTTTATTATAGTAATTCTTTTATTTGAGTTTTGAATTCTTGTGTATTTTGTATAGTATACATCATTGGTCTAACTTTAATTATAACATTCTCTGTTAGTTCTATTTTAGCTTTAGAATGGTATGGTTTCCAAAATAATAATGGATTTTTTCCACATGTTTTTTCTAATTATTCTATGATCTTTTCTATACTCATTTCTATTTCTGCTTTCAAGACTCTTTTGTATAAAGTTTTTGTATTTAATTCTTTGTTTATAATTGGTTTTTTCTCCCATTTATCACCACGCTGGGTTGGTTGAACTCTATGAGGTCTAAATTCCCTTGGGATTTTTAATAAGTGTGCGCATGGTGTTTGTAACATTATCATATAATTATTTTGTTTATAATATTGAAATTGTTGTATAAAGTCATTTCCTAATAATATATCACATTCTAATTTATTATAACTATATATTTTGTTTATTATGACTTGTTTACTTCCAAGTATTATACTAACTTTATCAGCACTATTAATTATTTGTGTACTTTCTCATGTTATCTTTATTTTACTATTTTCATTACAAGATTTTATTAAGAAATTTTTAAATATTGTTATATCATTTCCTGTATCTAGTAAGGCACATGTTGTTATATTTGTTTCTACTATAGTAACTTGTATATATACAGCTAATGAAAAACTTATTTGATTATTCATTTATCTTTTTCCGCATAATATAATTTGACCATTATGTGTTATATATAATCCTTCTCTTTTTATACTATAATTTTATAATCCATTTAGAAAACTTATTTCTAATAATATATGGGGATCTGTATTCATACTATTATCTACATAACATGGTACTACCATATTAATTCCTCATATTTTTATTAGTACCTTAGCTTCTAATTTTGTAGTATGTATTTGTCCATCAAAATTTACATATCTATATGGTTCAACCTTATAAATCATTAATCATTTATTTATAATTGAAGTTATATGACATTCACTTGCTCTTGTATCTATTAGTATATTTGGTCCTTAATATGTTCTCTTTCATTATAATATTCTCCTTCTATCTTCATATTTCCAACATTCCTATGAAACTTAATTTCTTTTATATTACCAGTTCCTTCTAATCGTTTTCTAGGTAATTTAAGGCTTGTTGATCTTTTAATTAATCTTCCATCTCTAAACATTATTTTATCATAATAATCATTTTCTTTATTTTCTGTTACTTCAAGTTTATATTTGATTATACTAAATTTATATTCTTTATGACTTAAATTTATTTATTTGTTTAGTTCTATTATTTTACTAATATCCTTACATTTTTTATGACCTTTTATGTGTGGTTTTTTAGAGTATATATATTTTCATAATTGGAGTTAGTAAATGTATACAAATCTCTATATTCTATAGTCATAATTCTGTCTCCTGATTCCATTATATCATCCATATGTAGCTTGAAATGTAGTTCTAAGATTTTATTGAAATTTTTGTCTTTTATTGAGACACAATACTTTGGGTAACAAGTAAATATTAATTTCTGGTATGCCAAGTTTCCTTCTATAGTTCCTAAATGACTATCTTTTAAATTTATTATTATTCCATCATGTAAACTTACTGTTAAAGGTGAATCTATTCATTCCCTAAATAAGGATTTAAACATTATTTGTATTCCTACTAAATAAATATGTTGAATTTTTTCTCCTTGTTTTTTATTAATTTTTTGTTAACAATTCATTTACTGTATTTTTTGTAAATAGATTTAATTTATGTGTTCCTTGAATTGTTCTAATATTTATAATTTTTTCAATTTTATAATATTCATTTATTGCTATTCTTTCTCTTTTCCATATCCTATCTAAGGCTTCCCATTTTCCCATTTTTAAATTTAAAGATAATTTTCATATTTTCTTAAATTTGTTATTATCAAATGTTACTTTTAATACATATCCTTCTATTCCTTCATATTTTTGCTTACCTATATTATCTATTTCTATTTCTTCAATTTTTTTTTATTCAGATTCTGATCTATTATTTTCTTTTGAATCTATTTCACTTATATATACTTCTTGATTATAATATTGTTCAATATCTGATATTTCACTTAATTCACTTTCTATTTCTAAATATTCTTTTTGTAATATTTTAACTTTTTCTTGTTACAATCAGGGCTTATATGTCATATTTCTCCACAATTCCAACATTTGCATTGACTTCTATCTTTTTATAAGGTTTGTTTTTCTGTTGTCTATTTGGATTATATTTTCTTTTATAATACATTCTTCTATGTTTTATTTATTTTTTCCTAAAATTTCTAAAATTTTTAAATTTTTTATTTTTGAATTTTCTCTTAATATTTTTCTTTTCAGGATTGTATCCCCATTGTATAGGTTTTTTCATATCTTCACAACGTATCTTAGTTAATTTTTCTGATTTTTTCATCAATTGTCTTTGTTGATATATATATATATATATATATATATATATATGGAAGTCTTTCAAATAAAATTTTTATTCTCAATCCTAAAGATCTAGATGTTTCAGGATTTTCTTTAATATATTTATCAAATTCTATTCTGAAATATATTCCCCATGAACCTGGTAACTTATTATAGTAGGTATCTTTATATACATCTTGATTTTCATTACTATAAAATTGAATATAATAATATTCTTTAATTTTACTCATATCACATATTGTTAGGTTTATTAATTTTATCCTAACATTTTCTTTTTCTTTTATTGCTTCTCCATAAATTTTTTTTACCAATTTTCTCCTAAAAATTCATCTGAAATATAGTTTACTAATCTTTCTATACCTTCTCTATCTGATTTTATTATTTCTGTTTGTACATTTTTTTTTATTAATGTATTTGTATCATTATTTATTCCATCACACCGATTCCTAACACTTCCTTCAAAAGATGCTACTAAAAAGTCTATCATTCTTTTAGTACTTTCCCATGTATCATCTTTATTATATAAAAAGAATAATATCATTTAATCTGCTCAAGTTACTAAGGTTTTCTTAATATCTATTTTACAATCTAAATCCAATTTTGCTTCTATTTGATTAATGGGTTTATCATAATTATCATTTGGTTCAAACTTATTACTATATTTGTTTCCTTTTAGTGGTTGTCTATTTCTTATCTTGTCATAATTTTGTCTACATGGTTTATTGTATATAGGTGCATAACTTCATTTGAATCTAGTATTTCTTGTTTATTAGAAGATTCTGCTCTATTTGATCATCCTCCAGTATTCATTAGGACTTGATATTCATGTAATTTTTCTAAACTTAATTGATCAAAATTTTCTATAAGTAAATCTAATTCTTCACTCATCTTTATTTTCTATATTATCTTAATTTTCTTTAATCTCTAATTTTCCTAGTACTTTTTCTTTAGATTTTTCCATTTTTTTTTCTTCTTCTATTTTAGGTAAAATCTTTTTCCTAAATTCATCATCCATACTACCTGTTTCTATTATTATATTTTCTTGTTCAATATGTTTTTTCTCTATTCTAGACATTTCTTTTTCTATAAATTTTTTGTCTATTATCTTATTTTTTCCTTTATTATTTTCTTTTAGTTTTCTTACTTCAAGTTTTAGAATATTAATATCGTTTCTTACTTCTTTTATTTCATTATTTATGTTTTGAATATCATCTATTAATATTTTTATTAGTATTTTTAATTCTACTATATACTCTCCTATTGACATTTTTAATTATTTATTATCTTTTCTTTGATTAATTTAAGTAATATATTCTACATTCAGTATCTTTACAATCTTTTATTATTCATTCATATTTTTGTTTTTCTAATTCATTATGTGTTAATTTTTTCATTTTTTCGTAATAACTTGCTCTTATTTTATATCTTTTTTGTTTTAATCTTAATATTTATTTTTGTTGTGATTTTGTTATTTCTCCAGATTTTAAAAGTTCATCCTGTATTTGTATATTTATTTCTCTCACTCTTGCTAATTTTTTATCTAAGATTTCTTTTATTTCAATTAATTTCATTAGTTATCTAAAAACTTATTTTATTTTGTTTTATAAATCGTTTAGGCCGATTCATATATTTGATTTTCAAATTTTTCTTTATAATATAAATTAATCTCTTCTTTTTCAAAAAATTCCATTATTTTCTCTCATATATATCTTTCCTTTATTGATTCTATTATTAGTCTATGTAATATATGTGCTTTAATTTTTCTAGGTAATTTTCTAATTACTCTTAATGTTATTATTTTTAACTTATTGGGTATAGGTTATAAAAATATATAACTTCCTCTTTCTGTTTCTAATTTATAATAATTATCTATTTTTATAATTTTATAATTCATAGTTTTTGCAATATAACACAATTTCTTCTTTTTCAAGTTCCATAATAATTTTTTCATATATATATATATTCATCTCTTAATGATCCTAGTATAAAGTTATCTATAATTTGTTTTTGTACTTCTCAAGGTAATTCTTTAATTATCATTAATGTTCTTGTTATTAGTTTCTTAGGAATGTATTCTAAAAATATATAACTTCATTTTCTTTCTTCTATTTTGTAATACCAATCTGTTTTTATAATTGTAATGTCCATGATCTCCATGGCTTTGATACAAAAATAAGGAGGTGCTACTTGGAGCGAACAAAAATCAAATAAATCTTAAAATATCTTTAAAATCTAATTAATATTTAAACAGTCGTTTATTGTATATATCTTTTTTAATTTGTCAAGATCTAGTCTATTATTGGTTATAGATATATAAAATCTTAAAGTTAAATCAAATCTTAATTTCTTATGTTCTTGTGGTAATCTATTTGTGATAGATCTCCTCATCTATAGGTTTTTAATTAAATTTTCAAAATCTAATAATGTTTAATATCAATATTTGTTATTATATCTATACTTGGTTCAAAATGTATATTATATTTTGAGATATTTTTTATTCTTTTTCCTAATTTATCTATAATATCCTATACATCTTTTATGATTAAAGATCTTACAATTACTCTAGCAAAATTTTCTATTAGGTTTTCTTTGAAATATTTTAATATTTCTTGATATGCAAACAATTGTTCTTGATATCCTATCTTATCAATTTCATTTTTAAATTCAATTTCATTTTTATTTTTTGCAATCATTTTAATTTTATATGGACCTCTTTTAGTTCTAGGTCTTTTCATTTTATAATTATTATTAGTCATAGTTAAGTTAGTTTGAGAAGATATTATAACTTTGAGATTAAAATAAATCTTTTAGGATTTAATTGTTATTTTCTTTATACTATGATGACTTTAGTTGTAAATTCTATATTTAGGGGATATTTTTGGTAGTTTCTTACCTTTGAATAGTCAAAGTCTAAAATGAAGAAATAACCTCATTTTTAAGGTTATTTTCATATATTTCCCAGTTGAGAGTAGGGGTGGGCATGGGTTGGGTTGAGTCGGTTTTTCCCCCAACCCAACATGGTCGATTTGACATAAATTCAACCCAACTCAATCCAACCCAACCAAATGTCGGTCGGGTTGGGTTGAGTTGGTCGGGTTAGGTTGGGAGTTGGGACGACCTATCAACAAATATTAAAGTCACCAAAGTACTAAATTTAAAGCAACATTAATATATTGCGTTAAAGGGAGATGTATTGGAAGAGAGATCTCATCCAAAATCACAGTCAATGTTGATGATTCGGTGAGACGACGCCCGTCGCGTGAAAGAGATGATGGAAGTTATGTTAGGATATATTTTTTTTTGTTTTTCACTTTTTTTTTTGACCGGGTCTCACTTTTATTCTGTTTTAATTTGGCAAAGTTTTTTAATTAGCGGGTCGGGTTGGGTGGTTTTTGTCGGGTTGGATGGGTTAACCCACAACCCCACCCAACATGACCAACTTAACCTTGCAAACTAATCCAACCGAAGAAAAAAATGGCAAAAACCAACCCAACGCGATCTGGTTGGGTTGGGTCGGGCGGGTTGATCGGGTTGGGCGGGTTTTTGCCCACCCCTAGTTGAGAGACATAATTTTACAAGAAAAAATAAATAGGGAAAAAGTGAATAAATAAATAAGTACAATTAAAAAAAAATTGTGGGGTCAACTGATCCCATTTAAACCCACCTGTATCTGCTTATGATAACACGATAATATCAAAACTTAGGGTCTGCTTCCCAGTTTTCTCCACTTATTTGCAGCCTGTTTGGTAACCATTAAAATCTAATTAAAATTGAAAATATGACCGTTATTGGTCTCACTCGTTTAATAAAAGGCAACAATAACGGCTAGTTTTTCAATTTTAATCCAATTTTAATCTCTACCAAACAAGCTATTGGACTATTTTCGTGGGACACGATTCTAGAGAGAGAGAGTCATTGCCTAATTTTTTTCCAATTTTTTTTAATCGTTTCTAAAACAATTATTTTAAAATTTCCTTTCAATTTTATCTTCTAAAATAATTATTCAAACACAAAATAACTTTTTTTTAATGTAATTTTATTCTTTTAAAAGAATTTCGAAATCACTGGATAATAAAATCTAAAATACGGATTTGATTGTTTAAAAAACCACTACTAAATATCACGCAAAACTGAATCCCTCGTAAATGACCAAAATTGATATTTTAAGAAACCCCATAATCAGTACTCAAAAGTCGCAGACTCGCAATCATGCCCTTAAATTTTTAGAGTTGGTTGTTCAAATCTGAATACTCAATTTGTACCATAATCCATGGTGAGTGTAACCAAGAAAATATTAGCAATCGATTTCATGCTCTGGTAACATTATATTCATAAACCAAAAATAAGCTCAAAAATAACATTTTACTCGAGAGAAATTTCCAGTTATACTAATTAGCAGTGTTATAGAAGGCGTAATGTGTGTCGATACGTGAAGGCAAAACTATGGGATAGGCGAGGCATATGAGTAAAAATGCGTTTTCTTATTTTAATATTATTTCAATTTTTAATCAATTAAAAATAATACTTAATAAACATTTAAAACAAATTTATAGAAATTTTATACATTTTTTCAAAGTTTTCAACAAAAATACAAGTTTCAAATTTAAATACAAAATAGTAAGTAAATAGCATATGAACTTAAATATTATCTAACTCTTTATCGGACTCTAATTCAATAACTTCTTCGTCTAATTCGTTCTCTGTGTCTTCTGATATAAAATCCTCTTCGTCAAGCTCCCTTATTTCATTCTTAGCATTTAATAATTTTTAACTTCAAAGAATTGTAAAAAATAATGATAATACGCGCCAAGACTCGCATAATTGCGCCAAGGTGCGCATTAGCGGTCAACAATAATTGTTGACCGCTAAATAAGACGGCAAGCCACTTGAATTGGCGTTTTGACCTCACATCACGTCAAGGCGCGCCAAGGCGACCGTTTAGACGAGCCTTTTAGAATACTGCTAATTAGTATATAATATTAGCATAATAGTGATTTTTTTTTTCGTTATAACTCATTCAACGAGTAGAAAAAAAAAATTTACCTTCTAATAGGTTACAGATTAAAGGATATGAATGATTATTATATATCAAAAGTCACTAGTGTTTTACGTAAAACAGAAAATTAACACTTCTCATATCCTAACAAAATGAACGATGTTATCTAACATCAGTAGTGATAAAACACCAATCTAGATGACTATGCTTGATAAATTCAATTAAATGAATCATTTGATATTATATTTAAGTGAATCTATCATCTAATGGCGTACAATTGTCACGTAGACTAATGTTTGGCACTAGTGACGTTGAATAGCATTATTCTAACAAAATACATCATGGCACAAATAAAAATACTAATATAAATACATCAGTTTTACATATGAATCTCAGATTGGATTCAATAAATTCTTCTGTCAAAAGAATCTTTTCCCCCTTTCTTTCATCATCTTCATCTCTCATCATATTCTGATGTTGGATAAGCTTGAAGAAGGGCAAAAGCAATTGGAGGATAAACCTTTCGTTCTTCAGTAAATCCCAATTTTAAATTCTTCCAAGTGCTGCATGCAAAATAAAAATGAAAGAAACCAGAAACTATATACCGATTCTTACTAAAAGAAAAACAATAAAACAAGTAGAGAAGTGCGAAAAACCAACCATGATTATTAACCTGTGTAACTGGTTAATTCAAGAGGGAATCCAATAATCACATAGAAGTACAAACGAGGCATTCACTAGCATTTAACCATGTTCATAAAAATTAGCTTATAGTAAGGCACAGGAACGTAGAGCACAGAGTCGGACTATGTGGTAAGGATGGAAAAATACAATATATAGGCTGTACATTTCAACTCCTTCCATTTAACAGCATACTTGAAATCAGATTTCAAAGGAACCATTGGCCTCACCATATTACTGTGGCATTCTCTTTCAATTCAGCAATTGTAGCCTATGATATATTCAAGTGAGCATAACAAAATTCAGATTTCATAATTAAGTTCAGAAACTCAGGATGATCAGACAGGCCACCCTTTCAGCAATGCATCATCCAAAATGAAGTAAACATGGAATTGTAACCAAATCAAAAGATAGGCATTGCTCTCAAAATAGTTTTCAAACCATCTAGCTATGCAAGTTAAACGATATCTCTGTCTTGCAGTTTCAGCACCTTACAATCCTTTGTTTGTCATTTCTCTGGCACTGGTGACACAGGTTAGACTTGACCATAGTCCCCTGTCAAATCCCTAACCAAAAAAAAAACCTCAAGTGTCAAATATCCAAAAAGAAAATTACTTTCTCATCATAATTCTTTGATCCTGGTCTTTGATGAATTTTCCAAATTACCATTATTGTCTCCAAGTGAATACCTTCCTTCTCCACTAGTTTCTGCCTCATCCACTTTCTTCTCCCCTTCTTCTCTGTCCTTTTTCTTGTTCCCGTCTTCTCAATCCTCATCATAATTCAACCAGCTTTCTTCCTCTCATTTTCTTCTGACTTTCCTCTCTCTCATTTTTCTCTTCCACCACTTTCCTCAATTTTTGCACTATTCTCTCGCTTTGGACCTCTTTTATGTTTCCTTTCCTCTTCTTCTTCTGACGCACAACTATCTTCATTCAGATGCTCAAGCTTCTCAATTGCCAACTGAGAAGACTTCCGCATTGATACCCTTCGGTTAAAAATACCCCTGCTCCTCAGCATCACTTGCCCCATTTTCTATTCCTCCTTTTTCATCCAAATTTCCCTTTCCCTTTCTTGCTCTTTCTTTTTCTTCCCCTCCAACCTGGCTGCTTCTCTCAGCTTTTGACCTCTTCTTTTTTGTTAATCTCCATACCATCATTTTCTTCAATCTTTCCCATTAACTTCTTGATTTCTCTCTTCCCCATTTTCCAACTCCTGCTTTTCACTCTTTGTAATGTCCTCCTCTGAAAACCTTCCCCCCTGTACATGAGGATGGTGGCTGCTAATTAATCCAAGGTTGAAGGTCGGTCTGTAACCAAAAAAATTTAAGGGGCAGAGAATGCAATGAGGTTCAAAGCTTGAGAAAGATGACGATAATTTACCCTAATTATTATAGCTGCTTCAGTAAAGGTCACATAAGAGACTGCATTGATAGCACAAATAGAATCATCTTTTTTTATATAGCATAGCATCTTCTCCAAAATTCATACATTCAATTACGTTAATAGAAAGAAAATCTTATACCCACAGTCATAATATAAAGTATGCTAACATTGCGTTGTCTACAAAAGAAGCTAAATCGGACAGTATCACAGTGATATGATAAAACATGCTATTTGAGATATGATCAAAAGCTCACAGTTTCGAAACAGCCTTATGACTATCATTACAATCAGTATCTCCAACCGTCTCATCGGAACTTAAAGCCGCCATCACATCAGCGAAAACGGTCTTCCTGTTCTCGGCATACACTTTTCCATCCCAATTCCTCTTCACCAGCTCCATCCCCAGCCTCGCCGAGGCCTCCACTGTCTCCTCGGCGCTATCATGTGCGGAGTCCACAATCCCCCACTCCACCGCCATCTCCGCGTTGATTTTGGCGGCTTTTAAAATCACCTCCCTCCACACCTTAGGAGACGCAATTTTACTTTTCACAATTTGCACAAACCAAGAAGATATTTTCAGCCGGATGTCGAGTTCGCTCATATAAAGGAAGCCTCGGTCCTTGCGCATTACGATATAGTCGTGGCTTAGGGCTAGAACGAAGCCGGCAGCGGAAGCGTGACCGGTGACGGCGGCGATGGTGGGCATAGGAAGGGATGTGAGGTCGGAGACTAAACACCGTAACTTCTTAGACATCAACTTGGGTCGTGTTTGAGCTTGGGCTTGGTCCGGATCTGGATCTGACAAGGCCCATGAGAGGTCGTAGCCATTGGAGAAGAACTTGCCGTGGCCGGTAGTGATAAGGGCCGTGGGCCCCATATACTCGGATTCAATCTTAGCCCGGTGGAGTGCGGCCCGGATGGAGTCGATCAGAATCGGGTTAAGCCGGTGCTCATCATTTCCGGTTATTGTTAGGATAAAGAGGCCATCAAGTTTCTCCAGAGTGCACATCTCCCTCTCTCTCTCACAATAATAATAATAATAACAATGTTATTTGTAGTCGATCGTCTATATGATATATATACGACGGTTATGCATCATATCTCACCGTCCAAAGTATATATGCAACATAGAATGATTGCGATAGTGAACTATTGCAAAATCATTATTTTTTAACCTATGTTCGGTGAAAATTAAAATTTTGATTTTAATTTAAGTTAAAGTCAATAATTAATTTTAACTACACACTTCATGGGATCCAAAACTTTTCACTAATTTTTATCAAAATCTACTAAAAATCTAATTTCAATCCTCATTAAATATAAGTTTAATATGTTCAAAATCGAAGACATATAATTATGAAAAATTGCAACATTATTAGCAAATGGGTCATCGTTCTTTATTTTACATTTACGTTCCCAGCTTATTATTTTCTTATTTCTTAGAACCATAGTCTTCACCACGAGGCACATATTATACTCATTGAGACAAAATTGTCAAGAACCCGTCCCTTAGTTTTTGTTTGGTTTTAATTGATTTTGTAATTGGTCAATTCTGTGAATACAATGACTTAAATTGTTAGAGTGTGAAAGTTCAAGGAATAATGTGCAAATTGCTTAAAAGTTAGTTATTAAGTCTAGAGTTTCGAGTTTGGAATAAGGAGGAAAACGACGCGAATTTTTGCTGGACGCCAGGGTTAGCTCGAGCTACAAAAGCAGAAATATCGACGCTAGATCGTCCCCTCTCCTTCGCTCGAGCGACACCCTGTCACTCAACTGTCGATGACCCTTTGCTCGAGCGACAACTTTATACGGGAATATTTTATTTCGCGTTTTAAAAGTTTTTTTCCTGACCCATCTGTTTTCTACCCTACCTATAAATATCTTAAAGCTACAGAACAAGAATTCTAAGGTCAATTTTCTTTCATCCTTAAAACTTTCAACCTTCATATTTCTTTGAGATTCGTTCTTCGTAGTCAGAAAAATATCAGTTTCAATATCCAAATACAAAAAACCAAACTTCCTACATATCTGTCAGAATACTGAAGATCGAGTAAGGTGACTGGAGTTTCAATCTGTGAAGAACGGGTTGTTCTTCGTGACTCACGGGAGATAGGGGTGTAAGCGGTCCGATTTTACCGATTTTTGACAAATTTTCAAACCAAACTTTTTAAACCGGTTTGAGACCAAACCATTTTAAACGGTTTGAAAAAAACTCAAACTTAAACCTAACGGTTTGGTCCGATTTTAAACCGTCGGTTTCGCTGTATATTTTTTTGTCTGTCTACTTTTATGACATTAATTCATTGAATTCAATATATATTTATATCTTACTAGCAATAAATCTAAAACAAACCAAATATATCTACTACAAATTTAAATATCAACTAAATCAAAGTGAATCACAATAAAATATAGTTTTTTGTTTGTCATTTTAGGCTAAGACGTTACGATAACGTTACAATATAAGTCTACTAAACTACATATAAAACCCAAAAAATATAATGATATTCAACGAGACTTCGTAATCATCATATTTGAAAAACAAAACTATTGATTAGGCAGAGAGAATAATCACTATAATAATAAATCAATTGTTTATTATATCTAAACATAACAATTATACAAGTTTACTGTTGTATATTGTTACGAATTAAGTTTCTCACATATACTAAAATATCAATTGTTGTCACACATGATTTATAGTTTCCATTATCAAACAAATGCATTCGTTACATTATCATAGTATTGGATACTAGATAGATAAGAGAATCTTTAAAAATATAGTAATAGAAAATATAAACCATCTACCACAACTTTCATTGAATTATCAAATGTTTCCACTTCATCTAAATATTGGCGCAGCACTATAGGTTCATTCTTAATTTACAACCAATTCTTTCCGCATATACAAGCCGCAACCATCCTTGCACCTAATAAACTTCTAAATGAATCAAGTATCCGACCTCCAGTTGAGAATGTAGACTCAAAAGTAACTGTAGAAATTTGAATTCTGAAGAGGAAAAAGAGTTTTTGATAGATTATGTTAGTTTTGAGATTATTGGATATAAATTATAATTATTTGGTAATAATAATAAATATGTAATAGAAAATTATAAATTGACAAAAATACACACAAATGAAAAAATTATTGAATTTTACATATTTGGATAAATTTTCAAAAATTTTCCAAATTTTCATTTATTTATTAATATATATTTTTTTGCCGGTCCGGTTTGATTTTAAACTGCAATTAAAATTCTCAAACCTAAACCAAATCGTTTTTGACCGGTTTGGTTTGGTTCAAAACCATTTCGTAGACAGGTCCACGTGGCACCAAATCGACGATTTCTAAAATGCGGTTTCGATTTGATTTTTCAGTTTGACGATTTTTGCTTACAGCCCTAACGGGAGATGTGCGATTCTACCAAGTTAGGGGCTGCTGCTGCAGGATAGTGGAGTTCCAGGAGAGCGTTGGTTATTGCAGCTGGAATTGGTGCAGGGGAGCACAGAATTCAGGAGAGCTGTTAGAATTGCAGTCATAAGATCAGATAGTTTGTGTCGTGTCTAGTCTTGTAGACTGTAAGTACAGAATCGTTTATAGTGGATTGACCGGCAAAGTGCCTAGAATTTTTCCCAATTGGGTTTTTCCGTGAACAATTATTGTGTTCTTTATTGCTTTCTTATTCATTGTTTATGATATGCAAACTGTGGTAATTCAACATAAGATAATTTGACTTGCATGTTTAAACATCTAGATAAGAATTAAAAAAGTGACTTGTTGTTTTTCAATTCGTAATTGTTTTTATTTACGCATTAAATACATATTCACCACGTTCTAAGTATTGTTAGGGTCGAACTTGCGTTTTTCAGTTTTGAGTAGAGGCGCACATAGGTCACTCATATTCAATTTAGTACAATCAGATTACTCAATTTTGATTTGCTTGTAGATCTAGTCGCTCATACTCAATTTGATGCAATCCACTTACATAACTTTGATTTGCTTTTAAATCATGTCATTGAATAAATTGCCCCGTCAATTTAACTATCGTTGTGTGATGATTTGGACACTAAAACTGTATGCCTACCAGACATGTCCATGTCGCACAACAATGCACCTCACCCATCTTATTTTCTTGAAACACCATATGAACTAAAAAGCACATTTTAACATGTAAATTTTTCATTATTTTAATGTCTGAATGAGCATATTTCATTCGTTAAATTGAAAGTAGTAGACAAATTGACCATTTACAAGCAAATTGATATTGTGTGAGTTGATTACACTTGCACATGTTGAAGATGAAGTTGGCTCATATCTGATTGTACGATAACATAAAAGTCAAAAAAGAGATGGATGATCAAAATGACACAACATTTCCCTCATATACAAAATATTTGTTGCTATTAATCATTAGGGCAATGCATCTCCTAATTTTGTTTATTGGAATTGTAATGCATTTTATTAGACAATAAATCAACATGTCATTTAAATTCCAAAATGCTTCATATTACCAATCAAACTTTTTAGGGTTAAATACACCAATGACCATCCAATTTTATATTTAGGCCTCATTCGGTAGGAATTAAAATCCAATTAAAATTGAAAATATGACCGTTATTGAGTCTCACTCATCTAATAAAAGTCAACAATGACAGCTAGTTTTTCAATTTTAATTTGATTGTAATCTCTACCGAACGGACCCTTAGTATCACCTTGACCATCCAATTTCATATAACATTTCACCATGCACATCCAACTTCTTTTAACTAATTTTGAAATGAGTAAAACGATAACTTTGCATTATATATATAAAATAAAATTTAAAAAAAATAAAAACAAAATAAAACTTTTTTGTAAAAAAATTAATTAAATAAAGACTTATTTATAAAAAAACGTTACTTAAAAAATAAAATAGAAAATTATTATAAAAAATGTTTTTAAAATAAAAAAAATATTTAAAAAAATGTTTTTAAAATAAAAAAAAACTTTTATTTTTATTTTTTAAAATGTATTTTATATATATAATGTAAATTTACTATTTTACCCCTTTAAAATTAATGAAAATGGTTAAAAGAAATCAGATGACTATGGTGAAACATTATATGAAATTGGGTGATTACAGTAAAATAAAATAAAATTGGGTGGTCATGGTAACACCAAGTATAAAATTGGATGACCATGATGAAACAAAATCAAATTGGATGACCATAATGACATTAAGTATAAAGTTGCATGGCAATTGGTGAATTTAACCCAACTTTTTATTTAACATAGGTGGTCATTGATTTTTCTAAACTATTTTAGGTTACTCTTCACATATGTGCTAATATTGATAAAAGTTGATGAAATATTGCTTGAAAAGTTATATATTTCCTCATCTCATAAAAATAAGTTTATTTTCATTTTCACAAATGATTAAAAAAAATTTAATTAATATAGTTGAAAATACAATTTTTTTTATTTTTCCTAATATACCCTTGCATTAGATAGTGGTTTAAAGTTTTAACGATCGTGCTATACGTACTTGTTGGCTTACACTATGGTTTACAGTTTCTGATAAAAAGACAGAAATGTCATTCTTCTATTCTTTAGTCAAGTCAATGTTTTTTATCCCTAAAATAGGATAATTTTGGTTTATTTCTCCTAATAAATGAAAAAGCTAATTATGCTCGTATTTATCTATCTATATATATATATATATATATATATATATATTTTTTTTTTATATTATCAAAACAATCGTTTAATGTTTTAATTTTATTTTCTAAGTTATTAATTTCTCTATAACACAAGTATATCTTTATTATTTTTTAGAAAATAATCAAGCACAGTATAAAATGGTTTAGTTTTTTCTCTTTTTCTTTCACAGTTAATTTCTAATTTTCGAATACAATTAACTAAAATGTAATAAATAGCAGGAGTGCAAATATTAATATAAGTAACTAACATAAATAAGAAAGATCTTACAATATTGAAGCAGAAGGTAAATGCAGATTAATATCAACGAGATTTCCGTCGAGCTTGCTCTCATATGTTTGTATACTCAGATATAAGTGATCGGTGTTATTTGAGTTTAAGAAAGTGGGTTATGGTCCAACACGACTTCCACACTCTTATTGGTTTTCTCTGACTCTTTTGCATATCTCATAATGGATCACACGGAATCACAGTTTTCCTTTCAACGCCTAGTTAAAACATCACCTTGAATGGTAACAGGGTTCTCATGGCTTTCTCTAACAACGCCTAAAATGCGTACACACGGCAACAAGATACTTGCACTAACCCTCAAGATTTTCACCGTTGGAGTATAAGTAAGATAAGAGCTTTTGAGAATATAATAAGGATAAAAAGACAGCGTCTTTAAACAACTTTGATTTCATAAACACATCACACTAATATCTCTTACGTGAGAGTATACATACATATTTTGGCTACACTCTTGGTACTTTCTCTAAAGAGATTAGAACTCCATAGAGATTACATTATTACAAGCTTCAAATGAAAGAGAGAAACTAAAATGGCTACAAGATTTGAAAACGAGGGAGAAATAAGCTTTTGCTTAATAATGGGATGTCTTTCTCCTGAGAATTAGTCTTCCTTTTATAGACTCGAAAAAGCTCTATAGTTGTCCTTCATTATTGTTGTGTTACTGTGTAAGATAATGAGAATCTTACTGTGGCCTAAAGTTGTTTGTTTTAACATGGAAAATAATGTAGGGGAAACCCCACAGTTTTTCTTTATCAAAGTGACTTTGATAAAGTAATGATAAAGGGAGTCCATTACTTTTCCATATAAGACTCAAACCACTCATCCGAAAATTCGTCTGGAGATTGGTGAGCCATCGTCTTCATTGCTACAACACTCGCACTTATGGTTTGGATAACGTCAAAATTGTTTACACAGCTCATTTTTTATCTTCTGTGTACCACTAGCGTCTCCTCCAAAAATATGATCGCACCATGTATCAAGATAGTGCCAATCTTCTTATTTAGTGGGTGCCACAGCCTTGTTGTAAATCAAGTGGTCTTGTGACTCATACACCCAAATTTTCTGATTTTCTTCAATAATTTTTTGGAGATGCTCAAACTGTTCCTTATATCCCTTGGCTCTACGAAAAGCTGTCATATTGATAACATCTTCTGGTGTAGTTTCGTGGATTTCACTCTTCTCAAGCTAGAGATGCTTGGAAGTAGTGGCAATCCTTATGACATGGCTAACTGGCAGCAGCCTATCTTCTTCATTATCCTATTCGGGATTTGCTGAGAAAAACCTAATATATATATTCTTATGTTTAAGAACTTGGCAATATCTTTCAATAGCTCGAACTACCTATTTTGGTAGTATAGTAATTTCCTTTAAAGATTCTGATGGGTAAATACAAATTATATTTTCCAGTTCAAATACAGTACGAACCCAATATGCTGGGGCTCCTGGATATAAATTCACTTTATTATAGGTTCCATATGTTAAGTTTTTCATCCAACCTCCAATACTGGTAAGCCAGCAACAGACGAGATTGAACAGTACATATGCTAAAATAAAATCGTTTTTACTTTTGATATCCATAACGCTAGGAGTGTTACAGGCCTTGATGATATTTGAGCGATCTAGCTCTGGTATGGAGATACTTTCCTTTGAAAATTTTCTCTCCTATGGGGGAGACAAAGTAGTATTCTCTTGGACTGATAGTTTTTGAAGCTTTAATGCTTCTTGTTCAATATTGGCACCGAGGCCTTCAGATTTATTGGCACTAGGGCATTCAGATAATATAGCCTTATTGGCTTTCTCAGATATCAGCTTGACAGCAGCCATTTCTATTTCGAACTTCAATGCTTCTAATTCCTTCCTAATTTGCTCTATTCCTGGTTAAAAAATCTGGAATAAAATTGTCTTTTCGTTTAATATGGACAATATCAAATTTAAATGGTGCAAACCACATTTGCATTCTAATAAGTGGCCTTTCAGCTGCACTTGTTTCAAATTTATTTGTTAATAATGGTTTTAACTGAGTATTATCTGTTCTAATAAAAAAAAATTAAGTAGCAAATAAGATTCAAATTTTGCTACACCTTTCTTAACGGCTAAACATTCTTTACGATTGATATCATACCTTGTCTCGACATCTTTGAATGTACCTGAAGTATAAGCAACAAGCTCTTATGGGTATTTACATAATGGATTACAAAGAAATTCTTTATAATTTTCTTTTCTTTTGAGGATTGCTCCCCAGTGTAATAAAGATGCATCGGTTTCTAAAATAAAGAAATCATCATCATTTGGAATATTTAATTCTGTTAGATTTTCATATGTTCTTTTAATTTTATTTACCATTTCTATATCTTCTTGTGTCTATTCTCATTCAACTCATTTCTTGAATTTTTTGGTAAAGTGGATTTTGTATTTTACACAATTTTTAATAAATTTTTCAGAATAATTTAATAATCCAATAAAACTTTGTAACTCTTTCTTATCTCTAATTTCTTTGGAAAATCGATAATCTTCTTCCCAATATGAGGTTGTTGAAGTATTTTTTCTTCGGTAAAAATATATTATAAGAATTCAATTTCAATCTTAGTTATTTCTACTTTTCTTTCTGATAAAGCTAATCCATATTTTCTAGCAATATAGTTGAATTTCTTAAAATGTTCAATATATTCTTTTAAATCTTTACTATGAATAAGAATATCATCTACATAAACAATGCAGAAATTCTTTATTGGTCTAATAATCTTATTCATTCTTTGTTGAAATATTGCTGGTGCATTCATTAATCCAAATGCCATAACATTCCATTCGAATTGTCCTAATGGATTAGGGGTTGTAAAACTAGTTAAAGGTTTTGATTTTTCATCTAGTTTTATTTGCCAATATCCAGATTTACAATAAAATTTAGAATATAATTTACTTCCTTGTATTTGTTTTATTAACAATTCTTTTATTGGTAGTTTATAGCTATTTGGTACAGTTTTAGAGTTCAAATTTCTATAATCAATTACCATTCTAGCTTTTTCTCTTTTAATTTCACTATGGTTTTTAACCATAAATGCTGGACTATTATATGGACTGGTTGATTCTTTTATAACTCCTAATTGTAAGAGTTCTTTAATTTGTATTTCAAATTATTTTTTATCTTCTTCGCTATAAGGAAATTGTTTTCCTGATATTTTAGCATCTGAGTCTTTTAGTTCAATGGTTGCCATAAGTTTATCTTTATCCCATTTAGCTAATGGGTGTTCATGATAATATTCTTTTAGTTCTAAATTGCTAATACTAGAATTTTTTGTTTTTGATTAATTTCTGTATAACATCCACCACGATTACCTGCAGAATTCTGATGTCTGATTTTATGGTGAATTGGTTGATGTATAATTCCAATAGCTTTATAGATTTTTGGTGTTTTAATTTTGTGATTATAAGGTATTGTAAATTCAAAACTATCTTTATATTGTGTAAAATGACTATATGTGTAGATAAAATTATCTCCTAAAAGGATATCACATCCAATTTTATCTGTTGCATATATTCGAGGTATAAAACATTCTCTATTTCCTATAATTGTAGGAACATTTTCTACAAAATCTCTATAGATTTCTATAATATCACTGGCTGTTTGTCCATAAGTTGTCTTCTTATAGTCTCTTTTATAGTAATGTTCTGGAAACACATATCTTTTGCATAGGCGAATACCTGATCCAGTATCAAGTATAATATGAAATTGTATCATACAGTAATCTGGTAAATTGAGAGTTATCTCAATATATGGACTAAGTATGCTAGTTTTGATTGATTTAATTCTTTGTATCATATAAATTGGTTCTTTATTTTTATTAACTCTAGAAATCATTTTTTGTTTTCCTTCTATAATTATTTGTAAGGTATTCTTCTGGATATAGAATGGTGAGACTTTCTCAAGAAAGTTCATTCCCAATAATATTGAACTAGTATCTTTTCCCTTCCTATAATCTTTATAAATTTTAAGATTTAGTTTAAATTGTTCTCCTTCTATATCTGTGAAACTTAGTTCTAAATTAACAAATGTTTTAATTTCATATTTAATTTCATGATAATCTATAAGAGTTATTCCTTGCGGTAATTTTCTTCTAATAAATGATCAACTAGGTCTGCTCTTATATAACTGGTATTAGCTCTTGTATTAACAAGGGCTATGATTTCTTGGAAGTTATTCTGATTATTGATATATTCTGTTAGAATAAGGAAATTATCTTCCTCACATTTTCTTAGGTCAATATCAATGTTATTTCTATGCATTATTGGATAGTTTCTACTTGTAGATGTTCTACTAGAGTTTGAGAGTTCTCTAATACTAATACTTCTTTTTATTCTTCTACTAGGCATTCTGGCTATATGTTGTCCAGAGGTATTCAAGGTAACTAATCATTGATTTCCTACATTATTATTTATTCTTCTTGATTGCTGATGAAAATCAAGCAATATATCTTGTGGTAACGAAATGTTATTATTACTTAACATTCTTGGTGATGTAAATTGTGCTAGGTCTCTAAAATCTTCATGTATTTGTATAAAATCTCCTGAGACTTTATTGATTTCTTTTTAGTGTGTAGTAGTAAAGGCATATAAAACTTTACAATGTAATGTTACAACTTTACTTCTTGGTGGCATAATTAATTTATCAATTATATGATATAAATTTAATCTCATGCTTAAATTTTCATCTAATAGGGACATGGCAAATCCAGGTCTTATAGTAAATATAATTTTCTTATATACTAGATTTTCAGAGACAACTCCTAATAGAGCGTCCATAGGATCATGAAGCATTCTGTTATCCATCAAGTACATTTGTATAGGAATATCTAGAGGTGTCAATCCGGGTGGTCCGGGTCGGGTCGGCCCGCCAATATATGAGCCCAGTAACGGCTCGCGTGAAAAAAAGCCCGCTCGCTATGGGTTACGGGCCGGCTCACAATTTTGGATTACAACCCAGGCCCGCCCGCTGACCCATCCGGGTCTAGCCCATGCGGGTCACGGGTCACGGTTTATTCCGGTTTGGCCCGTATAATTGTATAAATAAAATTATAAAAATATAGAATTTTTCATATTTATAGCAATTTTTTTAAAAAATGTAAACTAAGAATTAAACAAAATGATAATTTCATATTTATACCAAGAAATGTTTACATAGAATTCAAATTTAATGTTACATGAATTATTTATAACTTTGAAAAGTTAAATTTAACTTAAACAAATAACAACTAAATGCATTTCTAATTACTATTATCAAATATTTATAGTATAAGTACATCCAACTAGGTTGGTACCTACTTTTACTATAATTTATAGTTTAAGTACATTTCAATTAGGTTGACACCTACTTAACTATAATATTTAATTTTTTTTCACGGGTCACGGTTAACCGCGGCCCGTGAAGGTGCAACCCACGAAGCCCGCGAGTCACACTTCATTGACCTGTGAACCGCCCGTTCGGGTCATGGATCCGCTCGCGGTCCCGGGTCAATCAGGGTCGGTTTTCACGGGCCTGGTCAGCCCGTCCGTCTTGACACCTCTAGGAATATCCATTCATTCTCTAAAATATCCTTTGATCATTATTTGGATTCCTCCAATCACTATGTTCTTTAATCTTTCCTTAGTAGATCTATTTATTTTTGCTAATTCTTTATTAACTCATTCTTTAGTTATTAGGGGTATAGTAGTGTTGCCTTTAACATTTTCGATGTTAATATGTACTTCATCATATTTAGCAATATATATTGTTTTATTAAACCAAGATAATATTGGTCTTACAAAAATATCTCTATCTTTTAACGATATTTGTTTTTCTTTTATAACTTCATATCTTTCTTCATCAAACACGACTGTTTATGAAGTTCCTTCTTCATTATCTAAGTTGGTCTCAATAGTATCTATAATCTCTTGATTCATATAAATCTGTTCAAATTCTGGTTCTTCAATTTCTTCTATATATAGCTCATATATTGAGTCTGTTTCAGATAATTCGTTTAAGTCTTCGATTATCTCATAGTCTGAGTCGGATTCTATTTCTTCCATTATTCTAATGACTTTAACATTTTCTCTTTATTAGGACAATTGGGAGATATATGTCATATTTCATTACATGTAAAACATTTACATTTTTTATAAAATTCTTCTTTAGACTTTTTCTGAGATTTCTTATATTGGTTATACTCCTTTTTCCAAGGTTCTTTCTTCTTAAAATATTTCTTGTGACTCTTAAATCCTTTGTTTCTCTTCCAAGGTTTAAGATACTTCTTAAATTTCTTCTTATAATATGGTTTCCTAGGCGGTTGGTGATAACCAAATTGCGGTACTGCTGTTATTTCTCCATAACAGCATAAACTTGTTTTCTTACCATGTTTTTTAAATAGGTGTTGGTACATAGATTTTCTACACCATTCATGTATTTTCTCTTAGCGAATGAAGTTCTCATTTCTAAGGTATCAGCTTTACGGTTAGGATCTTCCCATTCTATTTTATTCCAATAAATTTGGTAATTTTCAAATAATTTCTAACCCCATGGCCAATGTAGTTTAAGAAAATATCTATTTAGTAATTTTATATCTTCTTCTGATAAATTCCATTCTTTTATGGATTTAGAAGCTTTAATATATATCTTTTCGAATTTCTTAATATATTCGTTTAATTTACACATATCACAGATTTTTAATAATTCTATTTCTATTTCAGCTTGTAAGGTTTCTTGAGTGATCATATCTATTTTTGTTTCTGGTATAACTTCTCCTAAGAGTAAATGTCTAAAGAAATTTTCCATTCGTTTTAAAACTTCTTTAAAATTTTCAGCATCTAAACTTTCATTACTATCTATAGTAGTTGTAGATTTTTCTCTATATTTAATTTTATTTTTAGTTTCTTCAGAAGTTCTCCTCCAGATATCTGAAGTAATTCCTCTAAAGGCGTGGATTAAAAAGTTATAAGCTTGAGTTGTATTCCATTTATGAAAAACAACAGTTAAATCAGTAGTTTTTGCCCACGAGTCAATAATTTCACTTTTATTATTGCAATCATCAACATTTAGCCAGATTCATGTTGTAGGAATTTGTTCAGTAAATAATTTAACTGGATTATTATCCCTAAGATGTATGTGCTTAGTTGACATAATCTTGGGTCCTTTTCTAAAATTGTAACTTTCTCGTTCTTCAGTCATTCCATGTTCTTTTATCCATTCTAGATTCCAGTCATCAGATTCGACTTGTGTCCAATCTGTAGTAATATTAGTTCTACTTGTCTCTCTGACTAACGATTGAGTTTCAACTTGTTGATTTAGAGGTGGAATATTAATTTCAGTAGTTTTCTCTTTGGGTGGAGGATCATTCATATAAATATTCTCCGTTTAAATAGCTAATTGTTCTAAGACTTGTAATTCTTCTCCAGTGACTTCAAAGAATTTCGTTTCTAATTCTTCCATAACATAAGCCGGTAAAGGTGGTTCAATTGATATACACGAATCTCTTTTTAATTTTGATTCAATTGGTTTATATAAGATTTTTGGTCCTATTTTAATATTGTCGTTAACAATTTCTAAAGTGGATTCGATATTTATTATATGAGTTAAAACATCTTGATTTATGATATCCATTTTTTCTAAAAGTTGAGCATAATTATCATATTGTTCTAAAAATTGATTTATTATAACGTCTTCTTCTTCATGTTCGGAAAATTCATTTACTAAAATTTGTAATCCTTTATTTTTTATTTCTACTAATTGTTGAGAACTATTTATTTGTTGTATCTCTTCACTTAGAGTTTTATATTTAGTACTTAATTTTGTCGCTAATTCTTGCAATTTAAGTCGATTAGTATTAGTTAAAATATTAATATTTTGTAATTCTTCTAAAATCATTTTATCTTTTCTATTCATTTTAAAATATATTATTTAAGTTCTAAAAAATTTCTTCAGTTTCGTTACTAGGCTCTGATACCAATTATGGGAGTTAAATGCGGAAAATAACAAACACTAAGAAATAAGGGGGTGAAATTAGAGGTGTAAATCCGGGTGGTCCGGGCCGGGTCGGCCCGCCAACATAAGAGCTCGGTAACGGCCAGCGTGAAAAAAGCCCGCCCGCTACGGGTTACGGGTCAGCCCACAATTTTGGACTACAACCCAGGTCCGCCCGTTGACCCATCCGGGTCGAGCCCATGCGGGTCACGATTTGTTCCGATTTGACCCTTATAATTGTATAAATAAAATTATAAAAATATAGAATTTTTCATATTTATAGCAAATTTTTTTTTTAAATGTAAACCGAGAATTGAATAAAATGATAAATTCATATTTATATCAAGAAATGTTTATATAGAATTCAAATTTAATGTTAGAATTATTTATAATTTTGAAAAGTTAAATTTAACTTAAACAAATAACAACTAAATGCATTTCTAATTACTATTATCAAATACTTATAGTATAAGTACATCACAACTAGGTTGGTACCTACTTTTACTATAATTTATAGTTTAAGTACATCTCAATTAGGTTGTCACCTACTTAACTATAATATTTAAATTTTTTTTTTTCACGGGTCATGGTTAACCGCGGCCCGTGAAGGCAGGATCGTACCTGTGTTTGCGGGGCCTGAGGCGAACTTCAAAATTTGGGCCCCCAAGTCATAACAGACACTCCTTTTTTTTTAAAGAGTTTAAAAGAACTAAATTTGTTAACTTAAATTCAACAATAAAGTAACACGTAAAACTAAAATATTCAAAATATTTATTTTGCAATCAAGTAACAATACAAAGATATTCTAACCGATCACATAAATATAACTCAACTTACAGTTTTCGAGGCAAAAATATCAATCAATTTTGTATAGTCGAGTTGTTCAACCATTTCTTTTTCAATGGATAACATGGCCAATCCATTTTCCACTTTGTCCTAATTTGGACTTAAAAATGCCATATTGTAATTTATATTTTGATACAAAAGTTTCTAGTGTCTCTCTAGCACGTCTCTAATGTCTTTTATGTATTCTAAATGTGTCTGCAGGTCCATTTCTCATTGGAAATTAGAAAAAAGATAAATAAATAAACAAAGAATTATAAGATTAACATGTAATTAGACTTTACAAGTACATAGCAGAAGTCCCTTTTTCATACTTAAAGATTCATATATAAATTCCATCTTCTTTATTAACTGTAAATATTAAACACAAAACATAGAGACGTTTATTGAGGTCAAAAGCTTGTATTTATTGCTTGAAGTAGAATGTTAAGCTCTAATTAAATGTAATGAAACAGGTACCTCATTAAAAGGATTCGAACCTAGGTTCTCCTTCAACTTTTGTTGTAATCTCTGTGAACAGATAACATCTTACAAAAAGGTCTGCAAGAAATTTATTCTAAGATGGATTATGTATAAACCGCAGCGAATGCATCATCAAACCTGAGCAAGGGTAAAAGTTTCTCAAAGGACAGCATACTCGCATTTCAAAACCTGAAAAGGTAGGACTTAATAAGATTGCTCCTTCAACCATTCTGGAAAATTTGTCGAACTTCAAAGAATTGAAAGATAATACAATGTCCCATTAGATGAGATGGAATTGAATTTTTTCCACTAATTGTGGAAAACATTATTGTGCCTAACTTGCATTTTAGAATAAAAAATAAAATGGAATTCATTTATAGGCCCATCATATTATCATGGAATTATAAGATTAGTTCTTGAGCTAATAACATGTCTTTCTATTACAATCAAATGAAGATAAAAAAACACGAAGTGTAGAAATGGTCAAGAACAAAAGGAAAGGAAAATGGTATTCAATAGAAAATACTGATCCACCGCCACCAGATAGCCACCATAACCTTCAAAATCAAAGAAAATGAAAATACAAAACCATATCAAGCACAAAATCAAATACTGGATGCACACGAAGATTCAGAAATGGAAGCACTAATTAAATAAAAATCAGCAAAACAATGCAAAAGCTTGAGCGCATGATCAAAACCTGCTACAACAATACTAATCAAATAGGTAACACATTAAATCCTCACTAACAGCACTATAGCCAAAAAAAAAAAAAATGAGTAATACTAATATGATTAAGAAAATATTATGGCAAAGCAAACACCAAATTTTAGAAACAGTGAAAACCCAGTAATTAAAGAAAAACCAAAATCAGAATTAGAATGAGAAGAAAAATGCACAAACCATAAGGGGTAATAAAGGAAGGGGCGAAGGGCTGACCTGAAGGTGTGGAGGCGGACTGGCGGAGTAGTGGACTGAGTGGAGGAAAGTAGAAGTTAGAACTAGAGGGAAGTCAGGCGCGGGGATGAGGGAAGTCGTAGGGAAGGGGCCGAAGGGTAGCAAGAATGGTCGAGTGGAGGCGGACTGGCGGTCGTGGAGGAAAGTAGCTATAGTAGAACTCAAGCGCATGAATCACAGATGAGGGTAGCGAATCGTGGCCCCCAAAATTTCTGGGCATGAGGCGTCGGCCTCTTGAGCCTCCCCTTAGGTCCGGCTCTGCGTGAATGTGCAACCCACGAAACCCACAGGTCACACCTCATTGACCCGTGAACCGCCCGCTCGGGTCACGGGTCGGCCTGCGGTCCCGGGTCGATCCGGGCCGATTTTTACTAGTCTGGTCGGCCCGTCCGTCTTGACACCTCTAGGTGAAATGGACAAAACACTCACTAAAAGACAAAAACAAGTAACCTAAAGGGTAAGAGAAATGGTACAAATAGCATTTTCCAAATTTTAAATAGGAATAGTTCAAACTTGATGATAATAAATCACATTAAATAGGAAAATTTAGAAAATTTAAAAAGTTTGTGAGGAAAGTAACATATAATTAGGAACAAATGAAAAAAGAAAGAAGATCTATCTTTATGGAACGGAGAAAGTATAATTAAAATTAATTATTTAACTATAAGTTAATTTTTTTATCAACTTTTTAAGTTCATTAAAAAACAAATCTTGACGTTAAATAAGGTTCGAAAATAGATGCTAAAATGAATCGTGCCCGCATGACCTCTACAAGCAAGGGGAGCCGTTGTGACACCCACATTACCAACACGTTCACTTTCTCTCTCCATTGTTGGGATCCTGCAATTCTCTACAATGCATTCCCACGCACACAAGAACAACCAGCAGAATTTCATGAGGAAACTCTGTCCAAATTTCTATCGTGAAGATGGATTGGAGACAGTGCTTGAGGTTCCCATTCCGGAGGAAATGTTCGCCAGCATGGGCAGCAACGTTGCGCTCCGGTGGCAGAATATGGCCACATGGATGAAGGCTCAAACGTCTGACAAATGGTCGTCGCCGATTATTGCTCGCCGTTACAATGAATTGAGTTTTCTTCTTTATTTTGTTGGATCGCCTCTTATTCCTCTTCAAGTTCAGCTTGATCATTCTATCAACCGTCCGATCAAACATTCTTCCATTGTAAGTATTTCTTCCGATTTACATCTCAAAAGATTGTATTAATTTTTGTGAAATTATTTGCCTGTTATGGGGTATAATATATGGCGTTTATGCATGAATACTGATCAATTTGAAAACATTCAGCTGAAAATTAATGGAACAAAAAATCTTTCACGATATGCTGTGAAATTATTTATAATTATCCTTTTTCTCTGTTGAAGTGGCAAGTGGGGTCCCCCAAGGCGCTTGGAAAGAGAGATGGGACTTGTAATATATATCAGACAGCATGCTAGAAATTAATACTAGTTAGCATTTCTTCACTCCACATCTGCATTTTGAGGCACTCCAGTGCTCTAGAACTCAATTGGCAGCAAAAGAGTTGAATATCCACAATCTAGAACCAAGTTTACAAGAAAATTTGTGTAAAAAGATGGTTCCATGCGCTTTTCCATTTTAGTGCATTTTTATGCAAAAATTTCCCGGCCACTTTTCTTCATATTTTAACATTGAAGACTTCATTGAGGTTACGGCATTACGGGGAACTGAGGTAGGTTTATAGTTTGAATAAACTACTCCGTCCAACGCAATATATGGGTTAGTGGTTGAATGAGGTAACAAGGGCGATCCATGACCCATAATCCAAGAGGACTTGATCTGAGGACCTCCAGTTGATGGTTGGAACGTTAATACTTCAATTTTCAATTGTTCATTTCCCAATAGAATAAAATGTATTGAACTTGTGAACGAAGTCTCATAAGTATAACTATTGAGATTTTATTCATCGTGATCCTTGATAGAAATATCTTGAGGAAATCCAAATTCAAAGCTGAGGAGTATGGCTAATCGTCAAAAGGGAAGAAATTGACAAATGATGTAGAAAAAGGTTAAAGCTATGAGCTCGTGCATCATGTATGCAAATACAATGTTTTCTTGTTTTAGGAGAAATAATTTATTCTATAGTCTAAAACATTCTCCACAGGCAAAAAAAGAACATTGTATATTCCTTCAATGGCGCTGAAAATATTTGCTTGAGGACCATGAACATTCTGGCAGAAAATTTGCCCTCAGCGCTATTTTGTTTTCTTTCTTTTCTCCTATTTCTTGGCTTGAATCGGGATCCTGTTGATTTCTGAGGCTCCCTACTAACGTTTATATTAAATTACTTCTTCTTTTGTCCTTTTGTGTATAATAATATACCTCAAATATCACAGGAAGCTTCAACAGCCAAATACATTGTACAACAATACATAGCAGCAACAGGAGGACTAGCAGCAATAAATGCAGTAAACAGCATGTGTGCAATTGGACAGGTAAAAATTAGTGCATCAGATTTTCACCAAGGAGACCAAAGTGTTAAAGTGAGTAACACAGAGGAGAAGGGAGGATTTGTTCTATGGCAGAAGAACCCTGGCTTCTGGAATTTAGAGTTGCTTATCTCAGGGTGCAAGGTCATCTCAGGAAGCAATGGCCAAATTTCATGGAGACAATCTTCCAATCAACAGAGGCCAATTTCAAAAGGACCCCCCAGACCTCTGCGCCGCTTTTTACAGGTATTTTTTGCTACATATTTTGAAAACATTATATTTTGGACTTGATTACGGTTGATTTACATATGAAATTAACATATAGATAAATTAGATGGTTTACCATATGCATTATCTTAGATACAATAATATACTTTTTTACTGAGTGTTGATAGAACAACAGTAATAGTAGGGTATGAGTCGTATACGTTTGCTTCAGGACTGTCTAAAATGACTTGTGGTCTAGTATTCACGTTTCGTACTCACATGATTAATTTTCAGCTTAGGGGAAGACAAATTATAAGCATGACTTTTACTTTTTCTCAGTCTTCTCTAGTTATCATTGTCCACACCATCGTTCTAGAAATTAATTTTAACCAAATAATTATTTTCATTTTACAGGGCCTGGATCCTCGATCCACAGCCAATTTGTTCATAGATGCAGTATGCATAGGTGAAAAGATCATAAATGATGAGGATTGCTTCATACTTAAACTCGATGCCAACCAAGCATTACTCGAGGCACAAAGCGGTCCAAAATATGAAATCATCCACCACACAGTATGGGGATACTTCAGCCAAAGATCAGGCCTTATGGTAAAGTTTGAAGATTCCCGACTTCTTACAGTAAAAACCAACAAGGACGACAGTGATGTATTCTGGGAAACAAGCATGGAATCTGTCATTGAAGACTATAAGTATGTTGATGGAGTAAATATCGCGCATAGTGGAAAGACTTTTGTTACAGTTTTTAGATATGGGGAACAATCTGCAAACCACAAGAGAGAGCTCGAAGAGTCCTGGAAAATCGAAGAGGTAGATTTCAACATATGGGGTTTGAATACAGAATTCTTTATGCCACCTTCAGACTTCAAGCAAAAATAACTCCATTCAGTGACAGTTAAATATAACTGATGATTGAATTTGCTATTCGGAAATTCGAAATATCTTGCATGAGACTAAAATGCATGCACAGTTACATAGAGAGCATTTATGTAGTTACTTGAGAGCAATTTTGTTTATCCAGGTCCCTTCTCCACATTCAGTCGATTATAAGCTCTCGATGGCTAATTTAATTTTGTGGTTTTTCAAGTTACATTGGTCGTAATTGTGCATATAGCTTAAAGCAGCTGCCGGGGCTTTTGAAAGGCGGGGTCTGTGACATTGTGCTTGCTATATGTATTCTTGATGGCTTTCGATAATTTTCTTTTATTTTTATTTTGTCCATTTGTTTTTGCTTGATTAGTGTTGAGGTCACAAGTGTTGCCCAGCAAGGGTCCTTACTTTCAGTGGGCTGGGCCAGGATCAGTGGCCTGTGGCTCGCTTAAGGAGTTTGTACAAGGGAAAAATGTATGATTCAGGGATTTACTTTCACGAAATCAAAAACCAGATCTCAATATTTAAATTTGCAAAACTCAGGTTTTTCTATGAATTAATTAATTAATTATATTTTACAATTAATCTATTAAATTAAATATTTAATTGTAATATAATATAATTGACCCACCCCACCCCACCCCCACCCCCACCGCTCCGACGACTACTTCGGCGACTGTTCTCCAGCCACGCTTAATTCCGGCGACTATTTTTCGGTGATCGTTGGCCGCCGCCTAATTCCGGCAACTGCTCCGATTCCAAGGTCACAGATTATTTTGAGGTCACAAATGAAAAAAATTATAGGTCACAGATTTTTAATTGATCACAGGTTAAAAAAATTTGTTGGTCACGAATCATTTTATTGGTCACAGATCAAAAAAATTATATGTCACAGGTCATGTATTTTCAAATTTGTGGGTCACAGATTCCTTATTTAGTCACAAATTATCAATTTTAAAGTCATAATTCAATATCTAAGTCACAGACACCAAAAAAGTCGTCACGGTTCAATAGCTAGGTCACAGACACCCAAAATCCAAACACACGTCCCCCAATCCCAGTATATCACCAATACTTGGTCACAGACACTTTGTCACATTCGTTGCCGACCCTAATCCCTAAATCACCCACCAACAATAACACAACCAACCACCCAAACCACCAGCGTCGTCGCCTGACACACCACCACAACCACAACCACCACCATAATAATACAAAACACCTAACCCATCGCCGCCCACACCAAGAAAAACACCACCACCGCCCGTCAACCCCGCCACAGATCCGCCCCACAAATCAGCCCAACCACCAACACACACCACAGATCCGCCCCACAAATCAGCCCAACCACCAACACACACCACAAATCCGCCCCACAAATCACCACAAATGCCCCACAAATCAGCCCAACAACCAACACACACCACAGATCCGCCTCACAAATCAGCCCAACCACCAACACGCACGCACCCACTACCACCACCAACACGCATACACAGCCACCCCTCGCCACAGATCCGCCAACACCGGCAGAAGCCAAGATCTGGCAGCAGCCAAGCTGCTGCCGGTCAGCAGCGTTGCTGCGACGTCGCAGCGACGCTGCTGAACGACAGCAACGTTGCTGTTCAGCAGCAGAGGAGGGGGATGGGGAGGGGAAGGGGGAGGGAGAAGGGAGGGGGAGAGGCGGGCGGTGGCTGGGCGTTGGCAGTGGAGGCGACGGTGAGAGATGGGAGAGATGAGATGAAATGAAATGAATTAGGGTTTGGTTAGAGTTTTATATTTAAATAAAGTTTGTGTGGTAGGTAGTAGGGTGGATATATATTTAATTTAATTTAAAAATATTATTATTAATATTAATTGTGAAATTAAAACCTGATTTTTGATTAAATAAAGCATAAACCTGATTTTTAAAAACATAAAATTAAACACCTGGTTTAATGTAATTTCCTCTTTGTACAAGGATTAAAACTCGTGGCTGTTTGCCACTTGGACTTCAATAGATTGGGTTTCTGTGTCGTGATGAGCCATTTAATGCCTAGCGTGGGACCTGTGGGTCATCAAATTTAGCCCAGGGATTAAAATCTAGTTTTAATCTTAGTCAAAATCAACCATTAATTTTAAGGGGTGCTTACAAAAATACCCTTAAAATTATGGATGTTTTGAAAAATCATATGAAAAGTTTTTAGGAAGTAAAAAATACTGTGTAAAATGAAAAGGTGACACAATGTCATTTTTTTTTAATAAAAATTGTCATTTTTTTATTTTTAAAAAAAAAAGTGACAAAACTAAAAAAAAGTGACAAATACTAAAAAAAAAGTGACAAACTCAAAAAAAGTGGCAAAACTAAAAAAAAAAGTAACAAATACCAAAATAGCACAATCCATTTGTGTAGCACCACTAATCACGTTCTTAAAATAATCACCACGTTCAAGCCATAAATTGTCACTTTTATTAAAAATTGATTTTTGTCAATACAAAAAAGTGATAGAAATCAAGAAGATGACTGAAAAAAATGACAAAAATTCAAAAAAAAGTGATAGGAATTTTTAAAAAGTGACATAAATTAAAAGAAGTAACAAATTTTAAAAGTGACACATACAAAAAAAAAGGTGACATTTAGTCTTTATTTTTCTCATATATTTTACAAGAGGAACTAGATAAGGTATGAAACGCATGAACCATTGTATATAATTATTTATACATCATGTATTCAATATAGTAATGTTCAACAAACGATTGATTTTCTTTCGATTCTCCACAGAAGCATTTACACTTTTTAGGCTGTTGATTAACCATCAAAACATCTATCAATAGATTCCAATAGAGAGGCATCATCTTCTACAATTGACCTTATCGAATCATTTATTTCTGGAGATATGTCTTGTCATTATGAATGTTTTAAGATATACAACTTTTTGAGCCAACTTCTCTACATTCACCGAGAAGTTCTTTTCAGGAAATCCACAGTGAGGTTGTTCTCCCTGAAAGGACAAGTGGCTATCAGATAGAAAGTTCTCTGTCAAATTAAAGGAAATGCAAAAGACAATTCAATCATTCTATTCAAGTCACAACCCATGAAATCTTCAAACTCTCATAGAAATTACACAATTACAACTGGTAGATATTATCAATGCAGTCAATTACCTTCATATACTACAAATCAAGTTCTTTGGCTCCAATATGTGCATCCATTTCAAAAAGTTCATAAAACTTGCCCATCTAATTCAACAAAAATGGCACAATTTCAGTCTAAATGTACAAGAAAAGGTACCATTGCCTCTAAAATAAACATAATACTCTAGATAAATTACTCCATGAAATCCTCAAAGATAGTTAAGCTAGAATCAAATAATTCAATTACCTGCCCCCTGTTAAGCTTTTTAAGAAATCTCGAACGTAAAAAGCTTTTTCAGTGACCACCAGTGCCAATGCCAGCACCACCACCACCTATTGCATCACCAGCTCCAGCACCAAGTTTTGGTCCTCTCACATGCATCAACATTTGGTATGCACATGAAAAGGAAGCATAAGCACAGGCACAGGCACAAGCACGCTTGTTTGGCCATCTATATTTTACTTTATTGTTTGTGTTTGCACAATGCTTCAGCCACCTCAAGTCCATCCCACCCACTAGCAGCCATCTCCACTACCAACACTTCCACCGATTGTACCTCCACCACCAGTAGTTTCACCGCCAGAACTTCCACCTATTATACCTCCACCGCAAGCATCCCCTGCAAGTCTAACAGCCACCACCAACACCAGCCCCAGCAATAAAGGCATCCACTCCCACTCCCACTCCCACTCCCGCACCCACAATACCCCCACCAATTCCACCACTACGACACCACCAGTGCCAATGCCAGCACCACCACCACCACCTATTGCATCGCCAGCTCCAGCACCATATTTTGGTCCTCTCACCTGCATCAGCATCTGGTATGCACATGAAAAAGAAGCATAAGCACAGGCACATGCATCATCATGCACCAGCACCGACTGACCTGAGCCCTCCAGGACCACCCATAGTTCAAGATATAGAGGAAACAACACCAGCACCATCTCAACAGTCTCCAGCCCTCCACCCCACCTATCAAGAACGACAGATCCGTGGTTTTGGGACGATTTAAGGATTTCTCTTTGTAATCTATTGGTTTGGGGCTTTTGGGGTCTTTGGACGTATTATTTACGACGATTAGAGGTTTTAATTTGGTTAAAGCGTATTAATCTAATTTGTTTTATTTTTAAAGTAACTAGCCTAATTTCCCCTAATTTTAATCATATATTTTAACCCTGGTTTGATACCCATTGTTTTTAGAATACATTTTTTCTCTCTTATTTTCAACCACACATTCTTCAATAAAATAATATTACACGCAAACCTAGATTTTTTTAATTTTTTAACTACACATTTTTCATTAAATCATTATATCAAAATGTATTTTATAATAAAATAATATTACACGCAAACATAAAACTTTTTCTTATTTTTCAACTACGCATTGTTTAATACCCATTATTTTTAAAATACATTATTCCTTATCTTATTTTCAACCACATATTTTTTAATAAAATAATAATACTCGCAAACTTAATTTTTTTTCTTATTTTTTAGCTACACATTCTCCATCAAATCACTATATCAAAATGCATTTTTTGCAAAAAGATGGGGCTCAAAGATGCTTTTATAGGATCCATAATTTTCCAATCACACATTTCATCAACTTATATTAAAATATACTAAATATCTAATTTTAATCACAACTAAACAGGGACTTAAAAGTAGCTACACGAATTCCCAGGAAAAAATTATTGAGCCACTGTTTGACAATCATTATTTCAAATTTCTTTATTTTACGTACTCATTTTCAATCATATTCAAGTAATAAAATACTCTGCACCTAAATTCCTTACTTTTTTACCACGCGTTCTTCTTTCAGCCCACTTATAATCAAATTAATTATGAATAGAGTTTGGCTAGAAGTCCAGATAGGTGCCTACAAATTCCTACTTACTGCCTACTCTATCCGCAGAATATTTTTGATGTGGTTAATTTCATGAAGTGTTCTAATTTTATTACAAGTTACTAATAATTTCGTTCAGAAGTTGAAAACTTGTGGCTGCTTGAGCTTTTGTTTAAGCTAGATAAGCATTTAGTTAGTAATTGTGTGTGCTCGTTTATAAGATTATCTTTTCATTTTTAGAAATTTGTGATAGTAATTTTCATGCTGTTCGAAATTCGAGGCCGCTTAGCCGACACTACCGAAGAATTAGTTCCGGGCTAGCAAAAATCTAATTTTATGAAAAATTAACTTTTGATGATTATATTGGTGATAATCTAGCAAAAGGAAGATTATTCAAGAAAATAGATAATGAGATAGAATGGCCGTTGGGTCGTTAGGATATACCTATCTTTGGAGAAAAAGAAGGAAACAAAGTTTTGGTACTTGACATCTATCATAATAATAAACAGCTTGTGGTGTCGAACCTTCTTTTGAATTTTTAAAACTTCTTATTCTCCATCGGTGCAAGGGAGAGAATCCACTATTGTCTCGACTGTGCCGTTGGATGAAAACATGAACTCCCAACCATTTATACGAGATTGTTTCTTATTTTGTGTCGGAAGTCGTTACCTTAACTGTAAAGAGGGGATGCCGAATGCAGGGACATTGACTGGATTGAAGTTGCAACAAGCCTCGGCAAATCCATCCATGTGGTATACCGTTGTGATAGACCTTTAGCTCCCATCCTACCTAAACAATCAGCCACTTGATTGCTTTCTCTCCATTGGTGTGCTACCTGAAAATCAAACTCTTGAAATAGCTCCAGAAGATCTTCCCAAAAGTCCCATAAGTACCACAATGAACACTTACGAGATAAATCCAAGAAATCGCCAACGATGAATCACACTCAATATCAATATGATATACTTCTAACTCTCGGCATAACTATAAATCTTTAATGAGTACTCTCAATTCAGCTTCATTATTAGTTGCTTCCCCAAAGAAAATACTAATAACTAATATCAATTTACCTTAATCATTCCGAATCACTCCCCTCCACCAGCCTGACTAGTATTCCCTAGACTACTCTCATCCACATTAAGTTTCACTCGATTATGCATTGGCTTTGTCCAAGAAACCACTCGAATCTGCTTAGCTTTGATCGAAGACTGAGGGATATCTAGCATACTAAGCACTTGTTCCTCTTGACTAGTCCATAACTTTGTATTTGACAGATTAATTGAAACCTGTTGTAGCCAGAATTTAATGGATAAAAAAAATCCTCTACGGATTCAATCTTTCCATCCGTCCTAACTTTACATCTTCTCATCCATAGTTTTCAAGTAATTACCTGGGAAGATCTTTTTGCTCTTGCCCACCATAAATTAATTCTTTTCCACCACGGTCGTCTAGCCATCCAACGAACACCCATCAATACATGAACCTTCCTCCACATTTTGTCCGCGAACTCTCCAGAGCTTAGAATATGAGAAGCAATTTCCTCATGACCCATAGAGCAACAATCACATTTGGAAGCAAGATTTATACCAACTGCTTTAATTTTTTTCATCTACACTTGAGCTTCCATTCAAGGCTTTCCACATGAGAACTGGAACACGTTTAGGTAAAGCATTATGCCAAACCCAATGAACCCACTGCACACGTTCACCTCGAATCCTCACCACTTCCCAAGCAGTTTTCACATTAAATAAGCCATGTTTTTGTGGCTTCCAAATTAGTAAGTCAGTCCCCCTTCTTCGATTTGCAACCTGAGTAATAACTTGACTGTCTAGATTCTCACCTACCAAGTCTCTCAACCTAACCATATCCCACCAACTTTCTTAACAAATATTATTAATTTTTAACTTTTGTTCTACAACCTGAGGTACTAGTGCACGTAAAGGACCCCCTCTAGCCATTTATCAAACCAAAAAGAGCATGAACCATCTCTTATCTTCCATTGACTTTGTTCAATGACCAGTGGGGAAGGCAATCTCTCTCAGACCTCCAAAAGCGAGTCCCAATATCCAACATCCCCTGTTTCAAGTATTTTGCTATTAGCTCCTGTTTGGTATGAATTAAAATCAAAATTTTAATAAATTTTAATAGAAATTGATGAAACATGTGATTAAAATTAATTGTTGATTTTGACTTGAATTAAAATCTTGATTTTAATTTTTACCAAACTGGGACTTTCAATCACCGTTAGAGAGCGTTTGAGCAAAGCGGGCTTTCCTGTTTTATATTTATGAATAATGTTATTTATCCTCACTCGGGATAAGATAATCTTCAGTCTACATGGCAAGTCATGAAATAATAAGATATAGGAACATGACTATAGATCTTAATGACACGTTCCTATGTTTGTGTATTGATTAAAATCAAGATTTTAATC
Organism: Fraxinus excelsior; assembly: GCA_019097785.1. Taxonomy (NCBI): domain Eukaryota; kingdom Viridiplantae; phylum Streptophyta; class Magnoliopsida; order Lamiales; family Oleaceae; genus Fraxinus; species Fraxinus excelsior. Next base: position 6,857,418 of record CM032623.1, on the reverse strand, counting down.
TGAATTAAAGTCAACAATTAATTTTAACCACAAATTTCATTGGATTCACAACTTTTCAACCGTAAATTTCATCAACTTTTATCAAAATCTACTGAAAATCTGATTTTAATCCCAACAAACAAGGTAATATTCATAGCGAAATAGTCAGAGGACATAATGGTGATGAGCTTCACTTTTGTCTCTGAAAAAGAAGAGACATTTGAATGTAAAAATGATTTTGTTCCTTTGGATCCCCACCTCATACGTTTTATTTGTTTTTCTTTTGTTCCAATTGACTTTTCCACTGTATTTAAAAATGCAAAAAGTTAGAATCTCAGTTCTTCAAGGATTATTTGCTTTTTCTTTATGATTTACTGCACAAAATTACCTACATTTGTGACATAAAATAGTGCTAAAACTAAAAGTTGGAAAGACGGCAAAAAAAAAAAATCGAATCCCTTGCTTCCAAATGCAATCCAATAAACTATGCACTGAGTAATTCTTGCTTGCTAAGCTCTGAGCTGTTTGTTACTTAAAAGTACCTATTCAACGTACGTTTAGTCATTCAAACTGAGAGCTTCTACCTTTTTAACATATTTTATAATTTAAATTGGATAAAATTATTCAAAAAAATATATTATCATATACATTCGTATTTATTTTGAAGTACGGATATTACGAGCTTACGGCGCAACCCAATACTCGCTTGGAATAAAAATATATAAAGATTAATCGCTATTCCATTGACACTTTTCTTTACATCGGCTAAAAGTTGACACTTTTTTCAATGGTTCACATCTTGCAAATATTCTCCAAAAAAATGTTTAATTAAATTAAATGAATAAAGCTATAATATATAAATTTGAACTTTTTTTCTTCCTTAATATTGCAGGTAATTACATTTGACATTCTCTCGATTTATGTCAATCGCTACAAACATGTAAGTTTAGTATGTGAGGAAATTATGTTCATATTTAGTACATATTTTTTTAAAAAAATTTAACCACACATTCCCTCGATAAAATAATTTTGTATGTGGACATATAACTTCTCTCTACTTTTTAGTCATGCGTTCTTTAAAAAAAAAAAAATCAATTTTCAAAAATCTATATCAAAGGGGCCCTAAATAGTATTGTGAATAATTCTGAATTTTTATTATTTAGTTTATCTTTAATTATAATGAAGAGAAGCAATGAATTCTACAAGAGATGTGTGTTACAAATTTAAGGACGCTGTCAGCTTCTTCTAAAAGTTTTTCTAATTAGACAAAATATTTTTTAAAAATTATTTAAATATATACAAAAACAACTACTTAAGTCCTTATTTGATGTCATTATTGGACCAAAAAAAAGTTTTGAATAGTGAATTGTTGAGGATATGTAGTTAAAAAGTAGAGAAATTTTTTGAATTTACTTGCACAATATTTTACCGTGAGAATGTGTAGTTATTACTAGTTAAAAATGATCATATAGAGTAAGGGTTTATCCATTCTGCCAGGGACACATGGGCCTACTGGCATAGTAACACGGTACGTATAATAAAGAGTTTCGAAATATGGTTGTCAAATAGATGCTAATTTTAAAATATTTTTGAACTTTTCAAAAACTTATCAAACGAGCCCTAACTAATAAGCAATCCAGCTAAAGAAACATATTGTCTCCGTTTGAGCCACATTAAAATTTTTATTATGATTCTTCTCCTCATTTTCAATAACATATTCATCAATAAAAATAATATTTTCCATCACATCAATAATTTTTTCTTTTTTTTAACAAGACATTCTCCATCAATCGACTATTCCAAAATACATTCTTCCAAAATAACATGGCTCAAACACACCCATTTTCTATAATTGCAGGGCATATGTGGAAATCAATATATTTTCGGAGAAAATTACAATTTAACCTTTCTTCCTTGTTGCTCTCTATAAAGTTCACCTTTTTTCATTTGCAGTTCTTATTTTGATGCTTTCCCTCAACATACAGACAGAAACCCAGAATTTAGAGCTCAAATTTGTAACAATGGCGAAAAGTTTCAAGCTTCGGATCACGAGGGTTATCACTACTACCTTACAATCCTGCCGTTCAAAAGACCCCTCCACTCTCCCGGAAGATCCTGTCCCTTCATCCTCACGACTTTCTCCCGGGAACCCCAACTTTACAGCCGTCAATTTCCCGCTTTCAAAGGACCAAAACCATCGCCCTTCCTTCAAAAGCCACGTGTCATCTACTTTCTTAGCTGCCGGTTGTGGTTGGGCCTCTAAACCCGGTGCAACAATCACTTCCGATGAAGACTGCACCAGATCAGAACCCCAAGAATTCAAGTGGCAAAAGGAGGAGAAATGGCACGTTGTTGCAAAGATCTATGAAGAAAAAGCACCACGCCAGAAAATCAACAACTCCTCTGTTTCCGGCTGCTCCGACGATGATGACTTAACTTTTGCAGCACCTCTTGCACTGCCGCCGCCATCCGCGGCGGAGAAAAAGAAAAGACGCGGGAAGAAGAAGAAGAAGAACATCCCAAGTAGACTTCGCATTAGCACCTCATCAGCCGAAAGTGGGTGGTTTAGTAGTGAAGGCGGTGTCAGTGTTGGTGATGAAAGAGATGAAGAGGAAACTGAAACCCTAGTTTCCTCCTCCATTAGCTTCTCCACTGACTCCTCCTCAGAGTTCAACCCTCGTTTGCATCCCATTCAAGAAGCACCCTTTTCCCCAAAACCTCACAGGAGGAACAAAAGGAGAGTGGCCAAGACTTCAAAGCGCAGCATTTCAAGGTCGTCAGTCTCCGCCGCAGAAGGCGAGATTCCGGCAAGACTGTCCATGTTCAAGAAACTGATACCATGTTCCGTTGATGGAAAAGTTAAGGAAAGTTTCGCTATAGTGAAGAGGTCTAAGGATCCATACGAGGATTTCAAGAATTCAATGGTGGAGATGATTTTGGAGAAACAAATGTTTGAAGAGAAAGATTTGGAGCAACTCTTGCAGTGCTTTTTGTCTTTAAATTCCAGTAATTATCACGGCATTATTGTCCAGGCTTTTTCTGAAATTTGGGAGGCCATTTTCTGCCCTGGTTCGAGGCCTTCTTCCGCCTATCGCCGCCGTGTATCTGGTGGAGCAAATTAGATCGAGTATTATTGCCATGATTAAAATTAAAATCTCCTGTAATATTATTTTAGGCACTGCTATCCATCAATTAATTATGTTTTTTCTTCATTAATTATAATCAATATCATGAATTTGACTACGCCTTCATAATTGCATGCATCCATGATTGGTACATGAATATTTGGCTACTTGTAATTTCTGTATAACTTCTGGAGTTTGATTTTCAGAAAAGAATCACAAGCCGACATAATTTCTGAAACAATTGTTGACATAACGTCACATGACACTTTATCATTGGAAGTTTTTTCATCAAATCATATCGTGCCAACTAACATTATGTCACTCTATCTGTTAACTACTCTCTAGCAAAGTGGCACAAAATGTACTTAAAAATGTATACCGAGAAAGTGCCCCATGTTGAGTGTCACATTATTAAAGGCTTAACGACTCGTAAGTAACTCGAGCTATAGAGCCGTTTCACTTTGGTCATCGAATTACACAAATTTCTCTTAATGTGATTCTACTGACCGGTTCAGTCGATGAATTGCGTTTCAATCATCTCCTTCAGATTTTGTCCAATACACAAACTATGGTCGAGTTTGATTCTGTTTAATGGGCATTATTAAGATTGGTCAAAGTAATTTGCAAGCTCGAGAAGCTATGGTTGCTGGCATTTGAGTAGGTCTTGAAATCTCACAGTATGAAATGGAATCAGAATTTATTGTCAAAATCGTTCTGATTTGATTTTTCTGTGTCGTTGACGAGTAGACATGACCCCTTGATTTGTTTCATCATCTAATATGACCATTTTCATTAAAAATGCTTCATCTCTAACTACTTAATTTCACACCAAATTTTAAGACATTTGTGTTCACTCTGCGGAGTTTCTATTTTTATTTCTGCTTATCGTGCGAGAGTTTTTTCAAAATAATTACCTTACATCAATTTTCTTTAAAAACTCTTCTAACATGTCGAGAATCTTTTTTTTTTTTTAATTTCAGAAGTAACTTTTGACTTTTTAAAAAATTATGTCGAAGGGCAGCAATATGATGTCCTCTAATTTATGTAAATAATCTTTCGTTAAGACATTAGGAGGATAAATATTTGTGCTTATAGCCTTCATTTTCTAAAGAAGAAACTAATGTAAAACGGTGGCAAAGAATTCAAGGCAAAAACGAGTACTTTAGTCAAAGTCCGTAGTAACGTATGATTGTAATAATTAACTTTTGTTCCTCAAAAACAGGCAATAATTAATTTTCGATTATGAAGAAATATGATTGCTAGGCATGTGGAAGAACAAATGCAATGATTTAAATGGAAATGGGGATAATAAACATTTTTTGCCGTCTTCAATTATTATGGTCTCCCCCTACACGAACTTTAAATCATTCGGGTTGGTCCAATCGTTTGGTTGCATTTTAACTTTTAACCTATTGATATCCAATTCATCCACACCTATATGATATAGAATTGTACCCGAATTCCTTTGTTGAAGTATTGAATAATTTTAATTGAAGTGCGCCTCATGAATAATTCAAATTTAGAATACTATTGGAGTATTATGTCAAGTTGAGATTCTATTTTGGATGTTCATTGGGAATTGAAAATTAGTATTCGACTTGAAAAAGAGTTCGGAATAGAGAAAAACACATTTTAAAATCAATTGGAGGATTTCTGCTACGATACTGTTTTATTAACAGCCCAAGCGCCAGGTGCGTAGCACTAGCTCTCAATTCCGTTTTTTCGATTTTTTCTCTCATATTTCGTTTTGGACTCGATTTTTTGACATTCTACTTCATCAACAATTCTACCAAGAGGGTTTGGACGTTTCATACATGTTCCTATAAATACTAGGCTCATCTATACAATTTTAAAAATGTAAGAAAATATATTATTAGAATTATAGGATCCATTGTAATTTTCTATCTTCTTCATTATTCTCGAGTCAATAAAATCTCTTAATTCCTCTATCATATTTTATGTCTTCTTTTATTCTTTTACTTGTATTTCCATATTTCATTATTGTGTCATATAACTTCTATATATCAAGCCGGTGGTTGGTTTCATAACAAAGTGGTATCAGATCAATTATGGTATCTTGTTTGTTTTACAAGTGATATTAGAGCCTAGGTTCAGGGTTTGATTTGTTCGATGTTTTTTGTTCGTGATGGCTTTCATGAAGTATGTCATTACGCTATTGGATCGGAACACTAGATTCTCGCTATGGTGGGTTAATATGCGTGCAGTACTTGCACATCTGAATTTAGATAATGCATTGTTGGGAATTGGCAAGATGCCCGCAACTTTGACCGTGGAAGAGAAATTATGGAAGGATAAGAATGCAGCTTCTCGCATTCATCTTCATCTATCAAATACTGTTTTTCGCGACATTTTGAAGGAGGTTTCAGCAGCTGCTCTATGGTTGAAGTTGGAACAATTGTGTATGACTAAAAGTCTGATAAGCAAGTTGAACCTCAAGCAGATTGAAGCTATTGGATGGGATAATTAGAATACTTGGCCAGATTTGACATGTTCTAAACTTGAAGAAGAATCTCATCTCGTTGTCTATCCTTGATTCAAATGGCTATGAGTTCTTTGGTGGAGGTGGAGTCTTGAAAGTTTGTAAAGGTGCCCAAGTTGTATAGAGTGAAGAAAAATGTCTCAGTTATACATCTTGCGGGGACGTATAGAATTTAGAAGAGTCAATTAGCACAAGTTTAGTACCTTGGTGAAAATTCAATTTGGTACAATACCTTTAGGAGCTCATAAAGGGTCAGATTTAAAGAATACGGCTCAATAGAGTTTCGAAGATATGTGTAATGTCATTTTGTCACCATCACCTGCGGTGTCATTGTATTCAATTGCTAGAGGCAGACTCGGTGGAACAATGTATGTGGATGCTGATTTTGTTGAGCATGCTTTAAGCGTAGTAGAAGGTGTACAATCTAACAATGAGCCTTTTTTAAAGCATTTAAGTTTGATTCTGTTATGGGGTGTGTTACAACCCATTTTGGTAAATTATAAAATTATTATGATTTTTTTGGAATCTGAGATAATTATACAAGAGTAGTATTTGGATTCATTGGAAGAGGTGGAGTATTGTGTATTACTGGAAAAGTTAGTTTTTTTTATTACTGTTGAAGAAACTCGTTCATTCTTATGGAACTCGTGTCAAGGTGGAGATTTTTGGAATTTGAGTGTGACCCGAATTCCTTTGTTGAAGTGTTTGAAGTATTAAAAAATTCTAACTGAACTACACGTCATGAAGAATTCAAATTTGGAATACTATTCGAGTCTCATATTAAGTTGAAGTTCTATTTTGGATGCTCATTGGGAGTTGAAAATTGGTATTGGACTTAAAGAAAAGTTTAGAATGGAGAAAAACACATTTTGGAATCAATTAGAGGATTTTCGCCGCGATACTGTTTTATTAACAGTCCAGGCGTTAGCCTCAGAGCCCGGGGTGGGCGCTACCGCTCTATTCCTTTTCCCAATTTTTTCTCTCTTATTTTGTTTTGGACTCAATTTCTTGACATTCTACTTCATCAACAACTCTACTAAAAGGGTTTGCACGTCCCTTACATGTTCCTTATAAAATAATAGGCTCTTCTATACAATTTTAAAAATGTGAGAAAATAGATTACTAGAATTATATGATCCATTGTAATTTTCTCTTTTCTCCATTATTCTTGAGCTAATAAAATCTTTTAATTCATGTCATATTTTTTGTCTTCTTTTATTCTTTTGCTTGTGTTCACATACTTCATTATTGTGCCATATAACCTCAACATCTCAAGCCGGTGGTTGGTTTCATAACAAAATGGTATCAGATCAATTCTGGTATCTTGTTTGTTTTACAACACTTAAGTTGAGTCGATCTTATATAAGATAAGTTATGAAATCTAATTATTGTCATTATGCGGATAGACTTCGTTGCATTGTGACAATCAGAATGTTCACTTAGTAAAGGATCGTGTTTATCATACAATGACGAAACATATATAGGTTTGTTATTATTTCATCGTATCGGATTTAAATGATGAAATCTTGACATTTGAGAAGATTCTCAAGAGTTGGAATTCGGCTGACGTGGTTGTTCCAATCGAAAAATTGAATTTGTGTGCAACTTCAACTGGAATCTCTATTGAGGATTGAGGTGTTGTCGCTGCAGAGCAACCATTTATCGTGAATTAGTCTTCTTCAAGTGAAAAATTGTTAAGTTGTAGAGTCAAGTTGTGGAATCTCTATGCGGAGTCTACACGCGCCTCCTAGGGGTCAAAATTCCATTAAAAATAATTTAGAAATTTAACAATTATAAGTTCGATTTTGCTCTAATTTTTTTATGAATGAAGAATTGTCGTTATAGTTTATTTTATCATCATCAAAAGAGAGAAATGTTATAAATAAATAAAATAGGATGTGCAATTTTTCTTTTATAAACTTTTTTCATCATGCTAAATTATTGTAAAACGGACAAGGACACAATCTCACATTTAAGTAAACATATATAAATCTTGCGTGTATTTTGTGTCTTTTTTTTTTTACTGCATTTTATTTTTTCTGATGATATAAAATTAGGATTCTGATTCTCAACAAGATGAAAATCGTGCCTCGTTCTGCAAAATAATGGATATGTTTATCTTTTTTCTATTGTTAATTAGAATTAAAGGTCAAATCATATTCTCTTCATAAGTTTGTGAAGCGAACTCAATTCAAACTTTTAGTAACTCAACTTTTAAGACAAACCATTCCCCCTGCATGCAGAATCTATTAAATACACTGAGAATCTACCTGTATTACTATAAATGCATGCTTAGTTCTCAGTTCTGAATCATATCCAAACTTTTCTTCTAAATGAATCTGATCACTCTTCTGTCCATTTGTTATTTTAGTGTAACTGCCCAAAGTAGAAATTCAAGTTTGCTCCAACTGTATAGAGTACATCATTGATTTGAAGTTCGTATATCTCGCTAAAAATGGCTACAAACTTTCAGTTTTCATGAATGCACACTCCATGATTTTGTTTTCTTTGTTCATTTCAGTTTTCATTAATTTGTAATCTGAATTCTGATTAATTCAGCTGACTACAAATGGTAAGATTTAGTGAGATGGAAATTCACAAGGCATCAGAGATTCTTTGCCTCTTTCAGCACTACTTTTTGCAGAAAAAGTTACAGCCTTTTATTTTCTTCTGTGGGGTTCAAGTAGGATAATTGAAAGAGGGAGATTTTTCAAATCCTACTTCTATCTGGGCTCTATATTTTCTGGCATATGCACTCCCACTGTTTTTTTGCTGTCTGTGTGTGTCAGTAGGGTTTTTTCGCAATCTCGAGAGAAGTATATCTCTGGCGTTGGGTTGCTTGCTTCGTGATTTGAGCAAAGAAAAAATGGGCAGGTGTGTTTTAACTCTTAGATGAACTGGCACTTTGGGATTGCCTGCCCAGTGCACTCCTATGCATTCATGTGCAGTAGAGTAAACCTTGTGGCACAATTTTTTGGCAGGCCACAATTGTGTATACTGGTCAGGTAGGCATATACCCGAGTATGTTACTATTCGAAATAATTTAGTCACAATTTTTATTCCAATAGGTTTCCTTTCCAAGATTCAATCTCCGGTACAGATCATGTATGTTGATAACACAAGAAGTTACCGATAACATAATCGTGTTACAATTTTAAGTAACGAGAAATTTTAACTATAATTAGCATGTGTAGCGGGCTGATAACACGCATAGCCCATTAATTAGGTCGATACCCGACTTTTTTACTTGATTCGAAAAAATACTGGGATTGTGATACCATGATCATATCGATAAATTTTGCTACTAGAAATTTGCTGAGTGCACTACAGAGTTAAGAATATAGCAAATTTACTGCACTATATTATCAATTATCAAACCCAGTATATTAAATCAAGAATCCAAGCAAGAAAAACGTGAAAACTACCCAGAAGCTAAGGCATAGACCACAATGATAACTAATGTGAACTGTAGAAAGTGATGGCTCGCAAAATAAAATCAAATCTTTAGGTGCACCGTGCACGCCTCACCTCAACAGAACTATTTATGAATTTAAGAGTCCACAGGTAATGGGCCACTATCTGAAAATGCATGCACGCATGCAAGCATCAAATGTCTAGTGTTCTTATAACAACAAATTAAATGGTCAGCGATACATTAGAATTTATGGATACTTCCGGTATTGTATTAATTCACCCAATCCTTTATTCAAGAATTGGTGGTTCTTTTTATGTTCACTAAGAAAATCAGAATTGGAGTTCAAGTTCTATTGTTCTCATTGTTGCCTCAACTGACTGATTAATGAGTTGATTTTAGGACAGCGGTTTGACATTTTGACCTCGATTATGAGATGATTGTAATAATTCTGTTTGTTCAAAATCCCAGGATAATGAAATAAAGTGGCAGGGACGGTGGTTTTGCTAGCCTGACAATGACAACTTTTAACCATTTTGTTTGCTGAAGAGCCCAAACCAAGAATGAAGACGGACGCCAATATCATTTGAGGAGAAAACAAACCAAATAAGATGGATCATAAGCTTCTAAAGCTGCCAAGCTCAAGTTCTTAATATGAAAGATAAACTAAAGCAACCACAACTGAAGGTTTGTACGAGCTATATCAGGTATTCAGTTGAATCCTGTAACTTCTTGAGTGCCTAAAACAACTTTTCTAAACAAACGAACGACAAAAGCTAAATTTAAAGTCCTCAAAAAATCTTCGCTTTGACTTGGTAGGTTAAGAATACATGCCAAGCACTTGCCGTAAGTATCAATAATCATGCCTGTTCTCTTTGAATTTTACAAGCAATAAGGTAGTAACGAAAGAAAATGCCATAAAGAAAAGAAAAGTGTCTAAAGTTATTTGAGCTATTAACTAAAAACCTCCATAAGTTCCACCTCATTGTGGTGGTGGTGGGGGCATTGACATCTGTGGCATAGAATGTTGTCCACCAGTGAGGTGCTGAGGTGGTGGTGGCCGCCAAACAGGTGGAGCCAGTCCAGATGGAGGTGGTGGGGGCCTAACTAGACCAGGAGCAACTTGTTGAGGTGGTGGTGGAGGCATGCTCCTGAAATGCTGCATTGGTGGCAAACCCATGCCAATTTGACCAGGTTGTGGTGGCTGACCCTGCCAGGATGGTGGTCCAGTCATCTGCATAGGGGGGTAAAGACCAGCCTGTGGAGGTTGTGGAGGTGGTGGACGGAGAGCTGGGATGGGGAGTGGAGGACCACTGCCATTTGCAAAAGGCCGTGGCGGCACTGGAGTACTGACGGTACCATTGGGATGTGGAGGAAGCATAGGAGGTCCACTTGCAAACAAGGTATGGGGCCTACTTCTCTGGCCAGTTGGATTACTCGCAGCCAAAACTCTTTCTGCATTTCATTGAGTGTACAATTGTCATACACACCAATCACCCAATGTATGTGTAGGAACACGTTGAAATCATTAGTTCACACACAAAAAAAAAAACATCAAGCATGCCAACACCTCTATGAAGATATAGAATTCCATATTTCTATGTTGAAATAAGCATTTTACTAGGTAGACCAAGCAAGTTTCAATTTTATTTATCCATCTTGGCCTTTCAATAATGTTCTGCACTTGCTGAAGGCAGTCAAGGCACGGTGATGGCTATCGGACTTGCACGAACTAGTTAGGGGGGGTGTACGTCTGCAAATACAATGCTGCTTTTTTGCCAGGGGTGAGTTTGGAGGATGTTATGATGGCATTGGGATAGTTACTGATGGAACAACCAGGGGCTCGTTGTGGAAAAGGTTGTGCTTGCGAGACAGTAACGGAAATGAAATTCTGCTTTGGTACAGTGATTTATAAACTTTGTGTAAATGGTAGTGGCTGCCATTGGTTTGTTGGTGGTCTTGATAATGGTAATTGTATTGTAACAGATAAGATGGTGTGGTGAATATTCAGTCTCTCTCTGTTTAGATTGTAGCCACCAGAAGATATATTTGGAAGTGAAATTGGCTTGAAGATAATAAGGAATGGCCTTGGGACTTTTTAGCCCTTGAATAAGGAAACTATTTCCTCCCCCCTTTGGTATGTAGGTCGAAAAAAGATGGAAACAAAATCTAGAATATTTTTTCAAAAATATATGGACAAATATTTGTTGTCACTTGAAATGACATAATTAAGAGTCTGCATTCCATCCCAAACTTTTCCGTTCGACCAAACAAGAAAAAGTCGTTTTCTCTGATGTTCTACTTGCTCCTTTTCCTTCCATTCAACTTTCCCTTGTACCAGATAGCCTAAAAGAAAGACACAAGTCCTTACAGGATGGGAAAGTTTGATAATGTTGCTGGCATTTCCTGAATTGCCCGAAAGGAACTAAACTGGGCGACATGGGAGTATTTGGAAGCAGCCATATCACCGGACAAATCTACATATTTAGTAGTCACACGAACTCAGGTACTGTAAAAGTAATCCACCATCAGAAATTTCCCTTTCATTAGAAATTCAATGTGGGTAAGTTGTTTATGGAACCATGTGACGTCCATCGATATTGCAATTTAAGGTATCTCTACTTAAAGTTTCTACGTATGAAAGGTGCTAGAACCAATCACATCAGGCCAGAAGATAAAAAATTAAATAATATATACATAGACGTAAAAAACAATAAGAAAAACTGACCAGCAGGAGTTCCATGACGCTCCCCCTTTGTGTCTTTCTTGTATGCATAAGACACTGTTATCTGACGATTGCAAAGATACTGGCCATTCATTGCCTGTAGAAATGAATTATATTAGTGTTCTCAAGGTCTAATAAAGGAATCATTAGACTAAATCATACAAGACTCAATGTTTTTTTTCAAGCAATATGAGATAGAAAAGACCAAATTATGCCCTAAATGAGTGCACAGATGAAATTCATGTGTTGGAAAATACAACACAAATCTCCATAAAGAATATTTCACTGCCCGGCAAAACTTGCAAATCATCCATCCCCCCCCCCCCCCCCCCACCCCAAAAAAAAAACACACACAGAGAGAAAGCCAAGTTTTGTAGCCAATGCCTATGATTTTATAAAGTTTGATTCCACTGAAAGCCATCCAATGAAGAAAATACGACAATCACGGTGCTAGATTATCTAAATCAAACTGAGACATTCAAGAAGATGACAAAAATATCGTCAGTAAGGGCTTGGAATACTTGATTAGAGAATGCTCCCTAAAAGATTGGCATCAAGAACTCTGAATAATAATGAACATGTCATGGATTAATGGAAAGCTCAAACTTGTATACTTGTAGTCTTACAACAGAAGTGCACATGAAAAGGCATTTGACACTTCTCAACTTCCAATAATGTGACAGCGTACACTAATGGAACTACAAGTTAAATTTCCTTCGCTAGTTAAAGTGAAGAATACATATTTCACTTATGACACGAAAAATTATTGTTCCCATTCAATTAAACAGATTCTAATGGTTTAAAAGTTTGATAATGGAACCAGTGTCCCCTCTGCAGTCAGCACAATTATAAGAGAACATCAAATGGAGAAAGTTACCTCTATAGCTGCATCAGAAGCCTCGAAAGAATCATAGCTAATAAAGCCAAAACCACGGGAATTTCCGGTCTCTGGATCTCTCATTATCTGTAGGTGTCATAAAAAATCAGAAACCAGCAGGAAAATAAGCATCACCATGAATTCATATGCAAATGATCAACAAACAAAAATTATGTCAGATAAATTAAAAAGTAATACAAGTGTTGATGGCCAGTAGCAGTAACGTAATGCAGTTTTGATATACAGCCACCTGGATACCTCCAAGGCTCCGACTTCTAAGAAATTAACATGACCAAATGAACCTAAACATTGAAATACCCATATTGCTAGGTGAGACAGAGAAAACATCAATGAGATTCATCAAAATAGCAAACCCAAGACAATAATAACCCCCCTTCATTATTTTAATGCTAACAGAAAAACCTAATTGTTCTTACTGCAGAAAGCTATAGAAATTAGTAATCATGTACACACTTCAATGCTGCTGGGAAGACGAGACAAATACAATATTAAAGAAATCATTAACCAAGAATACTGTGACAGTGATTCTGCAACCACCTGTCCCACGGCCCATAGAATAATGAGCAAAATGCCCAGGTTAGAGAGAGAGACTGATTAACTAATCGATTTGAAGGGATGTGCATAAATAGATAAAGTATGGAAGAACAAGTGTTTCTGTCATCTTTCTGTAACGAGCAATAAATTTTCAGTTTAAATTCTAATCTTGCAATTAAAGAGGAAGCACAAAATGTGCTCTCTGATGCATGTATCTGTGTCCCAGCATCAGTCCCGCTTTAAGCTGCAGTAAGGGTGCAATGCAGTTTGGAGGGGCTTTAGTTCATTAGCCCTAATCCGAAGCATTTCGAGTGCTAAGGTGGCTCTTACGTAGAGGGTACGAAGCTCTGATGAGGTTCCTCCATGGCATGGATAAGACGAAGATCAGGGTTCCGAGGTTAGCGTTCAAAACTATCTAACTCGGAATTCAATAGCTTGTTGTAGAAGGCGATTGGTCTATCTTCTTGACATCGGATAAGGCCAATACAAAGGCTATGAAGTGGAGAAAACTATTTTATGCTTTCTTTTGATCCATTAGAACCGATTTTGTATTAGACAATTGGTGATTAAAGCTAGCGGTTGCTAAATAAAAAAGAACAAAGAACAAAGAAAGAAGAGAAAAGGAGCTCTGGCACAAACATGTGTAGATATATTAAATAATTCAACAAAATAAAACTAAAAACTTGGAAAAAAATCGCAAATCCAATGGTGTGGAAACGTTTATGAAATTCTTGTAATAAGAATTTTATAGTAATTAAAAACAATATAGGAATAACTTACTTGAATGTTATTAAATAATAATTGATGTTATCAAAAAGTGTACAATACCTCTATAATTATAGGGAAAATTATTTCCTACTTCTATTGATAATAGGAAAATAAAATAAGGAAACTAATAAAATCATAATCTAATTAGAAATCTTATTCTAATCAATAAAGAAAAGAAAGCATATTCTAAACAAGAAATAAGAATAAAAAGATAAAACCTAGAAAAAGAAAATAGGAAAGATAAATCACAATTTTAGTAGGAAACTACTAATCATGATTATGTACAACATCAATCTCTCCCACTTGAAAAAAAAAAACTCGTCCTCGAGTTTGGTTGAAGAAAAGAAAGTAAATTAATCGGGAGAAAAATACTCAAAAATTTCTTGATGTGCTCGATAAACGTTATTATATTCTTCAGTCGCATTCTTCAAAGTCGGCTTTATTCCTACCATGCTCATTATATTTTCTTCATAGACAATAATTACGTGATATTCCTTCACAGACGAAGCATGATTTAATCCCTCATCTTTGTGGTCACTGGTGCTATTTTCAATTCTTCATACTTCTCGTCTTCTACTATAATGTTTAGTAATACTTTCTTCAACACAAAAAAGGGGTACATGAAATCAAATCCTCATCGTCCATGTTTTCCTTATCCTTACACAATTCTTTGACGCTGGAGTTGTAGAAAAGGTCGACAAATATTTTGTTCTCAATTTGACAATCTTCACATTTAACTCCTTTGTGATTGAGAAGTTTAATTTCTTCCTCTCATGTTGGACACTTCTGATCTTTCAACTTGTTCATCCTTGAAGTGCGGCTCGATATTAGGTTTTTCAATTGCAATTTCACCCGAGCATTTTTCACCTTTATAGTTACTTTCATTGTCAACTCTCAACTATTATGGATCAACAGTTTTCGAGTTTTCAACTTCCACATGCTTTTCTTTTTCTTTTGTAGTATCATTGACGGTAAAATCCTGATTTTCTTAAATTATATCTTTTTTAACTTCATCGTCTGCCTTATGAATTTTTTCTCTTTGTTTACATTAGTACTCACAAATTACTCATCGCATGATACCAAAACAATCTTCTTATCCTACCACCTAAACATGTACCTACTATCTCGACTTATGTAAGTGGCATCTGCATCATAGTACCATGGTTGTCCACAAAGTACATGACAATTGTCCATCTCTACCACGCTACATATAATCTCATCTTTATAGTATTTTCCAAGATGAGTATTTTGCAATCTTAAAATTTAAATCTTTCACCAATGGTTTGGACGTCAAATTCTTACTACTCTTATGATTTATTATCACTTTGCATACTTTGTTGTTGATGGTGAGTCGTTTTAAAAATTTTGTTGCACTTCAAATTGGACTCTTTTACATTTTCTCGATAGACTTTCGTAGAATCCTTGATGACTAGTATGTATTCAAACTTAGCTGGGAATCGAGAAAACTCTCTAACCACCTATTGTCGTGTCTTAATCTTGTTGAACCAACCAACATTCATAGCAGTTAAAGTCTGCAAAATTCTTGTCAGTTTGCTTCTCCATGAGCTTGTGATTTCTTTCAAAACTCAACACAATCAACATTTGTGTGATGTTGCAAATTCATCGATCCTGTAGATTCATTGTTCGAGTTTGTCGAGCCTCCGTTCGTCATCGACGATTCAACTGCCACCAGGACCATCGTTAGCCCTAGGATTGAGGCAATTCTTGTATGAAATTCTAGAGCAATAGCGTTTATGAAATTCTTGTAATAAGAATTATGTAGCAGTTAAGAACAATATTGGAATAACTTGCTTAAATGTTATTGAATAATAATTGATGTTATCAAAAAAGGACTATATATTTATAGGCAAAATTATTTCCTGCTACTAATAATAGGAAACAAAAATTTCCTACTTCTACTAATAATAGAAAACTAAAACAAGGAAATTAATAAAATCATAATCTAATTAGAAATTCTATTCTAATCCATAAAGAAAAGAAATCATATTCTAAACAAGAAATAAGAATAAAAAGATAAAACTAATTAGAAATTCTATTCTAATCCATAAAGAAAAGAAATCATATTCTAAACAAGAAATAAGGATAAAAAGAAGAAACATATTGAAACTAGGACAGGAAACTAGAAAAGATAAATCATAATTGTTGTAGGAAACTACTAATTATGATTATGTACTACATCATCCAAATACGTGGATGAAAGACAAATAAATTTACACAATTTTGGAAAAAGAGAACTATCAACTAAGAAAACACTAAATTATTCTTGTACAAGATACAAACAATTAAAAAATCCACGAATAATTTTTTTTAGCTTTTTCCGCCGGTATTTTGTTATGATGCAAAAGACACAGAGTAAGAATGAGAGGAATAAAAGAGACAAGGAAGGCGTGACCTTTGGATTTGAAACAATGACTCCAAAAGCACTGAAAGTGTCATACAGCAGTTTTTCATCAACATCCTGAAAAGAACACAAAGAGTTCAGTTGAATTTGCTGGTAAATATATTATCCAAGAGAAGTGTGTGCTACATGTTAATGGTTGTATAGAATATCTGCACCGACTACAGAGTGAAAGGAAAACAAGGAGTGCTCAAGTAAATCCAAGAACTCTTACAGGGTCAAGGTTTCCGATGAACAGGTTGGCTCCCACATCAACACTTTTCTTATCTTGAGATGCCTAAAACAACAAAACAAGATAATCAAACAAAGCCATATATTTTATTTACAATGCTGCAGTGATTCTTACAATAACAATAAGATAAGTTAATCGGCTACGCCAAAACACACAAAATGGTGACAAACTCACGTAGAAAGTGGAATTTTAATTTCATACCTTATTCACTCGTATTGCCTTCCCATGTAGTTTGATCATATTTAGAACCTTAATTGCCTGCAGAAACAGGTCGATAATCAAAAGCATGGATCTCATAAAGAAGTAACTCAGATAAACAAAATTGCATTCTAAATGAACAGTTATACTCGCATAAGTAACACTTACATAATCAGCATCTTCTTCACTTCTGAACTCCACAAAGCCGTAGCCTTGATGAGCATTTGTGACTCTGTCCTTGGGAACATACACATTGACTGGATTGTCCAAAAATATTCAAGGCCCAATAACATACATAAGGTAAATGAGAAAGATCTCAAATTCTATAAATGTGTGATCTATTAAAAAATATAATGATTTATGTAAACAAATATCATTTGGTAAATTGTAATGAAAACAGAGAGTCTAATAAAAGACAACTCAAACCTACCAACAGGGCCTGCTTGGACAAACAGCTCCCACAATAATTCTTCACTTACCTGCAAGTACAGAGAATGAATAAAAACTTAGATTTCTCAGTAATTATGAAGACAAATATTGGATAGGGGCGTAGATGTATTAGCCTAGTGCCCCCCCAAAAAAAGAGTTGTCCTCCCCTGCCTCTGTATGGGAGACAACATACCCAGGCATGTTCACTCCCAAAAAACACAGGGCAGATTTTCTTTCTTCCCTCGTGTTGGGAATGGAAGTGCAATGGGAAAGGGGAATGGTCTACAACATAATCAAGCTTTAGAAAAACACAAATCAAACATGTTTAAGTGCGCAGGTCTCAATGTGCTGGTTTGCATACTCAGAATAAAAAAACAGGCAGGCTTATAAGCAAGCACGTAACAATTACACAGGAATGGGAACTAGTATCTGTAACACAGATAAGACAAACTGCCATAATAAATATTTCTAATTATAGAACCACAAGAATGGACTATAAAAGTCAACAGAAGCTAAATAGATAGCTAGCCAAGATGAGTAAGTATAAGAAGCCTTTAATTAGTGATTCCAAAACACAGTTTGCTAAATTGAAATACTGGAATGGTTACTGCTCGTTTAGTTTTATGAGGAAAATGCCAACATTACATGAAATCTTTTGAAAATTAAATTCAACCAAAGGGGAGATGAAATTTTGTAAAATAACATTTACAGCATCTCACTTCACCGAAAGCCCAACTCAACTTTTTTCCCAAGTTTACTAAGGCTCCTCATCTGTGATAGCATCTCACTATCAAACATTTCATCACAAATAGCAAGGCAAATAAATAGAACTATTCAGACAAATGGCAAGATAAAACCAAACAATTCAACCAGTTCGTAGAAATGACAGAAAGTTCCCTCTCGTTGTAATCTAAAGGAGGAACGGCAATAGTCTATTTACTAAACACATAAGTCTATAAAGGAAAGATCTTAAACCCTAACGCAGGAGTATCAGAAAGATGGAGGAAAAAGAGAATAGTACTCTGGTGTCGAGATTGCCAACGTAAACGGTGGCATCCTGGTTGCGTTCGGCTGAGTGTTGGCCTAGAAGGTTTGCTCCAACACCAGGCGCGATTCGGGTCGTCATCGAGGCCTCCGAAAGGACGTCGTAAATTGTGTTACTGGGGAAACTTCTGCGGACCTTGGAGGGAATACTGGGACTGGAATTTATTTCAGGCTCTGGTATTCGTAAAGAAAATGTTATTTAATTTAGCCCTATTTTACAAAAATTAGTTGGAATGGTAGAATTTCATAGTTATATTTGAAAGTGCTTTTGAAATATTTTCCAGGTGCTACAAAAATAATATGGTAAGATGTGAGAATATAAAAAATAATTAATGTAAATTATTTATTTGGAACGAAGTCTTGATTCAAATGAAATAAAAATAATTTAAATAGTTGAGGAAATCGATTAGAATAGTCCCTTCATTTAGACTATATAACAAATATCATCATTTTTTCATATTCGCTTGATATGCATTGAATGTATCGATTGAAATGATTTATTATAAATACGCATTATTTCCCCCATTTAGCTTCAATGTATCTTAATATTTATTGGATAAATCAATTTGAAGAAAACTCTAAAAATATTCATCTTTTGTTCCAATAAAGAATTATAATGAAATTAATTTACTATTCTTGAATAAGTCTTTTAAATGCACATTAATCATAACTAAATAATTGACAAAGTAATTCATGCTAATATTTTCCAGATGATAAAATAGATCAAATATATATTGAAAAACGAAAAAGTAATGAATGCATAAAATATGGTTATATAAATTAAATATATGTTGAAAACTAAAAAGTCGGTGTTTTAAAAAAAATGTTCAGCCTAGGTGCAAAGTAGGCACAAAACGACTCACGTCGCGCTTTTTATTTATTTATTTATTTTGCACTGGCACGCCTAGCTCGCTCTTTTTTACGTTTTTTTTTTACTATTCTTGAATGAGTCTTTTAAATGTACATTAATTATAACTAAATAATTGACAGAGTAAATCATGCTAATAATGTTCAGATGATAAAATAAATCAAATATATATTAAAAAGATAAAAAGTAATGATTGTATCAAATATGGTTAAATAAATTAAATATATATTGAAAAATGAAAAGTCGGTGTTTTAAAAAAATGCACAGCCTAGGTGCAAAGTAGGCACAAAACACCTCACATCGCGCCTTTTATTTATTTATTTATTTTGCACCAGCACGCCTAGCACGCTCTTTTTTACGTTTTTTTACTATTGTTTCTTTAGTTATTAAATAATTTTTCCATTGATTCAAAAATTTAAAATAGCATTAAAATAAGAATTTTTTTTGAAAAAATTAGACCTCGACTAGGTCGAAACTCAACCTCCACGGTTCACTGCACTTTACGTTTCTTATAACATTGTGAAAAGTAGGGCAATGAATGTCGGAGGTAAAAAATTGACTGGAACAATTTTGTCAACTTAAGTGATGATTGTAAATCACGCAAAAAGAGGTAAATTGTGTTTAAAAACAAGCGAATTGTGCTGAAATAGTAAAGTGGTGCTAAAATTAAAAAAAAATGGACACTTGCATTAAGCAGAGAGAATTTGAAGTGCATGTCATACAATAGTTGAGTTCGGTCCAGGAGGACCATTTGATATGATTCGGAGTGCGTCATAATTTATCAATATTTTGATGATTATTGGAGAGAGAGTAGAGCAAAGTTCGAGACTTCAAAGAGTTGATAAAGTTGATCATTTACATGTTCGAGCAACGGAGTCCATAATATTGAAGACAACAAGCCAATGGTCAAGTAACATGTTGGGGACGGAAGTCGGAACGGGTTGGAAAGTACTCGAATTTTTAATCTCAGTTTGAGATCCATTTTTGGCATAGAATACGTTCGAATTTGAAGATTTGTATTTCTAGAGGATTTTTAGCCCTTGAAGTCTGTTTTTTCAACGCATTTTGAATCACCTCAATCGGATATCGGAAGAGAAAGATATGACCAAAATACTGAAATGTGTCCGGATCCGAGTTTTAACACAAATTTCCTTATTTTTGCTAAAATTCTAGTTTAAATAAAATTCTTGTAATCTTTATCAATTATTCACATTTTTCCTATATTTTCTAGGTTTAATATAAATAGGAATTTTATTATTTCATTGGAAACTAAGTTTTGACATGAATTAAATTAAAGAGAATTTTCTCTCGAAGTTTGACTTCAAAAATTGTGTTCTTCCATGGACATACCGAACTTATCAAGATCCAATCTTGTGGCGTTCAAACATCGGATCGTGGGTTCTTCATTGTGTAATTAAGAGGTTCAACATATCATCGTTATCGTTGGGTTTTTTGGTTCACCTTGTTCGGTTCAAATCCAAAACCGGGTTTAATTGGCGTTTTTGGGTTCTGCATCAATCTAGTTGTGAGTTGCGTAGTGTTCGTTGCTACGTGGTTCTCATCAGCGCGTCGATTTTTTGACCGTTTTCTGACTGCAACGACTAGTTGGTCGTCCGTACTGTTCCGGATGTCCGGATGGATCGTCGATTCAGTAGAATATTTGACAATTTGACTTCTATAAATACCAACTCACGTGTCATTCATTTTAACACTTTAAAGCATTCAAATGAGATACTTTTGAGTAAAATTATATTAACTTCTCATCTCATTTATCGTACATAAATAAAAGAGGCACTTTGGTAATTATTATTCCTAAGCCGAGCCGAGCAAAATGGTTTTATGGCTCGGCTCGGCTAAGCCATCTAAGCCGTTTTTTAAAACGTTTGATTCAGTATTTTTATGGTTCGGCTCGGCTTGGTTAAGCCAAATGTTGAAGTGCGGCTATAATAAATATATGATCGATAAATTTTTAATATCAAAAATAATTTTACACTAATTGTGAAACGTAAAGTCGTGATTTTTTATATTTCTTTTCAATCTCATCATCATTCCAATGTCATTTTTTCGAACTTTATTTTCATACAATTTTTCGTTTAATTCGATATTTTACGATATGAATATCCATTTGGATCGATTTAACTTTTTTAAAAAAAAACTTAAAATGTGATAATAATAAATATATTGTTGATTAAGTTTAAATATAAAAATTATCTTAAATTATTAAACGTAAAATCATAATCGTTGATTTTTCTTTTCTACCCCACTCTCAACCCCCATACTCACACTAATTTCTCTCAATTTAATTTTTCTTCAGTTTCTATGGTTAAAAAAGGTAAAGTTATGGCGTCAAAATGGATATTGAAGAAACTTAATGATTTTAAGAAAAATCGTCATACATCATATAGTGCTGGTAGACAAACATCTTCTATGAAGTGGATTATTTTAATTTTTTTAAATGAATTTAATGTACAGTATCATTAGAACATATTGAAAAGATATTCGACGGAATTTATAAAGTTAGGTGATCGTTTGTCATTCTTTTTGCCTCTATGATGGAAGTTTTCGTTGTGTTATGATTTTAATACTGATGGAGATCATTGATTTGTCATAAATTCTGCACTGTATTATCATTAATTAATTAGTCTTGACTACATACGTGACGCATACAGTTTTGGTAAAGAAATTAAATACTGGTACAACTAATACATGTAATTGAAGATTCTACGAGCACGAGATGAATGATGCATGACGTCTTACCTCAATAGGTAGAAAATTGAGGATTGTATTGAACTTCATTATATTTTTAACGGGCATCAACACCTAATCATCTATGCTCTGTCTTTTTTTAAAAAGAACAGAGAAACCTTCAAACGCAAAGCCTAGAAAATAAGTTTTGAATTAGATCTCTTAATATTATTTTTGTCACCTATCATCATTTCAAATGTTTTAAGTTTAATGTAACTAATGCTTAAGATAAATAATTTTTTTTATATTTACACTATCATATAACTAGCTATATTATGAAACATGCATTGCATGTGCATCTTACTAGTTATTATCAAATCACGTAGTTTTGAAAAACTTTTGATTAATTAACTTTTGAAAATCTACTTACCAAAGTTTTTCATTTGAAAAATATACTTTGAACTTATATTTTTACATTCATTTAAATTTATTTCTTCATAGAAAAAACTTTGATGGTTGGATCAAACTTCTTGAGTTATTTATCTTATCGAAGTTTTTTATTTCTCTTTGTACTTAATTTATCTATATTAATTTTAAAAGAGATATATTTTTGAAGAAGATATTTGTATTTACATTGCATAAACTTTTATAATTCTTCATATTGAAAATTTGATTGAATCAAACTTGTAAACATCATATTCATCAAGATTTTTATTTTCTCTCTTAATACTCAAACTCATCACAAATTATGCATTAACAGAGAGATATTTTTTTGAAAAAAAAATATGCACTTACATTGCATAAATTTTTCTTTTTCATCTTCACATTGAAACTTTGATTGATTGAACTAAACTTGTAAAATAATCATATTCATCAAAATATCTCTTTTCTCTCTTAATACTTAATTTATTACAATCATCTTTTAAAAAATGGATATTTCTTGAGAAGATTTTTTAATCTATATTGTATTTATTTCTTCATCTTCTCATTGAAACACTTTGATTGATTGAATCTATTTTTTGACTATCATATTTATCGAAGTTTTTCATCTAACATTTGAGCTATCATTTATTACTATTCATCGAAGTGGTAGCCTCTCTTAATACTTAATTTGTTGTATTATTTATCAAGAGGGGAATTTCATTGTAAAATCAGTTTGATAAAGTGTGGGTTGTGTTGAAATCTCTTAAAGATCAACATTGTATAAGGATCAGTGCTCCTTATTGTAAATCATAGTGTGTGTCATATTGAGGTCCCGTAAAGTTCAATAGTGTGTGTCATGTTAAGGTCCCGTAAAGCTCAGTATTGTATAAAGATCATCGCTCCTTATTTGTTGGTCACCGGAGACGTCGTAAAATGGTTGGATTGCACCATAAGTCAATCAACACAGTGAAAATGTCTTACTCGTGCCGGAGAGCTTGGTAAAAGAGGACGTAGATCATTGCTTTGGATTGGACCTCCACAATTATATCGTTTGCATCCTCTTTTTTTTTTACTTATCGTTTTTACATTCGTGCTTACTATTTCAATTAATCTATTTAGTCTTTACTTGCTTGAATTTAGATTAATTTTTCGAAAAAGTTTTAAAAATCAATTCACTCCACTCTTGGTTAGTTATTCTTGGGTTATCATGATCACTTTTCTTGCTGATAGTATAATTTATTTTTTAAAAAAAAATTCTTATATGCCCCTATTCAATGTGCACTGATATCATCAAATATAAACTCCTATTTAAATCATTAGCAATGTAAGGGTATATTAAGAAAAATATAAGTGAAATTTATAATTTCAACTATATTAAATTATATTTTTTAATCTGTGTAAAAATAAAAGCAAATATATGTTTGTGACATAGAGGAAATAATGTTTAAGTTACATAGACATTCCTCAAGTTCTTGACAAATTGCAAATACAACTTCTCAATTTTCAATAAATTGCAGAAATATCCCTTGTAATCTGTTAAAACAATTACTTGTAGGTTTAGGCACGGTATAGAATTGGGTTTGGAAATGAAATTCGCGGAAATCAATTTCATTTCAAATGGAGTTATTTCTAATTCGAATCCTATGCCTCCAGCTTTGAACCCTTAACGTTAGCAGATATTCTGGTAGTTGTTTGATGTGATTTGTTTGCTATAATGGTGTTTGATGTGATTTGACGCGGTTCCATCATTTTTCTAGCTAAGCCGGTGTTTGATCTCTATTATTTTTAAAAATATACTGTTCTCTCTTTTTCTCCATCACATTTTTTAATTAAATAACATTAGACGTAAATTCAATATTTTTCCTTATTTTTTAATCATACATTTTCTATCAATCAACTATTTCAAAATACATTTTTAAATAAAAATGTGACTCAAACACACTCTAAAATAAGGGTATGCTTGAGAGTTCTATTTTCACCAATTTTGGGTGACACGATTTATAATGGGTTAAAAGAGTCGGTGATTTTTAGATTTTTTGGACATCGATTTTGAATGGTTTAAAAATCATCCAAAAATGGTGTAGTGTAATTTTGATCGATTCTCTTCACCCACCAAATCGACGATTTTGTATCGTTTCTCAAATTCTCTTTTAAATTTACCATTTATAAAATAATTATTTCTAACAAATATATATTGTTTAATACTAACTTATAAATAAAAAAAATACTAACTAAAAAAAATATTTATAAGCAAAAAAATTATATTATAATTAAAAAATTACCTACAAGTAAAATAAAATATCACTCATAAGATAAAAAAATTATTTTTGTGTAAAATTTTTACTCATAAGACAAAAAATCCCTTATAAAATATATAAGTTACTTATAAGTAAAAAACCATTTATGTATAAAAATTATTTATAAATATAAAATTAATTTATAAATTTTATAAATAACTAAGAAATACTAATATAATATTTTAAATAAATATTTAACTTTTTAAGTTAAGGGCCCGTTCGGTAAGAATTAAAATCAAATTAAAATTGAAAAACTAGTCGTTATTGTTGACTTTTAGTAGACGGGTGTGACCCAATAACGACCATATTTTCAGTTTTAATTGGATTTTAATCCCTACCAAAAAGGGCCTAAACATTAACTTATATGTAAAAAAAAATACATATAAGTAAAATATAACTTATTAAGTAAAAAAATTTCATACAAGAAGCCAAACTCAAAATTCCTATATGGAACATATATGTAACTTTACTTTTTAAAAAAACTTTGAGATATGGGTTGGTCATTAAACTCTCAAATATGGGTTGGATTATTTTAAAAATTGCTAAAACCACTCATAACCGATCCGTTCATAAACGTTCAAAAACGGTACTTTAAAAAACGATCATAGCTGGTACAAGCGAAACTCCCAAACAGGCCCTAAAGGATTGAATCTTGTTATCTTCTTAATTATTATCTCACACTTTAAGTCATTAAGAGGCGTTTAATCATTAATTGTGTATTATGAATTTTAATTATCATCATTAACTTTTAATTTCTGAAATTATCTAGACTTTAGTCATTAGAGGATCTCCAAGAGACTCTTTAAATATGAGATACTCTCTATTTAAAAGAATCACCATTTAAAATCACGCTTCAAGTCACTCTTTAAATTAACATTTTAATTTAGAGAAACATACTCTCTATAATTAAATGCATTCAAAATGTTTCAATTTTCAACGTAGGAAAATAATAAAACAATCTAAAGAAAAAACTAGTTAAAATAAAAGATAAAGAAAAATAATAAATATTTTTTTGAAAGTGGTAAAATTAAGTGTTAAATATAAAGAATTTATTATAGTACTTCAAAATTTTAACACTCTAAATTTATAAATGCTCTTCAAATAATAGAATATGCTCTAAAAATTGAGAGTCTCTTGGAGATGCTCTTATCATTACCTTGATTTAAATAATGGATGTAGTGATCCGATGTTTTGAATAGGTATTATGGAGTTTGAAGGTTTTCAATAATCTCAAATTCACGAGATTTGATAGTTGAACTCAACGAGTTTAAATTCTCTGTATTAATATACGAATTAAAGAGTTCTTGACATAAATTTTTTGTATTCTTACGCACCAACAAAAAATAGAAGGTGATAGTGTTGCATTATTCATTTAAGCCCTTGTTTGACCCCGTTTAAAATTATAATCCATTTTTATTTCTCTTCTTATCCATCATATATTCTTCAATAAAATAATATTACATGTAAATTTTTTAAAAAAAATTCTTTTTTCACCACACATTCTTAAAAAAAAAAAAAAAAAAAAAAAAAATACTTCAAAAATTATAATCCTATATAATGGGGGCCAAATGGGGCTAAAATCAACAAAACTTCGTTATCGTGCTTGTTTTATTATTTTTATGATTTTACCTACAATAAATAGTATTAGAGCCCAACTACTAAGGTCTGAGGATGGCAACATGATGGGGTATGGGACGAGTCGGCCATTCCTACTACCATCTGTCTATAATTTATTTTATTTTTTTGTGTCTTTAGTTAATGAATATTATTACTTTTTTTTTTTCAATCTGGTAAAAACAACTTATGTTCTCTTTAGAATGATGATAAATCTTTTATCTTTATTTGATAAAAAACTTAAATTTGAAATTTACTTTAAGTGGGGCGAATAGCGGAGTTGAGACTATGTTTTCTGCACCCTTCTGCTTCAGGGCAATGATCCCCACCCCGACCCAACCTCGTTTACCCCGTTAGACGAGTAATCACGTCCCTTTCAAGGCGAGACTCCGCAAGTATCAGGTTGAACAAGTTTATTTGCTATCCTTACTAACTACTTCATGAGATTCACAAAACTTGATGGTATGAATGTTGTATGATGATACCCTTTTTGCTCCATTCGATTTAGAGAAGTGGATAGACGTTGATTCAGGTGAGAATTATGATGGTTCATCAATACTTGACAAAGAGATTGAAGAATTTGCGAATTTGGATGATGAAAATTATGATGGTCCTCTACTTTGATGATGAAGATACCGGAACCGAGATCCTCAAGGAGTGGCTCGGGGAATTTGTCACGATGAAATTTAAGGAAAATGTTACAAATATTTTGCTGGAATTTGGTAAGAGTGGAAAAGATAAAATCAAACTTAATGAACTTCATATCAAATCTGGTGTTCCTTTTTTTTTTTTGCATTGGGCATATTTTTTTTTTACTCGGGAAAATTCTTTGCTGTATGAATGGAACGAATTCTTGGATTGTATTATTAAGCAATGAACAATTGTACCTTTATTTTTCTTTCAAATTGTTAAGTGGAGAATTATTGAGCAACAAAACAGAAGTCAACCCATTATGTTGGGAGTAACTTTATTGGATGCTCGAGATTTTTCGAATCAAGATACCATGGATAAAATTTATGCTACATTTGATGCGCTAATTGTGCCGATATAGGATGAAGATGCAAGATTCGAGGACTAATCTTTTCCAATTGGAAATGAATGATGCAGTTTGATCCTACAATTAGAACAAGGGAATTGACCTTAGGTTGATCTTCATTTTCCCGACCCAAAGGGGTTCTCATGTATCAATGGAAAAAAATTAATGTGATGTGTGATAAGGAGTCTTAGAATAGACCGACTAAGGCTCGCTCCATGGTTCGACAAATATGTACATACATGTCTATGTATAGTTTATTTTGATCAGGACTGCTCTCTTCCCCGAAGAGAGCAGTCTTCCCGATTTTGGCCTTGGCCAATTTTTTTTTTTTTTTGAAATAACTAGATTGTTCGTTTGGCTTTGTTTTCTATGAAAATTACCGCTTAAATGGATAATTTTTTTTTACAATCGGGTATAGTATTTTATGGGATTGACAAAAAAAATTTCAAAAAGATAAAAAATGGCCAAGGCCAAAATCGGGAGGACTGCTCTCTTTCGAACAAGTGGGTAATTAAAAACGGATTAAACTAGTTGTACACACTTGGTGTACATTAAATTTGACATTTTACGTGTTGTCGAAATCCGTTATATTGATTATTTAAAGTGCTGTTAAAATCAATGTGTGAAAAGTAGTCACCTCATAACAATGTCAAATTTACGATTAACAAAGATGTACACGTAGCACGTGTGATTAAAAACAGTGTTGGTTACTTGGTTTAGGCATGCCTATCCATAAAAGGGTAAGGGGACCGCCATTTTCCGTCCCAACAAGATAAATAGTTTGATACTATGTATAGCAAAGTGCATTCCAAAACAATGATTCATCTCTTTATGATAAGTGAAATTAAATGTCAAATTCGTGATTGTATATTCGTTTTCGGTTCAAATTGGAATGATTGAAACATGAAATTTCGAGAAAGGTGTATAAAGTCAAGTCGAATTGACTAGACCGTTTCCATCTCCGTAACCATACAAAATTTTACGAATCTATCTTCAAAAATCAAGTGTTTTACACCTTTTCAAAAATGTTCTAGATAAATATTAAAAATAAATGAAGGCTAATTGATTCTTGACGTTGAGTTTGAACCTTTCAGTCGAGATGCAAAAGCTCGTTTTCTCTAAAGAAGTCATTTTCAGGGCACAATAAATTCAAAGATAAGAAATGTAGGACAAGCAGACAAATTTCAATAGAGATTTCAACCACACAAATTTAAAGCGAAATTTTTATTTATTTATTAATGAGAAGTCATTTATAAAAATATATTTACCCTATATTTGAGTCACATTAAAATTCTCATTTTTCTACTCATTTTCAACCAAATATTTTTCAATAAAATAATATTTTCCATCACATCAATAACATTTTTTTTAACCACACATTTTCCATCAATCTCCTATTGCAAAATATATTCTTCTAAAATAATGTGGCTCAAACACACCCACGTGTAAAGAACTAAAATGCAAGAATTAGCCCCCGTTTGACAGCGATTTTTTTAATGGGGAAAATGAGTTTTTAAATAATAAATTTATGGAGAATGTGTGGTTAAAACTTAAAAATTAGAATTTCGTTTTGTTTACGTGAATAATATTTTATTGTGAGAATATGTGATTGAAAATGAGTATGATAAAAAAGAGTTTTTTTTTTAAGAACTAAGAATGAATATCAAACACGTGGCTTAATTTCAATGCATTATTTCATTTGCCTCAATAGGGGGCCGTCAATTGACCATTATGTAAAGCATTACGTAGAGCATTAGTTACATATAGACTAATTCAAAATGGAAACAGAAACACAATCGGATTCTTAGGGTGTGTTTGAGATACATTATTCTGGAATAGTTGATTGATAGAGAATGTCTGATTGAAAAAGAAGTAAAAATTATTGATATAACGTAAAATATTATTTTATTGAAAAATGTGGTTGAAAATGAATATTTTAGCCCCTGTTTGAGCCACCTTTTTTGAAAATGAGAATGAAAAATATAGCCGTTATTGGGGCCCACACAAGAGATAGAGAATTTGAATTTAAATGTTGATGTGATGGATAACGGTCATATTTTTCATTTTAGTAAGAAAAAAAGGTGGCTCAAACAGGACCTTAATATATACCAAATTGAGACTAATTAATGTTTTTAGGTTCTGAAAAGTGAAACCCCAGGCCCAGGCGAAGAAGACTTGTGCACCCGCGGACACGTCCACATGCACCCACCCTCTCTGTTAACCCAAATTTCTCCTCTTCTCTTAAGTTTTTGCGTCGCCGACCTGTTTCGCCGTCGTACCGCCACCTGCCGCCTTATTTTCTCAAGTTACTTTTACATGAAATTGAACGCTTGAACATTAAAGTAGCCATTGCTAGATTTAAAACCCGTGTTCTACAAACTCTATTTCTGGTTGTCGTTTCTCTTTCTTCCATTCTTAACCAGACCCCATTTCATATAATTAAGAAATTCAACTACTTTCACCTTTCACTGTCGGCGATCCATTTTCTGGGGATTTTTCTATAATTTTATTTAGCACGTTATGTTAATCAGCTGATTTTTCTATTCTGGGCCTTGGTCGTAAACTGGTGGTTGGCTACCATATTTGGCAGAGCATATAAAGAGATAATTTTTTTCCAATGCTCAAATTTCCTCAATTTAAATGCCCCTTAAATGTTTCTCTTTATAGCCACACAGGAGAACAGAAATTGTAAAAATTCGTCAGCACATGCCAAGTTATTCAGATAGCTTTTCCACCATGAATAATTTCACAGCTTCTGGGGACTCTTTTTCCGGTAACCAAACTGCCCTTCCAAAATTAACTGCCAAGAAAAAGCGAAATCTCCCCGGAATGCCAGGTAAAATTATAAAGATTAGTTCCCGTTATTTACTACTATTGAATTAAGAAAATAATGTAATTTTGATTTGTGGGAAATATTCATTAGATCCTGATGCGGAGGTGATTGCTTTATCACCAAAGACTTTGTTGGCTACGAATCGGTTTGTGTGTGAAATTTGCAATAAAGGGTTTCAAAGAGATCAGAATTTACAGCTTCACAGGAGGGGTCATAATTTGCCTTGGAAGCTTAGGCAGAGATCAAGTAAAGAAGTCAAGAAAAGAGTCTACGTGTGCCCCGAACCTGGCTGCATTCACCACAATCCTTCACGGGCACTGGGCGATTTGACCGGGATCAAGAAGCATTTCTGCAGAAAACACGGTGAAAAGAAGTGGAAATGCGAGAAGTGCTCGAAAAACTATGCAGTTCAATCTGATTGGAAGGCACACTCGAAGATATGTGGATCAAGAGAGTATAAATGTGATTGTGGGACTTTGTTTTTGAGGTCCAAGATTCGAACTTTCTTGTGTACGTTATAGATGACTCATGTAAAAGTGATTTTTGATACTTGGAGTTGATGTCGACTTGTTTGTTATGCAGGAGGGATAGTTTCATTACACACATGGCTTTTTGTGATGCATTAGCAGGGAAGAGCGCAAAGAAGAATACAGCACTGGCACGTCCTAGTGCTGACGAGGATCCAAAAATTCAAACTGTTATGCCATCTCCACCACCCCAAGAAGTGGCATCACCACCACCACCACCACCACCACCGGCTTCATCACCAACAGCTCCACCTTCTACTGCTGTGGTGTCCCCTGTTCTTCCTCTTCAGAATCTAGGTACTTTGACCAAAAATTGGATTGTTGTAGTTTCAGATTTGGATTTTATCCTATGTGTATTAGTTCTACAAACCAAAATAATTTTTTGTTGTTCTCCGTCGTTTATCTTGGAATTTATTTGTTTTTTATCGTCTGTTGGTGACATTTGTTTTTATCTGCATGTAGTGTTAGACCACCTGATCTGTGATTTGAACGTGCAAGAACTAGTGCTATTATTTAAATAATTAGAAGTCCATTGAATATAAACAAATAATACATAGCAGTTTCGAATTAAGCAAATAAAGTTGAAAATGATACTATTTTCTGATTATCTTTTAACTTCATACAAAGTCCCTTTGCTTGTTTTGTTCTGTCAAGTTTCAATTAACTAAATATTTTCTTCTTGATGTTCTTTATCTCCATAGAATTGCTTGAAAGTGCTAGTTACAATTCAACTACTACCCGAATTTTGGAGGAGACGTCCACAGTACCCATCTTGCCTGCAAATTGTAGCAGCAATAGTCTTTCCAGCAGTAATGGTAGTACAAACAGTAATGTTTTTGCCAGCTTATTTGCTTCATCAACTTCTTCTGGAAGTTTGCAATCTCAAGCAACCAGATTTCCCGGGTTATTCGAAACCATGGCTCGTCCTAAGCAGACGTCTGGTATTGCACTCTGTACATCTTCTGAACCTATATCTCTCTGTCTTGCAATGAACCAAGGGTCTGCAATTTTTAAAACAGCAGAACAAGAGTGCAGACAGTACACTCGAACACCGCAGCCTGCAATGTCTGCCACGGCATTGCTTCAAAAGGCTGCTCAGGTGGGGGTAGCTGCATCAAATGCATCAGTTATGAGGGGGCTTGGACTAGTATCTTCTTTGTCACCTTCAAGCGAGCCACAGAGATGGGGCAGGCAAGAAATTGAGTCCGAGGGAGCATCATTAGCATCTGGTCTTGGACTTGGACTTGGACTGGCCTGTGATGGGGGGTCTGCTTTGACAGAATTGATGTTGGGAACTCCATCAGTTTTTGGTCCCAAGCACGCCACTCTCGACCTTCTTGGATTAGGGATGGCTGCCAGCGGTGGCCAGACTGGTGGGCTGTCTGCTATAATGAAATCCATCAACGATGGCCTGGATGTTGCTGCAACAGCAGCAGCATTTGGTGGTGGAGAATTTTCTGGCAAAGACATGGGGAGAAGCTCGTGACACTAGCATAGCTTATGTTTGTCAGTACTTGTTCATTAACACATGATAGTTGTATGCTGTGCCGGTGCGTAACATCATTTGAATAACTGGTGTAGCTTGCAAACATATGGTAGGCCATTGTATTAGTTCTCTGAAATGCAGGTGACGGAGAAGTGGTTGAGCCTCTTCAATGCTGTCTGCTGCCTTTTACTGAAAGGATGACTGGAACTCTTTCAAGTAATACATTCAGGTTTGCTTATCCTTTCTTCTCGTTATTTATCAAGTACTTGAGTTTGAATACATGAACACCAGCTGGGAATGGTCCAAACTAGAAGTAAACTTATACTGCACTATTATATGGAGTTTGAATATTGATCCAATGGAACTCCTTTATGTTTATCAAACAGGAATGCTAGATTAATAGCACGGCGAGTTCAGAAAATCTGTATTTTAGTTTTGATTTGGTGTGATTATGCCGAGCCTTTGTTTCTTCTGTGAGATTAGTTGATTGATAGTTTGATACTATTAGCAATATTTTTGGAAGAATTTTATGTCAGCCATTAATTAATATGATTCAGTTTCTTTGTAGCTTTACATTATTTTTAACTACTGTTGAATTTCCTACTGCTTGAAAAAGCCATTGAAAACTGAAATGTATAGACAATTAATGAGTTTCATTGCCCCCACTGGAGCAGTGTAGGTATTGACATATTGATGCCTGTGACCGAGTGGACCGCTGATATTTCATAATGTGGGCAGGGCCATTCCTATTTCAGGCTTTGAGGGGGCAGATTCCGGGCCGCCAGACAGGCCATTCGGCCTGGCCCCGGGCTGCGTCATGATCAATGAAGATGGACTGTTCTAGGCCCAAGTGTTAAGCCCATGAACAGTATTCTGTCCTTGTGGGCCTCTACTAAGAAAATAGAAGAGCAAATTAGGCCATTCATGTATTTATTTTTTAAACTTCAAAATGAGATATTTTATGAGAACAATACATAAATCCTACATCTTAAAATCATATTTCAAAATTAACAAACTTGTTAAATTATTTCAAAATTCAGGTGTTAATTCCAATTAAATATATATAATATATAATTAGTTATTGCCACCCTACCAATTTTTGTTTAGAAATTCAAATATGAAAATTACGCCACCCCCACGGACCCACCCCCACCATTCCAAAAAATTTTCAGATATTAAAAACTGGAAATCACATCCTCAATTCATGGATCCACCTACCCCATCCCTACTTTGCAAAAAATTTGTGTCATCCGTGACTAATTATGACTAAATTTGTAATCAGTGTGACTGTTTGTGAGCAAGTCAATCTTAATTGTGACGGTATGTGATCAAGTCACAACTAATCACAATTAACACATAATTGGTTACAACTAGTCACAATAAACACATATTTGGTCACAAATTGCCATCACAAACAAATCCGTTTACACCATGAACAAGCACCACAATCCACCACCAGTCATTACCACCATTACCTCCAATTCACCACCACTACCACATTCAACTCAAATTTACTACCAATACCATCAAGAAAATTACGAAGACCAACTTCGATCAAATATAGACAAAATGTGGCGGCATACAATTACAAATTAGAATACGAAGTATTGTAATAACTCAACACATTGAAATCGAAGTATTATAATTACAATTACAAACGAAGTATTGCAATAACTCAACACCATTGAAACCAAAGAAGAGACGGAAATTGTTTACAAATTTCTGAATACAATTGATTCATCCATATTTAAAATCATTACTCTCAAAATCCTAAGCTTGCTCAACTAGTGGCAACGGGGCGGGGCGGGTTTAAACCAAAAATTTCCAATTAAATACAAATTCAAAAGTTTATAATCCAAAGCAAACACTACTTAAAATAACTATGTCAATATCCAAATCAAACAATGAAAATAAATAATGTCCAAAATTAAACAAACAATGTTCAATTTTTTTTTTTTTAAATTTAACGTGCCCCGCCCCCTCGACCCGAGGCGGGGCGACAATCCTCGCCCTACCCCGCCAACCCGTCAGGGCGGGTTTTTTTTTCGCCCCGGAGCGGATTTTTTTGCCATCTCTGCTCAACCTGCTGCCAATAGTCCTCCAGTTTCACAATTGGAGGCACTTGATGATTTTGTCGTGGGTAGCTCCCATATCAGTGTTGATGAAAAACCATGATAGCATTGTTAGAACTTTAGGAATTGCAAACCCGCTTGGTAGACATCTTTCTCCTATAGTATAACCGAAAATTTATGCCAATTTAGAATGTCATTAAATGGCATATCATAAAAATTAGAGAGTATCACTGCAAGCAAGCAAACATAAAAAAATAAAATAAAATAAAATAAAATAAAAATTCAGTCAAGTAATTAGATTTGAGTCATGGAGAAAAATGAACAAATATTTAAATGCATGAAATCCTGTAAGATAGATTATTATTCTCAATAACCTCAAAAATTTTCTGTAAACCAAAACTAGAAAAGAAGAATGATAACGTCTTACATAGATATGGTGACAAACCATAAATAATGTAGTTAAGATTAATTATTGAGTTTAACTTAAATATTAATCAACTTTTAAAGTTGAACAAAACATGGGCTATGTATGCGGTAGCTTTCAAGTTTCCAAAAATAAAAAAAAAAATAAAAAAAATTAATAATAATAATGAAGAAGAAGAAAAGAAAAGGAAAATGGAAAACTAGAGTGATACCGGGCAAAAGAGGAGAGTTGTTAACATTTTGTCAAGTGAAAATTATGTGTTGAAACTGGGGGATTATTAAAACTGGCCTGTTGACTTAGTCTATTTGGGATTTTCGTAGAAAAATCTATTTTACCCTTAATGAAATATGTTTCTTTATTGCAAGACATATCCTTCTATTTTAAAGTAGGTTTCGGATTTGTTCTGTATTTCTTATATTTTGATTTTTAAAATATAACTCCATTCTTTGATCTAGTATATTAGCATAATCTGCTATTTTTTGTTCACACTCTCTTATAAGTTTTTTAATATATTCCTCAGATATTCCATCTGTATTTTCTAATTGGGATTTAATATTTTCTACTTTTTCAAATATTCTTTTTAACAAATCGTCTAATCCTTTAACTGTATATCCTGGCATGACTGGATATTATATAAACATCATCATAGTAATATAAACATCATGAATATTCATAAACATTTATAATCCCTGCGATTCTCTAAGATCTTAAGAAATTCTTTCAAAGTTTAACAAGAAATAGTAGTTCTACCTTAATTTTAATCTGGCTCTTTATTCTTAGAATCGAGTGACCTTTAGGCTCTGAATGTGCAAATTGTTTCCTTCAACGACCTCCTGCCTTAACGGAATCCTTGCTATTCAGCTTCTTGCCTTCACTGTATCGTTTCTAAGGACAAATCCCTAGACTTGGATTAAAGAAAAACTGTTTTTGTTGTTAAAATAAGAAAGAAATTTCTTATTAGATCTATCAAGAATCTATGGGAATGAAAATTTAGAAACTCATTCTCTTATGTAAGAAATGGATTATTTATTGATATTCTGAAATTGGTACAAAGATTATATCAAAAGACAGAAGTGTTTTTGCAATTTCTAAGGCTCAAGTGTTTTTTCTCAACTCATTCTGCCTCTATCTTAGCCCAAAGACTTCTATTTATACTACTACATGAGGCTCGATTATTGGCCTCTTACATCATCCATTATCTCATACTCCACTAATGGAGTTCTATTATTACAACATTTTCCCACTACATAATTGTAGCTCTATTATTTCTTCCAGCTGTCCACCTTTCTTTCACATCTTCTTTTCCTCTATTGTCTTCATATAGAGTTTGTCAAGATTCTCCATAGTGGCGGGGCCTCTTTTCATTTGGATAGCATGTGGGACACTCCCTCAACTGGCATGATTCTTGTATGGTTGATGGACTTCCATGGATTTGATGGATATCAAACTTTTGGATATATTCTTTTAAAATTGTAGACTTATCCTTTCCATTATTTGTCATAAGTGTCCATCCTTCATATTGGCATAAGCATTGAAATTTTTTATCGTATAAATTTTTTGCCATGTTGTAGAGAACTTTCATCCCTAAGACTCTTCGAGATCTCATCCATGATCTGTTAATGTTTGGCAATGACTTTCTATTTTGGCCTACTTCAATTTGGAAATTTCGGCCTACATATCCGACTGTAATAATATGTTCTGCAGGATAATATATCCTTCCATCAATTTCTGGACTGATTGAGTAAAATTTAAGATATATTGGTCTTCCTTTGGCGAATTTTGAAACTTCTCCTCGGAAGATATCATCAAATTTCTCAATTTCTTTTAAATCTTTTCCTGGATAAATTAAATCCAAGAATCCATAGTCTGCCGCCATTTTAACCATGTTAGGGTCTCCATCGTTTGTAATGATCATCCTTGGGTAAACATGTTCTCCTGGGGAGATGAAATATGATTCATCATCTTGTAGTTCATAGACAAGTTTTGCAAAAGCTTTATATTCTTCTTCTCTTGGTGTTAAAGGGGTTTCATCATCTTCATCTGCTCTGATTTTGATCACCCTTGTATGTTTATCATCATTTTTTATTGTCACCTTTCGGGGACTTTCCATGATTGTATCTCTTTTTATTTGACTGGGTCCACCGCTGCTTCCACTTGGTGTACCTGTTTGTATTCCCTGTTTGGTATTTTGAGATTGTGCTAAAGCATCAATCCCTGTATTTTTGGTATTTGTAGACTCTAATTGTGCTTCAAGAGCATCAATTCGGTCTTTTAATTCATTGGTAACTTTGGTATGGGACGTACTGATCTCAAGTAATAATTTGACATTATAACTTAAGGTTCAGCTAATGCCTCCATTCCAATTTTATATCATCAGCTTCATCTTTGGCAAATGTTGCCGCATATTTTATTTCTGATATCTCCTGCTTGATATTATCCATCTCCAAACTCGATATTCCTGCTTAAAAAATCAGCAAGATAATTGTTTATACCTTTAATATGAATAATATCGAAATTATAGAATGACAAATATGCTTGCCATCTGTGCAATCTCCTATATTGAGGCTCCATTGGCAACTTATTTTTAATTAATCCTGTAACATTAGAATTGTCAGTTTCAACAATAAACTTCTTAGATAATAGGAATAATGAAAACTTTTTTATTCCTCTAATAATTGCTAACAATTCTTTTTCATGAGTGGTATAATTTATTTCTGCTTGGTTAAAAGTTCCACTTGAATACCTGCAGATTTCATTTAAATCTGTTTTTAATATGGCTGCCCAATATTTATCAGAAGCATCTGTATTAACAACCAAATTATCCTTTTCATCTGGCAATCTTAATTTTGGTAAATTTTTGCATTCTTCTTTTAATAATTTAACAGCTTCTGTATGTTCTTCACTCCATCCTTTAGTATTTGTTTTTCTAAGTAAAACTTGTATTTTATGTCTCTTTTTTGAAAGATTTTCAATAAATCCTTCTGCATAATTTAGACATCCTAAGAACTTTTGTATTTGTTCTTTTGATTCTAATTTATTTGGAAAGCTTTCTATTTTCTTAGATATATGAGTTTGTAATTTTATTCCTTTTTTATCTATTGATAATCCAAGAAAATCAATTTCTTGTTTTTCTATTATAGCTTTCTTTTTTGAAAGAACAATTCCTTCCTTTTTACATTCATTTATGAATTGTATTAAATGGTTTCTATGTTCTTCTTTAGTATTAGAACATATTAATATATCATCAACATATACTATTAAAAATTCATCAAACTTTCTAAATATATTATCCATTTTTCTCTGATATATTTGTGGTGCATTTTTTAAACCAAAAGGCATTACTAACCATTCATATTTACCTTGAGGTGTACTAAATGCAGTATATTGTATACTATCATCTTCCATTTTAACTTGCCAAAAGCCTGATTTACAATCAAACTTGGAATAATATTGTTTTCATTTTGCAAGGTTTATTAGGACTTCTTTATTTGGTAAAAAGTATCCATCAAATTTAGTATATTTGTTTAATTCTTTATAATTGATTACCATTCTAGCCTTTCCTCTAACTTGCTCAGAATGTTTCATGACCATAAAGGCTGGACTACTATGAGGTCCATTACTTGGTCTAATAAGTTTTTGTTCTAGTAATTCTTTTATTTGGATTTTAAATTCTTGTGTATCTTGTATAGTATACATCATTGGTCTGACTCTAATTATAACATTTTCTGTTAGTTCTATTTTAGCTTTAGGATGGTATGGTTTCCAAAATAATAATGGATTTTCTCCACATGTTTTTTCTAATTGTTCTATAATTTTTTCTATACTTATTTCTATTTCTGCTTTTAATACTTTTTTGTATAGAATTTTTGTATTTATATCTTTATTTATGATTGGTTTTTTCTCCCATTTATCACCACGCTGGGCTGACTGAACTCTATAGGGTCTAAATTCTCCTAGAATTTTTAATAAGTGTGCACATGGTGTTTGTAACATTATCATATAATTATTTTGTTTATAATATTGAAATTGTTGGATAAAGTCATTTCCTAATAATATGTCACAATCTAATTTATTATAACTATATATTTTATTTATTATTACTTGTTTACTTCCAAGTATTATACTGACTTTATCAGCACTATTAATTATTTGTGTACTCTCTCCTGTTACTCCTGTTATTTTTATTTTACTATTTTCATTCCATGATTTTATTAAGAAGTTTTTAAATATTGTTATATCACTTCCTGTGTCTATTAAGGCACATGTTGTTATGTTTGTTTCTACTATAGTAACTTGTATATATACGGCTAATGGAAAACTTATTTGATTATTCATTTATCTTTTCTCGCATAATATAGTTTGATCATTATGTGTTATATATAATCCTTCTCTTTTTATACTATAGTCTTTTAATCCATTTAGAAAACTTATTCCTAATAATATATGAGGATCTGTATTCATACTATTATCCATGTAACATGATACTACCATTTTAATTCCTCCTATTTTTATTGGTACTTTGACTTCTAATTCTGTAGTATGTATTTGTCCATCAAAATTTACATATCTATATGGTTCAACCTTATGAGTCATTAATCCTTTATTTCTAATTGAAGCTATATGGCATTCACTTGCTCCTGTATCAATTAGTATATTTGGTTCTTCAATATATTCTCTTCCATTATAATATTCTCCTTCTATTTTCATGTTTCCAGCATTTCTATGAAGTTTGATTTCTTTTATATTACTAGTTCCTTCTAAATGTTTTTTAGGTAATTTAAGACTTGTTGACCTCTTAATTAATCTTCCATCTCTAAACATTATTTTATCAGAATAATCATCTTCTTTATCTTCTGCTATTTCAGGTTTATCTTTGAGTATACTAAATTCATATTCTTTAGGAATTAAGCTTATTTGTTTGCTTGGTTCTATTATTTTACTAATATCCTTGCATTCCTTATGAACTTCTATGTATGGTTTTTTAGAGTATATATTTCCATAGTTGGAGTTAGTAAATGTGTACAAAGCTCTATATTATATAGTCATAATCTTGTCTCCTGGTTCCATTATATCATTTCTATGTAACTTAAAATGTAGTCCTAAGACTTCATTGAAGTTCTTATCTGTAATTGAGATACAATATTTTGGGTAACAAGTAAATATTAATTTTTGGTATGCCAAGTTTCCTTCTATAGTTCCTAAATGACTATCTTTTAAGTTTATTATTCTTCCATCATGTAAACTTACGGTTAAAGGTGAATCTATTCCTTCTCTAAATAAGGATTTAAACATTATTTGTATTCCTCCTAAATAGACATATTGAATTTTTTCTCCTTGTTTTTTACTAATATTTGTTAATAATTCATCTACTGTATTTCTTGTTAAAAGATTTAATTTATGTGTTCCTTGAGTTGTTCTAACATTTATAGCTTTTTCAATTTTATGATACTCATTTATTGCTATTCTTTCTCTTTTCCATATTCTATCTAAGGTTTCCCATTTTCCTATTTTTAAATCTAAAGATAATTTTCTCATTTTCTTGAATTTGTTACTATCAAATGTTACTTTTAATCCATAACCTTCTATTCCTTCATATTCTTGTTTATCTATATTATCTTTTTCTATTTCTTCAATTTCTCTATTCAGATTCTGACTCATTATCTTTTTCTGAATCTGATTCGCTTATATATACTTCTTGATCATAATATTGTTCAATATCTGATATTTCACTTAATTCACTTTCTATTTCTAAATATTCTTTTTGTAATATTTTAACCTTTTTCTTTTTACAATCAGGGCTTATATGTCCTATTTCTCCACAATTCCAACATTTGCATTGGCTTTTATCTTTTCTATAAGGTCTGTTTTTCTGTTGTCTATTTGGATTATATTTCCTTTTATAATATCTTCTTCTAGGCTTTATATATTTTTTCTTAAAATTTCTAAATTTTCTAAATTTTTTATTTTTGAATTTTCTCTTAATATTTTTTCTTTCAGGATTACATCCCCATTGTGTAGGTTTTTCCATATCTTCACAACATATCTTAGTTAATTTTCCTGATTTTTTCATTAATTGTCTTTGTTGACATATATATGCAAGTCTTTCAAATAAAAATTTTATTCTTGATCCTAAAGATTTAGGTGCTTCAGGATTTTCTTTGATATACTTTTCAAATTCTATTTTAAAATATATTCCACATGTTCCTGGTAACTTATTATAGTACATATCTTTATACACATCTTGATTTTCATTACTATAAATTTGGGTATAATAATATTCCTTAAATTCACATGTATATTCTTTGATTTTACACATATCACATATTGTTAGGTTTATTAATTTTATCCTAGCATTTTCTTTTTCTTTTATTGTTTATCCATCAAAATTTCTTATCAAATCTTCTCCTAAGAATTCATCTGAAATATAGTTTACTAATCTTTCTATACCTTCTCTATCTGATTTTATTATTTCTGTTTGTATATTTCTTCTTATTAGTGTCTTTGTATCATTATTTATTCCATCCCACCAATTTCTAACATTTCCTTCAAAAAATGCTACTAAAAAGTCTATCCTTCTTTCAGTACTTTCCCATGTATCATCTTTGTTATATAAAAAGAATAATATCATTGAATCTGCCCAAGTTACTAAGGCTTTTTTAATATCTATTTTACAATCTAAGTCTAATTTTGCTCCTCCATGATTGACAGGTTTATCAT
The DNA here is from genome assembly GCA_019097785.1 of Fraxinus excelsior. Classification (NCBI taxonomy): domain Eukaryota; kingdom Viridiplantae; phylum Streptophyta; class Magnoliopsida; order Lamiales; family Oleaceae; genus Fraxinus; species Fraxinus excelsior. Next base: position 6,816,173 of record CM032623.1, on the reverse strand, counting down.
AATTATCATTTAGTTCAAATTTATTACTATATTTGTTTCCTCTTGGTGGTTGTTTATTTCTTATTGTTTCATAATATTGTCTATATGGTTTAATGTATATAGGTGCATAACTTTCATCTGGGTCTAATATTTCTTGTTTATTAGAGGATTCTGCTTTATTTGGTCCTCCTCCAGTGTTCATTAGGACTTGATATTCATCTATATTTTCTAGATTTAATTGATCAAAATTTTCTATAAGTAAATCTAATTCTTCATTCATCTTCTTCTATATTATCCTGATTTTCTTTAATCTCTAATTTTCCTATTGCTTTTTCTTTAGATTTTTCCATTTTTTTCTTCTTCTATTATTTTTGGTAAAATCTTTTTCCTAAATTCATCATCCATGCTACCTGCTTCTATTCTTATATTTTCTTGTTCAGTATGTTTTTTCCCTATTCTAGACATTTCTTTTTCTATAAGTTTTTTGTCTATTATCTTTTCTTTTCCTTTATTATTTTCTTTTATTTTTCTTACTTCAATTTTTAGAATATTAATATCATTTCTTACTTCTTTTATTTCATTATTTATGTTTTGAACATCATCTATTAATATTTTTATTAGTGTTTTTAATTCTTCTATATACTCACCAATTGACATTTATCTTTTCTTTGATTGACATAAGTAATATGTTCTACATTCAGTATCTTTACAATCTTTTATTACTTTATCACATTTTTGTCTTACATAATTATTATTTGTTAATTCTTTCATTTTTTCGTAATAACTTGCTCTTGTTTTATATCTTTCTTGTTTTAATTTTAATATTTGTTTTTGTTGTGAGCTTGTTATATTTCCAGGTTTCAAAAGTTCATCTTGTATTTGTAGATTTATTTTTCTTACTCTTACTAATTTTTTTATCTAAAATTTCTTTTATTTCCATTAATTCCATTAACAATTTTTACAAATCATTTGATTCATATTTTTCTTTATAATATAAATTGATTTCTTCTTTCTCAAAAGTTTCTATTATTTTCTCATATATATATCCTTCTTTTATTGATTCTATAATTAGTTTGTGTAATATTTGTGTTTTAATTTCCATAGGTAATTTTCTAATTATTCTTAATGTTATTATTTTTAGTTTATCGGGTATATGTTTTAAAAATATATAACTTCCTCTTTCTGTTTCTAATTTATAATAATTATCTATTTTTATAATTCTATAACTCATAATTTTTGCAATATAACATAATTTCTTCTTTTTCAAGTTCAATAATAATTTTTTCATATATATATTCATCTTTTAATGTTCCTATTATAAGGTTCTCTATAATTTGTTCTTTTATTTCTTGAGGTAAGTCTTTAATTATTATTAACGTTATTGTTTTTATTTTCTTAGGAATATGTTCTAAAAATATATTATTTCCTTTACTTTCTTCTATTTTGTAATATCAATATGTTTTTGTAATTGTAATGTCCATGACCTTTATGGCTCTGATACCATTCATTCGGGGGCTACTTAGAGCGAACAAAAATCTAATTAATCTTTAAATAGTCGTATATTCTATGTATTCTTTTAATTTATCAAATTCTAATCTATTATTAGTTATAGATATATAAAATCTCAAAGTTAAATTAAACCTTAATTTCTTATATTCTTGTGGTAATCTATTCGTGATAGGTTTCCTCATCTATAGGTTTTTAATTAAATCTTCGAAGTCTAATAATGTTTGAGAATTCATAATGTCAAGATTTGTTATTATATCTATATTTGATTCAAAAGGAATATTATATTTTGAGATATTCTTTTTCCTTTTTTCTAATTTATCTATTATATCTTGTATATCTTTTACAATTATAGATCTAACAATTCCTCTGGCAAAATTTTCTATTAAATTTTCTTTAAAACATTTTAATATTTCCTGAGCAGCATATAATTGTTCTTGATATCCTATTTTATCGATTTCATTTTCAAATTCAATTTCTTTTTTATTTTTTACAATAGTTTTAATTTTATATGGACCTCTTTTAGATCTAGGTCTTTTCATTTTATAATTATTAGTCATAGTTTAGTTAGTTTTTTGAAAAGAAATTATTATTTCAAGATTATAATAAATCTTCTAGGACTAAATTGTTACTTTCTTTATATTATGATTACTTTGGTTGTAAATCTTATATTTAGGGGTATTTTTGGTAGTTTACTATCTTTGAATGGTCAAAGGCCAAAGTGTATAAATGGCCTCCTTATTTAGGCTATTCTTATATATTTCCCGTTGAAACTTGAACGCTACCATGCGGTATGTACTACTTGCTATCAACATGTTAGAGCATTTCTTAGAGATTTTAGATACAAGATACTCTTTATTTTGCAACGTTAATTCATGTTTTGTTTTTTCATAGTTACTTCAAATAAGTGAGGAGAAGGAACATACGGTTAATTTCATTCTAATACCTTCAAACCCACAATTTCATTCTAGCGACATGTTTGGTACATTAAAAAGAACAATAGCAAACCTTGTCACGCGTTTATACTTCGATCATATTTGCATTATCCGATTTAAATACATTCGTTATTTGATAAATCAATGATAATGAAGGTGGTTCGAGTCCCTTTTACTTGTAGCTTTCGAAACACAAACTTACTAATAGCTCCTCGGCGCTTTTAAATTAGTTTATTCTGACTACTAAGATGTTTAGATTTATCATGTCGTCTCTATTCGTATTTTCATCTCTTCAATTCATTTTCTTTCTAATTATGTCGAAGATTGATCCATAACATTTTGTTCAATCAATTCGAACGGTATAAGTATGGATAATGGCTTTGAAGAAGGATCAATGCAATTTTCTCTTGCGGAACATTAATTTTGAGCTGGCTAAACCTCCCGCCCCATACTGTCTCAAAGCATGCATAAAAATCTTGTCCTAATTTTGGAGTTGTAGATCAAAATTTATGCACATTTGAAGTTAGATAGCCGATCAACCTCGATATTTGCACTTCAAACTCGATAATCGCCCTGCATATTCAAAATTTCACAGCAAACTCGAATTTGCTCAGTGTACCAGATTTTTACATAACAAACTCAGATTTCAAAATCACCAAAAAAATCAAATAATAACAAGAAACATTAATGAAAAATCAACGTCTATTCCTCCACATTTACGGATTAAATAGCGCCCAACATTTGTCCAACTTGAAAAAAGTACATTTTTTTGACATTTACAAGGGGTTCAATATACCAAAAAAATTGCACAAATGCGAACAAAATGTTGAGAAAATTTGTTTGCCGAAGTAGATAACAAGCCTCCAATGAGAATACAAAAAGAACTTCAAAATATATATTTAAAACACAAAAATAATGACAGAAGAATAAGAAGAAATGAAGTAGACTTGAATCACATAAAATGTTGTCCTAAAAGCTTTATTTGCATCATCTCGATTATAAAAATGATAAAAGACCAACACACATAGCTTAGCGAATTTCAAGTCTAGAAATCGGGTTGCAATTAGCACTATTGAAACCCGGAAAGAAGGAACAAAATATGAAAATATGAAAATAATTTTAAGTATATTTTTGCAGAATTTTGGAGCTATAATTTCAAGGTTTTAGATGAGAATTGTTGTCAATAAAATATGAATTATGTCTCTATTTATAGAATTCATTCATACAATTTTGTATGGGTATCAACTTTTCACAAAAAGATGGAAATAGAGGATGAAAAGGTCCAAAAATTGTCCAACTATTTTTCTAATTTTTAATCTCTTTTCAACCACATTTAATCAATTCACATTTACCAATATTTGAACAACATATAACAATCCCTCACATGTTCAAATATTACAACTCATCTTAGAATCATAAACAATGTCACGCATAGGATAATGTATCTTTCGATTTAAACCTTACATTAGTGCTAATATTGCAAAGTAATATTGAGATTCCAGGTAGTCTTAACTTTGAACCAGTTATCCCTTATGACATTACCAGCGATATAACACACGTGAACATTCTATCTCAATTTGTTCCACACAATTTTACTTTGGTGTGTTAATGGCCTTGCATCCATTCGAATTCATGAACTTTTCAGAAAGTAACTCCAACTTTTCTTGAAGCGGCACCACTTCTAAGTTCATATAGGAGAAATTCTTACAGTGTCTTGGTTGTGTTTTAAAGACACTTGTACTATGTACTGAATTTCTTTAAGTTTTATTCAACCATAAAAAATCATAACCCGAGCACTTATATTTTTTAGGAGATAGTTTAAAATTATATGTTAAGTGATGTAATCAACTCACTTATCAAATGACTTGTTGTTGCCATTTGAACCTATAAATTACTCATTTCATAATAACATGTAGGGTTGCTATCATTGGTGAATTTTATTTAAGGAGTTTAAGCCTCATCCTACTCGACGTTAATTTTACCAACTCTTTGGTAAGTGGTTTTGTAAATAGATCAGCCAAGTTCTCACTTGATCTTACATATATAAGTGAAATTATTCCATCTTTTATTAATTTCCTTACACGGTCATGCCTAAGACTCATGTGTCTAGACTTTCCATTGTAGACTTCACTATAAGCCCTTGCTAGAGTAGCTTGACTATCACATAGTATATATATTGAAGACTCATTCTTTGTATCTAATGGAACTTCATAAAGAAGATCTTTAAGCCACTCCGCTTTTTTTCCCGTCTCAGCTAATGCTACAAACTCGAATTCCATTGTGGAATGTGTAATCATAATTTGTTTCTTTGACCTTCAAGAAACTGCACTACCTCCAAGAGTGAACAACCATCCTGATGTTGATTTGTTTTCACCAGCACTTGATATCCAACTAGCGTCGGTATATCATTCAAGTATAGCTAGAGATTTAGAATATTGGAGTCCAAGGTTTTTTGTTCTCTTTAAATAATCAAGTACCCTTCCAATTGCTTTCCAATATTCAACACTTGAATTACTTGTAAACCTACTAAATTTACTTACAGCAAATGCAATGTTCGGTCTTGTACATTATATGGCATACATAAGACTACCGAGTGCACTTGCATATTCAAGTTGTCCAACATCTCTTCCAACATTCGTCACAAGTTTGATACTTAAATCAAATGGAGTATTTGTCTCTTTAATGCTCAAATGTTTGAACTTTTCAATTACATTCTCAATGTAACGTGATTGAGTTAATGCAAATCCCAAATCATTCTTGATCACTTTTATATCTAATATGGTATCTACTTGACCAAGATCCTTCATTTTGAGTGTTGAAGACAGAAACCTTTTTGTTTCTATAATACCATCCATGTGATTACTAATAATCAACATGTCGTCCACATATAAGCATACAAACACAATATATTTATCACTTTTTGGCATATAGATATTTATCAACCGTATTATGCAAAAAACCAAAAGTGGTGATAGCATTATCAAATTTCTCATGCCATTTTTTAGGAGCTTGTTTTAAACCATATAAAGATTTTATAAGTTTACAAATTTTATTTTCATTACTCGAAAGAATGAAACCTTCCGGTTGTTCCATGTAAACTTCTTCATCTAATTCCCCATTTAAAAATGCGATCTTAACATCCATTTGATGTACACATAAATCATATATAAAAGATAATGCAAAAAGAATCCTAATAGTATCAATTCTAGCTACGGGTGCATAAGTGTCAAAATAATCAATTCTCTCATTTTGTTGAAAACTTTTAGCAACTAATCTTGCTTTGTAAGTCTGGATTAAACCATCAGTATTGTATTTCCTACGAAATACCCATTTACAACCAATGGCTTTTGATCCAACCGGTAAGTCAACAATCTTCCAAGTATTGTTGGACATTATAGAATCAATTTCATCATTTATAGCATCTTTCCAAAAAATGTTATCTCTAGAAATCATTGCTTCTTTATAGGTTTTAGGATCACTATAAGGAATTGTTCTTACTATATCTTCTCTACTCGCTTCAACCAAGTATAGAAAAATCCGTTGAGAATCAATCTCATCATGTTTTAATACCTTCTCTTTACGAGTTCTCTTGCTTCTTATAGGTTCACTAGACTCATTTATATCTTGAGAAGATATTTCTTCTGATTTATTAGAAGCCGAAATTTCTTTTTGAGTTTCCAATGAATTTTGATCAATTTCATCCATACTTAAATAAATTTTCAAAGAAATTCAGATCTCGTCATTCTATATAACATTGGATGTTAGATCAAGTAGCCTATATGCTTTACTATTTATTGTATATCCAAAAAAAGCACTCTTGATCCCTCTTGGTCCTAGTTTTGTTCTTCTAGTATCAGTGTTTTTATAATAAGCTAAATACCCTCACACTTTAAAATATCCAATGTTCGGTTTTCTTTCTTTCCATAATTCATAGGAAGACATTTTAAGTTTCTTTGAAGGAATTCTATTACATATATGACATGCAACAAGTAATGCCTCTCTCCATAAATCATTAGGCAATTTAGACTTTGTTAACATAGCATTTATCATTTCAACTAAAATTCTATTTTTTCTTTCCGCTAAACCATTTTGTTCTGGTATTCTAGGTGCACTACATTAATGTATTATATCATGCGCTTCACAAACGATGTCAAATTCTCTAGAAAAATACTCACCACCTCTTTCACTTCTAATAATTTTAATATTTTTACTCTTTTGATTTTCCACTTCATTTTTATATACTTTAAACAGACGAAAGGTCTCATCTTTATGTTTTATTAAATAAACATAACAAAATCTAGAATAATCATCAATAAAAGTTATAAAGTATTTACCTCCTCTTGTTAACATGTCATTAAGTTCACATATATCGGTATGAACTAAATCAAGTAATTTAGATGATCTCTCTACACTTTGAAAATACTTTTTAATCATTTTTGATTCAGCACAAATTTCACACTTATCACTTTTAATTAATTCACATGATATCATTCCACATTTAACCATTCTATACAAAGTAGAATATGCTATATGCCATAATCTATCATGCCATACATTTAAAGAACACACAAAATAAGAAAAATTTATTGTATTAATATCGTCAATAGTATACAACTCGACCACTCCATTAGTAGAATAGCATTTTCCAACAAAGAAACCATTGCGGGATAGTTTTCCCGACTCATAAACACTTTTAATCCCCGATTTTCCCAACAAATCCCCACTTACAAGGTTTCTATTCATATTCGGTACATATAAGATATTAGTAAGAGTTACAACTTTTCCGGATGTGAATTTTAATTCAACATTCCCTTTGCCTATAACTTTTGAACAATGTTCATTCCCCATTTGAATTTGTTGACCATCATCAATGTCTTGTCATAGCAAACATGAACGGTGACGCAAGTATCACACTACCATCCCAAATTTTTTCCTTTGACAGCGTTTACTTCACTTATAGTGGCGACTATCTCATCCTTGTCAATGTAATTCACCCTACCTCCAAATTTGCTTTGTTTTCTATGTCGGCATTTTTTTCGTAAAGTGACTGAATTTTCCACATACAAAACATTCTCACTTAGGCTTCTTTTTGAATTTGTTGTTGTCTTTAGTAAACTTCATTTTGTTTACTTTGATGCCTTTGTTGTTGTACTCTACGATATTGGCTTTTGAAGTACCAACATAAGAATTTTCATTCATATCTCTTACTCTCGACTCTTCCTCAATTCGGAGATATTTTTGAATTTGCTCCAATGAAAAGTCTTTGGAATTATAAAGAATTTTCTTCCTATATCCTCTCCAAGTAGAAGACAATTTAGCAATAATTGCTTCTACTTGGAATGATTTCGGAAGTTCAATCTTCACCACTTTCAATTTATTGACAATAACTTGAAGTCCATGTACTTGGGGGCAATAGGGGAATATTATCTAAGAATTTGAAATCAGAATACTTAGAAATTAAAAACTTTTTATTACCTTCTTCTTCAGCCTTGTATTTATTTTTGAGCGCATACCAGATTTCTTTTGCTGATGTTGTGTTGGTATATAAGTCATAGAGACGATCCGACAAAGCATTCAAAATATGGCCACGACATATGAGTTCAGCTTCTTCACGCTTCTTCCGGTCCAACCTTGATTGTTCGGTATCATTGTCGAATGGTTCATGTAGATCTTCCAAGTTTGGATCAAGTATGTAGAAAATTTTGAGTCTCGTTAACAAGATTTGATCTTGCCTGGACACCTTGTAAAGTTCGATCCATCTAAACGGTCTAGCCTCACCAAGTCTTGATTCATGAGTTTGATAGTAGCCATGGTGCTATCTCCTTCGGTTGTCATTGTGCAAACCAAATAAAGCTTTTAGATTGTTGAAAGAATTTGTTCGTCGAAGTAGATAACAAGCCTCCAACGAGAATACAAAAAGAACTCCAAAATATATATGTAAAACACAAAAATAATGATAGAAGAATAAGAAGAAAAAAAGTAGACTTGAATCACATAGAATGTTATCCTAAAAGCTATATTTGCGTTATCTCCATTATAAAAATGTTAAAGGACGAACATACAAAAATAGTTTTAGCGGATTTCAAGTTTAGAAATCGAGTTGCAATTAGCACTATTGAAACCTGGAAAGAAGGAAAAAAGAAGAGAATATGAAAATAATTCTAAGCAGGGGCGGACCCACGAAGGGCCCAGTGGGGGCGGCCGCCCCCACTGAAAAAAAACCAAAAAAAAATTTATTTTTATTTTTACAGTTTTTTAGCTTATTTTCTATCTCGAATGCAGTCAGGATCTGGTAAAACTCATGTTTTGTATGTAATCTTTTTTTCTTTAATCTTGTTACATATTTTTCAATCTCATAGAGTTGGATGGTTAAATTTCCTTTCCACTTGAATACAGCTTGCCAGAAAGGCTTGGAGATAATTTGACAATTGAAATCCACGATTCGAAAGGAAAGTATTTTGGCCACGTAGTAGTTCAGGTGGCTAATATTGCTGAAGAATTGGTATGTTATGTAAATCTCATTTTGACCATCTGTGATTGCAAAAACTGTTGCATGGTCAGAGTGAATATATTTGTGGGTTTGATGTAGGGTGAGAGGCTTCGCTCATGGCCTATGTAGCATGAATTAGTTGGGAAAATGCAACTAAATCTAAACTATTCAACAACTCCCAAAATAAAAAAAAAATAATTCGGGGGTGCTGCCCCCGTAGACCCCCACCCCTTCAACTTTGGACCCCTCTACTTCGACGAGCTGGTTTCGTCCCTAATCTCGCCCCCCACTCAAAATTAATCTAGGTCCGCCCCTGATTCTAAGTATATTTTTGTAGGATTTTGGGATTATAATTTCAAGGTTTTAGATGAGAATTGCTATCAATAAACACATGAATTCTATCTCTATTTATAGACTTCCTTCATACACTTTCGTATGGATGCGAACTTTTCACAAAAAGATGAAAATAGAGGATGAAAATGTACAAAAACTATCCAACTGTTTTTTTAATTTTTAACCACATTTGATCAATTCCAATTTACCAATATTTGAACAACATGTAACACAAAAGTTAAATGAGATCAATGTAATGTGAGATGGAACAGGCTCTAACGTTATTTTAAAAAGGTTATGCCATGCGTAACGAACTTTTTACATAATCTTTTATCGAATTGATAAGTCGCGACCCCCCTATTGGGGGGCTCCTAGGCCCCCAGGCGGCCCCCAATAGGGGGCAACCACTTGTCAGTTCGATAAAAAATTATGTACAAATAGATTTTTCCTTTTTAAAACCACTAAACTGAAAGTCATAAATAAAGTATGCAAGACTTTGTATTGAGCTTGACTTGAAGATTTCTATATTTTATTATTTCATTCCACAAATAATAGTTAACATGTTCTTCCTCATGCTCGTTATGGTGGAGGTGGGTGAGTAACAATCTTTATGGTGAGATGTAGGCCAATGAGCTATTGATTTGGAACTGAATCGAGTAAGTGAAACAACTGGATTTTAAAACTCAAGTCAAGGCAGGAAGAAAGAGTTTCATGACACGATTCATAGCTTGTCTGGTGCAGATTGTGAAGTAAGAATTGATTTTTGGCCCGTTTTGGTTTGACACGTGAAAGAAAAGTCTGCAACTTTCTGTGATTTTTTATCGTTGCACAAATCAATGGTAAAAAAATGAATTATAATAGGAAGAAAATCATGCCCAGGCAAGTTTATAAAAATTTATTTAGCCAGTTTTATGAAAATTGTACTGTTTCCATGCCCAGTTGGAGGGAAATTTTCGAAAGATAAAGGACTCTTGTGCAACATTTTATAAATTCTAAACATCATAGAATATTAGAAAATTGTCCAAAACTAATTCCTCTCACTGTCGGAAAACCGAAATACTTGAAATTTTCGAACAATTTTCATTTGCTCAAACTTTTGTTATTTCCCTATCCTTCGTTATTATTTATTATGCACGTCGGCATCGGAGGTCGCAACAAAGACGAAAATTGAATTTTCCGCCTCTACAAAAAAGTTTTGATACCGCCATAAAGATAAGGCTCTGTTTACCCATGGTAGCGGCGGAGCCTCTGAATTAGGTATCTTCAGATTTACTTTGCTCAACATCCCTTGTACTTCTCTCAAAAATTTCCCTTTTCTCCAAGGTATATATTACTTGTTTTCTTCACGTATACAGTTTTGTGGATTTTAATAGCCCATTTGGCTTTTGTTCAGGTGGCAAGGTTTTGATTGCTTTGGTGCCCAGAATAAGCAAGGAGAATGGTTTGTTTATGGATTCTATTTACAGGGTTTTCCGAAAGGAAACATTGAATTGGTTCGTTTAGAAAATGCCATCTGGGCTGCTTTCAATTCTGAATACTGCTTTTGGTTTTGGTATTCAAAGGGCATTGAGATTAAAAAAATCTCAATCCTCCCATTTAATTGAATCTTGCTATCCTCGAAAGAATTTTAGGGCTACTGCACGCGGCTCAACTTGTGAAGTATTAAATTATTCTAGTGTTCGTTGCAATAGAGTAGCCATGGCAGCTTCTGGTACCGTAGCTGCCTCAGGAGATCTTATTCTCGATACTTTAGTCTCAGGTTGTGGGAATGTCTCAAGTTTTGCAAAGCCTAGTGGTGTCTATTTTAGTGCTAGAAGCGGTAGGAATTGCAGGAAGGCTTGTGTGAGCATGAGAACAGTAGCAGCTAATGGCCATAAGGGAGTCCAAGGATATTTTATGTTTGATCTCACGGAAAGGTCGTGCATTTCTAATCCGCCTCTTGCAACACGGTCAAATAATTTCCGTACATTCTCATCCTCGTATTATTCTGATGGGACTATGCCTGAAATGTCGACTGATGGATCTTCGTGTACTGATGAGCTTATAAGTCTGGCAATTTCAGATGAGAGGTGCCCTTTTTATTTTGTTTTTGCCTTGAATTCTTATTTAACAGCTTTGAATTGAGTCTGAATTTGTTAAAGACTGATTATAAGTTTTATCTAAAATCTTGGCCTATTCATGTGTCATACTGTAAGATTGTTGTATGAATTATCCAATTACTGCTTTGGAGCTTTGCATATGTTACTGAATGCTTACATTTGTACTTTCTACAAATTTAAAATACTCAGCACATATCTTATGATTCCCAAAGTGCCATATGAGTTTTTTTTTCTACTGAAGTCTACTCCAAGTTGACCATTTTTGCCTACACCTGACTTTCTTCTAATTTTTCAGTTAGCACGAGGCCGTGCTAGATTTTAACTTTTAATTAATTAGAATATGAACTTTAGGCAGTGACTATAATCAGGATATTATTTGCTCTATTGTTGTTCAAGGGCTTCTGGAGACCAGGTTCTAAAGCTACTTTCCGGAGCATGTTACCTGCCTCATCCAGCTAAAGAAGAAACTGGTGGGGAAGATGCTCATTTCATTTGTGTGGATGAGCAAGTAATTGGAGTTGCTGATGGAGTTGGTGGTTGGGCCGATGTTGGTATTAATGCTGGAGAATATTCTCGTGAACTCATGTCTAATTCTGTGCGAGCAATTCAAGATGAAGCTATTGGTGGTATTGACCCATTGTGCGTGTTGGAAAAAGCGCATGCAAAGACTAAAGCCATGGGTTCCTCAACAGCCTGCATTATTGCCCTTAAAAATCAGGTTTGACAATATTCGTACTTTAACTTGACATGCTTCAGTCTTGACCGTGTCTTACTTCTAAGTTTTATCACACATAACTGTAGTCAGAAAATATTAAGAATATTGAAGAGCAAATTAGCAAAATGTGAGTAATGCAAAAAACAAGAAAATTAAGAGAAGACTTGGAAGAATATTAAAGAATGCTACGAGTCTGCAGTCTTATAGGATTGGGTGTGACTTTGCTTGGACTTTGAACATGTAATATGCGAGTAAATGACATTTAATTTTCATAAATTCTGTAGCCATTTGTCTGATCAAAATGTAGATACTAGATAGTTAAGGTTGGAACTTGGAGGAGGTGCGGTGCTATGATACTCGCCGTTTCATATATTGTTCATTTGAACGCACGTAGATTATATATTTAAAAGGTAAAGTGTTTGGAGAATTAAGGACATCTAGATATGGTGGTACAACTAACATTCCTTGTGTAAAAAACTTCTAGTGGGGTAAATCTGATATGTTACTAGTTTGTATACAATTTTATTGAACGAGTTGTAATTGGATTTCAGTTTTGGAAATTAGGACATAAAACATACTCATACTGGCACGTCCATTCTCATTTTCCATCTTGTATAAAAACAATCTTCATATGTGCTACAAATCTAGTAAATGCAATGTAAGGTCAATCCAAATGAGATGTGGTAGAGGAGAAACCTTAAACTACTGCCAATATCAGAAGACTGATTATCACCATTTTCTTAGAAGCAAAGAAAATCACATATTGAAAATGTCGAGTATCAACACTCTCTGGTCTTTGGAAAATGAGGAAATTCATCTAGAGCAATGATCTAACTAATTGCCTAGGAGCATTATATATGGATAGGATTTTTTCTTATATATAATGGATTTGATTGATAAGTTAAATGTCTGACACACGTAAAAACTAAAATGTAGATCTTAGACTCTGTAAAGATCTAACATAAATAGTTTGCACTAGCAATCTTTTCAGACATCATATTTACTGACATACACTAATCAACTTCACATAGAAGTTAGAAAGAGGTTTGAGTGAATACATTCTGGATATGGTTGAACTTGAAGAATCCAGATGGAAATAAATTGTAACATTATGAAAAGGAAAGCAATATGAAGGTCTAAATTTTACTTGAAGTATTGGCTGTAAACTGGCACATCAAAATTGCCCCCTTCCTAATTCCTGGACTTTGATTAATCCATCCATGTTATCTGATGAGAAAAATGTTAGAGAACTCACTTGATTTTTTATTTGTATTGAGGGAGAAGAAATTTTTATCAGGGAACATGAAATGGTGTTTTTTCCCTTTTTCTTACAATCACTGCAATGAAAATGTTAACTATCAGTTCTTGGAATCTTCATTGCTGCAATATCTAGAAAAATTTCTAATGAGAATTTCATAATTTGTTTCTGACAGTTGTACAATTATGTTTCTCTGAACAGGGTCTAAATGCTATCAATCTTGGAGACAGTGGATTTATCGTGGTCAGAGATGGGCAAACGGTCTTTGAATCACCTGTGCAACAACATAGTTTCAATTTCACATATCAACTTGAAAACGACCCTAGGGGTGATCTACCTAGCTCTGGACAGGTCAGTTGAAGCACCATTTAATACTTAGTCCCTTATGTACCATTTCTTGGACTTGAATTTGGAATTATGGCTTGTACTTTCCAGAGCCTAGAGTTGGTTTTTTTTTTTTTTTTTTTTTGCGGGGTGGGGGGTGTCGTAATTTCTGTGGTTTATGGCTGGTTATGCAGTATCATTTATCTTTTTGCCTAGATCAATGTCATCCATATGCACCAACTAAAAGAAATAGTGAAATATTAGAAAACCACAAACAATAAAGTTAAACCCTATTTCCAATATACTTGTGCTAGGGCATCTTGGCTACTTGATTCCCTTACTTTCACTCTGTTCCATATGGCGCTGCACCTGTTGGAATGTCACGAAATAAAATCTTTTACAGAAGCAGTAAAATTTTGCAATGATTTACAATTGTTGATGCTTGTTCTTTTTGCTCTGAAAAACTGACCAGTGAAGATTGTCGTCAGGTGTTCACCATTACTGTTGCACCCGGAGATGTGGTGGTTGCAGGAACGGATGGCTTGTTTGATAACTTGTATAATAAGGAGATAGCAGCTGTTGTGGCAGATGCAACCAAAGATGGCCTTAGCCCGGATGCTACAGCACAGAAGATTGCAGCTTTTGCACGCCTAAGAGCTTTGGACAGGAAACGGCAAACTCCATTCTCCACTGCAGCACAAGAAGCTGGATATTCTTATTATGGCGGTAAACTTGATGACCTCACCGTTGTTGTCTCTCATGTCTCTGTTTAAACTAGTGCACGACAATTTTGCACGTGGATCGTCTCTGTCTCTCAGTATTCCAATTTCATTTAATTTTGTCTCCCATTACATATTTTACGAGTTCCTATGAAGCACCTTATCCACTTGTTTAAAGATTCATATATTGTGCCTAATGATCTTTTCTTTTCCCTTGCTCCACCGAGTTGGACACTTCCCCGATTACAGAACCGAAGCATTAGTGAACAGGACAGTTGATTGCATAGAAGGGTTAGGCTCAATCAGTTTCTTGATTATAATCTTGTTTGATTTGTCATCTTTTATTATCAAAAGGATCCGCAGTACTTTCATGAGAATGCATAAAGAAGTTTTCATTTAAATGCTCTCCCTTACCATCTTCTCTGTCATTGCTCCACCCTGAATATGGGATTTCTCAGTTTAAAACAGTTTAGATTTCAGTTAGCTTTTCCATGAAAGTTCACTAAATGACATATTTGACATTCTAGGCAGAACTGTACTGGACACTACAAGAAAAACTTCAATTTAAACATAAAATTACGCATTGGGAAATTGTGTGCACCCTAAAACTCAAAAATTGAATGCAAGAAACTTTTCGGTAATACTTTAATACGAGTAGTTAGAGCTCTGGTGAAAGTATTAGAAAATGAATATAGGATCTAGACTAAGTCCACTCATTGCTATTATATGAAGATGCAAAACTGTGCCAAGCATCTGGATAATTTGGAATGCGACATGGCGCATTTCCTATTAGCTTGTGTAACTCATATAGTCTGACTAGCACTTGGAAATCGTAGTAAGCCAAGGGAGAGACATTTCACGAGCTCATGTTCTGCAGCGTGGTGGCAGTACCGCTAGGGGAGTGGCTGCAGGTATGAGTGATTGTAGGAAGGTGGCAAAATGTTTATTATTACAAAAAGTTTTTTGCTCGATGTACATTAACTGAAACTGCTATGGAAAGAATTTCCGGAGAAAAAAGAAGGGAAATTAGAAGAGAGATTTTCTCAGCCATGGCTAAATATTTTCACACTGAAACTGAAATTACACAGTAATGGGGTTTGATTTGAGTTTTAGTTTATAACGACGCAAGGGATGAAGAGTGAATGAGCTGTTGCAAGTCGTGCAAGAGGAGACTTTTTTGGCAGTTTATTGTGGAAATTACATTCTTCCCTACTTTTCAAGATCTGTATTTTAAAATGGGTAATTAGCGCAAAACGTCCCTACCTTTACACGGTTTTGTGCAAAACGTCCCTACCTTTCGTTTCTTGGTGCAGAACGTCCTTACCTGTCCAATTTTTGGTATGAAACGTCCTTTTGACCATTTTACCCTTCTATTGAAATAAAACAAACACAAAAGAAAGAAAAAATAAAGAATAAATTGCAATTATGGGTTCAAAATTTTAAAAATGTGCAAATTAGTCACAAATATGAAAAAAATCATCAACCTCTAAGCCACCACATTTGAAGGCAAAATTCCCAACCTCCGATCACTTTGGCAGTCAGATCAACATACCACCTTGAAGCCCTCATTGCCCTCTTCACAACCCACTCAACCACCAGCCCCTATTCAGACATATTTGATCGGAATCGAGCTACAAACTTCACCGCATGAAATGCGATCAAACGTTGGAATCACGTTGTCCGGCTACCTTTTTAGCCAAAACATACCACTAGCCAACTCCCCTACTCAAGACGGCCTTGACCAGGCAAACAATTTAGCCCAAACAACAAGGATAAGATTTGAATTTCAAATTGAAAGCTGCCCGTCGCAACTATCACGACACCGCACCAGTTTTCCTCCAATTCTGAAGCCACCATGATGACCTATGGTGGCGGACCACCTGGGTTGGGTGCTCCATCACCTGGCGTACCTAGCTCAGTCATGGGTCCCCTTCAATTCGGCTCCAATCATCTTCAATTTGGGTCTGAAATGTTCGCTGGTGCGAACTCGTGATCGTAGCGATTGGACTATTTTTCTTTGAAATTGGTGGTTGTTGGTTGCTTGTTGGAGGAAATTGTTTACATAAGTAGCTTCAACTTTATGAGGGGAGTCGACCGTGGTGGATTCCGACTTGTTGGGTGGCCGGACGGTGAGTTGTGGGTGTTTAACCGATTTTCAGGCTGCGATTTTTGAATTTGATTTTCGGCCAAATTACAACGAGTTATGGGGATTTCTTAGTATGTAGTTGTAGAGTGTAATGAGGAGAACATGTTGGAACCAATATCCGACGGTTTGGACGGTTGAGAGTCACCGAAAAAATGAGCTCATGTATTCGGCTAAAGGGGGGCAAAAGAGATTTTTTTTGTTCTTTTTAATATTTTTATAAGTTTTGGATTAATTTACATTTTTTAGAAGTTTAGGAGTAAGATTGAAAATTATTCTTTATTTTTTATTTTATTTTGTGTTTGTTTTATTTCAATAGAAGGGTAAAATGGTCAAAAAGGACGTTTTGCGCCAAAAATTGGAAAGGTAAGGACGTTCTGCATCAAGAAATGAAAGGTATGGACGTTTTGCACAAAACCGTGTAAAGGTAAGGACGTTTTGCGCTAATTACCTTTCTAAAATCAAATCTAAAGTTCTAATTTTCAAAAATCAGATATTTTTTTAATTAGATATATTATAATTATATAATATAATTATCCAAACCCTAATCAAAACAATTTCATCCCAATTTTCTCCCTCCTCTCCGCCGCTCTCTCTCCATTCTCTCCACTCTCCGTCGCTATCTCATCTCATCTCCTCTCCATTCTCTCATCTCAACCCGCCGTCGCCACCGCCACCGCCCATCTCCTCTCCCATCTATCTACTCAAACCACCGTCGCCCTCCAGTTGCAAATATATTTTTCGATATGAAATCAGATCTGGGAAAATGTTAGTGTTGGAGAGGCAGCAGGAGGAAAATTAGTGAAAATCCATTGACTCTGAATTCTGCTGAGTCGTCGTCTTCTTCTGCAGTTAGAGGCGAGGAGGAATCCTGCAAAAGCCAGGTTAGTGGAGGTTGGGTGCTCGCCAATGTTTTTTGTGGTTTTAAGGTGTCGCAGTGGTGTGTGCTGTGATGATGATAATGTTGGTGGCGGTGCGATAAATGGCTGTTGGGTGCAGTGGGGATGTTTTTGGGGTTTTGGGTTTCTTCCTCCGATCTGCTCGCTAGTGGTTGTGGTGGTGCGGTTAGTTGAGGTGGGTGCTCGCCAGTGTTTTTTGTGGTTTTGAGTGGTAGTGATTCTGGCCTTTTGTGAGGTGGTAGCAGTGCTGACGTGGTGTTGAAGTTGTTGGCGGTTGTGGGTTTGCTGTGCCTATGGCGGTAGCGACGGTCATATATGGTGGGCGTTGTGGTGATGACGTTTGTGGATCCGATTTGTTGGTACAGTGGATGGCGTGTGTGACCAACTATTTGGATGGCGGTCGTTATCGTGTCGGGGTGTAGGTGGCGGCGATGATGGTTTTGTAGTTGAAGTTGTGGTTTGTTCGTTGTTGGTATGTTTGGTGGTGATGGTTTCTGGTGGCGGTGGAGTTGGAGTTGGTTGTTGGTGGTGGTATCGGTGATGGGGTGGTAGTGGTGACGTCGTCGGCCACCCGTGCCTCTTAAAATTGTATAATTTGTGACCTTAAAATTCAAACTGTAACTAACAATTGATTTAAGTTGTGACCGAAAAATTAATATGTGGCTCATAAATTTTTTGATTTGTGATGGTCACGGGAGTGGTCACAGAAGTCGCTGGTGGTCTCGGGGGTGGTTACCAAAAAAATCTAACCGTATCCTTAAAAATTGTGATAAAAATTAATCTGTGATTAATAAATTTGAAAATATATGACTGATAGATAACTGTGACCAATGCTTTGACCTGATCAATGTGTTGTGACATATGCTGTGACCTGAGCCATGTGCAAAAATATTAGGTGACTTGTGCTGTGGCCATTTGAAAATAACATGGGATTATGAACAAAATCGTGAGCCCGTGACTTGTGTTGTGACTATTTGAAAATAACCAGTGACTATTAATAAAAATGTGAGACATGAGCATTATTACGTTATCAATCATTATAAACAAAAAAAGCATGCGTTGTAACTTGTGACATGGGTTGTGCCTTGTGACTTATGACCTGTGACATGGGTTGTGACCTGAGTTGTTGCCGGAATATTCGCCGGAGTTGGAACAATTGTCGGAATTGGAGCAGTCGTCGGAAACGATGACCGAAATCGAAGTAGTCGCACAGACGATCGTCGGAACGGCGGGGGTAGGTGGGTTATATATATAGTAGGTGCAAGCAACGTGCAATGCACGTTTGCTTAATTTATATTTAATAATTTTGTTTAACAATTAATTTGTTATTAATAAAGATGTAATTTTTTTGGTTAATTAAATAATTAATGATGTAATGTTTATGTAATTGATAAATAATTAAATAAAGTGCTTCTCTCTGTCATCTCCAACTCAAAATCACAAACAGAAAACTCATGGTATATTAAGGGGTAAGAAGATGAGTTTACTTAGACTCCGTTTGATTCTCATTAATGTAGAATGAGAATGAAAAATATAGCCGTTATTGGACCCCACACAAGAGATAGAAATTCAAAATTGATAGATTGATGTGATTTAAAACGGTCATATTTTTCATTTGAGAAACAAACGGAGGCTTAAACTTTTTGCATGGCTTAAGTCTTTACTATTTTTTAAGTAACAATGCAATTCAATTTATTGCTAAAGTATGATATTTATTACGATAATATATGTATATCATGTGTTAGACTTAGTATTGGTGAGTAACGAGTAAATTTTCGAGGACGAAAATATTTTAAGGGGGTGAGAATGTAATACCCCGAAAATTTTCATAAAATATAATTCAATTTTTATATACTATACTTTAATATTTTGAAAGTTAGGGACTAAATGATACATTTATCAAATTATATTTTATTTGTGTCAAATATTTAGATATTCATAGAGTTATCGTAAATATATGAATATTGGTCTCGTTGGATAAATCGTAATTAAATACATAAATCAGATTCGAGAAAAAGTCGATTCGAATAAGTTAGCTCCAAGATATTTTAGTTTGAAAGAATTATCAAAATCTAATTTATTTTTATTATTATTTAATTATAATTTTGAAAGTAAGGGGTAGTGAAAAAAGATTTTCCGTTAAAATAAGAAATTCCGTTAGTTTTTCCGTTAAATCAATAAATTCCGTTAGTTTTTCCGTTAAACCAACATATTCCGTTTAATAGCCCCCTTTTATATATATATATATATATATTAATTATGTATATAAATAAAAAATATATAAATATATGTGTATGTAAATGTCAAAAATCTGATTTTTGAAATGTGAAAGATGTTTTGTTATTTTTGAAATAGGGTAAACTTAAAGTAGGATTTATGAATTTTTCCCTAGTTTATTTTGTGTTACTTTTGGCCCAAGAAAAGCTACATGATTTGAAGATGTGCCTGTATAGAACATTAGGCCTAAATGGGTTTCCCCATGACACATTGACACAAATAGCACCAATTTTCGCATGTATACTCCAGTTTTGTAGATTTTCATCTTCGGACATTTCTTCAGCCGACCAAAATTAACCTGATTTGTTGTGGTTATTAATATCTAATTGCTTTAGTCTTTTCAATAAATTTAGTAATGAAAATATTAGAATGAGGAAAAAATGTTTATATAACCAACTCCAAAAGAATTCTCGATCCTTGGAAAATAAGGGATCATTCTCTTTAACATTTTCAAATTGTTTTTCGTTTTCGATTTGTTCAAAATAGCGAAAGCGTATTCTCTTTCCTATTTTTGAAAACGAAAAAAAAAAAAATTTGTACACAAAACGAAAAAACGTCGTTTTGAACGTTTTCAAGCCAAACCCACGAAAAAAACCCATAACACGGGAAACAACATTTTCCATTTCAATATACCAGTTCCTTCTTCTGCCAAAACAATGGAGCAGCCACTTTCGAACCCTCTAAATTCCGATCATCCTCCACCACGATCGAATTTGCATACCATTGTGATGCCATCGATCCCTTCTTCAATAACCACACAAACTACTACCCAAACATATACCAAAATCAATCAAAAATCATCCTTAAAAATTGAACTAACCATAATTACTTCTGCCGAAATCTCCAACAACAACTGCACCACCACCACCACCACCACCAAAATCGCCACCAGAAATCCCCCCACCACAGCCAAAATCGTCATCCCAGAAATACCCCTATCTCCACAGCCTTAATCTCCACCAGAAAGATCACCATCGCCCAGACAAAATGGCGACCCAACCATCGTTGCACCAACCACCGCCAAGTTGCGACCCAACCGTCATCACCGTTCACGATCCAACCATCTCCGTCCGCGACCCAACCAACCACCGTATCAAAGAACGAGAATAAAGATGAAGAAGAAGATTGCAAGGATCGCCTAAGCCCAAACCACCACCGCGTCGCTCGCAGGGAGCGTTGTTCGCGGGAAGAGAGAGAGAGAGAGAGAGAGACGACCCAAAATGAAATGGAAATGAAAAGAGAGAGAACATGTTTTTGTTTTGTTTATTTTCGAAAACAATTTTTCAAAATGTAAAAAAGAACATATTTCCAACCATCTCAAAATGAACACTCAAAACACAAAACCCAAAATGAATTGAAAATTCAAAACACAAAACTGTAACACGAAAAGAATAGCCCCTAAATTTTCCTTATATATTTCTTTAAAGAATTATTCTACTTGTACCGAATTGTTTGACAACTTTTTTGACAGATAGCCACATGACGACCCCATATTGAGGGGGCGCTTGGCCGATTCGGTACAAGTAGCCTGATTGTTCTTTAAAACTCACAATCAAGTACTATCAATAATTGGTACGTTCAATGTTAGTTGTGTCACTTGCGAATAGGGCTTTAGACAAAATGGATTGTTACTAGGTGAGATGCCACCTATGCAAATGAAGTGACACTAGTTACGAAACAATTCAGATCCTGTTTGGTAGACATTAAAACCTATATTTTAATTTTAATTTGAGTCAAAGTAAAAAAATAATTTTAACCATTTATTTTATTGGGCTCACAACTTTTTAATTACACATTTTATTGACTTTTATCAAAATTAATTAAAAATCTAATTTTAACATTCATCAAATAGGGGCTAAATTTGAATTACATATGCGTAACAACATATTTGACGTAGCTAAAACGACGACTAATATATCTAGAATAAATGATTCGAATTCTTACCTAAATTCGATGATTAATTCTTGAATTAATTTTTAATCAAGAATTTCTAGTTTTTTTGGATCACGAGTTTCTAGCTTTTAATTGCAAGAACTTGATGATTCAAACCTCCAAGTCTTCTATGGTATTCTCCAAAATCAAGACTACACTGGTAGATGATCTCCTTCTTTTAATTAAATTAAAAAACTAATTCTTGGATTGGTCAATAAGAAAATATGATTTTTTCTAACTTTTTATCTATCTCCAAATTTGAACACTATGAAATTATGTATTATGATTGTTGTAGGATTATTATGTCCACCTAATATCTATTTATAGAGATAAAGATGTTTCAATCCATGTAGAATAATAATTCCAATATCAAATATGAGTCTTAATTAAAATTCAAGTAGGAGTTTTAATTAAAGTTCAAATCCAATTAGTTTACATTTAACTACATGTGCAGTCCTAGAACTTCAATTACAATTATAATTAAGTTTACAACTTTTATAGTAATTACGATTAAGTACAAAACTCTATTGTAGTTACAATTAAATCCAAAACTATTATAATTACAATAATTACGTTCAATTACTTTATAGAGCTATCATAGGGACCAAATCGGACACATTATCCACGGTCCAATAATTAGATCGTGTCTGTCGACCCTACATCACCAAATCAAATTATTAGTCTTTGCCTTTTCTACTAAAGATAAAAGATTGAACTCTTGGAATATATTAGATCACAAAAGTCAATAAATCTGTAACACTTTTCTGTGACCTGCTGTATATGTATTTTATCCCCTTTTGAGATTCGTTAATTAGGTACGAGTATAAATGACCATTTTGCCTCTAATTATTCTCACCAATTTAAGTACAATTTTCCTCAACGGTCATGTGAACAAATCACAGATGTCGAAATTTAGTCGTCGTTAAACATCGAGCTCACATTTTAACCGTTCAACACATAATATTTACGTAGTCACTCTACCCATTTTTTAGGGCGACGATTCCTGACACGAATTCATGTTCTCTACTCCGCTTCTTCTCAAGTTCCCAACTCATTGAGATATTTGACTAATCAAATTGATCTCACACATTGATGAATCAAAGAATCATTAAAATCACGAAAAGCTATACATAACTCTGTTAAGGGATAAGTGAAATTTAATTTTTCGCACGGTCATGCTATAAAATTAAATTTGACATGTGGTCCATTCAATATACTCCAAATGTACTAGTGTCACGTTTAACTATTTATGTGATAAGGACAAATCACAAACTCGAATAGTGAATCGGACAACACTACAATCTTCCGGTACAAGGCGCCAACTCTTATACATTGGTTGTGAACAAATGATTTATGATCAAAATATAAGTTATGTCACACTGTACTTCTCAGCGCAAGTACCTAACTTATATTTTTACAAGTAATCATATGCACTTTAATTCGCATGCTCAATAATAAATAATTTTATTTAATATAATTTTTATTTTTACATCAACAAAACGATACTATATGAGCACACAACCCAACATATATATTTGATGATACATAAGATACCCTTAGTTGTCATGCCCTATTCACTTTTAAATTATAAGTTTTTGGCTTTTGCTTTTTTAATTCTCTCAAATCTTTTTATGAATGATATTAATCAGAATCTCAACGCCATCAAATCTCCCTTTTGTATGCTACAAGCTCTCTCTTTTTCCCAGCGTTTGTCCCGTGTATTTACAAACCTTAACCCCTAAGTACTTCACTTTAATAATTATTATTCCCCTTAATTATTTAAGGCTTTTCGACAGTTGTTACATCATTGGTATCAAATCATAAAATTAAAATCTAAGACATGCAAATTGAATTTTATATATATATATAAGAATTTGTACTGTTCTTCTTAGTAAGATCGATATTTTATGGTGAAATATCAAGTTTTAATAAGTTTAAATGGAAACCGTATAATCATTTATTTAGTAATGAGTGTGGCTATAGAATTTTTTAGTAGTTTGCAGAGTTAATTTTGGACTTGGTCACGATTGTTGTGAAAGTAATACGAAAATCACTAATCAACTAGATATAGAGAGTGTACGAGGTTTATAAGAAAATTGGTCTATCTATTCTAAGAAGTTAAAGGGATTGTTCTATTTGTATTTAAGTTTGTGTTTTGAGTTTTGAATTCATTTTGGGTTTTGTGTTTTCAGCGTTCATTTTGAGATTGTTGAAAATGTGTTCTTTTTGGCATTTTGAAAAATTGTTTTGAAAACACCCAAAATGCGTTTTGAAAATTTTGATTTGATTATAACTGAAAACACTCAAAACAACAAATTTGTCGTTTTGAGTTTTCTTTGTAAATTTTTAACTTGTTTTCAAAAACACGTTTTCGAAAATTGGAAAGAGAACGCGTTTTCAATGATTTGAAAAATCGAAAACAGAAAACGATTTGAAAAGGGTAAAGAGAACATGCCCTAATCTTTTGAGATGAAACTTTAAGTGCGAACCTGATGTAACTGAGATGGACAAAATGATATGTAGTTAGCTCTCAAAGCGTTGTATCCAATTTCTTGTCTTATTGAAAGAGTTGAATTCTAATTAAACGTATGATGTGATTATTCTAAGAAAGATAGCAGATAAACTCTAGCTTCCAGGCTTCATAAATTATAACTATGTTTTCTTTTTCTTAATTTTAATTTTAGTTACTTTTTTCCTTGAAGAAAGTTCATTTTTCCATGTTGCACAAGTGGCTAAACTCAATAATATTTGTCATTGACATTTTTATTAAAAAAAAGAACAAAATTATCCAAAACATGGCCTAGAAATAGAAAAGAAAAAATGGCGCAGGACGAAAGCGTGAATAATAATAAAAGATTCTTGTTTAAAACGCACGAAATGGGTGTTTGCTCGAATTTCGCTTGAACAGACGTGATAAATATTTGAAATCCACCAACTAACGGAAAAAACTGAAATATCTTATTAATCAATAAAATGAATGTAATGTTTTCACAACCTTAAACCCGTATTTAAAGATTAAAAACAAATCATAATCACCTTGAAAATCTAATTCTATAGATAAACCCAATTAAGACTAAAAAAATTGTAAAACAAATTAATTAATTGCAATTGAACAAAATTAATTAATTTATAATGACATTCATTTTAAGACGTGACAAAAAACAGAAAAGAAATATTGTTTAAAATACAAGATGAACTTGTATGCTTTTGTTGTACATTTACAATAAATGTGGGATAGATGTTTTAAGTCGTACGAGAATATTTATCTTATGTCACTTATAATTCAGAATTTAGTTCGATTTTGTGTAATATTCGAAAAAGAAAATGCCCAAACACTCTCTCAATAAAACATCGCTTCGTCTTTTCCCAATACAATTTTACAACCATGCCATTAGGGGTGGGCGTGGGTTGGGTTGGGTTGGGTCGGTTTTTCCCCCAACCCATACCCAAACCAATATGGTCGGTTTGGCATAAATTCAACTCAACCCAACCCATGTAAAGATTGAAACCCAACCCGACTCAACCCAACCAAATGTCGGTTGAGTTGGGTTGGTCGGGTTAGGTTGAGAGTTGAGACGACCTATCAACAAACATTAAAGTCACCAAAGTACTAAATTTAAAACAACATTAATATATAAAGTTAAAAAGAGATGTATTGGAATAGATATCTCATCCAAAATCACAGCCAATGTTGATAATTTGGTGAGACGACATCCGCCGCGTGAGAGAGATGATGGAAGATATGTTAGTATTTTTTTTTGTCTCACTTTTTTTTTTGACCGAGTCTCTCACTTTTATTCTATTTTAATTTGGCAAAGTTTTTTAGTTTTTTAATTAGCGGGTCGGGTTGTGTGGTTTTTGTCGGGTTGGATGGGTTAACTCACAACCCGACCCAACCCGACCAACTTAACCTTGCCAACCAATCCAACCCAAGAAAAAAATGGAAAAAACCGACCCAACCCGATCGGGTTGAGTTGGGTCGGGCGGGTTTTTGCCCACCCCTACATGCCATGTCGTTATCTATTGGGTCAATGTCCTTCAATGGAATATTGACTATAATTTTCAACCAACTGATTTTTTTATCAACGGTATGGGTGGAAGATTTCCCAAGACACCAAATGGTCATGTACAAAATATGTAGATGGATAATCGAATGGGGAAAGACGATTGGAGTTCATATTTTTGCTTTTCTTGAAATGTTGGAACGTTTTATTTCAAGCCAACGAAGGTAGAGGTGCCATGTAATATGTATAATCGTACTAACTACAAGGATGCATATAATCGTACTCGACAAAAATATTATTGTTAATTGATCGAAGTGAAAGCGAAGGGTGTTATTTTGGTAGAGCTTTGAGCTAAAACTATAGTATTGATTAATTTGAGTTGTAATATTTAATTTGGATATGTAATTTTGATGCGACTGTTTCTACATATTTCTGAGGGATGATTACATGATTGGTCACTGAACTTCGCAAGATTTCAAATGAGTCATTGAATTTCAAAAGTTTCTCTTTTAATTATTGAATTTTATAAAATGTAATCACATTTGACATCCATCATTGAGTGATTGACGTGATTACATTTTGGAAAGTTCAATGACTAAAGAGGAAACTTTTGAAATTCTCAACGATGAATGTGATTACATTTTGTAAAGTTCAGTGACTAACCGAAAAACTTTGAAACTCATTGACTTCTTGAAAACCTTACGTAAAGTTCAATGACTAATTATGTAATTTATCAATCTTTACGTTTTTTTTTAAAGTTTTTCTCCTTTCCTTTTTTATTTTTTTAAGAGAGGGGACAGGTGTCCGTCTATATTGACCTTGAACAATTTTCTCTATAGTGTGATTCTAAACGAATGATGTCAAAATCAACTTTGTAAAATTCTTAATTAACCCAAAAGGTGATGACTAAGCACGAAATATACAAAATAAAAGCTAGACATACCTTTTTAATGGGCCCTTTTGTGCAAATAAAACGTGTGTTCGCACTAATATCTTGGAATAAAGTAGAAACATGCGAAGGGTAAACGTTAACAAGATGATAATCTTGATTAAGGTTATAAATAATTGACATGAATTTATTTATTTGTAAGTAATAATCATGAGAGGAAAAATGTAGCTCCTTAATTTTTCTCTCATGGCCCATATATTA
The DNA here is from genome assembly GCA_019097785.1 of Fraxinus excelsior. Taxonomy (NCBI): domain Eukaryota; kingdom Viridiplantae; phylum Streptophyta; class Magnoliopsida; order Lamiales; family Oleaceae; genus Fraxinus; species Fraxinus excelsior. The sequence continues at coordinate 6,789,410 of CM032623.1, read as the reverse complement.
AATGGTTATAAATAATTGACATGAATTTATTTATTTAAAAATATCTTCAATACAAACTCTCTCACGTAGGGATTGAATTTATCATTTTTTTTTCTCAAAGACGAGTGATCTTCTAATTTGTAATAGTGATGTTTTAATATTTTAGCTAGCTAGGTTAGTTGTGCTCTTGCCACCTCTTGTCAAAGTAGGTTGACGAGCAAGCCCAACGGCTTAGCTATGACAAGCTCTGAATCGTATATTCATGATGTTTTCTAGAATTTTTTTGGTGTTTCTAATAGGGGTGTCCAAAAGTTTCGAACCGAACCAAACGGTTCTTCATGAGTGAAATACCCGAATGAGTACCCGAATCGAGAACTGATGAGTATGAGTCGGGTCTAGACCAAAAACCGAATAAAAATCGAAACTAAATAATTTTTATTATTTTTTTATTGAATTAACTAAATTATTTTATTTTTTTCTAAATAAATTAACAAATTAATTAATTAAATCAGATCATTTCATAATTTTAAGCTTTCGGCCTCAATTTTTTAATATGGATCACCGACATTTTAATATTAATATTTACTTTTTCGTATTTGTATGCATTGAATTAATGTTATTCGGTAGTTAATTATTTATATATTTTTGAATTAGGCTACGTTAATTTGTAAAAGTTACAAATGAAATGTCATTAGTTATATTTATGTAGTGTTACTGTAAATGTTAAAAAATTTAATTATGGCATGGAATCGAAAGGAACCGAACCCGAACGATTTTATAATTATATTTGGATCTGACGAGTCCGTTTATTAAATACTCAAAAATTTTGGAACCGAGCAGAATCGAACCGACCCGACCCACGGACAGCCCTAGTTTCCAAGGACTGTAGAGTAAAAAAAAAAAAAAGTTAAAAAAATTGTAAAAACTTCTACATGACGGGGTTGAGTTGTCAGTCCTTTCATTTTTGCATCACTAAATTTTATGAAATAGTAACAACATGATTTGAATTCAGGATTTTTATTTATTCTCATGCTATATCGAATCACTTCGTCCACAATTTGACTTCATATGTTTCTTCATGTGCATGTCAAATTCTTTTCTTTTCTTTGTCACATGAGTGGCCACCAAACTTGAATACATATAAAGATTGTTTTGAGATCATGTTGAATTATTTAAAATATATATACATATTTGATCTCTTAAGTATCGTGCTTATCTGTCAAAAAACTACTCACTAATGTAGTGTACCACATAAGCACGGTGCTTAACATAAACTAAGTACGGTGCTTAGGAGATCATTACTCTCTCTCTCTATATATATATTATCTTTTAGAATCACTTTTAAAAGGTATTCAAACTTTTCTTCCAAAGTTGAAATTGAAAACAAAAAGCATGGGGAGAAAGGCCCCAATATTGAGCTTCTTTCATTGTGACGAATGGGCTGGCCTATTATAAACCACCAGAATATATTCTTACTCGATTACCAGCTTCAATTGCTTTCGTCAGGGCTGTGACATATGCATTTTTTTTTTTTAATATTGTTACTTTCAAATTTCGAGTTAACGGCAAACATAAATATTAAAGAAAATAAAATTGAACATTCGTCGAACTACTACTCACTATATATTAACAAAAACCGGTTCTATTATCCAAAAAAATTAAGTGAAAATTCGAAATTAGAGCCTTAAGGATTTCGACATACGTGAGGGGTTGTTAATTAATCGACGTTATTTAAATATGAAAATAATAATCTTCAATCAAAATTATACTAATTTGGTTTCCGAGAAATTTGGCATGAAAAATAATTGATACATTCATTGCTGACAAATGTGGCCAATATAAAGGAATAATAGGTAGCTTGAGGAGTAGTATTTTTCCGATCGTATAAAGAAATGAGATTCTGAGTGTCTGTCGGTTCAGTTCATTGGATCGTTTAGACCCTGTTTGGTTTTGCTAAAAATCATATTTTTAGTAGATTTTAATAAAAATTGATGAAATGTATGACTGAAAAGTTGATAAAAAGTCGTGAATCTTATGAAATATTTGATTAAAATCAGTTGTGGGTCCCATCCACCGTGTAAAATCCATCCCTTTAATCTTCTACTTTAGTATCCTATGTTCGTGCAATCTAATAAAATGGCTTTTCACTGCGTTTAAACTATCTGAGTGGTGTTTTTACACATTAAAAACTTAAGATTATGCTATTAAATAATCCTTTTCGATATCATTTTTTTTTGTTAAAATTTCCTCTTCTGATTTATATAATTTATTAAGTGGGAGAATCATGAAATTATCTATTTTTAATTTCATAGTCAGGATTTAAATGGTAGGAAAGGGGAAGGGGGCAAGAGTATGAGATTGTGCAATGATTTTTATTTCTATTTTTGGAATCCAGACTGTGCATGGATATTATGTAAAAATATTGGGCTTGGATTTCATTAAAAAGGTTAATTTATAATGAGTAAATTACTCGATGTAGAACTTTTGTTTGCTCATTCTAATTATAATCTTTCACTCAACGAAGTATCATCCAAACATGATCATCAGTGGCGGAGGGATCCTGGCACCACTGAGATTTGACCAAAAAAAAAAAACATATTTCTATTTTTAAGTATATTTTTAATATTATTAAATTTTGTGTTTGAATTTTTTTCGTAGTTAAAGTAGGTCCCGCTAGAACCAAATCCTAGTTCAACCCCTGATTATCACGACACCGCCTTAAGCAAGACTAGAGTCTTTTATTTCATTAGGAAGATTTCACGATGTCTGTCTCCATTGATTTCTATATCTTCTCTAGCACAGTGTATGTTCGTGTGAAACCCGCAAGTATACAAAATCGCTGACAAGTAATAAAATTGATGAGTTTAGAGTATCGTTCCATAAGAATTAAGTTCAATTCAAGTTTACTAGTTTTGTAAGAAATTCAAATTATGTAAATAAAAGAGAGTTTGATTTTGTGATTATTCTAAATTAATCTAAGAAATATGTAAAAAAAATATTTTGTATCAAATTATTGATGATTGTATTGGATTTAGAATTTGCTTATTGTTATTTATTTCAATTCTTGATTTGTAATCTAGTTCCGTTTATGCGTTCTTGACAATCGATAAATGTATAATATATAGTTTTTTTTTAAAGACAAATTAAATATATTCTAATCACGATTCGAATATATTCCTAGCCTGAATTTGAATGATTAAAATGTATTAAAGTTTATATTATTTATATGATTGCACATGTGATAAATGTTATTCCTAACATCTATTGCACATATGTTAATTTTGCTGCGTTCTAAACTTATTTTGAATTTCCTAACACTACAACAAGTAACTAATTATCTAATTGGTGGCTAATCAATTAAATAATGCAATGGATATGCAAAATGAATCAAGAAACACCAAAATTAAATTAAACTACTAGTTTTGAATTAAAATAAATAAACAATAGAGTTCATTTTCATCCAATACAAAAATGATCTAATCTAGTATATTAATATATAAGTTACAAGAAGAATAATAGAGAAATATAACCCGAATCACGATAAAATGCAAAAGATGTTGATCTTCAATTTCAATGTTAAATTCTTCAAAATCTTGATGTAATTGTCTTCAATTCCTTGCTAGGGATTGATCATCTCTCTCAAAGTATAGTAATTGGTCCATTATTCTTCATGAATTTGATGATACTATTGTATATGAAAAGGCAAGAGAGAGTTTCCAATGTGTAGCCATTGTTTTGTATTTATAAGAGCTAGACAATAGGTCAATATCGCATTCAATTTAGGTTTCAAAAGAGTTTGAATCGTGAAATAAAATTGTTGATTTATCTGGGAAATAGCCCGCTCTCGTACAGCCATAACCACCGCTTGTGCTGTTGATCCAAATTGCTCTCAGCCTATGAAAATTAGCATATTGAGCGTGCGCCAAAATTGCCCCGTGTGCGCAAGTTTACTTCTTTTCATCTCTGCATAGCTTTTGATATTTTTGTCATAACTTTTTATCCTAATATTCGATTGAAGCGATTCAAAGTGAGTCGGAAAGATAGCTCAAATGAATACAGTTCTTCTAGAGGTACAATTTTCCCAATTCAAATGTTTGCTACCCGAAAAATGAGTATCAATTTGAGGCTAAAAATTTGAAGCGTAACATTTTCGACTGGAAATTGATTTGTGAAAGAATTTCAACTATATCACTTATTTGACTTTCAATTGCATCCAATTAATCCTATATGATTTTCAATCATCGTTTTGTGGTCCGAATCAACTATTAAATATTTACACTTTGGTACCCAAAATTTGAATTTCTTTAGTTTTTTCCCGTGTTTTGTTCTTTTCTTCCAATTCTACCAATTTACATTGAGTTCAATCTAACAAATATAATTAACACAAAATTAAGCTATAATTTATCCAATTCACTAACAAATACTCTAATTTAATGACCTAAATAAGTATAAAATACCCTTATTCGATGTACTTTACTATGTAAGCTCCACCACCTTAAGAGTTCAGTTTCATGGATCTCCTACCACCTTTGTTTGGATCTTTTGCACACGTACGGGAATCATCATCTTGCACATCACATGGCTCTCATAGATTGGAGTTGTATCTCAAAAGGTTAACATATTAAAAATAGTAGCATAATCTTCTTATAAATCAAAAACCATCTCCATGACTAGTCGATGTATACCTTTTTTTATACAACAAATTATATAAGCATAAGGGTAATATGAAGAAAATACAAATATATAAGAGAAGAATGATCAATTATTTGAATCTTGAGTAGCGACATACAAAATAATATGTCGGATTACCTATGTAAAAATATTATAAATAATCATCAAAAGTGTCTCTTATTTCTTGTCTATTATAAATTTTGGATTGTTATATGTGATTCAAGAACTCCACAAAATAGATTTGCATACAATAAGATCTTTACTTTTGTCTTTTCCTTTCCCTTTCTTTTCCATTAAAGCTTGAAAAGTAGGATTTTAACAGCCCGAGTTATTCGTTTTACAATGAGAAAAAGTCTTTCAACAACCCCTTTCTCCTCCATAGATTTGGCAGGATAACCAGTTGTAAAAACTCTTGCACAATTTACTAAACAAAGAAAAGGAAAACATATGACATGTTAAGATGAACAAGACATTATCGAACAAGAAAAGGGAATATTAGGGTTTATACTTGTACTAAAAACACGTTAACCAGTTTATCGTAGCATAGTATTAGAGCATGAAACAATAATTAATTAAATTTTATAATGTTGATTTTTTTTTTTAATTTCAATAAGTTTCGACATCCCATTTACCCACAAAAAAAAAAAACAAAAACAAAAGAATTCATGTAAAAAGAAATGAAACTAAAAGGACTGCAAAAGTGGGTCAAATTTAGGCCTTGCCCGAAAAGATTATTTGCACTATAGAAAGTGATAACAGTAAAAGTATAGAGAAATAAGTTGACAAAAAGTAAAAGTTTCCTTTATGTGAAAACAGAGACGTATGAGAAACCCTCATTGCTTGGTCTCTCTTCAAATACGGAGCTTACGGGAAAGTAATCTCTTCTTTCGATTTCACGTATCAAAATTTCTTGAATTTTATACGCACGGAGCATATTTGCTATACAATATTAGACCAAGTTCCTTCAACGGGAAATAAACCTCAAAATTAGTACAATGGAGGAGAATGATTCAATAATTGTTCCAAGATCGGAATAATTAAGATAAGAAAAGGGTAATAAGGTGAATCACAAAAAATCCACTTGATGCAAGAAAATCAAATCAGGCAACAATTAAAGGAAGCTGATCGATCGAGAATCCAAGAAAGTTGCCCAACAAAGTGTTGATTCTAAACCTTCAACAAGAAGCTTCCAAGAGATGTATCAATCAATTCTCTAATCTTCTGACTTGTGTGCCCTACTTGTATATTGTCCCATTACATAGACTTTGAGCAATGCACCATGTACGGGAATAATGAATAGATAAGTGTACAGAATGTCACGTGATAATATTTTATTGAATTTTGGACAAAAAAATTAGTTCAAACAACTAATCAGATCTCAACACCTATAAAACTGTCAGTGCATTTCCCCTGTACAAGCATCATTTCATGCACACATGCCATCTTATACCCCACCCACCCCCACAAATACGTTATACGACCCATGCACCTTCAAGATAAAAAGCCAAGAATTATCACCCCCAAAAAGCCCCCTTGCATTTTCAACTTCTTCCATACGAAAAACATAAAACCATTGAAAGATCAACAAAAACTTTGTATTGTAAGAGAGGAGTACTCCTAGCTTCCTAGATTAGGGTTTCGTTCGTCTTCTTTTTCTGCTTTTGGAGAAATGAAAGTACCCTTTTCTGGAAATAATCACAAGAACCAATCATTGAACTCGAAACCAGTGGTTACGACCACCTGGACCACCACTTCTCCGGTCAACACCGCCCCCACTACCTCTCCCTACGAGCCAAAATCGGTTCTTGAACTCTACGGAAGCCCGATTCCTGTTGCCAAAAAGGCCATATCGAATTGTACCACAGCTGGTATTTCAACAATTCTTGACGATCCTCTTCAACTGGGAGATCATGCGCTGAACCACCACTTTGAGGATTGGGATTTGGGTTTGGATGACGATTTGATCCCTGTTTCAAAACCTGCTACTCAACTCGGTGCCCTCTGTGATCAGCAGTATGCATCAATCCCTGAGTTCACACCTGTAAGCTCCTTTGATTCATCAACTCGGGTTGAGCCATCTGATTTTAGTCCTCTCTCTGATATCATCACTACTGCACCTTTGAGTCATAGCAATAATATCATCCACCCATTTGACCTATCTGGAGAAATCCAAAATTTGAATAACAATAACTTGAATGTGAGATTCGATTACGTAGATGAGTTAATCCGACTTGCTGAGTGCTTGGAGATCAACTCGCTACAAGTCGGGCAGGTATCATTGGCACGTCTCAATCAACAACTGAGGTCTCCCACCGGAAAGCCCCTCCAGAGAGCTGCCTTCTACTTCAAAGAAGCCCTCCAATCCCTACTCTCCGGGTTGACTCGACAGACTCACCCTGCCAGCTCTTCAGAGATCATCCAGACCATCAAAGCACAGAAAATGTTCTCAGGCATCTCCCCAATTCCCATGTTCTCAAGCTTTACGGCTAACCAAGCCGTGCTTGAAGCCTTAGAGGGCTGCATTCATGTCCACATCATTGACTTTGATATCGGGCTTGGCAGCCACTGGGCTCCGTTCTTGAAAGAGCTAGCTGATAAAGCTGAGTCGGGCAAAGCTATCCCAGCTCTGCTTCGAATTACAGCTATAGTTCCTAAAGAGTATGCAACGGAATCAAGGCTGATCAGAGAGAATTTGTCCCAGTTTGCACGTGAGCTGAATATTAGGCTCGATATTGACTTTGTTTCGATAAGTACATTTGAGTATTTATCTTTCAAGGCCATCAAATTGATGGATGGGGAAAATGTTGCGGTTCTTATGTCTCCAGCAATATTCCAGCATGTCGGGACAGGGTTTCTCAATGATCTCCGCGGAATTTCACCGCTTGTGGTGGTGCACGTGGAGAGTGAAGTGCAGATGGGATTCGAAGCGCCGTCATATCACCAGGCTGTGATTGATGGTCTAGATTTTTATTCCACTTTATTCGAGTCACTGGACGCTGCATACGTCAACAGCGGTGGTGTTGGCGGAGGTGACGATTGGATAAGAAAGATCGAGACTTTCGTGTTTCTTCCCAAGATTTTGGAGGCAGTGGTGGCGGCCGGCTGCGGCAGAAAGCCGTGGAGGGAGGCGCTTGTGGCAGCAGGATTGAGGCAGGTTGGCCTGAGTCAGCTTGCTGACTTTCAAGCTGAGTGTTTAGTAAGGGAAGCAAAAGTCAGAGGATTCCACGTGGCAAAACAGCAGGAGGAGATGCTGCTTTGCTGGCACAATAGGCCACTTGTTGCCACATCAGCTTGGAGGTATTAGGAAATAAGTAATACAACAATTAGCTGTAATAATAATCTCCCTACAAGGGTTTGATTGGGGTAATTAAGTAGGGTTAGGAATGGGTATGTTAATTCTGACGGCTTTATGTTTATGTATTTGTGTGATTTATACAGGAAAAGAAATTCGAATCAAAAATGGTAGTTTTCCCGTCAAGTACCTGAATGTTTTCTTGTCTATATCGATTAGAGTATATTGGGAAATTTTTTTGCAGGTGTCCCAACTCTTGGAAGTTTGCTCGAAGTTGTGTTCGAAGCTTCAACACAGTTAATCCGATTAGTCTTTCATTATATGTTTCTTGAATTCATACTTTCGACAAATTTGTTGTTTAGTTAGACATTCAAACCGGTAACTGGTAATTCCATACTAAACAAGCTCACAATCTCGATTATTTATATTTTGATATTTAACGACATTGGATGAACACAGATTGATGTTACAGCTAATGAGGTTATTTGGTATAGATAGGTACACAAGGAACAAACTTTCTCAAGTCTAAAGCCACAAATTTCTTAGGAACACAACAAAAATACATCCTTTACTTGATTGAGCTTTAAGTCAAGAAACTCTCCTGGCTGTAAACAGCATAATCTACTCTAGCATCCTGCTCTAACAGTTACCTTCATCGCCACGAGACTGAATATGATTAACTGAATTGCTGTTCTCCAGTTTAGATACCGCCTCGGGCCCACACACCCTCGTTAATTCTTCCTGTATTAGCAACAAAATCTAAGTGATTAGGCTCTATTTCTATTTCTTGTGTGCGCATTGTGATGGGGGTATTAGATCAGTAAAAGACACCTTAAGAGCAATTTTTCCAAACTTCTGCATAATTGTTTATTTACTCCAGAATGATCAACCAGCAGATTTTTCAAATGCAATTTCCCCTCTCAATTTTCAAGAATATGTAAAAGAACAAATTGCTGCTGCTTTTATTTCGGGGGGGTTAAATTTTATAATTTAGGTTAAGAGTTCTTAAGAATTACCTTTATGGAGTCATTCTCAGATGTGAGCTTCTCACATTCCTCTGAGAGCCTCTGCAGCTCATCTCTTAGTGTAAGATTCTCGCCACTCAAAGTCTCTACCCTGTGTTGTAGCTGTTCACACTCAGCCTGCAAAAAGTGTCAACAGTATGAATGGCTACAGAATTACATAAAAAGATAACAATCAGATTACTTCAAGAGAAAGAAGATAAGGCTGCGAATATTGAAGCATAATGGCAGATACTAGCATCATCGTCAGGCACTTTACGAGGATGAAGATGTCCAAGAAAGCTCAAGGGCATGTCTCAAGTCTACATTTAAAAGTAGAACTTCTCTTTCCTTGCGCTGCAGTTCAAAAATCTTCTCTCTTCTTACTAAAATATGTATAATTCTACCACCTCATTGCTACAAGCCTACAGTGGGAACCACGAGATTGTAGGCGACCCATGTGAACTAGTTTGATCCTAAGGCCACTACAATTTCCCGCTATAATAGAAATTAGAAAGTAATTTCAATATTATGCCATCTCTAATACAAAACAAGAAACAGCTGAACCTTGCCTCCAGTAGACTAGGTTCAGCCAAATTATGCAATCTACTAAAGCATGTACTAATATTAAGATAAATTATGCATGCCAACTTGGGGTCAGCCAAATATTATGCCTTCAAACAAGAATTTTTGCTTCCAAGTTTATTTTTTTATCCATTTTCTAAGTTGAAATAACAATAGAAAAAAGATTCTTAGTTGAGATAACCAATGATTAGCTAGTTTTACTTGACTACTATTCCAAAAAACTCCACTCACAATTACAATTAACAATACTTAGGGAAGGAGGGAGCACATGCATATTAACACACCATAAGAGAAGACTTTATTGAGGAAACATCAAAATGACATTGAAAAATGGAAAGCAAGGCAAACCTGCTTCCGTAATCTTGATCTCCGAGCAGACTCCCGATTAGATTGCTTTCTTTTTTGTCTTTTTAGTTCTCGTTCATCCTGCAAAATTGAAGTTCAAAATCTAATTGAGATCTGGTATGCGTATTTTGCCATACAAACTAGTTTCTAGGTAATCTTTGCGTTTTTTCTCCCCTTTTTATTCTGTACTTTTTGGGAGGGAGTAATAAATGGTAGTGCAACAGTTGGTCCTCGAAATGCCTAAAAGTGGAAATTAGAGAACTCCATTATTGTTATTTATCATAACTTTTGTACATAAATGACATGGATATCCATGAAGGAGAAGAAAATTCTGACAGAGAGCCAGCAGTGGAATAAAATCATTAGTTCGAAGAGTCGAGCCAAATGCCAACCCACAGCCAAGAAAACCCCAGGCACTTATTTTTAGGAACAAATTTATTAACTCATACAATCCTTTGGTAACGGAAACAGTGGGTTACAGCTTCACATTCACCAAGTAGAATCAAATAAGGTTACGAAATTTCTCCACTGAATCGAAATCATATACAGTTCGTACAACAGGCACATCACGAAATCAATTAACCAAAAAATAAACCTTTATGATATGGAAACATTGAAAGGCAAGTTAACATACTTGAATCCAATGATCATTCATCATGCCAGATGGAGATGGAGCCACAGTTGGCGAAACACCAGGCTGACTGGGTCGCAATTTCATAGACCCAGAACCAGCAGACGATGCATTCCATAAGTCCATGCCAATATTCAGATTAGTTGCTGGCATAGAAACTACAGGATTCCCCGGTACTGAATTCTGGAAGTTAACCGGACCAGAATTCTGTGCATGTGCTCCTGATAAATTAACAGACTGATCAGACTGAGAACAACACAAGGAACATACAAGGCAGACAGGTAAAAATGTTTACCATCAGCAAGCATCAGGTCAAAACTTCCTTTCTTGGTTGCAGAAAATTCCTAAAATACCAAATCAGATTGGGTTTAATATGAAATGTGATATATCATATTTTCTCTTTCTTGACTGAGCCATGTCAATGTAAGAGTTAGCTATTTGCTACCATAGGTCCCAGAATCAAGTTTCAGGGGTTTGTCAGACTCTTGAACATGGAGCGAAATAAGATTTTATGATCACTAAAGCAGAAAAACAAACCTGGTTATCATTCTCATCACTTGCGTCCGATGAACCTTCACTTCCACTATCAGCACTGTTCATGAACAAATGTTTACAATCATACATTATTATAATCAACAAATTCACAAAAATATGGAAAAGAGTAAATCTACAATGAATAAGAGAGTAAATTGCCACTAAATCTAACAATATACAATTAATACATATTAATGGCACATTTGGCGTGTTGTATTAGACCGGATAAGGATTCACTTAATCGTATTTAATCCTTATCCAGTGTTTGGTACAAGTAATGACCGGAAGTCAACCGAAGTAATATGCTATTTGAGGAGGGTTTATACTTTTGACTGTGTAACTTATTCACCGTTTTATGAATTAAGAAAAAAATAGTAAATAAGAACTAAACATTTCAATTCAAGTTATAAGTGGAATTACTGAGTTAAAAAAAAAAAAATTACTTATAAGTTACACAATAACTTTTAAGTAAAAAATCACTTATAAGTAAACAAAAGTAACTCGTAACAAAAAAATCACTTATAAGGAATACTACACATGTAAGAAGGTAACTTAAAATTTTTACGTATATGTAAGAAAATTTATTTATAAATAAAAAAATTTGTAATAATTTTTGTATTTTTAGTTTTAATACTTGTAAGTTTTTCTAATACAATGTAACACCAAACATCGGTATTAAAATAATCCACCTTAAAGCAATTCCTCCCCCTCCTAATCCTATCCCCTTAATCCTATATGGTGCACCATACGTGCCCAAAGGGTAACAGAGAAAGTTTGTGATGAATAAGATAAAAAATCTAGCAGTAAATCTGCCTAAAAGCACCTTTGTGTTGCGACATCATTTCCAGAGCCTGAAGCTGATTTCCCACCATCTCCATTCTTTCCATGATTTCCTGAAGTACCCTTGGATTTTTTGCTCGAAACTCGGCTCTTTGCCTCTGTTGTTTTTCCATCCGTGTCGGGAGTTCCGAGTACTGCGCCTGGAGTCTGTAAAGAAAGCATAGAAGACCGATATAATTGGAGCTTCCACATCTACTGAAATGGTGCTTGATTCAATGACCGTAAGGATATCATGTTCAAATCATTGACAGAATAGCATAAAAAATACAGTAATCAACTTTAGTTTACAAAATGACACCAACAACTAAATGCCAAAACTTTGTGCATCTCAATTACCGTGGCCATATTGGGATGAACATAGACTCCCCCAGGAGCATATATAGCTGGATATGGAACTGGAGTCCCATAAGGTGGCATCAGAGGATGCTGAAAAACAATTGAGCAATATTATGTTAAGGTTCTATATGCTCTAAAGGTCCTAAAGGGGTAGGTCTAGAAGTCAAAATTCTAGAATAATGACCTGGCCTCCCCACATGTAGGGATGGGGTGTAGGAGAGGTAACTGTTGAAGCAAAGAAAGGTGGAGTAGCTCCAGCACCATAGAAAGCCTGGAAAAGGAAAGTGTTTCAAGTAAGCCAACACAAAAATTATAATATAACATAATTATCAAAGAAAAATGAAAACCAAAGCTTTCATCAGAACCTGCATAGTGCTTGACCAATCAGGATATGCAGGTGTAGTTGGTGCTGCTTCCTGAAAATTCAATTGAAAAGAAAAGGAAATAAAAACAGATGAGCTGAATTTAGTTTGCGGAATAGCCGAGACATAAATATGATAAAGGACCACATAACCGAAATTGCCCTCGAGATGCAAGGATATATAAAATAATAAAAGAGAGAACCTGAGTAGAAGTAGCAGGGGTTGAAGACTTTGCAGGGGTGCCCTCGTGCCCAGTGCCCATTAGAGCAGCAGATTGCAGACTCAATTGTCTACCCTCACTTTTATTGTTCAGTATAAGATCTTTTAGTCTCAATTAAAAGATAGGCACCTGATTGACATCAAATGAGAGAGATTCAGTTTCGTTTCAATGAGTACAAGATTCTTGATGAGTGTCACACCATATTAATACTACTTAATCTTGATATTTTGTTTGATTCTTAGAGTTTGGGAACATCTTGATTTTTGTTTTCGTATTGTTTTATAGGTTAGGTAAATTGGTGTGAATGATGCAAAACTTGGAGAAAATAATGATTTTGGCACGAATCAAGGAGAAGTTGATGTTGATTAGGTAAAACTTGATTATTGGAGGCTAAATCGAAAGAAAAAAAATGAATAACGACGAAAAATGGCGAAATCCAAAGTTTGAGGACTAAATTGCAATTTTCCAATAATTGATTCAAACCACAAAACGATAATTGAAGATTGCTAGGAATCAACCCGATGCAATTAGAAGTCAAAAAGGAGCAAAATATGATCAAAATATCTTCACAAATCAATTTTCAATTGCACAAGTATGTTCCAAATTTTTAGGCACAAATTGAAACCCATTTTTGACATAGTAAACGTTCGAATTGAAAAAATCCATATGAAGTAAAGTTGTAACCCTTTTAGTTATCTTTCTAATGCATTTTGAATCATCTAAATCGAATATCGGGAGAAAAAAGTTATAATAAAAATATTGAAAGATGCGCGGTGCTGTTTTTCCACCTGAAAGTGGGCACTGCAGCGCCACCGCTACTAAATTTCAACAGCAACGCGATTGGACTATTTTCTTGGCCCAATCCGACCCTAACCCTTCCAAAACTTCAAAATACTATAAATAAAACTCTTAAGGACCACTTTTCAACACCAATTCATCGAGTCAAGAGTAAGAATTGAAGGATACAAGAATCAAGAAATCAAAAAGGAGGCAAAAACAACTTGGTGAAGAAAACTTGATGATATGATTTGATTAACCAAAACTTGATGATATGATATGATTTGATTTTAGTTATTTCTATGAATTTTTCCTTTCTATTTATTTGTGTTATTGATTTATTGCTTCAATTAATTAGCCACTAATTGAACGATTAGATGCTAGTTAATTCTGACACTTGAAAGGAGAATTTAGACACGAGCATAACAATAACACAACCTATATTTTATGGATTTCGAGAGAGTGTAGAATCTATTAAGCTCCTTCCATCTAAAAACCATGATCTTGATAAATCTTAATTTTAATTCGGAGGATAAATTTTTATTTGACACTCAAGAGAGGGGGTAGAATTACACTAGGGTTCTTGCTTATAAATATGGTAAATTTATTAGAGATAACTAGATTTTTGAATATCATATTTGATAGTAAGGTGAAATCATACTCTATGCTCTCCTATATTAATTAATTTGTATATTCGTTGAATTCGTCATGACATTCACATTTAATGAGTTCAAAATCATTGATTTTATAATTTAATTGTCTAGATAAAATAGAGGCTACACAATTCTAATACTTGGTAGAAATTAAATATCAATTCCTGTGGATTCGATATCCTAACTCCATTATTATATTACAAAACTTGACACCGTACACTTGCGGTATAATTACGTTGTGGAAAACGAGTGGAAACTCTACTGTCAAATGAATAAAAAAGGTCACTTCTTTATTATCTATATCGGCGCCTCAGCGAATGCTCAACTGATCCAAGATGTCTCGCAAATGCATTACGACAAATCAGGCCTGCAGCATTAAGGAGTATCTAATGGCATAAAGCCTGGAAAAGATCTCCATCCACATGACCAACAGTTACTGCAAAACTCATTTCATATAGAAATCCACAGTTGTGTAGCAATTCAATGAAGGACCTATTCCCACCCCCCCCCCCCCCCCCCCGGCGCCTGTTATATCCTTTCTCAGTCTGTTTGTAACTTGATTCATATATTATTAATGAACTCTTGCACCTATTGGCAGTATAGGTTCAGTTTGGCATGGTCTTTTCGAATTCATTCTTTCCACTAATCCTCTTTTTATTTTTTTGAAGACCTAGTAATTACTCCTTAGTTTTCTACCCATTTGAGTTAACTACTATTTCCATTTCAAATGCTTCATGCCTTTGCTAAACAAGGTAGGGAACTTCTTATATCCTCTCTATACCTTATGAGTGCTAGCAAGTGTTTTTGCAGTCAATGTAAGATGTAGAGCCACGAAGGAAGACATCCTGATTCATGATGTCATGAGCAATAATTTATGATTGTCATAGGCATGGAACGCATGGTGCAGTTAAAGATTTGAGTAACCTTATGTAGCACAAGTGGTGCCATATAGAATTATTCTATATGAAGCGCAACAACGAGGAAATGTGTCTTTCCAATAACGACAAATTCCCATTGACGCGCAGATAAAACCAGTTCTTAATCAGACAATACAAAGGCCACAAGCGAATTGAAGAGCCCAATGCTACAGTTGTAACTCAAACAAATCAAAGTCCCCCCACAGCCCCAACTTTCCTTAATGAGAGGGAATTGGGGAAGGGGGCAGCAGGAAAAGTACGGTGAAAGAGTGTACTAAACGACACATTTCATTTAAGAAAACTAAAATAATCTGCTTGTCGACGAGGATAGGACAGACTAACTAGATAGCATATATCAATACTTTCTCAATCTCAGAAAATTAGAAAATTTAGGTGAAGATTCAACTGGCAATATAAAATGAATGTAAATAAAAAGTGAAGTTTACTGTGCAGTATGTCAAATATAGATTGAGAGAGAAGCAATCTTCTTCTAAATAATAGGTCTGGATCAATATAGAGAAATTGCTATTCATCCTAAACTATAAAGTATTAGTCGCTAAAATTGACAATTTTTCATTCTTAGTCCCAGTCTTCATGTATCAAATATGTATGCCCCTATCTGGTTTGGATTAAAATCCAATTAAAATTTCAAGTCAAAAGAAACGATTAATTTTAACCATGGGCCACAACTTTCAACCACACATTTTATCAATTTTTATCAAAATCTACTAAAAATATAATTTTAATCTCTACCAAATGGGGGCTACATATTAAAATCTCTATAAAATAATAATGTTGGGATCAAGAAAAATTATTATTTTAGAAGGGTTATTAATTTATCGATAAATAAAAATAAATTCATCAACAGATTGAGTAAATTCATTTCTGGTCAATGCTACAAAAATTTTAATGGAAGCCGAGTTCCTCTTGAATTATCCTAGTGAAAATGATACGATAATGTAATAGTCAACTAACAAATAAATTATTCAAAGGATATTGAATACAGTTATTGAGAATTGTTATAAAACAAGCCAATTTGCAATATCCCGATGATAATTTTTATACCACTTGTTATGAATATTAAAGCCAAGAAATTATGACAAGATGAAAAGAATCACACAAGAACAAAAAATTTATATGGAAACACAAATCCAGAAAGCCACAACTAGAGGTGGAAAATTCATTATAATCAATAGCAAAGAAGTACAAAAGGATCTCGCAAGACTCGAACTATCTCAAAATATACAAGTCTCCCTCTATAAACTAGATGCTTTCACTTTGATGTTCTCTCAATGCTATATAATGTTTCACTATATTCTTATAAGGTTACGAAGATGATACATTAAGTGGAGGATATATAATAACTTAATACAAGTGTTTTGGATGAAATACAATATAAGAAACGAATTAGAAATAAAAAAGGAGTCTTGCTCGGATAACTTTGCCGCTCAAGAAGCATGCTCGTAGGAAGTGAGCGGCAGTTGTAGTGCTCGAGTGCCGCGACTATGGCGCCTGGGCGCTACTCTCGAGCCAAATTTCACCGTTTCTTTATGAGCACCTAGGTGCCTCAAACCAAGCAATTTGACGCTATTTTGCTATCCAACATCTCAAAACCAAGTCTTCAATTGTCCAAATTCCTTTTATCAATCAAACTTCCAATCATTATGAACTTCGATCCCTTTTCAACTAGATTTCCAAATCAAGAAGACTTTTATTCCTTTTATCAATTAACCAACACAAACCTAATTCCAATAGGAGTTTGGGTCATCTTCCAACAAGAATGATCACAATTTTGATGATAGCTTTTTTTACCAACAATTTTTCCAAAAGAAGTCTTTCGAGCATCTTAACCTTATATTATTAAAACTAAAATAATCCCCGCCAAGTTCAAGTAATTTAGGTGGCAGAATGTCGTTTCCTGAATCCAAATTCCATCTGAAAAAATTATCCTTAAACCCAATTTTCTTCACACGAAAGAGGAAAAAGACCTTACAAATTGCATTGATTGATTTCCCACTTTCTCCCATACACGTGGTGTTTATAGGTAACTTACCTGCTAATTGTATGCTTTTCTACTTTCCTTCACATAATAAAACGTTTGAACTAACAAAAATATAAAAACTTGTTCTCCCTAATTTAAATCAGACGTATGCCATTGGGAAGATCCACTTCAATTCTTAAAAATTAGGATAAAGTAACAATCCATTTGTCTCCAAGGAGGGTTCCGTTTCAGTGGCTCATACGAATATAGTAAAACGGGTAAAAACAGTAGAGAGAGAGAGAGAGAGAGAGAGAGAGAGAGAGACTGACCTGGTCTGAAGAGTTAGTGAGGTGGAACGTGAGGAGTCCAAGTGGGACGGAGGACGAGGTTTATTATCAATATAAAGCCAAAAAACACCCCTCTCCTCAGATCTAACGGTTTGAAGAAGCCTTATGGTTAATTGTACAACTTTGTACTGCTACGAAGACAAAACCGAAAAATCTGCAACTCAAAACAAGACAGCATTAATTCTGTCTTTAATTCATCAACTTCCGAGAAAGAAAGAATAAAAAAAAAAAGAGTTGCAGAATCTACCACTGGGGTTTTGTATCTCCGGCAATTCTAAAAAGGCAAATTGTGGTGGCGCCGGGTGGGGATTGGGGCAGGGGGTAGGGTTTGGAAGGTGACACGTGAGGGAGAAAGAGGAATCCAGCTAGCAGAAAGTGAGTGGATAGGCATGACGAGGCAACCAATTTTTGATGACACGTGATTACTGTCTGCGGATAACTTTATTTAATTGCATTTGCCCCCACTGCAATTAAATTATTAGGGAACAAGGCCACCATTATTTATTACTTGATAGTTTTTCTCTCTATTTCTTTAAGAAATTCTTTGAATTAAATCTTTCATTGGCCATTGAACTTTGCAACATGTCACGGCTTACTCATCAAATTTTGTCAATTGTCTTATTGGCCATTGAACTTCGATCTGTCCAACTCCATCGCTAACCGTTAATAGACGTACTGACGTGGTTGACGGAAAAATGGTGTGGTAAGTTAAATCCTTCAAAATAGTAAGTGTTCACCAAATCAGCTTTCGCATCAGCAAAGGAGCATCCAAACAAGGCACTACGAATTAGAGAAACACAACTATGAATTTTAAAATTAAACCTTCAGCATTAAAAATCAATTTGAACCCGTGAGCGTGAATCCATTTTCCCCAAATTCATATCCCCAAATCGAACCCTTAATAAGCACTACCCCCACTAAACAACAAACACTAAACCCTCAATTCATCGAAATCCATATGAAACCACACCCTCAAACATTCAAGTACTTGCCAAATTTACTAACCAAAGTGCAAGAACTGGCCATGAAAGGAGTTATTAAGAAAAGGGAAAGAAAGGTGAAGGAAAATAAACTAGGGTTGTAAATATAAATGTGTAGGTAGTTGGGAAGTGTGGTATGTGGGAGGAATAAGAAGAAGAAGAGAGAGAGAGGGAGAGAGAGAGAGAGAGAGAGAAGCTGGAGAAGAAGAATTGAGAAGGAGGAGAGACGACTAATGGGGATGGAAGAATGGAAGGGATAGAGAGAGAAAAGAAAATAAAGAAGCCCCCCTGCCCCCCCCCCCCCCCAATTTTTTTAAATTTTTTTCTCTGTTAAAATAAATAGTTTTTATTTTTTTAAAACAAAGGGACGGTGCAACGTCCAATATGGGCGTCGCAACACCCAACTCACTATAAAAGAAATTTCACTTTTTTTTTACCTACAAGCTCCATCGTCGCCCTTTCCCATAGTACATCCTCACTTGAGAATGTACCTATAAAAACAAAAACAACATTACTAACGTAATCAAAATGGGAACCTATCGAAACTTAAAACTAAAATAAGAGTATAGAACTTGGGTTGCCTCCCAAGATGCACTTCTTTAACGTCATTAGCTTGATGAAGATGCGGATCTAAGTTGACTCTCCAAGGGTAATTTCTTCTATATCCCAATCTTCTTCACCGTAATAATGTTTAATTCGTTGACCGTTCCCCTTAAATATGGATCCATCATTGCTTATCAATTCAACTGAACTAAAGGGGAACACCTTTTGGACTACGAATGGTCCTGACCACCGTGATCTCAGTTTGCCTGGAAAAAGGTTTAAGCGAGAATTGAATAGAAGAACCTGTTCTCCCAGTTTGAATTCTCTCCTCAGGATCCTTTTGTGATGCCATAGCTTTGTTCGCTCCTTGTATAATTTCGCATTTTCATATGCTTCGTTCCGAAATTCATCAAGTTCGTCAAGCTAAAATAAGCGTTGTGCACCTGCTAATGTCATATCCATGTTCAATTTCTTCACAACCCAATATGCTCGATGCTCCAATTCGATCGGTAGGTGACACACTTTCCCAAATACCAAACGGTAAGGTGACATTCCAATTAACATTTTGAAAGTTGTTCGATATGCCCACAGTGCTTCATCGAGTTTATAAGCCCAATCCTGTAGTTGGTGTTCATCATTTTCTCCAAATTTGTTTAATTTCCCCGTTGGAGACTTCTACTTGTCCATTGGAATGAGGATGATAGTCAAGTGCTAGTTTATGCCTGACATTATAGTTAGCCAAAAGGGAATTGAAAAGTTTGTTACAGAAATGTGTACCTTCATCACTTACTATTGCCCTAGGCATGCCAAACCGTGTGAAGATGTTTTTCTACAAAAACTTCAAAACTACCTTTGCATCATTTGTTGGTGTAGCAATGGCCTTAACCTATTTGGAGACATAGTCGATTGCAAGGAGGATATATATTTGGCCAAAGGACGGTGAAAACAGACCCATGAAGTCTATACCCCACACATCAAATAATTCTACTTCGAGCATATTAGTCCATGGAAGCTCATGACGCCTTGAGATATTCCCGGTACGTTGACAACAGTCACATGTCTTCATAAAGGTGTAACAGTCCTTGAAAGAGTTGGCCAATAGAATCCCAACTGTAATACCTTAGAGGCCGTATGTGTAGGATCGAAGTGACCCCCATAAGGTGAAGAATGACAATGCTCCATAATCGATTTTATTTCCTCTACCGGGACACACATCCTAATCATCATATTTGCACATTTTCTGAAAAGGAGTGGATCATCCCATAGATATGAATTGACATCATGTAAAAAAAATTCTTTTGGTGAGAATTCAAGTCAAGTAACATCCTTCCACAATCCAAGTAATTTACAAAATCAGCACACCACATGATTCTTGATGAAACTGCTAATAGAAGCTCGTTAGGAAAATATTCTTGAATCTGAGTGTTATCTATCACTTTTTCATTCTCCAACCTTAAGAGATGATCAGCAACCACATTCTCACTGCCTTTCTTATTCGGAATTTCCATATCGAATTCTTGTAACAACAAAACCCACCGAATTAAGTGAGGCTTAGCGTCCTTCTTTTCAAATAAATATCAGATCGCTGCATGATCTATGTAGATGAAAACTTTTGTGCCAATAAGATACGATCTAAATTTATCATAGGCAAAGACAATTTCTAACATCGCTTTCTCTGTTGTGGTGTAGTTTAATTGAGTTCTATCAAGGTTTTGCTAGCATAGTGAATTGCCCAAAAAAAAATTCACATCGTTGTCCCAAAATTGTTCCTACTGTATAATTACTGGCATCACACATTACTTCAAACAGTTGATCCCAGTTCAGTGCTATCATAACTGGAGCTGTAACCAATTTCTCCTTTATTACTCCAAATGCTTTGAGATAGTCATCATCAAAGACGAAAGTTGTGTCTTTCTCCAAAAGGTTGCAGAGTGGTTTAGCAATTTTTAGGAAATCATTGATAAATCTCCTATAGAACCCATCGTGACCCAAGAAACTATGAATTCCTTTGACATTAGTAGGTGGCGACAGCCTTGCTATTGTATCTATCGTAGCCCGTCGACTTCCAATCCTTTGCTGAAACATGGTGGCCTAACACAATTTCTTCTTGTACCATAAAATGACACTTCTCCCAATTTATAACTAAATACCTTTCTTCATAGCATTGTAGTACTAAAGAAAGATTATGAAGGCAATTATCAAAAGAAGTACCAAAAATAGAAAAATCATCCATAAATACCTCCGTGATTTCCTCTACCATGTCTGCGAAGATAGCCATCATACATCTCTAAAAAGTGGCCGGGGCGTTGCATAATCTAAACGACATCCGTCGATAAGCAAAGGTCCCATATGGATATGTGAAAGTCATCTTCTTTTGATCCTCTGGAGCTATTGTAATCTGATTGTAGCCAAAATAACCATCAAGAAAGCAATAATGAGAGTAGCCCACTTGTCTGTCCAGCATTTGATCAATGAATGGAAGTGAAAAGTGATCTTTTCTAGTTGCTTTATTCAACTTTCTATAATCAATGCACATCCTCCAACCAATCATCGTTCTTGTAGGTATCAGCTTATTGTCGTTGTTCTTGACCACAGTCATTCCACCTTTTTTGGTACTACCTGTATTGGACTAACACGTGCACTATCTAAAATGGTAAATATAATCCCTGCCTTCAGTAGCTTGAGTATCTTTTCTTTCACCACTTCTTTCATCGCTGGATTGAGTCTCATTTGATGTTCAATAGAAGGCTTGTAAGAGTCTTCCATGAGGATTTTGTTCATGCAAATTGTAGGACTTATCCCCTTTATATCAGCTATAGACCAACCCAATGCAGCTTTGTGTTCTCTTAGCACCCTTAGTAACTTATCATCTTCATCCTTTGTCAGTGAAGAAGAAATGATCACCAGAGATGTGGGGTTATTTTCCAAAAATGCATATCGAAGGTGTTCTTGTTCAGATTTACTACTTTCATTATCCTTGCTATCATCTGAGTCTACTGCATGCTGAGTATCATCAATCTGTGATGGATTACCATCAATTGTCGATGATTCAAGAGCTAATATGCAATCAACTAAGTCATTGCTCCCAGTGTAACCTCAGACGTGTCAATATCATCCTTTGTTGTACTAAACATCATACAATACTCCAAGGGGTCTTCGATGAATACTTTCTATTCCCCCACTACAGCATCAATGAAGTCAATTCTATGGCAAGTATTGGTGTCATCTAGAAACTTTATTGCTCGGTAGATATTAAACATCACTTCCTCGTCATTCATTCTTAATGTTAACTGCCCTCCTTGTACATCAATTAAGGCCCTTCTTGTTGCTAAAAATGGCCTACCCAAAATCAATGGAATTTCCTAATCTTTCTCCATGTCCAATACAACGAAGTCAGTTGGAAAGATAAATTTTTCAACTTGACCAAAACATCTTCAATGATCCCTCACAGGTATGTGAGGGATCTATCAGCTAATTGCAGAGTTACCATTGCAGTTTTACTTTCCCAAGACCCAACTTCTTGAAAACTGATAAGGGCATCAGGTTGATGCTTGCTTCAAGATCACAGAAGGCTTTATCAAAAGAGGAGCCTCCAATGGTGCAGGAAATAGTGAAACTGCCCGAATCTTTTCTCTTCTGAGGGAGTTTCTTTTGTAGAATAACCTGCATTCCTCTGTTAACTTCACTGTCTCATATTCTTCCAACTTTCTCTTCTTTGACATCACATCCTTCATGAATTTAGGATAGTTGGGCATATGTTCCAAAGCATCTGTAAAAGGAATATTAATATGAATTTTCTTGAAGATTTCTAAAAATTTAGCAAATTGTGCATCAAGTTTCTTCTTTTGGAATCGCCATGGAAATGAAAGTGCTGGTTTGATGATTGGTGGGTTATCAGGGAATGATATGGAGCAAGGCTTGTCAGCCTTTTATACTTTTCCAATCTCTTGTTTTACCATTGCTTGATCTGTCTCTTTATCTGGTGTAGGACTTGTTACTTCTTTGGGCATACTTTCTCCAATTTGTTTGCAACTCCTCAATGTGATGGCCTTGCAATGCTCCTTTGGGTTAATTTCTGTATCATTTGGAAACTTTCCTTGTTGTTGAGACTTCATTGATTTCG
Source organism: Fraxinus excelsior (assembly GCA_019097785.1). Taxonomy (NCBI): domain Eukaryota; kingdom Viridiplantae; phylum Streptophyta; class Magnoliopsida; order Lamiales; family Oleaceae; genus Fraxinus; species Fraxinus excelsior. Next base: position 6,766,293 of record CM032623.1, on the reverse strand, counting down.
CCAATTGCCCGATCCGAACCTCTAGATTTTACGTTGTGGCTCCCATATTCGACACATGTATTTCGATGTTATCCAAATGTGTCTCATCTTTGTTGAATCGTGATCTTGTCTCTGAAATGAAAGTTCTAAGGATATCATCTAAATATGACTTTCCTTCAGAATTTTGAGTGTTGAACCTAGGTGGAGGTTGGAGTGTGTTTCTGTTATGGCCATATGAAAAATTCTCGTGATTCCTCAGCCCTGGATGATAATGATTTAAAGAGTATTTTCCCCTCTGATTGTAGCTTCTGCTGTTGACATACTGAGCTTGCTCATTCTCTATCTCTGTCTCTTGATGTGATGAGGAGACAACCATAATTGAATCTGATTTCTATTGATTTCCTTGAGTGGTAAATGCAGCTCTTTGATTAGTAAGTGATGAGACTTGAATTTTTAATGATGTGATGGGGTCCACCTCATGAAGTCCTGCTACTTTTTTAACGCTTGATCTCTCACTCGGTCATTAATAGCTATTTGTAGCTATCTCGTCCAACAAAGAATATGCAACATCTGCTGTTTTAGCCGTTAGAGTGCCTCCTGTAGCTGCATCTACTATAGTTCTTGTTTGCCCATTCAACCCATTGTAGAAGACCTCAATATGCATCCAATTTTGGAAACCATGTTGATGACACCTTCTAAGAAAGTTTTTTAATCTCTCTCACGCTTCATAAAATGGCTTGAAGTCAAGTTGTTTGAATTAATCAATTTTGCTCTGAAGTTGAGCTGATTTGGATGGTGGAAAATATTTCGTGAGGAATTTCTAAGCCAGTTCATCCCAAGTAGTGATAGACCCATATGGTGGTGATCGGGACCAAGCCTTGGCTTTATCCCTCAAGGAAAAAGAGAAAAATCGAAGTTTCGTTGCCTCTTCAGTGACCTCATTCAACTTTACTGTATCACAAATATCCAGAAAAGAGCCCAGATTGGTGTTTGGGTCTTTTGTCGGAGCACCATGTGTATCAAGCCCGGTTTTAGTTCGAAATTATTTGCGACAATAGCCAGGCGCGCAATACCGAAATAATTATCATTAACAACTGGCTTAACGTAATCCCGAATAGCCCGTTGTTGGTTATTTTCATTAGCCGCTCTTACTTCTTATTCTGCCATTTCTTCACGTTCGTTTTTCTGTATATCTCTGAGAAAGCAAAATGTGTGTTCTGGTTCAGGATCAACAGGTAATAATTCACGATTCTTAGCTTTTCTCATACACAGCTGAAAATAAGGACCAAAGAACTATTAGAGATATAGATAAAATAAATGAAAACAAAAAAAAAATCTAAATTAAAGTGAAAGCTAATTGGTAATAATATCAATAGAAATCAAATAAATCAATCCCCACATCGGCACCAAAATCTTATCACGCGTTTTCTATAACGTGATTTATACTGTAAGTGTACGGTTTCAAGTTTTGTAATATAGTAGTAGAGTTTAGTATCGAATCAGCGGAGATTGTAATTTAATTCCTACTAAGTACTATAATTATTTCTTCCTTTACTTTATCTAGAAGAATCAAATCTCGATTCAATGTTTTATCCTAGAATAATATGAATGTATATGAATTCACACGAAATGAAAACAACTTACAGGATAATTATAAATACGAAAAATCCTAGGGATTGATTTTGCCTCACTATCAACAATGTTTTTCAACTTCTATAATTACTTCAATAATTTTTTCCTGAATTCATAGGCAAGAATCATAAGTGAAATTCTATTCCCTCTCTCGAGTACTAAAAAGAATTTATTTCTATATTTTAATTCCAATATCTCTATTTTGAATTAACGCTAAAGAAATTGTAAGCACAAGATTCTTAAATGAAATAAGTCTCAAAGAAATTATACTTTCTCTCGAAACCTATAATTTTCTAGGTTATGTAATTCTTAGATCACGCCTAAATTTTCCTCTCTTGAGCACTGAAATGTAACACATCAAATGACTCAATTATTGACCAAGTAATTGAAAGCAATGCACAGGAATTATCACAAATAAATTACGGAAAAATCAAATGAATTAACTATAGAAGAATCCAAACACGTCTCAAGTTCAGTTATATCAAACCCTAGATATTGAAATTAGTTCATGACTACGAAAAATAACATATTAAATTGTGAGTCAAACAACATGGAGAAGGAAAAAAAAAGAAAAACTGTTTTGTGGCTCGAAATCTCATTCAATTCCTTGTCGTTTGTGCTCTCGATGGATTCTCTTTTTCCTTATCTTCTAAGTCGTTCTTCCCTTCTCATTTAGGTCTTTTTGTTTGTATTTATATCCTTCCAAGATGTCAACACGTATTGAGGTTGGGCTGGGCCGAAAAAATTATAAAAAAGACAATTTTTTTCTCGGGACGTGGTGCCGTAGAGCCTAGGACCGGCACCGCAGCGCTACGTCTTCTGTTTTTGTTTTCAAGCTAGGCGCCGTCGCACCTAACTCTCTACCCATTTTTTTGTGTTTCTTGGGTGCTATGGCACCGTAGCGTCCAAGTTTCTGCCATTCTTTATTCGCCTCCGTCTTTACCTATTTTCCACTTCATTTTTTTCTCGTTTCACATCCTCTTCAATTCCTATTTTATGATCACTCATGGCTCCATCTCAAGCTCCAAAATACATCCTTTTCTTCACTATATTTAAAATACAAAACAACATGAACACACATCTAAATGCTCATAAGCGCTCAAGAACAAGCCAAAAACTATGTTTTAAAAGTAGTAATTTAATGAGTAATTTACGCTCATGACTTTTTGATCAACACTTGCAATCATAACACCCATACACCCATGCACAACTTAAAATCAAGTTTGATCTAACGTTTCAAAAACAATAAATGAATAGAAGTAATTATAGAAGTTGTGTTTTTACAATTCATAGATGTGTTTCTCTAGTTGGTAAAGCTTGTTCGGATACTCCTTTGTTGATTTGGCGAATACTTACCACTTGGAAGGATTTAACTTGCCACATTGTTTTTCCATCAACCATGTCAGCATGTCTATTAACGATTTTCATCGGGTGAGTGATGGAGTTGGACAGAGCGAAGTTCAGTGGTCAATGAAACATTTAACTCAAATTCTTTGAAGAAGACTCGAGAGAAAATTTGAAATATAGTTTTTACGTTTTTCTTTTGGGAACTTAAAAGTGCCATTATATTATAAGAGCTCGTTTGTCAAAAAATGTTGCTTTTATTTCTACTTCTTATAAAAGAACGTTTTGAAAAAATTACTTTAAATTATCTTTCTCTAAAAACTCTTAGAATTGGACACAGTACTTCTAGAAAAATATTCATATAGGATCAAAAATAGTTTAGTCTTCAGAATAACTTTTGATCTTTCAAAAGTCTTGCCAAATGAACTCTAAATATGGGAAGGAGCTTATTTATTTGTTGATAATAAATACATTTATTTGGTGTTTAATCATTTTTTTCTTTACATATATCTTTGACGATATAAAACTACGTGTGCATAGTTTTCACATCAATTCAATTAAGTAGGGGAATGTTAATGTATTTGTTACTGAACGAGAGAAAATGACCTTAATAAAAAAAGGTATAAAATAGATATCGAATTATCCGAGTAATTTCTATTATTATTTGGATGACGACGCTGCCTTACATTAGATATTGAATTATCCGAGTAATTTCTATTATTATTTCTAGGTTGTTGAGCTTGGAAGCCACGCCTTGTTGATGTGAATTGTTGTGAGTTTCCTCGATACCTTGTGGAAAATTGTTGCTGAGGACGCTGTTTTTTACCATAGAAAGCCAGTTGAGGAGAGTGTTGTCGAGCTATGAGATCTGTGTTACCAGAAAACCAGCTTCGTCGCTGATCCAAACTTTGCACTTGAGATACTAACTCAGTGTAGATTGGCCTTGGAGGCTTCAGCATGGTAGTAGTGAATGTTTCATATTGAGGACCGAGACTAGTAAGCAAGCAAAATACCTTTTCTTTGTCTGAGATAGGTTTTCCAATGGCTCCAAGATTATCACACAACCCTTTGAATGTATGAATGTGGTCGGCTATGGTTTTATCTTCATCTTTGCAAAGATATGTTAATTGTTGTCGTAGTGTAAATTCACGCTCATGTGAATCTTGAGTATAAGAATTTTTGAGAGCTTCCCATACTGAGTATGCTGTATCTAAGCCTATAACAAGTCCAATAGCTTGTGCAGATAGAGTCCCAATGATCCATCCGCGAAGAAGGCGATCAGACTTGCGCCAAGCTATATAACCTTCTGTGAGAGTTGGTAAATTGTTTTCTGTATCTGTGTTTGGAGCTGGTGTGGCATATTTAGTGGGAGCTGAGTCTTCTGTGATGAGACGTTCAACTAGTTCTTGACTTTCTGCTAAGGCTAATGCTTGTTCACGCCACATAGGATAGTTGGTTGGATCGAGTCTGAGAGTATGAGATTTCCAACATTTAGAGATAGAGATGCCATGAAAAAAATATGGGTTAAGTTCTCACAACCTGCTTTGATACCAAGAGGAAAAATATAAAAACTGAAGAAGTGTAAAAAACTGAAGTATTGTTTTATTGAATTTGGACCAAAAAAGGATGTGAGCACTCACTATACACGCTTCTTATTTAAACAAAAATAATACATCAGGTTCCTTGAATAGCTAACCACTTTGCACTATTTTGTTACCAGTTCCTTGAACTGATTGTGCTGTTATTCCATGTGTTAATTTCTCATCTTGTTGAACTACATTTTGGTTTGAACTTACTAACTCCAAGTCTTCGAGATCACTCAAATTTTCTCCACTGATTTTGAAATCATTGTGAGGATTTACAGCCTCATCACTCCAAGATTTTTGGGTCTTCTTATCTCTCCAAGAATCCCCACGGTTTCTGCTAATAGCCACAAGTTGGAAGACTCAAGCAAGTAAACAAAAGAGTTTACGTTATTCATTTTTTGCCTAACAATCATTACATTGAGTTTAAACATACCATCGGAAACATAACCTTTTCCGACAAACATTCAACCTTTTGACAAAATAACTTTGTCAGACTCAAATACAATACAGAAACCATGCTTATTCAAAAGCGACCTGGACACTAGGTTTTTGCGGATTTTCGGAACATACAGTTTTTTTCCCGAAGTCATCTTCAGAACCACCTTCTCTTGTTCCTTGATTTCAGAAGTTGCTGAATTTTTCATGAACAACTTCTCTCCATTTTCTATTGCTTTGAAAGCCATAAACACTTCTTTATTAGAACACACATGCCTTACAACTCCGGTGTCAATCTACCATTCTTTTGGGTTAGAACCCACCATGTTCACTTTAGAAATGACAGCTGGGAGATTCATCTCCGATACATCATGTACAATGTAGTTAACTACATTTGCTTCTTTCTTCTTCTTTGGCAATCCGTACTTCGAAAATTTGTGACCCACTTTGTCACAATTGAAGTATTTTTCTTGAAACTTCTTTTTAGAAATTCCACCTTTAGGTCCTAGCTTGGTCCTTTTTGGCACCGGATGACCCAAATTTATTCTTGTAGGTCTTACTGCTTTGACCATGCTACACGACATTAGCTTTAGCAACACTAGGATTGAACAACTTATTCTCGAAACTCTTGTTGTCTTCTTCAATTCAAAGTCTAACAATTAATTCTTCGAGAACTTGCCCATTCATATAATATCAATTACCATAAGAGTTTTAGGAGTTTCAATTGTTTCAGAAAATGAAAAGTCAGTTGAATAAAATAAAAATGCAGCAAAACGTGGACACTCATAGGGGCCAATTTTGCTCATTTCGGTCCAACATTCGTGTACGCAGGTCGCGCCCGCACACAAGTTCAATGTCTGAACCCCATTTTGATCCATGATTTGCACCCTCCCTGCGAGCGCACGTGGAGAGAGCCTCTATACTACACATGATTACACAATTCTAAAGTGTAATCCTTTATAAAGTGGTTTTAGTTTTCATCCACTTCCTATGTAGGATAAACTCTTTTTTTAGTTTTCCCACCAACATAAATTCTTTTTAAGTAGCACACTTTGAGCTTCAATTTCTCATTCACCCGAACATCAATTTTGACAAGTAAATATATGATTTCGATGTACTCACAGAGAAGAACACAAATCAATCTTGATTTTCCAAAATGGCCAAACGGGTACCACTAGAAAATCATGCCAAAGTCAGCTATATACTCAATTTTTCCAACATCAGCAGCCTCCTCCACTCAGCTAACATCAAAGACGAGGGCGAACTCAACAGCCCGATCAGAGGATTTGAGGCAAAGAATAAGTTGTTCAGTCACAAAAGTTGTTGGGTGACGCATGGAAAGAACATGTTGTGCTGCAAATATAAGTCATTGAGGACCAGATAAGCACCATCAAACAAATCACTGGGCGGGGGACTACAGCCCCTAGTTGGGAAAAGCATGAGTGAATTTAGCCAGTGGGCAAATCAAATTTAGGTACTGCAGTACGCAAGTCAAGGAAAACTGTCCTTTTTTACCGGAGTGAAAATTTTGGCATGGGCAAAGGACTTGGGGGGAGGTGAACAAGAATAAACAAGTCCAACCTAACATTCAGAGAAATGGAAATCATCCTTATAGCCCCCTTTCGAAGGATATGAAGTAGTAAATTTAATCAATACTCATTTAACATTATTACAACTTACTCATCTTTTATGGGTTACCCAATGCCCCCACTTAACTTCCATATAATTATCCATCCATTACTCATTTAATTTCCATCTCTCCAAATGAAAGGAAACTACACGTGAAAAATAGAAATGACAAACTTACTTGACAACCTAGAATGAAACCAACCACTTTCAATCCAAACTCAATTCTTCAACCCATTCTTCAATACATTGCTTTTGTGAAAGAGAAAATTTCTAACAATTTCTTCAAATTTGTCCACGAAATCAGAGTCAATGCACTATTATCACTTCAAACAATCTAATTGTTAATGAGAATGCTCCGAAACAAGAAGTCCTCTCAGTTATTGAAGTTTCTTCAGAAAAATGGTTCGTGTTTATTAGAAGATAGGGAGTTTTGTTAGAATACATCAAATGTTAGCAAGAATGGTACTTGAAGTTTATAACCTTTACTTTTGTTTCTATAAGAATTTTCCATTGCAAAATTTCACGAGTCTCGTAGGTCTTTATCATTGGGCTAGCAAAGCAAGGTGAATGAAGCAATGTTAAGGGGAAGAATGTTGGAAATATACTAAAAATTTCGATAAATTGATGTTTCATCTTGTCTTTACAATGGCATTACCCAGGAAAGATAAAACTTCAACCTTATCCATATCTTCAACTCCACCTCTGAGAATTTTCCCCACCAACTATTCATCTCTATTGAAATTTGTAGGTCAATTGATTTCAATTTGGGTTTTACATCTTGCTTATTGGAATTTGTGGTTTGGGGGTTTGGAATTAGGACTTTAAATTGGGGGTTTTGATTTTGGATTTTGATTTGGGGTTAATTCAAAGACGTGTTGAAATTGAGGAATGAAAAATCATATTTGGTGACTTTGACATGATTAACATACTATCAGCACACCAAGCAAGATTGTCATTTACCATGAGTGATTTTTCATCCACAATTTGGAACAATTACTTAACGGGTGATGGACGAGTAATTTACTTGAAAGATGAGCGAGTATTGAGTAACCCATGAAAGATGAGTGGGTAAGTAGTAATAATGTCAAAGTTCAATGAGTATTGATTAAATTTGCTAAGAGATGGACAGTAGCTTGTTTTTAGTTTTTTATTTATTTTTTAAAATTATTTTATGTTAAATTGCAAAATTATTTTTTCTGGTTAACTAACTATCAAATGGATAGTGATGAGTGTATTTCGCTCATATTTTAGATATCATATAAACTTGATATTTAACTTATTTCTAAGAGTTTTAGAACGTTTTAATATGTGTTTTGATGTTGTGTTATAGGTTGATGAAATTGAAGGAAATAAGTAAGAGTATGCAAATATTGGATAAAATGACTAAATTGTAAGAGATCCAGAGTTCGAGGATTAAAGTGCAAATACTTAAAAGTTATGTCAAGCCTCAAAATGAAGATGTGAGAGTTCTTAGAGTCAATTGGATGAAAAAATAAGTCAAATGGATCAAATATAATCAAAGTATGATCACACATCAATTTCCAATCGAAAAAGTTATGCTCCAAATTTGTAGTCTCATATTGAGACTCATTTTTTACATAGTAAACGTTTGAATTGGAAAATGATATCTGAAGAAAAGTTGTATTCCTTTGAGTTATATTTTCAAAGCATCTTGAATCACCTCAATTGGATATCAGAAGAAAAAGTTATGATAAGAATATTGAAAGACGCGCAGTACAGTTTTTCAACCAACGCCCACATTACCGAAAAAACAGCCTTGCGAGAAATATGTTTTTGATTATTTTGGACTCTTTTTATGGCCCAATACAACTCCAACCCTTCCAATATCTTATGATAATATAAATGCAACCCTAAATACCACTTTTGAGAGGGGAATTCAACACACAATTGAATGAGGCAAAGTGGGCATGATTTAAGAAATCGAAGGGAAGCAAAAACAACATTAAGAAAAAAAGATTGAAGATCTATCCAAAAACTAGTTTTTCTATTCTTTTCTTTATGTTGTTTGTTTTGAAATATATAGATTTCATGTTTCTTATCATGAACTAAACTATTCTTCTAGGGTTTGATTGTAACCAAAACTTGAGAGTATGATTTTAATTTATTTTAGTTATTTCTATGAAATTTTTCATTTCGTTTATTTGTTTTATGATTTTAATTAATTGATCACTAATTGAATGAGTAGATGCTAGTCAATTTCGGTACTCGAGAGAGGAGAATTTAAACAAGATCATAAGATTAACACAACGTAGATTTTATATGTTTCGAGAGAAAGTATAAGACCTATAAAGTTTACTCTATAAAAGAATCATGAACTTGATAATTTCGAAATTTTATTCAAAATTGAGATATTAGAATTAGTTTCTAGGATTAATTTTTATCCGGCACTCGAGAGAGGTGATAGAATTACATTAGGGTTCTTGCTTATAAACATGGAAACTGATTAGAGATAATTAAGTTTTTGAGAATCATATTTGATAGTTAGGTGAAATCATAACCCTATGTTTCCTCACTTGATTATTCTTTTAGCTTGCATGTATTTGTTGAATTCATCACTATATTAATTTAAAAAATAAACATTGATTGTAAAATTCATTCATCTAGATAAAATAGAGGGTATATAACTATAGTACTTAATAGAAATTTGAATTACAATCCACGCGAGTTCGATACTCTAACTCTATTATTATATTACAAAACTTGACATTGTATACTTGCGGTATAATTCATGTTGCATAAAACACGTGACAAGTTTTTGGCGCTGTCGTCAGGTATTGTTTTATTTGATTTTCACTAATATTATTACCAACTAGCCTTTGTTTTACTCTAAATTTTCTTTGATTTTGTTTATTTTGGCTACTTACCCTGATCTCTTTGGTATTTTTTTCAGGTACTATTAAATATTATATGCATGATTCTAACATTGGTAAGAGAGCAGAACAATTGCAATAAGTAATCTCGTCATGGATTAAAACTATGTGCTTATAGAAGACATCTTTTGTCAATTTTGCTATGAGATACATTATACTGAGCACTGTTTGCATACACGCACCGATTCTCGTATGGTAAATATTCTAAGGTTCATACAATATTTAAGATGTCGAAAACAAGTAATTGACAAATCTAATGAAGACTAATGCCTTTGGGAGATTATGTATCTGTCGATTGGGATGAAGACGTCATACTTATAGGAAATGGTCATCTTCTATTGAACGAGAGGGTAATTGCAAAGTACTATAATAAACTTGACAAGTTGGAAGAGCGCAACATATGTATTGGGGATTGGAGTTACTAGAATGAATTCAAAAGATGGAAATACAATCCACTTGAAAGGGTTGAAAAGAAAGACTTATCGTTGCCTGTAGATCTAAAATGTGGATCGATCGGTCAATCTGAAGAAATTCCAACGATCGTAGAGAAACACAAAGTGAATGATAACTTGATCACGAAGGAACGGAATGAAGAAGTAAAAATCAATGAAGATGAAAGCAATGTATATTCGTTCAAATCCACTGATTGTATAGAAATTGATTTTGTGATTAAATTCGATGATGAAGTTGTAGTCTATGTTGTTGAGTTTGAATTGGATGGAATGGAAAAATTCTATTACATTGAAAAGGGCAATGTTGAAGTTTGAAAAAATAACGAAGAGTGGAGAAAAATCAAAAGAAGAAAAATAAGCAAGACATCATTTTTTTTTCAAAGTTCTATGATGTGGATTGCCAACATCAAGCTAATGACGTTAAAAAAGCGCTTCTTAAAAAGCAACCCAAGCTTTCTTCCATTTTATTTATCTTATTTTCGTGTTATATGATAGTTTATTTAGGAATCATCATCCATATCTCGTTTTCCCCTAGGTCATTGAGTAATTAAGTTGGTTATTAGATGTTTGGGCTAAGTAACGTACGTTTCATATATTTAATATCTAAAATTTGATTTTTGAGGAACATGTCATCACGAAACACTCAAACCAACATTGACTAGGAGAAATCGGGATAAATCTCAAGTTTGGGGGAGAAGTATGACAAACATCCATCAAATCCAGTATCATAAACACCAAAACTTTATAGGCAATTCAAATAATTTAGGGAAGTCTTCCTCACTTTTCTTTAATTTTACATAAGAGACAATGTTCAATTTAAGTTTGGGGTGTATTATAAATTATCTAATTGCCTAATATTTATTTATTTTATTATTGTGTAATTTTTATTTTTTTTATTATTTTGTGTGATTTACGTGCATGTTTTAAAAAAATAATAATTTGTTTTGTTTTGTTTTGCATGCTTGTGTGAGTTAGATAACTCTGTCAGCAAGGATGTATATTATTGAGGACGTGTGTTAGTTTATGGACCATGAATATGTTATGTGTTTTAGTTTAATTTTTTGCTTATTCATGCAGAACGTAAAATATTTATGCACGTGAGTTGATTGTAGTGTTGCACATGAATAGGTTGATTCGTGTTTATAAGTTAAAATAGAGAACTTAGACTATCAATCCCAAAACCGAATATTCACTATATTCTTAACCTTGTAAATATAATTTGGGGCGTTCAAGCTGGTAAATGAGATGATTTAGGATTGTGGTGATTCCATGCATGCTGAAGAAATATTGTGTGTAGTGTCTTCAACTTTCAAGCATGGACAAAATGATGAACATGTGCTAGGAATTTAACCCTTTAATCATTTTTTCTTTTCTTTTAAAGAAAGAGCATTGTATTTGTTAACTCATTGCTTCACGCTTGTACCTTTTTCACTCAAGTTAGTAAGTCTTTAGGGGTTTTTAAGACCTAGTACCCTTTGGTATTTCAAAATCGGGGAGTTATCGATTAAAAGCTCGCTACATGGGTCAAGAAGAGAAAAAAAGGATGAGGTTAATCTTGAGCTGAAAAAAAAAGACAATATTAAAATAAGCGAAAAAAATTGTGCAATTGTGAAAAAAAATGTCGAGAGCTTAGATATCTAGTGGGTTTGAATTACTTAGTATAAGTTTGATTATCGAAGCACTCATAAATTGAGAGAATTATCACATGGCTTATTGTTGACATTGCCAGCTAAAATGAACCAAGTTTGAGTGATGTAAGAATTTAGTATTGAAAATTAACTTTAGAATACACATTGGGAAGTGAAAAGAAAACAAGTTTGAAGGTGTATGAAACTCACGAACGAAGTAAGGAAATATTTTAATTTTAAGGTCGGGACTTGGATCAACTTATTATTGTACATCATTGCACTTAACTCTCCACACATACGCACACATACGTTTTGCATTGAATGGGTGAAAATTTTGCTTGGGCATTATAACGTTGAAGTGATTCATGAAATTGATTTTATGTTTTCAATCCTGAGTTATGAATGCAAGATATCTAACAGAATTTGTTTTAAGTGATTTTGTTTGATTTAGCTGTGTTTCTAGATTCGTTAATTATTTTCTAGAGTTTTGTATTTGTTCGAGAACTAGCAAAGTATTAAGTTTGAGGGTATTGATGAGTGTATTTTACTATACTTTAAATATCATCTAAACTTGATGTTTAACTTATGTATACGAGTTTTAGAACGTTTTAATGTGTGTTTTGATGTTGTGATATATGTTGATAAAATTAAAGGAAATAAGTAAGAGTATGCAAAAATTGGATAAAATGGCTAAATTGTAAGAGATTCAAAGTTTGAGGACTAAAGTGCAAATACTCAAAAGTTGTGTTAGACCTCAAAATAAAGATTTGAGAGTGTTTGGAGTCAATTGGATGAAAAAATAAGTCAAATGGATCAAATATAATTAAAGTATGATCACACATCAATTTTCAACCGAAAAAATTATGCTCCAGATTTGTAGTCTCATTGAGACTCATTGTTTACAAACAAAATGTTTGAATTGGAAAATGATATTTGAATAACAAGTTGTATCCCTTTGAGTCATCTTTTTAAAGCATCTTGAATCACCTAATCGAATATTGGAAGAAAAAATTATGATAAAAATACTGAAAGATGTGCAGTGCAGTTTTTCCACCGACGCCCACATTACTGAAAAAACAGCATCGCAACGCCTATACTAGGCGCCGAGGTGCCGCCTGTGCAAGAAATATGTTTTTGATTATTTTGGACTCTTTTCTTGGTCCAATACAACTCCAACCCTTTCAATATTTCACGATGATATAAATACAACCCTAAAGACCACTTTTGATGGGAGAACTCAACACACAATTGAAGGAGGCAAAGTGGGTATAATTCAAGAAATCAAAAGGAAGTAAAAACAACATCAAGGAAGAAGATTGAAGATCTATCCAAAAACTAATTTTGTATTCTCTTTTTTATGTTGTTTATTTTGAATTATATAGATGTTTCTTATGATGAACTAAACTATTCTTTTAGGGTTTGATTGTAACCAAAACTTGAGAGTGTGATTTGAATTTATTTTAGTTATTTCTATTAAATTTTTCATTCTGTTTATTTGTGTTATGATTTTAATGTTTTCAATTAATTGACCACTAATTGAATAAGTAGATGCTAGTCAATTTCGACAATCGGGAGAGGAGAATTTAGACACGATCATAAGATTAACACAATATAGATTTTATAGGTTTCAAGAGAAAGTATAGGATCTATGAAATTCACTCCATAAAAGAATCATGAACTTGATCATTTCTAAATTTTAATTCAAAATAAAGATATTGGAATTAATTTCTAAGATTAATTTTTATCCGACACTCGAGAGAGAGGGGGTAGAATTTGATAACCCAAGAATAACTAACCAAGATGGAGGTAAATTGGTTTTTGAAACTTTTTCGACGCTAAGTCTTAAAACTATTCAATACACAAGATATAAATGAAAAGTGTAATATAACAAGTAATTATTCAAATATGATAACCTAAATCAAGTATGAATATGACACAATATAAATGACAATGTAAAGTAAAGTGCGATAAGTAAAGATAACAAGTCAATTTAATGGGGTTCGATACACAATGTGTTCTACGTCCCTGTTACCAAGCTCTCCGTCACGAGTAAGGCCAAATGCAATATTATGGTAACTTAAAAACAAGGAGTATCAATCCTTAAGTGACTTACAAACAAGGAGCACTTATTCTTAAGTGACTTACAACAAGGATCAATTATCCTTAAGTGACTTACAATAATGAGCACTTATCCTTAACAACAATCAAGTTTTCACAAGGGCTCTCGAAACCACAAATTATAAGTTGTAATTTTACAATTGAAAGAACTCTCTAAACAAATGATATAATCAAGTCAAGTATTTAGAGAGTTAGGATAACACTTCAATAAATAGCAAATATTTAAGCTCAAGTGTTTTAAGTTGCAAAACTTTGATAAACAATAAATAATGCAATAGTAAGGATCAATGTACTAAAGCTTTCAACCAATGAATCTCTCTTGACAAATAATACAAAGTTTAAGTATAGAGAGAGATTTACACTTAAATAAGTGTTGGCAAAGAAAACTCTTATCAAAGAAACAAATTAAATAGATCAAGAAACTCTTTTGTAATAACTGATATAGACTTTTAAACTCAAGTAAACTCAATGATATATCAATAAATAAGCTCTCAAAAATCTCTTGTAAGTTGATGGGATTAAATGCAAAAGAGATGTGTATTTATAGAGCAAAGTGTGAAGCTGCAGGAACTTTCGGTTGATCTCTTTCGGTCGATCGAAGTTCAATTATAGCGGTTGTAAAATATTCAAACCGTTGAAGTTTCGGCAGACCAATTTAAACGTTTCGGTCGACCGAAATGAATAGATTTTGATTTTAAAATATTTTAAATCACAAGTTCCATTTTTCAAAATCAATTTCATTTTGAGAATATTTTTATGCAAGTGATGAGATGTATAAAAATAGTTTGAGCTTTATACTTGCTAAAAATTGACAATTTATACATTTACATATTGTTTTTGAAGATTCGATAAAATATCTTCTAAGCTTCTATTCTTCAAAGGCTCTTGATTTCTTCGGATCACTTTTGAGTGATTTGCAACGGATGACGATTTTAGCGTTTTGAATGATTGAGATCACTTATAAAAAGAAACTCAAGAGACAAGATTTGTTAGAAATGTAAGAGTGTTTGTTATAATCAAAATAAATGAATTTATGTTGAAACATAGATCAACAATTTCCCCCTTTTTGGTTATGACAAACAATATGTGATTGTAGGAATCTATAGAGATATACAATATGTTTATCCTACCTATTACATATCAATATGGAAAAACGAAGTTAGAGTTTGTACCATTGTGTACATATTTCCACAGCTTGAGATAGATCACATAGAGTTCCCAAAACATTTCATATCATTCTCTTCATATAACAATTCTATTTATTTCTCATAACATCACATAACATTGTATTTTTCCCCTTTGTCATCAACAAAAGAGAGAAGATGGTTTCCCCCTTAGTCGAGCCATGGGTGCAATAAGCAAGAGAGAAAGATAAGTGATAGAAACATAGGTCACAAGGAGATAGAATAATCATAAAATCATGCATAGTTTCAAATGTCATAATAGCATTCGAACAAGTTCAATATCCATAACATAAATAAGTTTTGCAAAAATAGAAAGTAAAAGTAAAAAAAATTGTAGAACGGGCTAGAAACAAGACATCATTCATCAGCCGGTGGAGGAGGATCACAAGGGTAGATCGAATACATGTGAGCGTAGAAAGCTTCTTAAGACAATTGCATATGCTCCAACCATTGTACTTGTGCCAAGTTCATTTGCTCCATTCTTTATTCAAGAGAATCAATTCGAGTGTTGACGGTAGTAGCAAGAGACTCGATTTGACCCTGTAGGAGGTTGAATTGGTCTTCTAACATTAGGCGCCCAGAAGTAGGGGCAACATGCGGAGTAAACACCCGACGTCTTGGTGAGGGTGGATCATTATTATTACTATCATCACCGTCACCACCAACATCGTCACCATCATTACCATCACCTCCTCCATTACCACCACCCTCATCTTCTACCTCTTCTTCGGTGAATGGCCAAGTAGTGGGCCCCGAAGCATCGTTAAAGCCTTAAGTGTGACACACCCATTGCCCTTGACCTTTAACAATTTTCATACGCTTAAAAGTGTTGAGGTTAATGACGTCGGTGTGTATAGGAAGGCACATCGAAGTAGAGGAAAATTTTAGTGAAAATCATACCATACGGTAATCCTAAAACTCTAGGAGATGACATAATGAATGTGTTTTAAGAAAATATATGAAAAATCCAATTTTCGCCCTTCGAGAAGTGAATCGAGGAGAAATAGGTCGAGATGATAGACTTCTTCAAAATGGCCACTACGAGGTACAATGATGTGAGCAATTGCTCGATAAAGAACCTTGCATGGAATAGTGAGGTGATTCGAAGTCAAGGTCATGGTAGTGGTTAATTGTCGGTCGGTAACGCGACAACATGCATCATGGTCATTATATCTATAAAAAACAACCGGGAAATGTTGCATATATGCACAGTTTTCACAAGCATCAAGCTCAAGTATACACCGAATTGTAGGTATATCTAGGGTAATGCGTTTTTCTTTGAGCATGCATACAATGTAGTGAGGGTGAAAAGTGGCACTACGAAAGAATTCGTGAATTAGATTCGGATAAGTACATTCGGAAATTGAAATAACATTATTCCACCCAATATTTTCAAAAATCTCATCAATTCTAAGAGATGGTGCCCTAAGGGAAAATTCAAAGACATCAATAGTCTTACCGCGAAGAATGGGATGGTTGGTGAATCGGTCGGGCAAGGGTGCATCACCTCCGGCAATGGACGAGCTTGTTTCTCCTTTCTTTGACTGTTTCTTTGGCGACATGGTGGCGGAGTTCTTGTCCAAAGAGAAAAAAGAAGTGTAAGAAACTAAGGGAATGAGTGAATGATGAATTTTTGGTGTGGTTAGAGGTTTCAAAGGATTTGGAGTGAAGATTGTTTAAAAAAAATGAAGGAAATTCGAATTTTGGCCAAAATCTAAAATTTTTGGAGTTTTGATAAAAATTTTAAAGAATTGATGTTAATAGATGATGGGTTTTTCGATTTTGGGTGAGATTTTGATCAAGGATTATGATTTTTGAGGATTTGAAGAGAGGAAGAAGAAGAAAATCGCGAGTTTAGGGTTTAGGTTTGAGTTTTGGGAAAGAAAAAATGGTATTAAAAACTCTGAATTGCGACACTTCGGTCGATCGAAAGGTTTCGGTCGATCGAAACTCTGCAGAAAAAAAATAAGCGAGGCTGTAGGAAAGTTCGGTTGACTGATGTACGATCGAAAGTTTTGTTTCGGTCGATCAAATGTACGACAGGAAGATGATCTTTCGGTTGACCGAAATTGTTCGGTCGACCGAAACGTCAAACAATGATTTTTTTAAATGCAATTATGCAAATGAAGACACATTTTAGCCACAAACATCAGATTCATCGACAATACCTAACCCTCTACGAATATAAGAGAATCTATCGAGAGCAAGAAGTTTAGTAAGTATGTCGGCCAATTGTTTATCGGTACTAACAAATTCCAAATAAATATCACCTTTTTGCACATGATCT
Source organism: Fraxinus excelsior (assembly GCA_019097785.1). Taxonomy (NCBI): domain Eukaryota; kingdom Viridiplantae; phylum Streptophyta; class Magnoliopsida; order Lamiales; family Oleaceae; genus Fraxinus; species Fraxinus excelsior. The sequence continues at coordinate 6,749,128 of CM032623.1, read as the reverse complement.
CGAAGAAAATGATGTTGAATTTCAATATATTTTGTGCGAGAGTGCAAGATGGGATTTTTAGACAGATTTATGGCACCAGTGTTATCACACAAAATAGGTGTATTTTCAAAAGATAAGTGATACTCATTTAGAGTTTGTTTCATCCAAAGAGCTTGAGCACAACAACTAGCGGCCGAGATATATTCGGCTTCGGCGGTTGATAGTGCAACGGAATTTTGTTTCTTACTAAATCATGATACAAGGGCAAAGCCTAAAAAGTGACAAGTTCCACTTGTGCTTTTTCGATCAATAGTGTAACCCGCCCAGTCGACATCCGAATAGCTAATAAGGTCAATGTGCGTTCCCTTTGGATACCAAAGTCCTAAGGTATTAGTGCCGCATAAATATCTAAAGATTCGTTTTAAAGCACTCAAATGTGATTCTTTAGGATTAGATTGAAATCTAGCACATAAGCAAACACTAAACATGATATCGGGTCTACTTGCGGTTAAGTAAAGAAGAGATTCGATTATACCTCTATACTTTGTTACGTCAATGGAAGTTCCTTGCTCATCTTTATCCAATTTGATTGATGAACTCATTGGAGTGTTCATTGGTTTCAAATCTTTGAAATCAAATTTCTTGAGCATGTCAATGATGTACTTTGTTTGACTAATGAAGATTCCTTCATTAGTTTGTTTGATTTGAAGTCCGAGAAAGAATTTTAATTCTCCCATCATACTCATTTTGAATTCCTTGCTCATATATTTTGAGAATTCTTCACAGAGAGAAACATTAGTTGCACCAAAAATAATATCATCAACATAAATTTGCACGACAATTATGTCATCCTTTTTGGTTTTGATAAAGAGTGTAGTATCTGCATTTCCCATATGAAAACCGTTTGATATAAGAAATTTACTCAATCTTTCATACCAAGCTCTAGGAGCTTGTTTTAACCCATATAGAGTTTTTCTAAGTTTAAACACTTTTTCCAGAAATTTATGATTTTTGAAACCGGGAGGTTGCTCAACATAAACTTCTTCTTGAATGAAACCGTTTAAAAATACACTTTTGACATCCATTTGATAGAGAGTAAAACATTTATAACACGCAAAAACAAGAAGCATGCGAATAGATTCTAATCTAGCAACTGGTGCAAAGGTTTCTTCAAAGTCTATACATTCTTCTTGATTGTAACCTTAGACCACTAATCTAGCCTTGTTACGCACAACAATACAATTTTCATCTTGTTTATTTCGAAAAATCCATTTTGTACCAATAATGGTTTGTGTATTAGGTCTATCAACCAAATCTCAAACATGATTCCTTTCAAATTGATTTAGTTCTTCTTGCATTACAAGAATCCAAAACTCATCAAATTCGACTTCTTTGAAATTCTTTGGTTTAATTTGAGAAATGAAAGCACAACTACTAAGATTATTTTTGAGTAAAGTTCTTGTAGTGATACCTTTGGATGGATCGCCAATAATTAGTTCCTTTGGATGGGAAGAGGTGAATTTCCATTCCTTTGGTAATGCGGGATCATTTTGTGCATCGGGTGACTTTTTTTCACTTTCTTGATTGTTGGACTTCTTTGATTGATCTTCATTTGATACTTTTTTCATTTTTGTCTTGAATACTCATTTGTTTAAGTGAAGTTTCCACACCTACATCTTCGTCAATACCTTTCTCTTGATCAAGAGAGTTAGGTTCATCAAATATAACATTTATGGATTCTTCTACTACTAGAGTTCTTTTGTTGAAAACTTTATAGGCTTTGCTAGTAGGTGAATATCTAATGAAGATTCCAATATCGCATTTTGAATCAAATTTTCCCAAATTTTCTTTTGTATTCAATATAAAACATTTGCAACCAAAAACTTTAAAATAGCTAATGTTTGGAATTCTATTTTTCCAAAGTTCATATAGAGTTTTGGTATTCTTACGACTAACCAAAACTCTATTCAAAATATAGCATGCGATGTTAACGGCTTCGGCCCAAAAATACTTAGGCAAGTTATTTTCATTTAACATGGTCCTAGCCATTTCTTGCAATGTGCGATTCTTCCTCTCTACTACACCATTTTGTTGAGGAGTTCTAGGAGCCGAAAAATTGTATTCATATTCGTTTTCATTACAAAAATTGTCAAAAGCATGGTTGTCAAATTCTCCACCATGGTCACTTCTAATAGTTAAAATAGTGTAGCCTTTTTCCTTTTCAACTTTCTTGCAAAAGTGTTTAAAAGCTTTTAAGGCTTCATCTTTCATACTCAAAAATATGACCCGAGTAAATCTTGAAAAGTCATCAACTGTAACAAATGCATAATGTTTACCACCTAAGCTAACCGTTCTTGACGGTCCAAAAAGATCCATGTGGAGAAGTTGTAAATGTTTTGTGATTGAATAAAATTGCTTAGTTTTGAAAGTATTTATTGTTTGCTTTCCAAATTGGCAAGCATCACAAATTGTTTTTTTCAAATTTTAAATTTGGTAAACCTTTAACAAAGCAATTTTTTGAGATTTTTGAAATTAGTGTCATGTTAACATGGCCTAATCTTCTATGCCACAACCAAGTGTCATCTTTAAAGCTTGACAAACATTTTAATTTTTTTTCAAAAACAATGTTAATGACATAAACATCTTTATTTCGACTTCCTACGAACAATACCTCTTTTGATGTAGCATCCTTAATAAGGCATTTGGAAGTCAAATTTGATATGATAACCTTTATCACATAGTTGATTAATGCTTAGTAAGTTATGTTTGATGTTATCTACTAATAAAACATTCTCAATAGAAGTAGATGAGTGATTACCGATATTTTCGATGCCTATGATTTTTCTTTTGGCATTATCTCCAAAAGTAACTTGACCTCCATCTTTTTCTCTTGAAGTTTGACAATAGTGTTTTGTCTCCGGTCATGCAACCACTATCTAGGAACCAATTGTTCTTTACTTTTGAAGGCACCTACAATAATTGATTCAAATTTTTGATTTTGGTACCCATTTAACTTTGGGTCCTTGATAGTTAGTGCTAGTGCTAGTGGACCCTTGAACCCACTTATTTCTTTGAAAGCGTAGTCTCTTTTTTGTTAAGCAATTAAATGCTACATGTCCAAATTTGTTGCAAAAACTACATGTGATGTTGGAAGCTTTAACAAACATATTTTCAAGGGATTTTTGCTTTAGAAAAGGTTTGTATCCAATCTCTCCCTTATCAAAAACACATTTTTGTTTAACAAGCATTAAATCAAAGTTTTTCTTTCCTTGAGTAAACTTATGCACACAAATCTAGAATTTTTTCTTTTAAAGACAAATTTTCTTTACTTAGGGAATCAATATCAACCTTTTCTTTTTCAAAGTTCTTTTGAATTTTCAAAATCTTTTTGGTCTCGATTTTTAGTAAAACATGTTGTTTTTTTAAAGTAGAATGTTTGAGTGCAAGTTTTTCAAAGGCTTCAATAATTTCATCATAAGAAGTAGATAATTCATCATAAGTAGGAGTGTTATTTGTGTTTACCTCTTCTTCGATGGCCATGAAGCACATGTTTTCAATTTCATCTTGACTTTCATTTTCTTCTTCCTCATTCTTACTTTCATCCCAAGTGGCTTGTAGAGCTTCCTTTTTGGGAAATCTTCTCTTGTTGGGACATTCGGTTCTCTTGTCATTGGGTTTGTCACAATCATAGCACACAATTTTCTTATTCATTTCTTCACCTTTGTCTTCCTTCTTTTGGAAACGTCGGTTGTTATGAAAGCCTCTCCATTTTTTGACAAGGAGGACGAGATCGTCGAGTTCTTCATCACTCATGTTGTTGCTTGTTGATTCTTCCTCAATTTTTGATTTTAAGGTAAGTTGGCGGTTTGTTGGCTCTTTTGATTCCTCTTTGCTTTTCTTTGTCTTTTCCTTGATTTCGGCGTTGTTGAGTTCATATGTTATCAAGGTTCCGTAAAGCTCTTCCAAAGGATATGTACTTACATCCTTGGTGTTCTCTATCAACATTCTTATGGGGCTCCATTCTTCGGAAAGAGACCTAAGCATTTTGCTAACAAGTTCACCATTAGTAAATTTTCGATCAAAACCTTTGAGGCCATTAACAATATCGGTAAAACGAGTAATCATGCTAGCAATGGATTCATCTTGTTTCATGAAAAGAATTTCAAATTCTTTAAACAAGAGATTTATCTTAGTTTCTTTTACTTTGTTTGTGCCAATGTGTGTGACTTCTAAAGCACGCCAAATCTCATGTACGGAATCACAAGTGCTAATACGATTGAATTCATTAATATTTAAAGCACAAAAGAGAAGATTTTTGGCTTTAGCATTCATGGATAATTTTCTTCTATCATCCTCATCATACTCTTCCCTAGGTTTTGCAATAGTTTGATCCGATTTTCCATCAACCTTAATCACTTTGGTAAGTTTATGAAGACCGAATTCAATAACTTCCCAAATACTGTAATCAATTGATTGAACATAAATAGACATTCTAGTTTTCTAATAATTATAGTTTGTACCATCAAATAAAGGAGAACGATTTGTAGAACACCCCTTAAGACTTTGAGAAATATGGTTAGCCATTATTCAAGATTGTGTAATCTTTTAAAATAAGAGCACATCGCTCTAATACCAATTGATAACCCAAGAATAACTAACCAAGAGGGGGGTTAATTGGTTTTTGAAACTTTTTCGATGCTAAGTCTTAAAACTATTCAATACACAAGATATAAATGAAAAGTGTAATATAACAAGTAATTATTCAATTATGATAACCTAAATCAAGTATGAATATGACACAATATAAATGGCAATATTAAGTAAAGTGCGATAAGTAAAGATAACAAACCAATTTAATGGGGTTCGATACACAATGTGTTCTACGTCCTCGTTACCAAGCTCTCCGTCACGAGTAAGGCCAAATGTAATATTATGGTAACTTACAAACAAGGAGTACCAATCCTTAAGTGACTTACAAACAATGAGCATTTATCCTTAAGTGACTTACAACAAAGAACACTTATCCTTAAGTGACTTACAATAAGGAGCACTTATCCTTAACAACAATCGAGTTTTCATAAGAGCTCTCGAAACCATAAAGTATAAGTTGTAATTTTACAATTGAAAGAACTCTCTAAGCAAATGATACAATCAAGTCAAGTATTTAGAAAGTTAGGATAATACTTCAATAGATAGCAAATATTTAAGCTCAAGTGTTTTAAGTTGCAAAACTTTGATGAACAATAAATGATGCAATAGTAAGGATCAATGTACTAAAACTTTCAACCAATGAATCTCTCTTGACAAATAATACAAAGTTTAAGTATAGAGAGAGATTTACACTTAAATAAGTGTTGGCAAAGAAAACTCTTATCAAAGAAACAAATTAAATAGATCAAGAAACTCTTTTGTAATAACTGATATAGACTTTTAAACTCAAGTAAACTCAATGATATATCAATAAATAAGCTCTCAAAAATCTCTTGTAAGTTGGTGGGATTAAATGCAAAAGAGATGTGTATTTATAGAGCAAAGTGTGAAGCTGCAGGAACTTTCGGTTGATCTCTTTCGGTCGATCGAAGTTCAATTATAGCGGTTGTAAAATATTCAAACCGTTGAAGTTTCGGCAGACCAATTTAAACGTTTCGGTCGACCGAAATGAATAGATTTTGATTTTAAAAGATTTTAAATCACAAGTTCCATTTTTCAAAATCAATTTCATTTCAATAATATTTTTATGCAAGTGATGATATGTATAAAAATTGACAAGTTATACCTTTACATATTGTTTTTGAAGATTCGATAAAATATCTTCTAAACTTCTATTCTTCAAATGATCTTGATTTCTTTGGATTACTTTTGAGTGATTTGCAACGGATGACGATTTTAGCATTTTGAATGATTGAGATCACTTATAAAAAGAAACTCAAGAGATAAGATTTGTTAGAAATGTAAGAGTGTTTGTCATAATCAAAATAAGTGAAATTATGTTGAAACATAGGTCAACAGAATTTCATTAGGATTCTTGCTTATAAACATGGAAATTTGATTAGAGATAACTAAGTTTTTGAGAATCATATTTGATAAATATGTGAAATCATAACCCTATGTTTCCTTACTTGATTATTCTTTTAGCTTGCATGTGTTTGTTGAATTCATTTACATTGATTATAAAATTCATTCATTTATATAAAATAGATACTATATAATTATAGTACTTAGTATAAATTTGAATTACAATCCATGTGAGTTTGACACTCTAGCTCCATTATTATATTACAAAACTTGACACCGTATACTTGTTTAATTCACATTGCATAAAACGCGTGACAAATCGTTTCTATCCAATTAGATTTTGGGTGTGAATTTCTGAAAGGTTTGGTATCGTGTGTGACGTAAATGAAATGTTTAAGTCAAGTCTGCAACAAAATGAAAGATTTGGTATCGTATGTGTAATTCTTCTGAAATAAAAAGAGTCAAATCCAATCAACAATTTCAACCAACCAATCCTCCCTGAGAGTTTCTTTTGCTAAAACTCGACCATTTTTTTCTCTAGTCTACATTTTAATTGCATGAACATTCATAACCTTTAAACATTATCACGTTTATGTCTCAAACTTTTTCTATTACAAATTTATTCTCAAATTAACATAATTGTTCGTGATTATGGTTTTTCTCTAAAACGATTCTTTAAAATAGAGTAAAATACTCATTTGCCCCTTATATTTTTAAATAAGCAAAATAAATAATAATACAAAAAATATGATTAAATATTTGACCCCATTTTAAAGTATGTTAACAATATTTCTTGACGAAAATCGTGATTAATGACAATATTTTTTTTATCAATGAAATGTTAAAAATAAGAATGTGATGAAGAAATAATTAATGATATAAGTATGATAATGAATAAATGTTAATGCCCTTTAATATAATTAAAATGTGATGTATTCATAAAAAGATGCGTCATTAATATAATCACCATTTTATTTATGTATCTTTATTTGGGTATATTTAAAAGGCTAGGTGGCCAACAAAATTACATTATCGTACAAGTCCCAACTCAAAATTATAAGGAAGATGCTACGTGTACCAAATGTTTTACATAATAGACACATGGCGGCCCCCTATTGGGGGGCGCATATATGTATTCTATTCTACATAAAATATACGAAGAATTATTTGGGGGTAAAAACTTAATTTAAATTAATAAGTTTGTGTTTAACACTTTAAATTTTAAGAAATAGTTCGATAGAATATGAAAATATATAGAGGTTATTCAACTCGGATTGTCATCTACTTATAAATTTGTGCACGTATTAGGTTTTGAAAAATAAATATGACATGCACATTAAGTCCCTGTTTGGTATATATTAAAATTTTCATTTTCATTCTTCTACTCATTTTCACACATTCTTCAATAAAATAATATATTTCATCACATCAATTATTTTTTTCCTTCTTTTTCAACCACACATTATCCATCAATCTATTATTTCAGAATACATTCTTTCAAAATAATGTGATTTAAACACACCCTAAAAAATATATTTAGCCCCTGTTTGGTATACATTAAAATTTTCATTTTTCTACTCATTTTCAATCACACATTATTTAATAAAATAATATTTTCCATCACATCAATAATTTATCCTTCCTTTTTAACCACACATTCTCTATCAATATATTATTTCAGAATACATTCTTCCAAAATAATGTAGCTCAAACACACCCTTAAGCTACAATTTTATTAATAAATAAATTTGTTTATCTAATATTCTAATCTTTATGTCTGTTTTACACAATTGTACTTGCCGGTCCGTCCAATCATTTTTGTTGTTTGTCATATGGGATCTTATTCTATCAAACTAGTATGATAGATTTCTTTGTGATTCAGTGTCGCTGCACTTACAGGAAAAAAAACACTTATAAAGCTTACAGACACCAAGGGGGTGGATCCCATTTTTTTGGACAATATTTAATTTGAGTGTCTGTAAACATTCTATAAAAAAATATTTCTGTACACATCATTTTCCTTCGTGATTTGTCATGGACGGCAACTCCAATAAACTAAATTATTTATTTTTCACAGTCTTGTCGCTTGTGCACCTTTCGTTACATCATGATCAATCGAATTTACACTTGACAAAATCTCACACTACTTTTCACATCTTACACATTTAATCCAATCATTATAAGATTGTCACTCATCCATCGTCAATCAAATGGTAAAGAAAGATGCATAAATAGCTTCATCCTATTTTTCAACTCAAAGACTAAAAGAAGAGGAAATTGGATGAAATATCCTCTTGACACCCCATTTTGAAATGGCCAAAATTTGTAAATTTTGCAGCCATTGTCAATTTTTCAAGAAATGGATTCTATGCCCTAAAATTGAACTAAAATTACAATAGGCATTTTTAATATGCAATAATTTAAATACTCCTTTTATATCATTCTAAATTACTTTCCAAAGCCCAAAATTCTTTTATATTCCAAATGTCATTTCATCGGCATTCACCAAATAGAAATAACTCCACCATTAGTTGTGACTTCATCCATCACCACCATCGCAGTCACCGCCATGCCTATAACCAAAATTCGAACCCAATAACCCCCGCTTGACACATGCTCGGGCTTGTCCCGACATTATATTATGTAGTGTTTTTAAAATAATCTTTAAGATAATAATTTATTGTGTTTATAAGTTAAATATATCTTTCTAATAGAATGTTAGATTTATGTAATGATTTTATTATGATATCTTGTTTACTTAAAAAATAAATATTATATTTCTCTTTTTCAAAATTTCATACATGCCGAATAATTAGTATAAAGTTGCCCACCTTGTGATAGATTGTTCAAATTAATGACTGCTTCCACTTCATCTACCACTGGACTTTGGTGAATGCTCAGTGAAAAAATCCAGGCTTCTTTTTTTTTTTTTTTTTTACCGAAGTGAATGTATATCTTACTACTAGATTTTGGCAAGAATTTTGCTCGAAGATAACAAAGAATGAAAGTGATCCCTAAAAGAGAGAAGTCGAAGTTTTTGATGCTTGGGGTCACAATAATTTCGTATGCAGAAACTATATTATTAGTGGATCGCTTGAACGAAATTTTGTTACCTAATATTGTCGAGTTGATTAATAAACTAATTTAGATGTCAAGAATTTTTTTAAGATATTATTTCATTGGTCTTGCTATGGAAATAAAACCTCTTTCGATAGGGATTAAAATTGAAAATATGACCGTTATTGAGTCTCACTCGTTTAATAAAAGTCAACAATAACGGCTAGTTTTTCAATTTTAATCTGATTTTAATCCCTATCGAACGGGCCCTAAGTCTTGAAGAATAAATGTGCACAAATACTTTTCTTCGAACAACAATAAATTCAAAAGTTCAAGTAACTACAATTTACCCAATAAATTTGGAACCATTGAATTTTTATTTATTTTTCCTTATCAAGGGATGTGGGCTGTAGGTTTGGATATTCAAGTTAAAGATGAACTGCTTTTATGTATTGGATCAGGACAACCAATCCAGAACTCCACATGTGAACAGTGGATACCAACTTTATTTTTCATGTCCCTATGTGCTCAAAATTTCTTAATTCATTGCCAAATGCAGAACTTGAAGCTCAAGATTACAACTATAATGGCCAATTTTGAAGCCCAATACTTTTGTCAATTGGACTGAGCCTAATTTGAAGCCCAACATTTTGGCACAAGTTTGGACTTTGGACCGCAGTTGACAAATACCTAATTTTGGACTCTCTTTAATTTATTTTTGTTAAAATAAAAATTGCTTACATTTGAACTTATTTCGTTAATTTATTATTAAAAAAATGAGATGACTCGTGGACAACTCGACTCGATCCATGAGACCCACAAACCAAATGATTGAGCCAATCCTAGAATTTGGACACTATCCGAGCTTGGCTTAGCTCAGGTGTCTTCCGTAGAGCAGGTTCAACTTATTTCCATCCCTACAAATACCTCTTTAGATAGGCAATTGCGTCGGTTAGCTAATGATACGTAAATTCTTGAGACTGATTCTTCTTTTCATTCAGACCTATTAAACTCGATTATTCACCATTTATGCGATAAAAAGATCGGAATACAATCCCTAATACAAGTGGCATGGCTGACAAATTAATTGTTATTCGCTAGCCATCCGTACAGTACAGTACTAAAACCTTAACAAGAAAGTTACTAGCTAGCACAAAGGAAGGATGTACATTCATTCATTGGTCTGTCACTATCTACATATTAAATGCCCCCCCTTACTTAGTCAATTAATCATGCATAGAGATTAACCCAATCATACCCATGAATATAATTGTTTTCTGGCACGTAAAACACATTCTCTAATCCCTCCATTCCAAATTCCCCTAAGAAAGGTGCCTCAATCGAGAACGACGAACTCGGACTTTTGCTCGAAAATCGCTCTGTTAAACTTTGTATCTCCTTCTCCGCTTCACATAGTTGTTCTTTTAGCTTTAAAACCTGTCAAAAAAAATAATCAGCAAATGAGCAACAAGTGTGCAGATGCTGTGTATACACGCCACGTGAGAGGGAATGGCATGTGCCGGAGTTGGAGTTGGAGTTGGAGCTGGACCACCAACTATGTACGGACCTTTGAAACTGGGGATGTGGTACATTTTGCACTCTTTTATGTTGGGTGGCAGAATCCATTAGTAAAAAACTAGATGTGACCCAGCTTTTCGAGCCCAGACTCCAAAATTTACTGTTTTTTTACTTACATATGTGGTTTTATATAATTATATGCTTAATTTTGTTAATAACCCTTGACTTGAGAGTGAAAATAGTAATGTAAACTGTAAAAAGAAGAAACTTTTACAAAAGAAATCCTTGTATTCGTTTGGTTCTCTATACGGATAATATTTTGAACTGTAGAATCCATCTTAGAGAAAGAAACGTACGGACCTCGTTTTCAAGCCTGCATTTCTCAACAACAGTGGTTTCATGTTGAGTCTTTAACTTGGAATACTCTTCCTCCATCTTCTTGCTCTTCCATCTTGCTCTTCTGTTTTGAAACCACACCGCAACTTGTCGAGGGTCAAGACCGAGATCCGAGGCAAGCCTGTCCTTCCTCTCAGACTCCAATTTGTGTTCATTTTCAAAACTTTGCTCCAATAGATTCATCTGTTGTTCACTCAGCTTTCTCTTCCTCATCACCCCACTGCTCCCCACCTCGCCTTTGTTCTTCTTTCGCCTACGCCTAGTCCTAGGCTTTTCTTCCACTGACAATCAACACCAAGTAGGCATCAATATATATCAATAAAATTAATTTCACCCAAAGTACACAATATTCATTGAAATAAGGTTGTAAACATCACGGAAATCTCTAAATATTGTGAAGTATAGACCAGTCCCGCGGACCAAACATGTTTAGAATCTAGTACTGACCTTGTTCTGGAAGGAGTTGGTCGTATATCACTCCAGGATAGTACTGAGGAATGAGTACCATTTGCTCATCATCAATTTGATTCATGCTTCTTGTTGTAGCAAAGAACTTCTTGGTTGCATGTGGGAGTGAAAATCAGAGGAGAAAGCTGTTGTTGCCTGTTGCCTTAGGAATGGAATAGTGCAGGGAAGACTTTATTTATAAACCTAGATACTTGAAATGAGCCCTGGTCTTGTCCAAAATATCACGAATGCCATTGTGTCATCAAAAATTGAAGATTTGTCAAATTCGGAGAGTTGGATTGGTCGCGTCTGATTTGGCGAAACTTGACTCAGATAATTTGTTGATGGATGGATTTCTTCTTGAATTTAAACACCTTTGAATTTTGATTTTTATAAAATGCTGGAATTATCCAACAAATAATTCCCAATATTTACCAACAAAAAAGGACCCCATGGAGTTCCTTAGCATCGCTATTTTTCTGATGGGGAAAGATTTCATCTTTGAAACATATCTTATGATGTTGATGCTAAATATTCTGTGTTTGCCACGATGACATCCTAAAAATTATGAAAACTACGTGAACTCACTCAAAGTGAATTAATTTTTAGTACTGTTACATGTATCCAGTGATGTATTCGCTGAGACTTTTCGAGGCCTAAAATTAATCGAGAAGAAATATGTCGATGTCAGTATGTCTATGGTATGTTTGTTATAGGGGATCGGATAGTATGATGGAGAAAGAAAAAAAAAAATTCTTTATACTATCATATAATCGTGTCCAGATTATCAACTAAAAGCAAGTAAATTTTTATAGAGAATCAGAGAGTGGATGAGTGGATAAAAAATTCCCTATAGATATAAGGATGTTAAAATCAATTATCTTACTCTCTTCTCGGAAGTGGCTACGAAACGAGGGAAGTGACCTTGCATTTGGCTTTCCCAATTGGGCAAATAATAAAGAGAGAGAGAGAGAGAAACAAGTGTGTGCTAACATGTTGATTTGGGATCCCAAACCTGTGATTAAAAAACTAGGGTCCGTTTGATTGCACCATGGAAAATAGGGTGGAAAAAAAACGAATTCCAGGGAAAATATTTGCCTAAAACTTGTTTTACGGGGAATTGTAATTAAATGTGTTTGATTGGTATAATTTTCCTTGGAAAATGTTGAAATTTTGAAATCCGTTTGACTTCTTTTTTTATGGAAATTGTCAATTAAATTGATAATATTTTCTACTATTGGGTTAAGAATTTGTTCCAATTACCAAAAAGTAAAAAAAAAAATTAAAACAATTAGAAAAAATTACCATATTCGTTTGACTTTGTTTTGCATAGAAATTGTCAACAAAAATGAAAATCTTTTTTACAATGGTTGATAGAATTGGTTGTCATTGCTAAAAAAAAAAAAAAAGTTGTCATTCGTGCATTAAAGGGTTGTACCTAGAAAAAAGGAGGAAAACATTTTCCGTGGAAAATTTAGCATATCAAACAGTCAAAAAGTGGAAGTATGAAAATATTTTCCTGCTTCCAAGGAAAATATCGCCAATCAAACGGAGCCTAATATTTTAAGGTTGGCCTCTGAATTTTGGACATGCAATGCAACTGTTATTGTCCAATTGGGTGGTATTCCTCCCTTCCCTTTCCATAGGCTACCAGCCAAGCCTTTAGATAATTTTCTTTTGAGTAGCAGCACATGCGTGGCTCGAGATTTTCGTTGGTTGATCAAAATATAGACATATGATAAATCCCCAAATGGTCTGTGCTTGGGATTTTACAATTTTTTTTTTGCCAAATTCTTATTTTTATTCTTTCTTAACACATGCCCGTACGTGTAACCATATATGAGCTTAGAATGGCTCGAATGCGGAGTTGGGTCGATCCACGTGTCGTACAGCCGGGACTTGGGTCATGTCTCGATTACACTTTTCCCATGGTGTTAGTCTGATTTATTACGTCACATTGGCACTTTTTGTTAAATTTACATATGTCTATGCAAGTTAACGAGTTCTCCTTCTTTACAATGCTTAAAACGTGTTTCAGGGTTGCTCAAAGAAAGATTAAAAAATCCTTGACAAATATCATTTCGTCTTACATTTTCAAACTTATTTCAACTTGAGCAAATTCTTTTGAGTCAAATATTCCAATGTAAATGTACTAGTGATAAAAGGAAAAAAAATAAAAACGATCGCGCTACTTGTACAGAAATCTTTGACACCTTCGTTGACAGAATGTCACATGGCGGCTCCCTATTGGGGAGCGCCTGTTGCGGGCCCCCCGCCGCAGGCGCCTCCCAATAGGGGGCCGCCATGTGGCATTCTGTCAACGAAGGTGTTAACGATTTATGTACAAGTAGATTAATTCAAATAAAAAATTCCTTGTTTTATTCTGTCAGAAATAATGGTGAATAGGACAGGACACACTCTCTGACAGAAAGCCTTCTACTTTTATCCGAATTGTATTTTATTTTTTGAATGAAAATGAAACAAGATATTAATCTTACGAACAAGAAATAATGGAGTATGAGATTGGTTTGTTGAAGTGGAACAACTACGTGGATGAAATTGACCATCCACTCCTCGAAAAATAAGAGCACAGACAAGAAAAGCACGCTCACTTTGTCTGTCCTTGAAAAGTTCTTGTCGCAATGGAACCAAGCTAATCTCCACACTTGAGGGGAGGGGCCATGCCCATAGGAACTTGATTTTTACGAAAAAAAATATGCTTCCGAATGAATTGTATTGGAGGAAGCAGGGGATGGCCCGGGGTTCACGTGAACCCCCCCAACTTTGCCCCCCTTCCCCTCTTTTTTTTTTTTTTTTTTTTTATCATTAAATTTTTTAAGTTTTTTTTTTTTTTTTTAAAAAAAAAGTTAATGCGGGATGTGAAACGAAATAGAAATATTACATTCTTAATCCCATTTTGAAATACTTACAATCTAATTTTCTACGTTGTTAATGGCTTATGAAACGATCAATCGTAACAAATGTTACGACTTAGTAGGCCGTTCAAAATTAGTATTTCAAAAATTTCGATAACATGCTAACTTTAAAAATTCTCTGACGATTGTACGTTAATCAAATCTACAAATTGCTTATATCATCTCAAAGCGAATTTCGAGAACTAGTTAAAATGCGTTAAACATGAGTCTTAAAGAAATGCGTATAAATCAATTTCTCTCAACTTCTTTGCAAGTTCGATTGTGCCCTTAACTTTAAACTTTTGCGTCCACCGAGATATTATTGAGTTTATGAACAAGATATATGTATTATTTAATAATATCTAATAATTTATGAATCATTTTGCAAAACCAGTCCATTTGTCGTTGCAATTCAAAAATAGACGTGATATTAAGTGACTTCATTAAAATAATATTTTAGTTATTTCTCTTATTTGCGTGTGGGGATATTATTTGATTTGTTTTAACTCCATTTTTTGTGAAATTAGTTTTTGTAATATGATTTTTTTTGGAGAATGTGTTAATGAAAAGAGAAAAATTTTGGATTTATATGTAAAATTATTTTATTTTGAGAACGTGTGGTTGAAAATAAGTTTTGAAGAAAAAAATGAGTTTTTAAGGAATAAGATTCTAACTAGTGATGTCAACGAGTTAAGCCGAGCAGGCTCGCGAACCAAAACTTGAGGCTCGGATTTGGTTGGAGTAAAAAAGGTTCGGACTTTTTTTAGCCAAAAAATTTAGAAGCTCGAGCCGAGCCGAGCCGAGATAGGTCACATTTTTTATTTATTTAAAATATCAAGCATCTACCTGCAAAGGTAGTGTGTAGCTGCTTGTAATTGAGTTTTAAATTTTATTTATTTATTTATTTTAGGCCAAGCTTGCCACAGACTGAAAATAACCCGTGACACGAGCTGGCTCGTCGAGCTACACGGGTTGGACAGGGTTAGTGCCAACACCCCAAAATGGGGCTCTGCCCGAGCGAGCCGGCCAGTTTGGACTTTTCCCAAGCCGAGCCACGAGTGGCCCGTCGGCGAGCGATATTGACACTACTAACTCTAACAAGTAGGGGTGTAAGCGGTCCGGTTTTTGCGGTTTTTGACAAATTTTCAAACCAAATCGTTTAAACCGGTTTGAGAAAAACACAAACCTTAACCAAACCATTTTGAACGGTTTGGAAAAAATTCAAACATAAACCTAACAGTTTGGTCCGATTTTAAACCGCCGTTTCACCGAATATTTTTTTGTCTGTCTACTTTTATGATATTCATTCATTGAATTCAATATATATTTATATCTTACTAGCAATAAATCTAAAACAAACTAAATATATCCAGTACAAATTTAAATATCAACTAAATCAAAGTGAAATCACAATAAACTAAAATGTAGTTTTTTGTTTACCATTTTAGGCTAAGACGTTACGATAACGTACAAGTCTACTAAACTAAATATAAAGTCCAAAAAATATAATGATGTTCAACAAGAGCTCGTGATCATCATATCTGAAAAATAAAATAACTGATTAGACAGAGAGAATAATCAACCATAATAATAAATCAATTGTTTATAATATCTAAACATAACAATTACACAAGCTTACCGTTGTATTTTGTTACAAATTCAGTTTCTCACACATACTCAAACACCAATTGTTGTCACACATGATTCATAGTCTCAATTGTCAAACAAATGCATTCGTTATATCACTATAGTATTGGATACTAGATAGATAAGAGAATCTTTAAAAATATGATAATAGAAAATATAAATCACCTGCCACAACTTTCATTGAATCATCAAATGCTTCCACTTTATCTAAATATTGGCACAGCACTATAAGTTCATTCTTAATTTGCAACCAATTCTTTTCGCATATACAAGCCTCAACCATCCTTGCACCTAATAAACTCCTAAAAAAATCAGGTATCTGACCTCCATTTGAGAATGCAGACTGAAAAAATTTGAATTCTAAAGAGGAAAATGGTTTTTGATATATTAGGTTAGTCTTGAAATTATTAGATATAAATTTGGATTATTTGGTAATAATAATATATATATATATATATATATATATATATATATATATATATATATATATAAAATACAAAATTATAAATTGACAAAAATACATACAAATGACAAAACTATTGAATTTTGCATATTTGAATGAATTTTCAAAAAAATCATTTTTTTTATTTTTTTATTTTTATATATTTTTTTACCGGTCCGGTTTGGTTTTAAACCGCAATTAAAATTCTAAAACCTAAACCAAACCGTTTTTTACCGGTTTGGTTTGGTTCAAAACTATTTCGTTGACGAGTCCACGTGGCACCAAACCGACGGTTTCTAAAATGCGGTTTCAGTTCGATTTGACGATTTTTGCTTACAGCCCTACTAACAAAGTCTAAATGAGTCGAGTCAAGAGACTCGGCTCGGCCCACAATGTGAGTCAGCTCACGTTTGCACATGGATTGAGCCAAGCGTGACTGACTAGTTTCCAAAACCACCCGATCTGCTCGCCCTACCAACTCGCTCCTTAGTGGGGCTCGTTGAGTCAGCTCGCAAGCCACTCTCGACTTGTGCTTCTATTTTTCAGTAGAAAATTACATTTCACTTCTCGATAGTGAGTTTGTGAGAAGTTTACATTGTTTTGACTTGTCCCACTTTACATCTCTATTTGCGTGTCACGTCTACTTTCAAAATTACTATATTAAGTTATTGACACTCAATGATGTTTCTTTTGAATAAAACGTCTTTACCAAAAAAATGCCCAGCATGTAGACCTCCAATAATACTTTTTCGTTGATCCGATCACTATGATTAATTCTGTAGATCTATAATTATTGTATGGAAGATAAGAACTGAGAGATTTATGGAAGAATAACTACCATATATATCAAATTAGGATAAAGCTTCTTAGTTAAACAATTTATTACATGCTTAAAATGGAAAACCAAATTGGTTGAGCAATAAATTTCACAGCCAGCCTTATCTACAATCTCGATATTTTCGTGTGTTTGATCTTAATTAAATTTTATATAAGTATTCATGATACTACCTCGTCACGTTATGTCCCACTACAATGTGACAAGAAATTTGAAATTATCGTAACAAATTTGTCTCGATATTGAAGAAATTTGATTCTACCGTTTGAACCTTTTAATTTATCGAGTCACTACTGAAGCTAGTTATAAAACTATGATTTTAACATTTTCTCAAAAGAAAAAAAAAAGGCTTTCTTGATCGAATAATTTTTATTTAAATACTTTTATTAATTATATTCCTACAAAGTATAGAAGTTTTGGCTCGAAAGCTTAAGCCAGCAGGGCTAACCGGCAAAGTTGGGGTGGAGAAAACTAAATATCTAAAAAGGTAGGTGAGAAAGACAGCTTCCACGCCAAGGAAAAGGCACATGGGTCGCAACCTCCACGCGTCATTACCCGATACCCTCGGACGGGACCAGTAATTCTGTCCATCCCCGTTTAGCCATTTGTACATTCTCACTCTTCTTTTACCGATAGCCGCCAATACATACAACTCCCTGTCAGTGTATGTATATCTGTACTATTAAGACACACACTTGACTTTTAAGTGCATGCATGTTCCCCCCATTTATAATTTTTACTTATTTTTCTCGTTCTGGAGACTTATTTTTAAGGATATGTGGATAACTGATAGTTGGATTGATGTTACTTTAGGAAAGGGTGATGAGAAATGACTACTGCTACCCACCCATCCATTCCAAAACTTTTTCAAGAAACGTAAGATTCAATTCATGAGGCCTGGTTTTGACGTGAACCCTATCAATTAATTGGCAACTGGAAATGGCACTATGTCATTTTCCCAGGAATGCTATAGTATCTGACACGTGGTTGAAGCTGGATAGTTTATTCGGACCCCAGGATTGAAGTTGCTCTTGTTACTTTTTGAAATGGTATTCAAGAAAACATTTTCAAGACTCAATTCATGAGGTTGGCCTGGTTTTTGACATTAGGGTTCCAATTCATTGGCAAGGCAACTGATGGAAATGGCGCTGTCCCAGGAATCTGACACGTGGCTGAAGCTGGATAGTTTATTCGGACCCCTCGGTATTAATTTTGTCAGTGGAGAGCACTGATTGGGTTTTGGTTTCTTGAGTTGATGTCACTACTTTCATGCATCAGTTATTATAGTTTCAACTTTAAACCATCAAATTTTGCAATGGAGAATTGGATCGTGACAATGCACACAGCTATACTTCATTCTATATGTGGTAGGTGGTGCGTGCTTCTAGAAATGTGTTATTTCTATTTCAAGTTGGTTGTTATCTAAGCAAAAAGGATAAGACTGAGCTAACTATGAGGTTAACATTGATTGAAGTAAACAATGGGGAGGGAGCAAGAAAAGGATAAGAACAACTAGACTAGAGTAGAGAGATCTTTCAAATCTTTTTAAAATATTTTTGTAATGTTAAATTCGCCGTAATTATAAAGAAGGTCTAAGTGACCGGACCACCATCTCAAGAGTCAAGTCTTTTCGAGCAGAGAAATGTTATTCATCTTCAGTGGGGTTGCAAACGCAGTTTATATGACTCTAAATGATAAGTTAAATGATTTATTTAATTTCACTTATCATTTAACGTCACATTAACGTCACCTAGACTGTGTTGTAACTCCAGTGAGGATGAATAACATCACTCTTTCGAGCAAGGCTTTCCATGCGCACAACTCACGCAAGTCGGCCCTAACTACAACTCTTTCTCGAATATTTTAGTTAAATGTATCCTTAATCTATTCGATTAAACGTACGCGGACACTCATACAAGCTTTTACAATATTTTCGAAATAATGCAAAGTCGAGAACATCCTCGTGTCATGTGCTGACGAGTGATGCGCGATGAAATTAACTACGAGACCAATTAAATGTGTGAATGTGATATCCGTTTTATAGACATTATCTTTATGCCATTTTAGAGTGAGATTATCTCCAATTTGTACATGTAACATTACTCGTATTATCTCCAACTTTTACAAATTTATAAATAAATGTGGGTGTACCTAATATGTCACACATTTCTCCTCGTGAGTTAGCAAATTAATTAGAATTTTGTCCTCTCTTTTCAAAAATTATTATTTAATAAAAAGTAGGGATCGGAAAAGATGCGCATGATAAACGGAAGATTCCTTGATGTTTATGCTTTCTTTCTTTCTTTCAATGAATAGATTTTGCTTATTTTACGGCTTAATTTGACCAAACTTTTTTATTTAAAAATTAAGCCAAATAATTAAATAATTAGTGTCATATTTATCCCGACAAGTAGAGCTCCTGTTTCCCATCTTCAATTAGATTTTTAGTAATTTTTTATAAAAGTTAATAAAATTTGTGGATCCAGTTGAATGTGTTGCTGAAATTAATTGTTGACTTTAACTTGAAATTTTAATTGAATTTTAATCCAAACTAAACAGGGACTTAATATTAAGATTCGTAAATCATTTTAAATTTTAAAAACACGTACTCAATCATGTCATCTACAAACGTAAGTTTTTAGAAACTAAAAAAAAACTTAATTATTCACTTTCTACAAGTCTCTATGTTCAGGTATTCCTTCTAACGTCTTATAACTCAACACGAGCACAATTTTCATAAACGAGAATAATGAAAAGATATTACCTTAAATTGTTTTGTTTTAATGGACAACAATATGGTAAATATTACATGCAATTATTTTCAAATTCTTTTTTCTACACTCATTTTTAACCACACATTTATACAATAAAATATTATGTACGTATACTAAAAAAAAAAAATTCTAATTTTTAACCGCAACACTCCTAAAATTTAATATTCAAAACTCTATTTTCCCTAAATAATAATTGTCAAACAGAGGCATGTGTGTGGTTTGTTTATCTTGACTCCTTTTTAGAGTCGCTTCAATATTAAGCTATTGTTTGAGACCTATTTCGAGAGAAATGCTTATTTTATTGAAAAACGAGGTCGAAAATGAATTTTCAGAAAATTGGGCACAAATAACCCCTAAATTATCACTAAAGTCAACAACATTCAAAGAAAAAGCATCTCATTTATAATTTAGTTCTTGTTTGGTAGATATTTACATAGATATTTTTTTAGAATGTGTAGTTAAAAAGTAAGAAAAAATTATGAATCCACGTGTAAAATTATTTTATTAAAGAACGTGGTTGAAAATAAATATAGGAAAAGATGACGGGTGGTTAATTTATTTATTTATATTATTTCTTCAACAATAACTACAAACTAATAGCCATAATTATTTCTATTTCCAGTTGATTTACTTCATGTGTACAATATTAGTTTATCTGCTATTTCATCTTACTTTTTCAGTAAAAGAATTCATTTCGTTTCGATGCGGCTATTAAAAATTACATTCTATTTTGATTTGATCACTCAATTAAAAGGAGTAAAGGACTGCAATTTGACATGAAGCCAATGTATAAATCTTCCACCTCACACATTTTGTTAGAAAAATAAATTGGTTTAATTAATTACACGACAAAACCTGATTATTTAGTTAAGGGCTTTGCTATGGGTACATAAGTGTACCCACATGGACATGCCCCCCTATTGGGGGATGCCGAGTGTCCATAATGGACACTCCTATGGGTACACTTATATACACATAGTATTTTCCTTTAGTTAATCAAGTTAGGATAACAAATTGATGGCATTCATCTATGAGTGGGGCGCTGGATATCCATTGTGGACACCCATATGATACACTTATGTACTCATAACATTTTCCTTTAGTTAGGATAACAAATTGATGGAGCGCTGGTCATCCATTATGGACATCTCTATGGATAAACTTATGTACTCATAGCATTTTTCTTTAGCTAATCAAGTTAGAATAACAAACTGATGGCATTCATCTATGGAGCTAGCACTCGAGGAACTATGAACTATATATAGAGGAAGGAAAAGTCGCAAGGATGACATGCCCTTTCAAGGACATTGATTCTCAAGCCAAGTGCCTATTGTAGTTGAGACTATATCTTGTTCTAAGAGTGTTTAAGTGGGCCAAGACGAATTGCTCTACTCGCCAACTGTCAATCTCGGCTCGGGCACGCAAATGTGGTGAGACGAACATGAACTAACTTGATTCACCCCGAAAAAGAAAAGAAAAAATCCGTCCTATAAGTTGATTCCGATGTAGATCGAGCTGACAACCCTGACATTCTTATCCTATCTCATAGACCACATAAAAGTAAGTCATACAACATAAACGTACAATCATGGACTAAAATATCTTCTGGCAAAACACCTTGACGCTAGTATCGGGCCATCTCTGTGTCCCATAACGACCATAAGCCATTCATTTTTGCAAACTGTAAAGCTGCATCGGTCACAGAGATGAGAGGTGTGTGTGAGTTTACGATACTAAATTTTGTCCGTGAACCTTTTCTACTCTCATTCCGATCCAATTTTCGTATAATATGCACGGTGCCACATGGCTGAATATCATTCGTAAAATAATCCAATATTTAATACTTAGAATTCGTCATTTTTTTAGATCTCATTTCATATGCAACAATTTGGACTTAAAAAAGTACATAATAAGGAAACGTGTTAAATGATTGTCGTTTGATATTGTGTATCGAGTATTCTTCATCTTGTCAAATTACTTTAGCAGGTACGTCATATACAGCTCTTTTTTTCTAATTAGGAACGGATTCATGACCGAATTATAAGTCGGGCTGATACGTAAAACAATAAAACGAGCTTAATAATTAATAAAATCGGCCAAACAAATAAAACTCTTGTATTTTGACCACCGATTGAAATATCATAACCTACTACAATAAAACAAAATCTTGCTTCATTCTATGCAACATTAATTAAAATTAGTTGATATGACCTATTGAATTATTTACTAATTAATTAATTACCAATCAACATGAATAGTCAAATCCTCAAAAGTAGGGCCTTTAATCTTTGCTATTGGTGGACAAAACCCTAGTTTTATCACTTTCATTAAAGGTTCTATACAAATCTTCTTGAACATCTACACCCCTTATTAATTAATTAATCTAAATCATACAAGACGTGTTTGGATGACATTTTGGTACGTGGAATTCCTCTTAACACACATAATAATTAATTCTTATGCTTCTATAAACTTCCATACATCAACCTTTATCACATGCTCACCACTTTCCCTTTTTTTATTTTTCCATATATAAAAAATGAATTTTTTGGTATATCGGAATTTTGTCGCATATCGGAATATATACTTTTATCTACGAAACATTCATTACATTTAAGTTATATAACAGTGATTGACGTGAGAATGTGTGGTGGAAAAGTGATGAAAAGTTTTTGGTTTGTGTGTAATATTATTTTATTTGAAGAACGTGTGGTTGAAATGAAGAATGAGATCGAATTCGTTTCTCATGAAAAACTTAAAAGTGAATGCTTTTATAACTCGGACAATTGCGTGCTCTGACACGATGCGTACAAATTTAAGATATATAATAAAGCACGTGATAGGTGCTGACAAAAACAAATGTTGTGTTGTTGCATGATATGAAATTGCAATCTCTTTGTGAAGAAAATATATATGAAAAAACAGTGTATATATTCAGTTTTATGCCACGTCTCTTCGTGGTCCTAAATTTTACACCAACCTCCATAATGTTCATTCTCGTAAAGCGTGTTGCGACCTGCTTCGATAACATTGCTTTTCTAAAACGTAGTTTACTTTTGCGAATTAAGATTTTTGCCAATGCATTAGTTTTCACTGAGTAATGCAATTTATCATCACGGTGACGATGTATCATTCATTATCTTTCACATTTCTTTCTCTCCCTCCTTCTCTCGTAAAAATTGAATTATTCATGTTTAGTTAAATATTTAGTTAAATACTATGCATGTTTGGACTACGTTAAAATGAGATTTTGAAGAAAAATGCATTTTGAAATAGTGATTGGTTAAAAAATGAAGAAAAATCCTGATTTTTACATGTAACATTATTTTATGGAAATGTGTGGATGAAAACGAGTTTTGGAAAAATAATTTTTTAAAAAGAATAATGTTATTCATCGCCACTAGTGTTAAGGATCAGTCTAGATGGCAATTACACGACATTAAAATCACAATTAAACCTATAAAGCATTGAATTTTGAAAGTAAATTGAAACATATATCACAATTTAAAACCGCTTTAACGAAATTAATTATCATTGGATAAAAGAGTCACGGCAAAGTGTGATCGAGTCTTAACAATATCTAGAGTTGTTTGTCCATTCAGAAATTTGGTAAGAAGATGATATTACTCTTTAGTTTCAATCTTGCAATAGATAAAGAATAACTCAAGCATCAATATGCTCCGTAGCTTGCTTAAGCCATTCCATCTCAGTTGCATTCAGGTACGGTGCAAGGATTTCCCTGCACTTGGAGTTGTAGTTATTCAACCATTCAATTTCTTCAGCATTGAGAAGGCTCGCGTCAATCAACTTCCTTTGATATGGCGCCTGAAAGTGGAGAAATAGTGTAAAAGCGAATGCACTACTCTACTGAACAAAGCCACAATTTACAACTGAAAGGAATATCGTGGAATGTGGACTCAAATTTTCCTCTTTAGGATTTGAGTGTAAAATCTCACAGCCTTCATTGTACCATTAAAGGGCGAAATATAAGTTTCCTATAGTAGCTTCACACAAAAGCATGCGTACATGCACACCGAAGCAGAAATACAATGGAATGGTTCGTCGTGGTGGTGGTGGTATTAACCGGTTTCAAATATGGTAATGATACTTTGAACTTCTTTTCCTCATGTGGGAGTAAAAAATAATTCCCGTTTATCTACTACTATACAAGGTTATTGTGGATTAATATTGATACACCTACACGATGAGTTGAGCTTAGTAAGGACTTGAAACTGTTCGTGTGAGGACAAGACAAATGTAAGAGCAGCATCTGAAATTCTGTAAACGAAAGTAATAAAATTCACGGGGATAAAGTTGTCGCATGATAAGCATGGGGTGAAATCATTTTACGAATTATTAGTGGTAGTTTGGAGGAAATGGCTCAGCACTGGTTAGAAGGAAAGAACTATCCAATGTGCACGCTAATCAAATGAATGCTGGTACATAAAAAGAAAGATGATGAAGTTGAATACTTACCCATGTTATATGCTCAAATGACAAGTAGCCTTTGTCACCAAAATTGAACTTTGTATCAGCCTCCTTTATTATCAGCACATTTTCCAATCTTATACCAAAGTTCCCATCTTCGTAATAACCAGGTTCTAGAAAATGAAAATTAAATCTCCAGTCAGGGAAAAACAGAAAGAAAAATGGTCAATTGTAACAAATATCAGTAGGATCTTAATACAGCTAGGCTCATAGAGATGAGCACAAGATAAGAGAGTAGAACTTTAAAATGCCAAATGCATATATCACTGGAATTTAGATAACATATTGAGAACCATTTAGATAACATGTCCAAACTTCCAAGCCTAACAATATATTTGCAAGTAAGGTATGACCACTCTCACAGTAGAATAATAGAATTTCATCTCATTTTCTTTCAGATAACTGAAATTTAAAATTTGGTATCTAAAACTAAAGAAGTAGAACAATAGACATACTAATTTGTTCTCTTTTGGCATTGCATAAAAGTTAGAGCATCGTTATCCACAGTTAAAGATATATAGATGACATCCTAACCTTCTATCCAAAAAGCTGCGTCTTGCATGAAATCTTTTATTAATTGCTTCTAATAAAAATGTTAAAACAAAAGGTATAATATGGGTTGGACCCATAGATCAAAGCAGAGTTACAAAATAGGATACATACCATCCGTAACAGTCATTGAAGGTTGTAATGGTACATTCCGAGCAGGTGGTCTGAAACTAATTTGATGCGGTCCTAAAAAAAAAAGCAGAAGTTAGGAAAATTATCAACTGCTACCAGATTCTTTCGACGTTCCATAGGTTAATAATCCCCAGTACCTAATGAAATCTTTAGCAATTAACTCTGTTCCGTTTTCTAAAATAAATAGTTACTAATCTGATAAGGAAAAAATCATTTGTAATGTTAATAGTTAGAAGAGATATTTCAACACACGTTTTCACATTTAGGAAACGTGTTGACCATGTGAACATGAAAATACAGAACAATTTTTTGCACAAGGCAACAATATTCTCATTTTTCTTTGGCAATATTTTTTAGCCTTGATAAATAACTGACTTTTTCATTATAGAGCCCATCAACAAAATAGTTATGGATGCGTTCGTTATTGGATCATATAAGTACAGATTTCAGGACATGGAATAAGTTTATTCTTGCAAAATTAAGATTATTTAGAGATGGTCAGCTTATAGAACATTCTTTGTAAGATGCTCGTGCAGGCAACCATCGTGGTAAATTTTATCAAGGACAAAATATAAATAATAACTAGTAAAGATAAAGTTCTTGTAAAAGTAAGTACAAAAAGTTACTGCAAGCAAATACAAGAAGCTTGAACAGTCAATAGTCAATACTTCCCAAAGATAATTTTGAGAACTAGTTCACGACTTGTTCATTTTACTATGAATTTGGTCTTATTTTTCTATTATGGTATAATCAAATAACATTGTTATGGTGTATATAGACACGATATTTCCTTAAATTTATAAATGTCAACTTGTTGGTTAGAGTGTAAGAAAATATCATAGCGTTTCAAAATTAATAGCTTCTCCATCCCAAATTATCTATTTTTTGCATAGAATCAAAATATAGTTATAAGAAAAAAAAAAAAAAAAAATTGTTCAACAGGACTACTACAAATAAATTTTTCGTCAAATGAAACAGGAGGAAAAAAAATATTATTTTACCTTAAATGAAAAATGTAATTTATCATCCATAACTATTACTTGTGAGAAAATCAATATATAACAAGTATCCCACAGCTTACCTTCGTGAACATTTAGGTAAGACCCAATTCCATGACCAGTACCATGTCTGTAGTCAAGACCATCCTTCCACAAAGGGACCCGTGCAAGAATATCAAGAGCATGCCCTGAAAATAGGAAATTATCCAAATCTTCACCTAGCCCACACTATCAGACAGAATTTCTTTGGTGGGATTGTTCAATTCAAGCATTTCCAGTCCAAAACTCAAAAGTCAATAGGAAATTTTTCAAGACTACAAAACTATATGTATTATCAATAGTTAAATAAAAAATAAATATTTACCGGTGGTTCCATTAGGAAAGCGAGCATTCCCCAATCCAATATGACCTTTGAGAACCTACATGAGAACGAGGGTAGAGTTATGATATATGCTAATACTTGATAACTGAGAAAAGATGAGCATTATCTTTAATTGTGAAAGAGGAAATTTCTTCAAAATTTTTGAGGAAGATCGATGGATTTTGCCCTTTTGAAATAAAATTAAAATTTATAAAGATAGAGAACAATAGGAAACACCTACAGGTGAAAGAAAACTGGCTACCAACAAATATTGGAACAAAAGAGCAACACCTTTTCTCAGAACTGGGCAGTAACAGATTCAAGTGTGAAATGGTAATCTATGCAAAGAATTTATCCAGCACGTTAAGAAAAAAATAAATGGAAAATATATGCGAATCCTACAATTACAAGGAATATAAATCTCTGATAGGTAGACTCTTAGTCACAATTCGAAGTGTTGGAGAGAGTGAGCTTAACTCCAGGTAGTGAGAGTGGCAAAAATCCAACAGTTAATCTCTGGAGAGCATCTATATTCTAACATTAAACAATTATCTTATGTGTCTTGATATATGCTGATTAGATCTCATGATATTTTTAAATTCAAAATAATTGTTTCATGGTAGTAGGAATAGGGATGGATCAAAAAGTCAGTATAGAGGATCATGTTGTCTTAAAGGTGTATTGTTTTAGGTGTTTAGATTCATCGACAAGGACTGGAAAACAATAAAATGTAAAAGTAATATAAAAGATTGTATTAATCGAAACATTCTTATTAGATTAAAAGGAGAGTTCTACAAAACAATTATTAGATATGCTGCATTTATAGTACTAAATGTGAGCGTGTAAAGGACAAGATGTCAATAAGTACGTAGCAGGAATGAGAATGTTAAGATGGATGTATGGTCGTACTAGAACGGATAATATAAGAAGTGAGAATATACACGTACAGGTGGAGTGGTAATGGTTGAGGATAAATTATAGGAAACACGGCTAAAGTGTTCACTAGAGTGATGAGATCCCAATTAAAAAAAAGTAAGAAGAGGAATAGGTAGACAGAAATTAATATGGTCTCTTGTGGTTGAGAAGATTCTGCTTGCATTAGATTTTTTAAACAGTTATAAAGATGAGCAAAACGGAGTGACTAAGAATATCCACCTTGTCAACCCATTTTATTTTATTTTATTTTTGGAAAAAGGCTTAGTTTATAGATGTTATTCGAAATATTTATTTCACAGCTTTCAATAATGTTATTACTAGTTGCGAGAGGAAACTATTAGGTCTTTCAGTACATAGCTAAAATGCTGTTGTATTCAGATATTTAGAGAGATGTGAACTGGCTTAACCACTAGAATAATTATGCATAAAGTTGCCAGTCTTCAGTTTCATGGGTTCAAATCTACAACGCCCCCTTTCACACATCAATCATATATGATGATGTAAATGAGCGTGCCGTGCCAAATTCACAGCTGTTCTTGTAGCCCAATGCCGTTAGTGATACGCTCTTAGTGAGAAAATTATGTTCCGCTAGATTGCAAGCTTAGCCTGAATTAGGGGCAAATCATCAATTCTCCAATGGGTGCAGGTGCGGTACTCATGGTGTGCAACTTATGTGGCTAAGGGAAGATTTAAAGGATTTCCAAATTTATGCACACTAAGCTATATCAGGAAGAGAAAATGCTAGGTTAATAATTTTCCCAGTCTTCTCAGGGATCCTGATGAGGTTGTTAAACATCATATTGTAGAATGTCTGCCCCGCTTTTCTTCTCGTTCTAGTGAACATCACTGCTTTCTATATTTTCCATCCAAACACATTATTAGAAAAGGATCTGAGAAACTATAAGTACTATTAAACATTGGTGTCACCTTACCCACAGTATACATGGATCTAATCATCTAAACTTACTCCCCCTTTGGTTTAATTTAGGTGACTTGATAGAAAACTGATTTGAACACTTCTAATATCAAGTAAGATGTCAGTAGAATAAAAAACTTGATTTTTACTACAGCTGACCAGGTTCATTGATAATTGAGAACATATTTATCACGTTTCATATCCGATTACTGTGTCCCAATGATAGAGGACTAATTTAACATTTAATTTTCAACCAAAAATACTTTCAAAGCAATAATCACTCTCGATTTATTTGAACTTTCAGCAGAACAGTGAACGAATAAGAAACTTCACGTTAGTACTACAAGCTGAATGCATTTTGGTATGAAAGGCCTATCAAACGCAACAAATAAGGCTTCAAATTAGTTTGATTCTGATCAGAACCATTGGCAGGCATTGGGAGCGCTAAAGAAGTACAATCAGGTCAAGACCTTAAATAATTTTCTTCATTCCGGTGACCTAATGATTAATGTTAATCATTTCTAAACTTGATCGGTATGTTGAAGATTTTTTCTCCAATTTTCTTTATGTGAAATACCTAGAAATCGCCTGATCAAAATATCAGACTAATAAAGAAATCTACATTTGAAAGGCACAAGGTTGAGAGACTCAAGCTTCAGTTGTTAATAAGTCTGGAAGATAGTTCTTTGAAGATTGTTGCATCTTATGTGTGATGCTCAGAAAAGGCCAGCCAGTAATAATTTTTCCTTGCCCACTTCCCCCCTCTGAAAGAACTTGTATTCTAGACTTCAAGCAATCTGCTTGCTTTATAATTTTTCCTTGCCCACTTCCCCCCCTGAATAAATCTTTTGAGGTCAAAAATTTTCATACTCTATTTGCTTTATAATTCTCTCACTTTCCATTAAAAATTACTAATTTCAACACTTCATATAATTACTTAGTGCGCACTTTCAGTACCCTGCACAGTTTCTCTCCCCACCCCTGCAAACCATTAGAGGTCATACTAAAAATCTCACTAGCCTTAAAAGTTCAACTTAACCTAAGAGAAAACTTCAATTGCGCATAACACAAGAAACAATCAAAAACAAAAGAAGTAGTACATACCGCAGTATAACATGCTTTCTCATGAGATGTAGGTTTTCCAAAATGAACTGTCCGGGTTATATCAGTTGTTCCATCTAGATACTTCAGAGACACCAACAACGTTAACTTTAGAAATAAATATACTGAAGTAAGGTAGAATGGAAGTGAAGAAAATAAAGAAGAAACTGAACAATTAATCAATTAAATGACCGTGAATGTGAAAACTGCAAATAAGTTGACACACCTGAGCTCCTGAATCGAATAGGTACATGCTATTTGGATCAAGTTCAGCACATGATTCCACCGTTGGACAATAATGGATTATTGCCCCATTTGGACCAACTGATGAAATTGTTGGAAAACTTAACCCCCTAAAATGCTGTTTATAAAAAATAGTGTAGCATTAGAAAACAAATAACTGCGGACGTACTTAATATTTTACTACTCAACTAGCTCAGGTTTGCACCTAAAATTTGTCTTTTGCAAATATCCACGAGACTTCCAATACAGTCTCAACATGAAGTAGGAAAGTAGAATGTAAAACCATGCCAAGGTCACCAAGCTTGGACTCTTTTCAACTTCTTAAGGGTACAAGAATTTAAAGCGCTTGAGTGATGTAGCATTAGTAAACTTCAAATGAATTACTAGCTAAAGTTACACAGGGTTTGGGGTTAGTGTGAACAGACAGTATTTAGTTTTGGGGTTGATTGTCCATTAAGGACTTCATTTTCATTCCAAGATTGAAAATGAGACATTAGCAACACGACTGCCAGAAAATTAGACAGAATAATTACGCTTGACAAAGCTTCTCTAGGGATAGAAAATCACTAAAAGACACCCAAGACTAGAGCATGACATGTAAGAAGCAATGGGTTTGACCATATCTCTAGGCTACAATTGAATATAGATATGACTTCATCACTTTCTTTATTTCCTTTTTTTTTTTTTTGGCTAGAAAAGTAAAGCCAATACCTGTTTAGATGCACGGAACTCCTCTAGCTTGTCACTTACAGACACTTCAGTCAGTTTCACGGATTTCCTATCATTACCATTAACCAGCAACATGTTGGAGTACAATAGTTTAAACAAGAAAGCAATGACCATCAAGTCTAAAGACACAATTTCAAAACCTAGTTCCATTCAGTGAGCTACAATCATCAAATATTTTTTTTTTCTCTATATCAATCTCAAGCAAAACTGAAGACTTCTATGTAGTACTTTATTCATCAAATTAGATATTCAAGTTTGAAGTCAGTAGAAGAGAAAATACACACACACACGTAAATATATTTACATACGTACATATACGTACACATGTATGTTTATGTATGTACATATATATATATATATATATACATATGTATGTTTATGTACGTATATATATATGCAACACATGTGGCCTTGAAGCTCCCTCTTAAAGAACGTAGAATAAGGATAAGACAGGCCGTGTAATAGAACTTTGCAATATAACATTTAGAAGTGCTTAGTTTAGGAAAGAACTTTTGAATCTTTTACTTCAAGACAGAGGGAATGCACAAGAAGAACAAGATAAACCTCCCAATCGCAATGCACTATATTTCCATTCTATTTAATATTTTACAGCAACAATGCATTGCATTGTCAAGTGAGTATTTCTAGAAAAAAGCCAACTGGACAGTTTTAAACAAGACAACTTCAAGAAAGAGACAACAGTCAGTATTCATAGCTATTCAGTAAAAGTCCGAGCTAAAAAATCCTGGTTATTGGAATGGTTCAAGTCTAAAAGGCAGGAGTCCAGTTATTCATGAATAAATCAATCTTAACAATTTGATAATTGGGAAAAGTAATTATCTGCGCACCATTTCCAGAGCTCTGACGCTATTAATGGCCTAATTTCAGAGTTCAGACTAGACAAAAATGTTTGGCATAAACTTAACGCTTGAAATTATTGGTCAGTAATCTGCACAAATAATTGTACCAAACTTACGGTTGGTCATTCTTCTTGACACTGTCACCCTCAATAAAATATCCAGAAGCCCCATAAAATTCCTGCATCTGGGGAAAGAGCAAACTACTGCATCAAATGCCATTCCCAGATATGGAAATGTAACAAAAACCGTGATGAATTCTTATATTTAACAACAATTGTATGTTTAAGTCTTGCACTCGCATATATAATTGTAGAATTTTCAAGATAACCCATTGTATAAATGGCTTTAAGTAAAATAAAGACAGGGTGCTTCTGCAACAAAAGAAAAAATAATTTAGTAATGTGCATAGCTCTTGAAAGTCAAGGAGACAGGGAGGATAATGCATATGAACGATACTGAATGAAAATGATATTTTGCCCACAACTCCAGAAAATAATTGATAGAAATAAGATTCTACAAAAGAAAAGGATATATCCTTCAGGAGTTTATTATAATAAGTTTTGTAGCCTGAAGATTAGCAAACAAAAATTCTTATCTATCAAATAACTCACATCACAAGATGTTGAGATTTTTCATTCATATTTCATGCAGAGTGGGCAGGACATTGTTACATCTTTAATTAGATTTTTGCATTTTCATTATTTCAACTGTTTTATTACATCTTTAATTAGATTTTTGCATTTTCATTTTATTCTTTGGATGACTTTTTCTACATATTTATGGGCTTTATGCTCGTAGACTCTTAAGAGGGTTAAACTCCAAGGTAAAAGTTTTGATGTGGATTTGGAGTTGCTTCTGCTGTCAGAATACATCTTATTTAGGCTACATAATCATGTCATAATATTTTGTTGCTTATAGAATATTCTTTTATATGTGAATGTTATTAATGATGTTACTTAACCACCAGTGCCAAATTTTACAACTCTTAATCTGTTTAAGTAGTAAATTGATTCTTCACGTTGTTCCCAATTTTGGAACTATGCCTTTTGCTCTAGAGACTTAAGAGATCAGTCAAAGAAAAATGAACCATTACACTGACGCTCGTGTTAACCTTGATTTTGGTTCCATAAGATCAGAATTTATTATATCCAAATTTCTTGCACATTTATATATACCTGCTTGTCCAGCCAAATAAGATACTGCACAACAGCTGCACCGTCCCGAATGTGTGCATTCTTCAATCCATCCATCTCAATAGGATTCTGAAAATAATAAGCCAGCCACTCAATAAGAACAAAGTTACTCTAAAATAATTAAAGCGAACCTTGTAATAATGCATTGAATACTTTATGAGATGGTTTCTCTGTACGTCTGACCCTCTATTTCAGTCACATACGACAAATCAATTACAATAACAAGAAATAATTGTAGATAGGCCAGCCTGCACCACACATATGCACATAGGAAAAAAAATAACAAGAATTAATGATGGCTCCAAAAAGAAAATTACAGAAAACTCCAAATGGACTATGAAGAATGAAAAAAGTACTAAGGTCTGTTGGCATATTGCATGTTTCCTGTCAGAATTTAACTATTTACTGCTGAGACATCTTCCATACCCTGGTCATAATGTGGGAGCCATGGTTTCTTCACCAAAGTTCTAAGAGCAATGCAATGCCATGAAAGCAAACAATATATGTTCCCTCATTTACTTAACATGCTATTATCTTCTCTTCTTTCATAAATTCCATTAGAAAAATGAGGAAAAAAGGTCAATTATGATCCACCACAAAATCCGATGTAAATGCATCCTGATGCTCCACATTTTCCTTTTCATGTTAAGAAAATCTAACCATATTTTTAAAGAACTTAATAAATGTACAGACATGTTTTTCTTCAGGACAAACACAACTAGATATTTGGGGTGCCTAAGATAGAATCAGGAAAACTATGTGACGAATAAGATTATAAAATAATGTAATTAACTTCAATAATTTGAAAAGCACTAATGAAAAAAGTAAGGATAATTTGTACTTAAAAGTGTGATTATTTTGTATCTATTGGTTATCTTGAATCTCTATATTTTTTAAGTAAATTAAATGCATGTGCACAATAAATATTGAGTAAAGAGTTGCAATTTTATTTTTGACCACGATGATACTTTTATTTAGAGAATACATAGACCAATTGCAATTCTTGAAAAGAAATGAATATGTTGTTTGGATGTCATGTTACTAGTTATTAAAAGTGCTGAATGAAAAAAAAAATATTTCGAACGGTAGACTCTCGGCATGCTATTGGAAGATGTGTCAGGTAAGATATGTGGATGTGACTTTTATTAGGTAAGTGATACACAGTAAGAGCAACTTGAATCCAGCTTCAATTATTATATTTACGCACACGCATTTACAAGGAATTCTCACATATTAAGTTCTCGAAATAATATTCCCAAGAAACTCAGTCAATTGATTAATGAAACTACCTTCAACCCTGATTCAATCACCTAACTACTTGAAAAAGAAACAGAAAAATAAAATGGCAAATTCCTATTATAGGTGAGAGGTGTTTTAAGATAGAATGCACTACCTTTAGGGCTTTGGCAAGGCCTAAAGGTGATGAACGCTTGAGAACCTTATCCACATTCAGTTTTGAATACAAAGCAAAGCAGCATGTACCATCAACCCATACAAGGTTATTACTACTCTCTTTTTCCACATTATCATTCCCAGCCTCATGAGAACTGCAGTCTATTTTCTTTGGAACATCGTGTTCAGCTTTTATGGCTGAACTGGAAGGAGTGAGCTGGTCAGATGCAAGTAAAACCACATCCGAACTCATGGCACTGTAATCCCGCACTTCAATTCCATTTTTCAACATGTAAGAGCTTGTCTGCAGATCATATGTATTTGGGATTAAAAAGTCAACATGTACAAAAAGAACTTTTTTGCTTGAACTATTCATAAAATAAACCTCCAAAGATATCTTTCTCTTGTCCACGTAAAAGAAAGCTGAAGCTAGCGTTACTATAGCATACGCATGAACAACGGGGCAGTAGGAAACATCAGTTCCACGAATATTATACAACCAAGCAACCTGAAATGTTAATAATGGTAAATTAGCAAAGAAACTTAAAAGGATTTGGGTCTTAACTTGACACAAGGGTTAACAAGGCAGGAGCATGATAATAAACTCCTGTTATCATAGACTTGCCTCATCAAGAGCGCTTATTATGATAGCACGAGCTTTTTCCTGAACAAGCTTTTCCCTCAAATCCTTCAACTTTTCTTGAACGGAACGACCAGAAAATTCTAGTGGATGAACAATAACAGGATTAATTTCCAGTGGAGGTCTACTTTTCCAAACTTCATCAACCAAGTTTGAGGATGTCTGGACCAACTTTTGTTGTTTCTTAGCGAAAGCATGCTCCCATCTCTGTGCAGTGTCAACTGATACACACCAGGGATCAACACCAATAGCTGCATCTTTTGGTAGATTCTAGTATAGAAAATAAAAAACTTGGGTTGAAATTGTAAGCTAAACTATTGAGTCTTGAGACGAGCCCATAAATAGCAGAAACTAGATTACACAAAAACTGTGAAGTGAACTCACATCTGCCATCCATATATCAACAGCTGGGTCTTCCCCCATGCGCATTAGCTTCCACTGTTCACTAAGCTGCTGTGATGCCTGCAAAAAGTACCTTCCATCTGTCCACAATAAGGCTTCATTCGCTGTTATAAGTGCCAAGCCTACAAGAAATCCAAATTTTGAGACTTAGTTAAAATCAACTCAATAAAAACGAACACAGGGATAAAAAGGCACACCAGAACACATTGTGCATTTGATAATTTCTATCGGCAAGTACTGCAGTCATTAATGTGCCAAAACTGCACTTCATTTTGGTCATATCCAAGGATATGCCAAGAGATTTAGCACAAAGATAATCATTTGATGATATCATTGCGAAAGCTCAGACAATCTTCTCAAAGTTGTTGCAGTATAGCTCAGAACTAAATTTATCCACTCAATGATGTCCGTGATAACAAAATCTTCTAGTCGATAAATTTCACAACCCCACTGGGAGGTCGCTAGATTAATAAAAACGATGATTTCTTAGCTTATGTGAATGATTAATGTTCTAAAAATCAATTCTTTCTCAACTTTGGTTATCGGTCCATATCAAAAGTAAACAGACTTGATGCTGCAAAAACTGATTCGCTTTTTACCAAAGTAGAAAAACCAAACTTTCACACTGTCATCGAATGGTATGAAAAATAAATTAATAAAATAGAAACAAACCCGCACTGCCGGTGAATCCAGATACAAATTCACGCCTTTTGTCCCGCTCAGATACATACTCACTCTGCCACATCAAACCCCATTATATAAATTAACAAAAAGACTCAAACGCCAGTCGTCCAATCAATCACATACACAGATAGAGAGAGAGAAGGTTTTAAAAACTCAATTAATAAATACAATAGTAAAACCGAAGCATCTTCATTACTGTAAATATCTACAGAACCATATACAGGAGACGGACCTGATGATAATCTTCAGACGGAACGACAAGAGCATCGAGTTTAGGAGAGTGAGAGGCCATTAGAGACCTTAGAGCAACCAGTGTTCCTTCAGCCATCCTGTCTCTCTCCCTCTAATTGAAATTAGCGTCTTAAATGGGAATTTCTGATTTTATAGAGTGACAGATCTTTCTTCTACACAACCTTTTATAATAAAAAAATTGAAGGGATTAATAGCAGACCTCCCCCAAAAATTTTTAATTGCGATAAATTTCTCAATCTTCTATTAAAAATTGCAGAAAATCTTCTGTTGAAATTTTTTTGTACGAAAAATCCTTCGTTACATTAGGATCGGTCAGATTTGCCATTAAAAACAGTAAAAAATACTAAAATTAAAAATAAATAATTACAATTTCAATACCCAAACATTTTTTTACAAATAAAATCCATATTTTTTACATGTGCTACTTACCATCCCAAATCTTTAAAACTTTGTTTTCCACCCCTTCCCACTTTTATGTATTTTATTCTTCCCAATGCCAAAGATGAACTTCCAATTTTAGTAGAAAAAATTGGCTCCAAATCGGGATTCTTAGAGAATCACCTCCTCGTATGAACAAGAGGAAGTAGGTGCATTTCGTATTCCAAAATTCAAGATTTCTTTTGGGCAGATTTATAATCCCCCCTCTGGTTAATTAAAGCATCCAATCATGCACACTATCAACTCGCATCCCACCGTAGGCATCAAATCCGCTGAAAACAACCACAATTCCAAGTCAAAACAACGAACTGGCGAACACTTTTCTTGTCAACAACCCTACTTTCGGTGAAACCCATAGTCGTGCACCACCGATGGTTAGCCCTCATCTAGATGACCCTAAACAAGGCCTACAAACAATCCAAAAAAGTCTTCATTCGATGTGTTGTTATTCGAAATTTTTCAACAGTCACAACTCATTTTTTGCCGAACGTCTCCTTCAATTCATGCCTCATGCAACATCCAATCCCCAAATTGGCATCAATCAAACGTCCAAACGACCATGGGTTTTGAATGAGCTAATTATCCCCCACTATTCCAAGTTTTGGTTCAAAACTTGCCCTGAACGCTACACATAACAACTATGTTCTATCCAAAATTGATGGGTCCCAAGTGCTTCAATTTATAAATTCATTATGGGGAAATGCATAATCAGGGCCAAACAAATATGGGCATGCAAACAATTGATCTAATCCAACCCTTAAATTCATGCGCAGCTTGCAAGAACATAGAGACTATTATATCTCAATTAATTGAATGGACGATGTGAGATGGGTGGTCGTTGTTTGTCGCCGACGGTGGTGGGTTTAAATGAGAGAACCTTTTATTTTTTGGTTATTTTATTTTTAGGAAAGATGATAATGTGAAGTGGAGTCGGGTGAAAAATAAAGTTTTAAAGATTTTGGATGATAGGTGATTTAAAACTTTTGATTTAATTTGTTAAAAAAAAAAAGTTTTGGTCCTTAAATTGCAATTATCTTTTTTTTTTTTTTTAATTTTGGCATTTTTTACATTTTTAATAAGAAATGTGAGGGTTTTATGCACAAAATGTTTCAAACATGCAGGGGCGGAGCTAGGGGGGTCCTGGGGGGACCCGAACCCCCCCCCCCCCCACCATTTTTGACATTTTTTTTTTTAATTTTTTTTTTGGTTCTTTTTGTATTTACCATTACCATTTTGTCCTCAAATTGAATAAAAATTTTAAATCTTACCAATTTCATTTTTCGTTTCAATTTTCAAATTATAAGAACTCGAAAGAAACATTTGTAATAAGGTATAATTTTGCTAAATTAAATATTGATACTTTCTTTTATTTTTTTTTGTTTTTATGTTAATAAGGTATCCAAAAAAAATAAAAAAATAAATTCGGGCACGCCGCCCCCGAACCCCCGTGGCTCCCCACCCCTTCATCTCTATATCTTTAATTCTAGGACCCCCCAACTTCAAGCGGCTGGCTCCGCCCCTGCAAACATGGGGATTTTCTACAATTTTCAATAGATAAGGAGTATACTGCAGCTGAAAACGTTCTTAGGAAGATCTTCTGCTATTAATCCTAAATTAAAGTAATTGTGATTAAGTGGTAACTCTTCTATGTGATTTATTCATCGGGTGGAAAAGACTTTCTCCTGTGGAATGCGACTTATTTATGTCAAAAAGTTTATATTTTGTTATCTTAACACCATTTTTTAAAAATGTCAGGAATCCGAATAAAAATCGGAAGTTACGGTGATAAGTAGATATTCAATTTTGTTGTGGTAATTTTAATTAAAGACGAGGTATGGAAAAGTTTTGAATCTTTGAAATTAAATATTAAAGGTATCGATTCTTGTAAATTTTTTTAAAAAAAATCTTTTCAGATAGAGTTTGTGATCAACTTGGTAAGAATGTTAATGAATATAATTTAATCTCTATCATTTAATCGCAGTTATCTTTTGTCAATATAAAATGGAGAGAATTAATTCTAAGTTTCTAATGCAGAATAATAATTATGCCTTATTCTTGGAATGGTTTGTGATGAATATGATGACACTTGAAGCAATAAAAAAAATATGAACCGTTAGATTTTGATACTCAATAAATTCGGGCGATGATTTAAAATAGTTGACGGAATTTTATCGACACTATAGACTTGGCTCGACTCGAATACTACCGACACTTTTGGAAGGCCCAAGTCGGAGGTGGATTGATGGTTTTGATTAGTATGGGGTTTTGGTTTATTGTTAGGCTCATTTATGGGTATTGAATTGACCCATGTCTTTTAGCCCAATATATGTGACCTAATCCATTATACATATATCCAACTCTCCTAATTCTAGCAGTGTGGTGCAAGTGTGAGAAGAAAAGAGAGCAGCCGATTTCTTGGTGACTTGGTGGAGCCATTGTTTCCCTTTTTCTTCTTCCTTCCTTTGAGGTTAATTGCATCCACCATACTCGATCCTTTGTGGGTCAAAAGAAGAGTGTATCTTGGAGCAACTAAGTGGTGGAAGTGTTTGGGTCGAGCTTGAAGTCGTGTGGTGTTCGATTGTGTTTTTCTGAACCCGTTTTTGGTGTGATTGAAGCCACAAAATCTCACATGAACACTCAAATATTTATAGAATTTCATATGGGAAAAAAGAGCACATCTTCAATGTATTTTATGAATTGTAATTAGAGGATAAATAGATAAAAAGACTTTTAATCTACATGATATTTATTTCTAATGAATAGAAGATAAAATCCAAATTTATCTCCAACGAAAATCGTCAATAACTCAGATTCAATATGAGAGAAAAATAAAATAAACCAGAAAGAGAAAAACTATGAAAGAAAGAGAGATAGAACGTTTAAATTTCGTTATGTCAATCTTAACA
The DNA here is from genome assembly GCA_019097785.1 of Fraxinus excelsior. Classification (NCBI taxonomy): domain Eukaryota; kingdom Viridiplantae; phylum Streptophyta; class Magnoliopsida; order Lamiales; family Oleaceae; genus Fraxinus; species Fraxinus excelsior. Next base: position 6,709,883 of record CM032623.1, on the reverse strand, counting down.
CATCACCTACATCTAGACGGATTGCTAGATATTATTTATTTTTTACAATCACGACACCTTGATGGAGTCCCAATCGAATTGAAGATTAATTTTTTAATCACGGTTATTTTAATTTACGTGGCACAAATTTTAAGCAATTCGCGATTACATTAGAGATGCTTTAACGATAAGTATAAACCATCATATATAGAGATACAAGATTGTGTTCTAATGATATGCCAATGCATAAATATAAGTACAATTGTATTTTTATTTAGTAACAGTCTCAGTAATTGATAAAAATATATCACTCATTTTGTTCAACACCGTGTCAATATATACAATTACGGTTATATTTATATAAAAATATTATCGATAACATGTTGGACTCAAAAACGTCGTATTCAAATCTTAACCCAAACGTGCTTCAGATTTAAAAGTTTTTTTTTTTATACAAAAATGTCAGTGATAATTTTTTTTAATATTATAAAAACAATTTAATTTAAATAAAAAAATCAGAAAAATGGAGGCAACATTGGGGCCATTCCGTGCGGTTTCTCTCCATACCCATCTCTCTCTCACATCATCTTCCACTCTCCTCCCCACCGGAACTGAAGCCACCATGAAGTGACCATTGCCCACGCACGATGAGCTATACATAGCAGCGCCGTCGGAAGCCACAACAGCATCATCTCCTCGTACCTCTGGCGACGACGGTGCTGCTATTCGCGGTGATGCTGCAGGACTGCCGCGGGACGCTATGCTCTTTGTGCGGTGCCTCACGCACAGAGTCGCGCAAAGCCGTCGAGCCGGAGTTTACTGCAACAAAGGTAAGGCTGCTACTCCCGGAGTTTACTGCAACAAGCGGCCGATGGTGGCAGCCCCGACGTGATTGCCGTCGCGCAAGGATTGTAGGTCTTACAAAATTTGCAAGTAAATGCTTCAGCTCACACGCAGTTCCAAGAAAAGGCAAAAAAGGTAAGTCGTAGAGTGAGGAAAGTAAGGAAAACAGTCAATCGAAAAGTTAAGTAAAACTTTGAAAACGTTAAATAAAGTAAGTAAAGGAGTTCAGTAAGAGCAAAAGATAACAGTATTACTAAGTAGAAGAGTCAAGTTCAAGTAAGTTAGCAACGTCAAAAAGTGAGTATAGTGTAGCACAAAGTCCGGCGAAGTGGAGAGAGACCCAGTCCCGACTAGAAGTCTGAAGTAGCAGACAGCAAGTCAGTTTCAGTAGCACCACTGCCACCAAGTACAGTATAGCACAACCTGTCTTCTTTGTAGTCGCTTGAAAAGATTTGGCATGTGATGTTGTTGTTTATGGAGAAGGTTTTGAATTATTGACGGGACTTGATTGAGTGCGAAAGCAACATGGAAAATTAAGATGTTCCAGTGTTGTTGTCAATATCAAGTGTTGGAAATGCAGCACACACTGCTGCAATGTATGGATAATTGTATTTATGATTCTTAAATCGTCAAATTTTGTGGTAATTGAAATCGATTGTGATTAATTTTGTTCACTATGTACTTTTGTTGCTGAGATTTTAATTCTTATCTTGTAAATATGTTAGGGGTTTGAGTAAAAAACAAAAAACTATTTTTTTTTTTTTTTTTTTTTTATTATTTTATTATGAAAACAATACAAATGATGGTAATTATCAGTGTTGATTGTTAACTTCTCTGTTTCCACGGCTTCGTCGCCACATCAAAGTCCAGACATTATGGTTGACGGAATTATATGATTGATGAAGTGATGATGATGATGTTTGATGATGTGCAGATTTTTGTCTAAAATGACCCTGCTCTTTTTCAAGAATATTTTGTTCTTCTGATGATGGTCATTGATTAATGTAATATAGTGCATTTTCCAACATTTGGGTTTAATTGTGACGAGTGTGAATTGGATATGATCAAGTTTGGGTTAATGTGACTTGATCATATTTAAGTCAAAATGCGGTCACAATCGATCAAAATTAGCACAAAATTGGTCAACAACTAGTCACCTTGAACGCAAATTTGTCACAGTTAGTCCACATGAAATACACACTGGTCAAAATTAGTCACATACAGTCACACTAAACACAAATTTTTCCCTGGTAATTTTCTACGAGCTAGAGGTAGGGATGTGGTTGGGTGTGGTAGGTGGATCCATGAGTTGGGGGTGTGACTTTGACAATTTTTTAATTTTTGGAATTTTTTGAGTCATCGGAGCGGTCGCCGAAAAATAATCGCTTAGAGGTCATCGCCGGATAGGAGCGGTCGCCGGAGCTTGGCCGTCTCCGGTGGAGAGGTGGAGAGAAGGTGGTGTAGTAGAGTGATAGGATGTTGTAGGTGAGGTGGCAATGAGTATAAATAATATTATATATATTATGTTATATTTTAATATTTTAATAATTTATTTATAAAAAAAAAAATTTTGAAATTTTTAATGAGATTTGTTATTTATGAAATGTAATCTTTAAAATTAGGAGTCATGTATTGTTCCCTAAAAAATTATCGATAACATGTTGGACTCAAAAACGTCGTATTCAAATCTTAACCCAAACGTGCAAATCGGGTTCTTGTTGTTATTCAATATGAAGCAAAAATTTAAAATAAGTCCGAATTGTGGTTTTCTACGGTCAATCATTCAAGGAAAAGGGCAATAAATTTCTTCATCCTATTTATAGCGAGAGAATAAAATTGAAAGTTAGTTTCCAACCAAAATCAACACAAAATTAAAAAATTTTTTTTTTTCTGGTTGGTAGGGATTAAAATCTATTTAAAAAGAAAAATATGACCGTTATTGGGTCTCACTCATCTAATAAAAGTCAACAATAACGGTTAGTTTTTCAATTTTAATCTGATTTTAATCATTACCGAACGAGCCCACAGTCTATTTCTCAAACAAGAAGCATAACTTTGCTTTTTTGCTTTTGCTTTTGCTTTCGGTTTTTACTTTTAAGAATATGCAATTAAAAAAAAATTTAATGGGAAAGTTATTTAAATTTTTTTTTTAAAACTATTTTCTAAGAGAAATTTTTATTCCGAAAGTATTTTAAGAAGAAGGGACATTTGATCAACTTATCTTAGAAGATCTTCTAACTAGAAGGAGTGGATTCATAAAATTAGCCAAACGAATTCAAAAACAATTTTTAGATCTCAAAAACTCATTTCGTCTTCAAACGTACGCGTTAAGATGGAGATAACTAAATGAAAGATTAGTTAATTAAAAATGAAAATAAGGGTAAATTGCATCTTAACCTTTTTAGTCTTTTGTACATTCATCGCTAATGGTGTCAAATCGAACGGGCCTAACATGGCCCACTTTCAACCTACCCAATAAACACGTTGATTCACGGGTCAATAAATGTAAAATTCGGTCATGGCTGGTTAACACGATCGAGCTTGACGATTTCAAGAAAGATATTGTCCAGGGCTAATCATTTTAGCACAACCACAAATAAAGACTCAAATTAAGCCTCTATTTAATAGAAACTAAAAATCTAGACTTTTATCAAAATCAAAAATCAATTAAATAAATTTTAAAACATTTTTTTTTTTTTTTTTAAATTCTCAACCATAAGTTTCATTAATTTTTATTAAAATCTGCTAAAAATCAAATTTTTAATTTTCACCCAAAAATGGCTAAATATAAAATTAAGCAAAAGGGCTAATTTCACCAATTCGTAAAAGCGATAGGGTCCTTTAAAAAAAAGGGTGTTTAGAGCTAAAAGGGAAATATTTTGTAAAGTTGGGGTCTAACTTTTTGGTCATTTTTTTTCTCTTAAACCCCCACCCCCCGGCAGGGGCGGAGGCAGGGGGTCCTGGGGGACCCGAGAGACCCACCCCCCCCCCCCAAAAAAAAAAAAAAATCTTGACAATTTTTTTTTTATTACCATTTTTGTATGGTGTATTAGTGTTAAAAGTAATTATCGGATATGTTCTCAAAATATGGTTTTGAAAATGGATGATAACATTGGATGAGAACGATGACATTTGAAATTAAAAAACTTCAACCAATATGTTTTAATTTAAGAAATTATAGAGAAAAAAAATATTTATTTATGAATCCTAATAGTCGAAAATATCAGCTAGTTCTCAAGTCTAACAGTTCCACTACGAGTTACTAATATTAAAACGTAATGGACCTCCTATAAAAGTATCTTTAATTTTTCTCTCAGTTTCACTTTCTATTTAGGGTAATAGATCTCCAAAGTCCAAAGAACAAGTAAACTCAACTAAGTATAAGGACGAAGTTTATTTCTTCTAAGTTTTCACATCATGATCTTTAACACCAGCTAAAGTTATACAATGAAAAACACATCTTTAAAAAAAATGAGCATTGTAAAACCACAATTATTTACTTAAGTAACTGCTATGAAACATAGAAAATGCATTATAAGTGCAAGGCAACAAGGAAGAAACCCGAAAAATTTCGGGGGGTTAGGCCCCCACCCTTCAACTCTGGGACCCCCTATTTCAAGAGGCGGGCTCCGCCCCTGCCCCGGTCACCACTCACCACAAAATACTTTCATTGTACTGACTAAACAAGAAGAAAAAATTTCTAAACACGTATTTTTTCACGAAATAAGTTGGAAAATGTTTTAGGCTCAAAGATGCTAAGACTAGGAATTCTTTGTTACGAGGGCTATCTCAATTATATTTTGTTTGTTTCTTTTAGACCATATTCAAGAGATATTCTCTCCCTTTTTTCTTTTTTTTTTTCAAAGAGCATATTCTACAATTTAGAGAGAAACTTTCTAAGTATTTCAAAAAAACTCTTTATCACTTAATTTTACTACTCTTTCAAAGTATTTCTTATTTTTCCCTATCCTTTATTTTCATTAACTTCCAAATCTTTTATTCCTTCAAAACTCATTTTCAAAAAAAAAAATTTGAAATACTTTGAATGCATTTTATTATATGGTTTAGCTCTCCAAATCACTCACTAAATTAAAAGGAGTAATGTTATTTATAGTGAAAACAATCGATAGTCGCCTAACGTGACATACAAATATTATTTTTTATTACCGCATATATCAAATAACAAATTGTGTATATCATATAGAGCGACTACCGATTATTTTCAAATGAAGAAATTATTCAAATTAAACAAAAAAATATTACATTTAAAGTAGCTATTGAAACATAATTTTAAGGGCTGATTTTAAATATAGAGCAATTTTATGTTTCAAAAGTCTCTTAAAGATTTTTTTTTTCAATTGAAAAGTTATGCAGATGAATTTCTTTTTCCATGTAAACTACTCTATAGGAATTTACGGGACAATTTGAGTGGTGGTTCCAAACATTTAAAAAAGTAACAAGTTTCATCCAAACATTTGATCTTTAAAACGTTAATCTAAAATTTCAACGGGGTGCCCAGTGAAGGACATTTTGAAACGATTTCATCAAAAAATTCGGTAGTTGCGCAACAAAAGTCAAAAACATTTTGATTATATTTGATCACAATTTTTTTTAATAACAAAAAGGGAAAAGTACGAGTTTTTACTAAATACTAGGTGGCGCCTCGTGCGATGCAAGAGTTGTACTATTATATGTTTATTAGCAGTGTATATAAATCTAACAAGTAAAATAAAAACCCTCAAATATATATTGATGATCAAGATGAAGACAGGATTAGGAGATACAATAAAGAGCTGAAAATATCAGAACTACATGAGAACTGAACAATTTCATTCGCATAAGAATTTCTGACAGTTCCACCATATCCAGTGACTAAATCACGAATGAAAAACATGAGACTATGAGTTATATGTCCCAGAAACATCAGCATGCCCGCTAAGAAAACATACAATACAGTGTATACAGTTCAAGCTCATCTTCATCATGGGACCAAAAGCTGAACATTAGGAGTAAAAGTCCTTATATATCGTATCCTAGACAATATTATACTCTCTTACTTCTAAACAAAATCTGAAAAAGGTAAGAGTATTGGGTGTATTTATGAGTATCTCCAAAATTACGTAACGAAATTAATGTTTCACTTCCAATGAGCATTAATCGAATTTCTGAAGATGTAGTAAGTGAAAAGAAACAAAAGCAAACAGAACTTATTTAGGGTTCAGGTCCCTCCCCCGCCGTCAATCATCATCAGAAAGTCCGACCTTTAACCGTTTTACACAATTCTATATATTAACCCTTATTGATCGGACAACGCTTTTAATTTCCCTTCTTCACAACGAAATAACTATATTTTAACCTTGAAAATACGCTAATCATTTGAAAGAGGCCTCAGAATACGAGAACATAACACGAGTATTATCAACACGAAAATCTATCAATTTTCTTCCAATGGAGATCTCTATCAAGACTTTTTTATGCTACATGATCCATGAAAAAATAAGTAACTAAATGCCCAACTTTTCATTAAACTACACGTTGACGATTTAAGGATGGAACACTAAATGTCAATGCTCAGTTAATTACAAATAAACATCAAAACTGAGTTAACGTGCTAAATAACAAGTTAGTTGAACCATATTAATTAAAATTCATACAACTTTGATGTTTAGAAACAAGATGCAGTAAAGGAACTTGCCTTTGTGGGGTCAATTATGCCAGCGGCCATTAGATCCTCGTATGTTCCAGTTGCGGCATTGTAACCATACTTAGGATTATCATTGGCCAACACCTAAACAAAGAATCTCATGTCAATTGAACACAATTCAGATACAAGCTCTAGAACGATTAATTTTGAACATGGCACGAAAACAGTTGAGTCAAGCCTCACCTTCTCTATCACAACACTTCCATTTACCCCAGGATTTTTGGCTATTAACTTCAATGGATAACTCAATGCTCTCTTAACAATATCTGCTCCAATCTGCCGCCATTCCAATTAATCCTTGTTTATCAATCATACAAAACCCAGTATCACATCTCCCTTGAGTAAATTATTAGCACAAAATTAGAAAAAAGAAAAAAAAAAGGCAGAGAAACAAAGTAATTAGCCTCCGCGCGCGGAGTCCCAAACCTCCGCACGCGGAGGATCTGGGCCTCCGCATGCGGAGGCTTGGAACCTCCGCCGAAGCCTCCGCACGCGGAGGCCCAGATCCTCCGCGTGAGGAGGTTTGGAACCTCCGCACGCGGAGGCTGTAAAAAATTATTTTTTTTTAATTTCCTCTTCAAACCTCTGCACGCGCGGAGGTTAAAATATTTTTTTTTTATTTTTTTTTCCCTCTTCAAACCTCCGCACGCGGAGGCTTGAAATTTTTTTTTTTTTTTTTCCAAACCTCCACACGCGGAGGCTTTAAAAAAAAAATTTTTTTTTTTTTTTGTGCTGCTTTTTTTCTTCTTCTTTATATTTAATATCCAATTCCAAAAAAGCGGCGAAAATCGACGACCGACTAAAGAAAGAAAATACAGTGAATTTCGGCGCCTACATTTTAATTGGTAAAAGCAAATTCTCGGCGCCTATTTTTTTTCTCGGCGCCACCCTTTTTTTCCTCCGAACAGTAACTCTTTTTAATATATAGATTGTCCTATATAGATAGAGGACAGAGAGGAGGAATTTGTTAAGAAACTGGGGATAAACAGGGAAAACCAAAATAGGCCATAAATGAACAGTAAACTGCGGATTCCCTCTTTTAATAGAGGAGTAGATATCAGAAGTTTCAAGCATAGTTATAAAATCCAGCTAGGATCAGTCGGAAAACTGGTGACTCGGATGACTCGGTCAAAAATTAGCTTTGACCGAGTTAACTCCTCCTATTTACCAGTTTTCAAAATTACCTTTAAAAATTTTGAGAGTCCAAGGAATTGAACCTTAGACCTTTAAGTAAAATAATTAGTTCCTCATCATTGGAGTTTTAGAATACTTTAATGTTTTTTATGTGCAATAACTTATATGTATCCAATGAATTATATATATGTTTTCTAAGAGTATTTTTATAAAAACTTTGGTCAAACATTTTGCTTTATTTTATAGGCTTAAATAATTAGTGAAAAATAATTCAAAAATAATAATAATTTTGCCTAAAAAAAATTTATACTTAATTTTTTTCTTTTTTTATATAGATTTTTATGTAATAACCTACATGTCCGATCATTGACCCATTGATTCAACCAATAACCCGATATTTAGTACCTTGTCCAGATCGATGTTCGGATTGGATTTAATAACTATGGTTTCAAGCCTTTGAAAGTGCAATTGATGTCCCAACAATTATTAAATGTGTGTCGGACATCTAACGGTTTTCATTCAAAAGTACATCCATTGACAAAAGTATTGATCTTCACCAGTTCACGCAACGTCTAATCCCTAAACTACTCAACCCCCACTTATTAGTAGGTGGGGGGGACCACCGCGGTCACTACTTTCGGTTTTGAAGATATTTTATTTTTCTCTATTTATTTCTTTTCAACTCTCTAAAAGTTCTTGTTAGCAGGGAATGAAATTGATGGGAATCATGAAATTAGGATTCGTTCGATTGCAAGAGTGAAATTGGGTGAAAAGAAAATGAATTTTAAATTCATCTGAAAGGAATTAAATTGTCTAGAACTTAATTTACTGGGAATTGTCAATTAATTATATTTGATTAATATACTTTTTCATCTGAAAAATATTGATATTTTGGATCTTTTGGTATTCGTTTGACTTTGTTTTTCATAGAAATTGTCTATTAAAGAAATATAATTTGTTTCTATTATAAAAATTTTTTTTTTTTAAAAATTGCCTATAAAAGCTTTTCCGATCAAATCCATGAGAAAAAAATTTCCTCAAAAATCAAGAAAATGTGGAAAACTAATTCCATAGACAATTTATTCAATCAAATATGCAAAAAAATGGAAACGAAATTTAATTTATATCTTCCATGAAAAATATTCTCGAATCAAAAATAGCGTTAAAGGTTGGTAGAGGTAGAAAAAATAAGGTGACGGTGGCCGACTCTGCCGTGAGGTTAGGTTGGTGGATCGAGGAAAATCAACATTTTTGGTCAATCTCAACCTCAAACAATAATCATACGGACTTAGGCCCTGCATTTTTTCTTTGGGTCCTTCATCTTTCAATCTTTACAATTTGATCATCATCACCATCTTCTTCTTCAATCATTCTTAATCGATCCTTTTCAAGTTATGAAAGTTTGCAATTTAGTCTCCAAAATTTTCAACGATTGATTGTAGCTCCCAAAACTTTTGAATCTCCTCCAATCGCTCTTTTAATAATTTTTGTCGATCACATGCAATCCAATTGGTTTTTAGTTGCTCCGAATCAACTTCAATTAATCTTATAAATCACCTTTCTTTTTGTCAATTATGCGCATAGACAAGTATCAAATTATCTAAAATGGTATACATAGTCACAATTCATGAATTATAAACAATTTCAAATAATATTATCGTTAGCCACTTAGCCCATCATAAATATTTTCTCAACTTATTTCTTTCCTAATATATCCCAATATTTTTATTTGTCGTTACTTTCCGTCCCCCTTAAAATAGTCTCGTCCTCAAGGTTGGTATTTTGAAAACATAATTTGCGATTACGTGACGACCTATCAAATTGACTCCTCTTATTGGAAGAATCTTGTGGGCAAAATTTCAGCAAATTACTTGTTGATTAAAGGTTCGCAATATAATAAAAAACGGTTCCATTGAAACCGACTCAGTTGAAACTTTTATATCATATTGGTCGGCAATTGCAATGAATGAAATCGAACCGTAAGATTCTCTTCAATGGTGATTTATTTATTGAATTGCTCAGCTTTAACATTTGTTTTCCAATGAAAAGAAGAAACACTCGTCTCCGCAGAAAATAATTGTTCAAACTTGAGTTTCATGGCTGTTACACTCAAAGTCAACTCAGTTAGAGCAAAATCATGCCGGTCGAAAACTTCCTTTCACTCCCAAACAACGTCAAAGATAATAAAACTTTGGCTAATTAGCACAAAACGTCCTTACCTTTGAGGCCAATTGTGGAAAACATCCAAAATTTCATTTTGTGGTGCAAAACGTCCCTACCTTTCACTTTTGTAGCGCTCAACGTCCTTTTAATCTATTTTTGACTATTTTACCCCTCATTCAAATAAAACAAAAAGAAAAGAAAAGAAAAACAATCTAACAAATTGCAACGATAGACCCAAACTTTTTAAAAAGTGAAAATGGGGATTCCATCAACAATTGAAATTCCCCCATCGAATTAAGCAATTGGAGGAATCATCAAAATTGACAAACCCTAATTTTTCGCACAAACCTCCAATGGCAGTTAGCAATCGAACGTCATTTTGATGCAATTGATGATGACCCAATATTGGAATAGAGGCGCCATGTGATGTTGAGCTAAGTCCAAGTGGTACCCCTCTATGAATGCACCGGACAGCACCGGAAATTGCATTTTCCGTTGGCTGACTCGCAAGCTCCGCGATAGAATTATTTTCGATCTGAAATTTAGCACGTTTGACATGTGATATGGGTGAATTGCCACCATGTTTAGGTACGTCTGGATGTAGGGAAGCTGCCAGTAGGGGTTCGCGATCGTGAGTGTGAGCACCGACACCGAAGTTCGTGTTCTTCTCAGACGAGTTCACTACAGTCGCGACTCTTGTTGATTTTTTTGCAAAATTAGTTTGCTGTGAAGCTGTAAGTAGTGAATTGATGGCTTGGATAGCTTCATCCACGGTAGCGCAGTTTGCCAGGGGTAAGTTTCGGCCATGGTTGATCGGATTCGTGGAGATTTCGGCAGAATTTTAGTTCGATTTTGGTCGGATTTTTGGCCGAATTTTAGTTCGATTTTGTTGTTTTTTTGGGCTGAAATTTGAATGGAATGTTAGGGGTTAATGAGAAGATGTCATTGGTGCAAAAATCTGGTGGCTACTGTGACCTGAAAATGGCCAGTAGGCGACGATAGGGTGGGGTGAGTTTTGGGAAGAATGTGAAGTTTGGTGGGTTATTTGCACTTTTTAAAAAGTTTGGGTCTATCGTTGCAATTTGTTAGATTGTTTTTCTTTTCTTTTTGTTTTATTTGAATGAGGGGTAAAATAGTCAAAAATAGACTAAAAGGACGTTGAGCGCTACAAAAGTGAAAGGTAGGGACGTTTTGCACCACAAAATGAAATTTTGGATGTTTTCCACAATAGGCCTCAAAGGTAGGGACGTTTTGTGCTAATTAGCCATAAAACTTTTTATCGATAACTAGTGAGAGAACGTGTGTTGCACGTTAATTGCTTATTGTTAAAAATAATTGTATGTAAATTTTAGAAAAAATTCATTTGTAAACGATGATGTTGCAGGAAAATGCCTAAAAGCATAAGGAAGAAAAAATTCACATCTTAATTTATTATAAAACGTTAAGGAATTCCAAAAAATGAATATGTATCTCACTGGAGAGAGAAAAAAAAAAAAGGTATCCGTGTGCGCACAGAGAACTTTTTTTACATTTTCTTCCCTTTTTAGTCATTAACATTTTAAAACTATCAAACTCAAACAAATTATATGATATCTGATTTAAAACAAAAGAATTCAACATTTCCGTAAAAGGAAGAAGCCATTTGCAACCCTGATGGTGTCCTTTGTTATTCTCTGAAGAGAGCAATTTTTTAATCCTAGATCCAGGTTTTCAAATTATTTCTCTCTCTCTCTCTCTCTCTCTCTATTTCTTTTCCCGTTCTTGATTTAGGGTTAAAATTGGATGCTTTGTTGTGAGTTTTTCTTTTTTATTATTTTTCCAAATGAGCTTGAATCAAACAAGATGTCGTCTACATCGCCTCCTCATCCTCATATTCCAAGTAGTTTTTTTTTCTTTTTGTCTCTTATTATTCTATAATTGATTAGTTTCTTTGCAAATAATCCATGTTTCAAATTGAAAAAAACAACCTAGAATTCAAAAAATTGCTGGTTATGTTATGATGTTTTGTTGGACCCATTGGAACCGTCTGCCTCCATCACATTCGACTTAATTTTTTCAATAAATTCTGGAGTAAACAATGGAAGAGAATACCCAGTGAAGGCATTGAAATGGAAGCCATAGATACAACAATTAGGTTGTTGTAAATTAATGGTGGTGGATTGATGAATGATGGGGTATGGATGAAGTTAATCGCGTGTGAAAATGGAAGATGTGATGGGTTGCGTGAAGATGAGGAGATGCATGACGAAAAAAGAACTTGAATTACGACGATGGGAAATCGTGACATGTGGCACACAAAGTTTTAGCCTCTTTTATATTGTAGTGATTTCTCGATACTATAACATTAATCCAATCTCTCGTATATATTGAGTGAGATTACAATTATTCTCCTAAAATACTCAAATCAATAACTAAAAAGTAGGTAAACTAACACCATAATTATTTACTATATAATAATTGTTGGGTTTTGATACTCAATAAATTTCGGGCAATGATATTAAATCAATTTTTGAAAATTATCCTTCATAGACCTCGGTCGATGAGTGAAGTAAAATATCAACACAACAAACGAATAAACCAATCTTACAACCTATTCGTGTAATTTGAAGTGATTTAATTTAATTAGTGTTATTCACTGCTCAACCCATTACCTTGGATGACTTTTTTGGTTGACAACCCATTTATACTACCTATTGGGCCTTACTCCTCTAATATAAATGATGAGAACCACGTAGCAACGAACACTACGCAACCCACAATGAGATTGAAAATCACAAGAAAGCCCAAAGGATAATTCTGGTTTTGAGTTTGAACAAAGAATTAATGAATTAAGCAACCAAACAAAAATAGTGTTTAAATTACCTCTTGATTACACAACGTGTTGATTCGCACTCAATGTCGAACGCTACAAGAATTAACTTGATGAGTTCACGGTATTCAATGAAGAACAATGGTTAAATGCACAATACCTCTCAATTGTATAATAATCTCAAATTGTCAAAAAAGTTCTACAATGAATAATAAGATGAGTATTTATATGAAAATCCTAAAATCTAGTTAAAATCGAAAGTAACTCTAAATATTACAAAAGATTGTATTTTAATCAAACTAGGAAAATCTAAGAAATTGGAAATTTTCCACCAACTTGTTCTCGGCATGTTTCTGTGTGACCGCAAACCTAAAAGTAATATGTGCCCACGTAGCCTTGTGCAGAATTTCGTGATAATTTTGAATTGTACTTATGGGCGAAAATATGACAACCGAGCTGAAAGTTATGCTTGTTTTCATTCACGCTGCTCGTTTCCTGCTTGAACCGAGTTGATCCATTTGGTTTCTTCTTCCGAGCTCAACATGAAACTTGTACTTTGACATATTTTCTTCAACCCCATTTGCCCCGTTTTTCGAGCATGAATTTGTATGGCTTTTATTAAGCCCTTGAAAACTCGAACTTGCCGTTAACTACTCTCGGTCAATCATCAAATTCCATGTAGCTTTCAAGCCATCCCGTATCATATCATACTCCCCATTTTCAAAAGGATTCATCCTCGAATCCGTACCTTCAATGCTCAGATTAAAGCCCTTATTTCCAATCATAGCAAGAACGTGAAATAGTTAATCTCCTCTAGCATGCAGTTTGGACCTCTTTTGAATTCGTACCCGCCTCTTTCGTATAAACACCCAATAACCAGCACGTAGATCAAAGTGTGCTCATCCCAACGACTTCATTTTGCAAGTTTGTGGTACTCCAAAAATAACCTTCGTTAGCATGTCACAGTGCTTCTTCCATGTCTTACTCGGCCTAAGTGTTTGCAACAATGACACTGCCAATGGACTCATCTCTCCCATCACTTCACCTTGATAATTCAACCCACTGCATATACATTCATTCCAATGCCTTTGAAACTCATTCGTCACCTCGAAAATCACAAAGTCAACCTCCGGTATTACAAAGATATCTAAGCTGAAGTAGGGCATGTTAATTTCATCCACAAGTCGATGCTCAATATCTGGATTATGTGGTATCCCAATAGACTCACTTTCATGGACGACAATATGTTCAGAAATCGATAAGACAGAAATAGCCAAACTAAGGAGGGAATTGTCAATTCTCACTGAAGCCTCTCAACTTCACTTTCATTTTTTTGCAAGCTCACTTCTAACTTTTCTTCACTCTCTCCCTCTTGTAAGCCTTCTTCATCTTGCAAGCTCACTTCTAACACTTTCATTTTTTATGAGAAAGAGCCACAAGAGGGAGAGAGTGAAGGCCATCCCGGATCATATCACTAAAGCCCATACCTAACTTACCTTTTACATTAGCATCCCATTACTGTTGATGAGTAGCGTGAATGTTGTGGGCATTCGTGTAAATTGAGAGAAATAAGTGTTCTTTGGCTTTGTACTTTCTTCCCTGGCTTTGTACCATCTTCTTCTCCTTTCTTCTTAGCCTTTGTAGCTGATCCTTTAGCTCTCAATGATATTCACATTCAGCCCTTTGTGGGCACCTTGGAGCAATCAGTTCTAGGAAGAAAGGTTTGTGGTTTTGGTTGTTGATTGTGGTGGTTGATTGGTGCAAACTGAGCCTGGAAATTTGGAGTTTGGAGTCCCAATATTCAACATTTGGTATCAGAGCACATTGTTGGTACATTTCTGACGAAGACAGCTCTAAAATCGATGAAGAAAAATGTTGAAAAACCTGCCCAGATTTTTTTCTAGAAAATTGGACCTGTAAACTCGATTTTCTGCCAAACCAGTGATTGGTTGGACAAACAAAGACCAATGGTGAACTCTATAGGTGGAGGCGCTGCTGGAAGTCCGGCGCGTGGTGGTTGGCAGCGGCGCGTGCGAAATCCGGCGATGGTGCTTTGCGGTGCATGGGGCAGTTTTCGACGACGATTTCTTCAGCGAAATCGTCGTTTTGATTTCTTGAACGTACTAATATTTTTGATTTAGGCTCTGTTTGATTGGCGATATTTTCCCTGGAAGTAGGAAAATATTTTCCTACTTCCACTTTTGACTGTTTCATATACTAAATTTTCCACGGAAAATGTTTTCCTCCATTTTTCTAGGTACAACCCTTTGATGCACGAATGGTGGAAAACGTTTTCCCACCTTTTAGGTGGAAAAATATTTTTCAACTTTTTTTTTAGCAATGGCAACCAATTCTATCAACCATTGTAAAAAATATTTTCATTTTTGTTGACAATTTCTATGCAAAACAAAGTCAAACGAATATAGTAATTTTTTCTAATTGTTTTTTACATTTTGGTAATTGGAACAAATTCTTAACCCATTAGTATAAAATATTATCACTTTAATGGACAATTTCCATAAAAAAGGAAGTCAAACGGATTTCAAACTTTCAACATTTTCCATGGGAAATTATACCAATCAAACACACTTAATTACAATTCCCCGTAAAACAAGTTCTAGGCAAATATTTTCCCTGAAATTCGTTTTCTTTCCACCCTATTTTCCATGGTGCAATCAAACGGACCCTTAGTGTTTCAGGTTACGTAGGAAAAGTTAGACGATTTTGTCATTGGTGGGTCAACGGTCGCAAGAGCTATATATTTACTGAATTACTTTAGGTCAAAATCGTGGCCCTAAAGTAGTAAATTCGCATATTTCATAATTTACGAACTCAGATATGTACGCTCTGGTAAATTGGCTTATCCCGTTTAAATTTTAGCATTAGCGCGTTATCGTGTGGAGTGACATTAGGATTGAGGTTATCGGGAAGGGATAACAATTGTTTGTGCTAAAAATTTAAGAATTAATTGCTATGTTTGAAATGTTGGTTTTAACTACAAGTTGATAATTGCTTTCGTGTTTAATTGCGTGAGAATTTTTTAATTTTTTGTTTATACACCTTCGTATTGCATTGACTATTCTGTTAGAACGCCTAGATTTGACCCATTTGAACAGTTCCTTGATCTGAGATCTTGAATCTCACGAAATCCTGGGAATCTAGAACGATGTATATTGTTGCCTTATGATTACTGTGTGTGATCTATTTGTGCATTTAGGTTGTTCTGTTTTTCAAAATGTCTTCACATTTCGAAATTTGATTTTTCAATGAAAAATGAGACTTTTCAATTGGCAACAAAAGATGAAGGGGATTTTAGTTCAACAAAAAGTTTCAAAAGCCATAGATGGCAAATTTCCTCCAAACTCAACAGAAACACAAAAAGAAGAATGTGATGAACTTGCTTACACTTCAATTATTTTACACATATCCGACACCGTTTTGAGAAAAGTTAGAAAATTTGATTCTACTAAAGAACTTTGGCAAAAGTTGGAGGACTTATATTTGCTTAAATCTACTCCTAATAAGTTGTACTTGCTTGAAAGACTTTTTAGCTTTAAAATGGATACTTCAAATGATATTGATGATAATTTGGATGTTTTTAACAAATTGGTTAAAGACATCATTAATTGTGATGAGAAAGAGTTTTATACGTATAAGGTCATTATTTTGCTGAATTCCATGCCGGTTCATATAAAGAGGTTAAGAATGCAATTAAGTATGATAAGAACACTTTAACACTTAAGATTGTTATAGATTCTCTCAGGAGTAAGGAAATGGAGATTAAGACTAAAAAAGAAGATAAGAGAAGTGGTGAGTTGCATATGATGATGAGTAGAATGAAATTTAAACAAATGAGTTTGGGTAGAGCTTAAGACAATGGTGATTCAAGTTATGACTTGAGTGATGAGGGTAGTAAGAAGAAAGATAAAAGATGGGACAGTTTAGTGGTAGACGGTGTTACAGTTGTGGTAAGGTTGGACACTTCATTAGAGACTGTCCCAAGAACAAAAAGGATAAACAGAATGGTAAGATGAAAGGTAAGGCGAATTTGGCTATAAGGTAGAGTGATGACCCTAGTGAGATTTATTGAGTGTACACACAGTTACTGCATGTGCATCCGTGTGTAATCCTTTTTTGCATGTGTGTGATTGCTTAATTCGGTTGCATGGTTATAAGTTGCATTTAAATGTGTTTGATATGTGCATTGACATAAATTAGAGTGATCTTATTACTTTGTGTAACTGTTTGCATGCATAGTGGATTTGAGATGCATCAATAGTTTGTTGTATGTCTTTTTGTAAGGTGGAGTATAGATGTCTAGGGGTACATTGGTGGCTTGTATCAGGGATGTGGAGTGTGGCATTTGGATCACGAGTGTGAGAAGTAATGAAATGTTGAAATCCTTTATCTGAGAAGAGACCTTGATCAGGTGGAATGTGAGAGAGACACTTCTATCACTTCTGTTAGGTGGAGACTCAATATCCACTTAGGTTTGGAGAAGTGATGTGGTGATAGAGGATTATCCTAAGAACTTAGGATCTATTATGGCTTACCAGTTTGACATGTGTTGAATGACTAATCTATTGAGCATGTTGGAAGATGATGTGAGATATGTGTTCTCAAGGTGTGAGCAACATGGAATGAGATATGATAAGTGTGGTGAGATCTTCTTTGTGGGGTCATTTATGCATTTGTTGCATATGTGTTGGACTATTGATTAACTTGGTGTTAATATGTTGTTATGTGTGAACATGTTTGAAAAGATATGTGTTATCCTATATGATATCTTTATCACATGTTTATTTGCTCTTAATTGATTGCTGTGATTATCTGCTTCTACTAGGTATTCTTGATCTTAGTCTTGATGAGTACGTAGAGCATGTATAGTATATGTTTGGGGTCGAAACACGAGCTAAGGTCTGTGATACCAATTTTATTGGTTACCTTGATTATGCAAGTATAAACTTTGTGTTTTGTTTGTTTGCAAATTGACTGGGTATCAAGGTGGAGATTTGTTGGGTTTTGATACCCAATAAATCTCAGACAATGATGTTAAATCGATTTTTTGGAATTATACTTCATAAAACTCGATCGATGAGTGAAGTGAAATATCGACACAACAATCGAACAAACCAATCCTACAATATATTTGGGTCATTTGAAGTAATCTAATTTAATTATTGTTATCATGGCTCGACCCATTATCTTGGACGAATTTTTTGGTTGACAGTCTATTATACTACCTATTAGGCCTTACTCCTCTAACCTAAAGCCCATACCTAACTTACCCTTTATATTAGCAGCCCATTACTCTTGATGAGTAGTGTGAATGTTGTGGGCAGCCGTGTAAATTGAAAGAAATGAGTGTTATTTGGCTTTGTGCTTTCTTCCTTGGTTTTGTACCATCTTCTTCTCATTTCCTCTTAGCCTTTGTGGCCAATCCTTTAGCTCCCAATAGTATTTACATTCAGCCATTTGTGGGCAGATTGGAGCAACCGATTTTGGGAAGAAAGGTTTGTGATTTTGGTTGTTGACTGTGGTGGTTGATTGGTGCAAACTGAGCCCGAAAATTTGGAGTTTGGAGTCCCAATATTCAACAATAATAACTTATAATAACTACTGTCATAAATACTAAAACAATACATGACACCTAACAATGCTGGTCATAAAAGTTTCCTAAACTTTATTTCTTACCCAATATTCCCCTAATATTTTTCCAGTCGCTACATCACAGAGCTAAATGAGAGTATAGATGAAATAAATCTAGACTTGTTTTTAAAACAAATTGATGATTAGCAAATTTTGGGCAAGTCATCACATTTTTAATAGATGGACATTTAAAGAGACAATAAATCTGGACTCGTTTTTTAACCTTACATTAAATTTTAGTTACTTTACTAGAAAGGCTAAAGGGACTACATAGGTAGGTACGTATGTTCCTGAATGTGAAATGAAGGGTGACTTGTGACATAGGACTATAGGAGAGTTTGATCAATGCTATCCAAATATTCTAAAATTATAGTCTCTTTATCATTTGAAGTTAAAAGTTAAATTTTAATTTTAATAACATGTTTATAATTACTATTCACTTACACCCACACATGTTTCTGGTTGAAACTACAAACTATAAGATCACACCCTATCAGCTTTCACACCCATCAAATATTTTATTTATTGGATAATGATAACACTGCTAAACTACATATTTTTAAATAATATCGTAGTTGATTCTTCAAATAGACCCATCCCATATAATTTTGCAAACTTTTTGTTAGGTCTAATGTTGTTAGGTCTAATGTTATAAATTGTAATTGACATGTTTGTGAACAAAATGGTCTTATTTGAACACTTGTAAAAAGTTAAGGATTTGGATGCAATTTTGTATGGTTGAGTTAGGTACCCTAGGATTTGAGTTTTACACGTCCCATAACACCTAAACGTCCCTAATTATAAATAAAGATGTTTATAACGAATTTTAGTGGGTTGCTTAATTGTGCTTTCATCGCATAACACATGCACATCTTTTTTGAAAGATCCAAGAGCATAATTATTTGGTGATTCATCCATATCATTCTTGAGATCCAACAACCAAGTTTTGAGAAAGCATCAAGGTTCGTGAATCCAAAACACTTGACTTCCTTAACACTTTGAGGAATATACTTTCTTAGTTGGACTTCAAAAGTTTCTGGAGGTTGAGGGAGATTGAACTACAAGCGCATGAAGAAGAACATGAATAGGTGATTCCTGGATATCCACTTGGAAGAGACGTGTGCAGAACATTGTGAGTCTAAAATTTACAGCGAATCTTGGAAGCTACAGAAGGTAGATCGGGAGATCTAACATGTTGGCTATATAGTATCTACGGTAACATATCGTGAGTCAGAGGAACAGCAGATCTTGGAGATTATAAGAATTACAACAGTGGGAATTAGCAGGGGCGGACTTACATGGGGCCTAGTGGGGGCAGCCACCCCCACTAAATTTTCAGATTTTCCCATAACAGAAGAAGAATCAACAAGAACATGACCATTAAATAGACCCATAAAGGCTTGAAACCCTACATCAAGAACCTACTAAACCTACAATTGAAACTAGCAGAATAAAGAATCCTAAAGAATCCTTTGGTGGTTTCTGCACCTTGGTTGAGTCTCTTTGTCTTCGCCTTCTACAAAGGCAAAGGCAGAGGAAGACTACAAGTACTAGTAATCCTAGTGTTGCACCTATTAATATTCCTATAATTGCAGCAATAGAAAGCTTTTTGGATTTCTTGTGGGGTGGCGCTGAAGGAGCCGGAGAAGGTGGAGAGAAAAATGGGTTGCACAGTTGCAATGGTCCACCCGCATAAATCAATGTTACCAACGAAAGTTGATAAAGGGAATCTTGACAGTGCTCAAGGAATTGAACTATTCAAGCAATTGTTCGAGACATTGAAATTCACCAGGTCCAGTTAGTCCGTTTGAACGAAGACTCAGAACTCGTAGCTGACTTAAACAACCCAGTATGTCAGCCAGAATGTCACGGACGAGTCCCGCATTGGGAAGCCTCAAGTAATAAACAGATGAATTTGTGGGGTCACATTACACGCCAACCTAGTTGCATGCGGAATCAGATTGGTTCCACAGGAATCGATTTTTGTGTGGAATTTGCAAGAAGAAAGCAAGGAGTGCTTGCTTATCCTGAGTGGGCTCCGAGTTTACTCTGTGATACCCCTGTATAAACACTATGAACACAGCAGAAAATAAGCCAGATTGTAGAGCCCATCCCATTTTTCTCTTTTTTTTTTATGGAAAAGAAAATAAAATTTAAGCTATTAGAGACTTGTTTGATATTTCTGAATATAATTGGTAAAAATGTTTTGTTGCTTATTTTCCCAATCATGTCTAGTAAATAAAATATCTTGTAGGATTAAAAAAATAATATTTTCTCAGAATTTTTTAGTTTTTTTGTCCAAAACGTTTTAGGTTTTCAGATTATTTCCCAAGGTTTTTTGGTTTCACCCCCATTGAACTTCCTTCCTAGGTCCGCCCCTGGGAACTAGTGAATTTGCTATGCTGAAAATGAATTGTAACTCATATTGTTTATAGTGGAGGTAATTGGCTTGGTCCTGGAGTTTTTACCCAGTTAGATTTCTCCGTCATTAAACTTTGTGTTGTTTATTGCTTTCCGATAATTACAACTACGACAATTCAATTTAGGAAAATTGGATTGTATGATTAACCATCTAGAATCTAATTAAAAGTGACTTGTTAATTTAGTTAGTGTAATTCCGTACGTAAGGTCAAACTTAGTTAGTAATCACAAATTTTTTCACTTTCAAAGAAAACTTCAGACGCTTACAGATTTTAAGTTAGTTTAATTTATTCTTGATTACACCAACTATTTTCATATAGAACGAATCTTTTTCTCTAAAGAGGTCTCAAGTTTAGAGAGAAAGAGGCCAGATTTTATTTCATTGTACTCCTAAAGATCACAAAAAAAAATTTCCAAAAAGAACTTCCACTATGAATCAAGCCAACCTGAACAAAGAACTTGGGGAATGCTAGTGACACAAATTGTAATTTACACATACTAGTGAACAATCATTATCCATGCATGCTTGTGGCCATGTTTTTCCCTATTAACACATTTATTACATAATGAGACAACCAAATTGGAATGGATCAGAGCATTGTTAATAGTGAGTTAACAGTGTTCTTAGACTTTAAGTTTGGCAGCAACATGTTTGAGCATCTCTGACAATAAATTGTACTATGACCCTCATTTGCTTAGAGCATTTTCCGCACTAAGTTTTAGATTTTTCACAGTTTCTCTCATTTTCTTGCCTTCTTCGTTCACAATTTTCTCTATTTCTTCTCGCGCTATCACATTTTTGGTGGGCAACACCAGAGGTCGGACAGATATCCTAAGATCCTCCACAAGATATGTGGCGTTGAGTTTTTACTATGCATAGAGTGGCCATGCAATCATTGGTACCCCACTGCAAATGCTCTCTAGAGTCGAGTTCCATCCACAGTGTGACATAAATCCCCCCACCGATTGACCTCCAAATTTCATTTTCCTTGAAAGCTTTCAGTGTTGTAGATTCCAAATCTTTCCACGTATTGAACAGAATCCCATCAAATTGTGGAATCCAATTTCCCATGCTCACAGACTCATAATATTGTTGATCGTTCCGGTCGAGCATGGGATCGACCACGTCCTCCAATCGAACCGATTTGCAACCAGGGATTTTCAACAAATGTTGTTGATCAACATACCGTCCCTCGACTTCTTTATCAAGAAATGGACAGTGTATAGTGAGGGCAGCAAACCATATTGTGGTGGGCATATGCACATACTTCGCCATGTTGAACTCAGCCTCAAAAGGAAGAGCCTTAGTGCCAAAATGGTCCACGACAAAGGCATCGGGGTGGTGGTTCAAGGCGGAGATGGTGGATTTAACTCCCGGCAACGCCTCGCGTAGCATCATGCATAGTTGTGCCACTACTTTAGTTTCTGGTTTTATAAAATGTGAAATGTCAAAAGACTATTAGCAATTTACTTAACATGCATAACGGAAAATAAATTATTTTTCATTGCCCACCGAGGATCTAATTTATGTTTAGAGAGAAATTGTGATAGAAATTATACCTTTGATGAATTTTGCAAACTTCTTTGCTGATTCTCGAACATGAATAATCACGAAATGCAATCCATAGTTGTCCAATTATCCAACCTCCAATGAAAATCCTCACAGGAACAAGAATGAAAGAATCAAAGTTTCTCCTTTCTTGTGCTAGTAAGAATATGGATTATGTTATACTCGTTCTGAAACCCAAATTACTTATTAAATAAGCTCAAGTGGGCTTGTCCTATCTCTTAAACTTAACATGATCCAATATTTAGTAATTCTAATTAATTAAATTCGTTCCATGAATTAATTAATCTTCGGGTTTATTAACAAGCAGCCCAATTAATTAATTGTCAAACACTTGTTAATTAATTAATTATCGAATATCATTTTTTCGGTTCTCCTTTTGTGTGTAACTTATCAGGTTTTCGATCACGATATCTAACAACGTGAATTATTATTTTGATCTACTCAAAATCAATAAATTAAAATACCAATTTTAATTTATCACCAATTCACATTCATCATTTCAAATTAACATTTAGCAATGCGTCGGGCAATACACCGAAAAATGATTCAAAATCATTTGACCCAGATATATATATCTTCGTGTAAGTTTGAAATTACATTCTCATTTTTGTGACCAAATCTTCAATGCCAGATATAAGTGCTATTCAGATTATCATTTTTATGCCTTTCAATTTCTATACTCATTATAGAATACTCAATATTTAGAATATAAAAGTCATTTTGTAATTTACCATAATCATTAAGATCTTATCAAAAAAAAAAAAATGAACAACAATTGTCCTTAACATTAAAATAATTCATGTCCAAATATGAAATTTATTTAATGTTCTTGGTAATGGTGAAAACAAAATATTATTTGTCTAATTCTAATATTAGACCTAAAGGCAAATACAAGAAGTAGCTCCTACAGGCAATGCAACAACATTTGCTCATTTTCAATGTACATGTCAACTCATCCATTGCAGTGATCTACTTCTATTTAATTTCTGCATATTTATACAAATATAAGATTCATATCTGGTATCCAATACCCAAGAAATTAATGAAATAGACATGGCCTTACAGTTTCCTTTCCAATGACCTATCATTCCAAAATGATGATAAGGGTCATTGGATTTAGTATTGTTCTTATTCGCTTTAACTGTCTTAGCCATCTTGGTTGCTTTCCTAAAGCATTTAGACTTCTTTAGATGAATCTATGACTATAATTTGTCTACTACAAACATATATATTTGGTTTAATAGTCTTAAGTATGTTTAGCAACTCCATAAGTGTACATTCAGATTTATTTATGTTAAATTCATAATTAGTTATGAATAACTCTCCGACTGAGATTGCAGAACCAAATATATACTTAGTTCATTGTTCATAACTGAACTCAATTGGGATAACTTCTTAAAGTAGTCAACATCTTCAGCATACGAAAACTGGTTGAAGATTCTTCTACCATTATGCACTGATATAGTTATTAGGAAATTTCATATCTTTCCACACATAATTTTTCATCATTCAACACCTTTAGATGGAAAAATCACGTGTTAGCATTTACACTCTCATGTTGTCTTTGTAACTCAGTTGACATAGTTGCAAGCATCACACATGTTGCAGTACTATCGTCATCACTACGTTTATTATAACATCCACATCTTTCTTTGTCGAGTCATCAACAAGTGTCTCTGAAAATGGTTACTCAAGGATATAATCAATTTTCTCATGTCTGAGAACAATTCTCAGATTACGGTGTCAATCAAGATAACTTAGTTTGGTTGTTGACATCCAGTATATCTTTCAAATACATATGGTTACTCATAATTCAATAAATGTAAATGACAAAAAGTAAAAGAATAATATATACAATGCATAAATTAATTTAACATGATCTTTTATTGAATTAATTATGCTCCCTCTGTTTAACTCAAATTTATGACCATCTCACATAAATTTATGGAATTCATACTTGACTCCTAGTGGGTTATGATCTCATTTATTATATTAAAACCTTAAGTTTACTCAACAAGCATTAATAAAACATTTGGGTAGATACTATTACCAATTGTATCTCCATACAACTCTCATATCATTAAGCGACAACTCTTTATCTTCACACATCCTATGTATTAGCTTAACATGACTCTAAAGTTTATCTCGTTAAGTGTACTCAACAAAGATAAATTTTAGTAAAGTAAACTCACCATTCAGAAATATATAATATTTCATAGTGTCAAACATATATCTCATAGACCAGCCTTGAGTGTACTCAACAAGTTGAGATCGATTTAGGACTCTCGTTTTTCACTATAATGATGGAAGGCAAATAATAATTCTGACTTAATATTTTAGTGGGGGATTTATCATGCAAATGTCTCATCATAATAATTATATATATTTTATTATACATCTAGCATGCAAATAGATATACATATAATAGTGTGGACGATTATGGACTATCTAGTCTTCTCGAACCATAAGGAAGACTAGTTTGTCAGTTCCTAGAGAACATAACATTGAATTATACAATGATTCATCTCTATGATCTCATCATCTTCTTGTTTATCCAGTTAGTCTAACTGCAATATGTAGCATATACTAGTTGGCAAGCAAGCCTAAATAATTGGACATTCGTGCCCACAAAATTACAATGGATCCGCAAGTCCAAAATAAATAAGAGCTCATAGGCCCAAAAAACAATAAGAATAAAACTAATCATTTAACACATTCATATGGTCGAGTCCATAATTATCAACTAATAAAATATCATCATATAAATGCATTCCTATATAATATTTAATATGTGCAAACATGTTTTAAGTTTCTAACAATTAAAGTTGTCTAAACTAATTTAGACAAATTGATCGGAGCAATTAAATAATTAATTAGAGAATTCATTTAATTGAAATCAAATCTTAATTAAATATCGAATTAGAGTCTTACTCTAATTCCACAATTATATGGTAGAACTATTTAATTAAAACCAAATTCTAATTAAATATCAAATTAGAGTCCCACTCCAATTTCAAAATTTAGGGCGAACTTATTTAATTAAAATCGAATCTTAATTAAATACCAAATTAGAGTCCAACTCCAATTCCAAGAAATTACGACGAACTTATTTAACTAAAATCAAAATTTAATTAAATACCAAATTAGAATCCAATTCTAATTTTTCAAGAATATATTAGGGTGGATAATATAATTAAAATCAAATTTTAATTAAATATTAAATTAGATTCCAACTCTAATTTAAATTGAATTAACATTTTAATTTAGGATAAAACTCCTAAATAAAATAAAATTCAATTTAGGGCCAAAGTTTAATCTTTAAGTTAAAATCCAATTTTAACGAATATAAAAGTCATCAAATTCAAATATAATTTTAAACGGGTTAAAATTGAAATTTTAATGTCAAACCCTTTTAAAATCTGATTTAAAAACCCTTTTAAATTTAAATTCAAAAACATTTTGAAAATTGCAATTTGGCCCATGCTTAAAATTATAAACATGCCCTTCAATTAACTTAATTGACCGACAAACCCTCCATTTAAAAAATGCAAACTCACCCCAAATCATAATTGTAGGCAAGATATATAATTTCTCAAATTGCAACACAGGCCCTCGCCTCAAACCTCTCACCCCGTTTATGAAAACCCTAATAACATTTTTTTTCACTGACGCTGCATCTTGCTAATGCGGTGAGCCTTAATGGCCCACTGCAAGCACGACACTATTGCAATAACCAATATCAGTGTTGCGCGATGCTACGATTTCAGTAGCGATGCTCGCCGCTGTAGCACACAATTACGACTGTCGCAGCTGCTTATAGCTGTTTTCCAGCAGCGCACCTCTATGCAAACTGTCGCCCATGCTGGTGGCTGTCGTTGCTGCCAACCAACGCCGCCGACAACTATCTACCTTTCTGTTAGCCCATGAATAACTAACCAAGAGTGTGGTGAATTGGTGTTTGAAACTTTTTCTACAATTAGTCTCAAAACTATTTAATACACAATAAACAAATTTACAGTGTAATAAGAGAGATAAATATGCAAACTCGATAACTTAATTCAAGTATGAATATAACACAATATAAATGGTAATGTAAAGTATAGTGCAATAATGTAAAGATAACAAACCAATTTAATGGGGGTCCGATATACAATGTGTTTTACGTCCCCGTTACCAAGCTCTTCATCACGAGTAATGTCAAATGCACTACAATGGTAACTTACAACAAGGAGTATCAACCCTTAAGTGACTTACAACAATGAACGTTTATCCTTAGGTGACTTATAAAAAGGAGCACATACTCTTAAGCGACTTACAACAAGGAGCACTTATCCTTAAGTGACTTACAACACGGAGCACTTATCCTTAGGTGACTTACAACAATGAGTACATATCCTTAACAACAATCGAGTTTTCACAAGACTCTCAAAACCACTAAAGTATAAATGATAGCTTTACAATTGAAGGAACTCTCTTAACAAATGATATAATCAAGTTAAGTATTAGAGAGTTAGATAAACACTTCAATAGATAGCAAATAATAAAACTCAGTTGTTTTTGTTATAAACTTTGATGAATGATGATTAATGAAATAGTTTGTATCTATGTATCAAAGTTTTTCAACCAATGATCTCTCTTAACAAATAATGCAAGTTAAGTATGAAGAGAAATTTTACGCTTTAATAAAAGTGTTGGTAAAAAAACCTTTATCAAGAATTGAAAGAGATCATATTGAGAAGTTTTTTTGTAAAATAGAATTTTTGATGAAATAGATGAAACTAGTTTTGATCAATCAAGAAATTCTTTGTATCAAAGTTTTAAAACCAATAATCTCTCGTAACAAATAATATAGGTTAAGTATGAAGAGAGATTTACACTGAAATTAAAGTGTTGACAAAGAAAACTTTTATCAAGAATGAAAAATAGATGAAGTTGTGAAAAGTTCTTTGCAAAAAAGAATTCTTGATAAGATGAACGAAATAGGTTGAATCAATTAAGAAATTCTTTTGTAATAAATGAAATAGAATTTATAATTAAGTAAACTCAATGATTTTCAATAAATAAACTCTCTAAATATCTCTTGTAAGTTGGTGGAATTGAATGCAAAAGAAATGAATATTTATGTAGCAAAAAGAGAAACTCTCGGGTAAGTTCGGTTGACCAATTTTTTTTTTTAAAATTGATTTTTCAAAATCTATTTCATATTATGAATGAAAAGTATTTTTATGCAAGTGATGGATTATTAAAATAATTTGAACTTTATGCACTTGCTAATGATTGACGAGTTAATACATTTACATATAAATGCATAAAGTTTAATCGTCTTGACTTGTCGTTCTTTATAATAATAACTAATTTATCTCGAATTCAATCGTTGCATGCAAATCGCTATTATCTCAAATGATTTGACTTGAATGCTTAACTTTCACTTTATTTTTCATTTCGAGTCCGATTTATAATCTTGATAGCTTTGAAAGCTTAATCACTCAAATTCAAATGTTAGTAAATAAAATGACTTTTTTGTTATAATCAAAACATTAAGGTTATAATCAACCATATGTCAACACTTTCCAGTTTCGATCCAAAAACTTATCTTCTTTCAAAAACAAATTTTTAAGAGATGAAAAATATAATTTTAAATTGCTAGAAATAAGAAATTAACAATCAACTTTTGATTGTTCAAACATTCAAAATATTTTCTAACAAATACAAAGTAGGCTCCAATATCACTATTGAGAGTTTAATTAATATGCACAGCGGAAAATAAATTATTTTTCAATTATCACCAAGGACCTGATTTGTGCTTAGAGATAAGTTATGGTAGAAATTATAGCTTTGATGAATTATGCACTCTCATTTGTTGATTTTATATGGATTATGTTATACTCTTTATGAAACCCTAATGACTTATTAATATAAGCTCAAGTGGGTTTTGCCCGTCTCATAAACTTAACACGATCCAATATTTAATTAATCAAAGAGGAAATTAGACTATATACCCTAAATATAAGATACTTTTGAAAAATCATGTGAAAAGTAATTACAAAGTATAAAATACTGTATATTCTCATTAAAACTAAACTCTAATGCTCTTATTTCCTCTCTCTCTCTCTCTCTCACACACACACACACACACACATTTCTGTATACTTATTTTCTCCCTCGAATAATACCAATCGATTGTGATATATGGAGGCAACGATGAAATCTAGTCACATCTAACGCACGCTTCTCATGGGAGAAGAATGACGACCGTGGCGGTGACTCCACTTTTAATGCCCTAGAATATGATGACATTTTCTTTTTCGATACAACAATAAAAAAATTGGGAGAATTGGTGGAGAATCATCAAGATTCATATGAGTCATCTCTCTCGGTATAATGGTTTATTCATATGAATTATGATGTGCGGTTTTTTTTTTTTTGATGTTTTTTGTAGTGTTGTGTTATGTGTTAGTGCGAACTTATTTACATGGCTTTAAATATGTTTTATGGATATATGAGTTGTTTGTTTATTATCATTTGAATTCTTGTTGTTTGCCTTTGTCTTGTTCTGGTGAGCTTGTTTGTTGTTTTCAAGTGATTAGACATTTTGTGATTTTAGTTTCTCTATATTCATCTTGAGTGTGTTTGCGGCGGCATGCCTTGTGTTTTTACTCACTAGATTGATAATAAATAGAGGAATTTTTGTTTTTCCGTTTCTTATAGTGATAAATGTTGTCTATTGTTGATAGATTTGGCTGGGGACATGATCATGTTAGTGGTTTGTAATTTTTTTTTTTAATTTTTGTCACTTTTTTTTTTTTTTTTTTAATTTTGTCACTTTTTGAGTATTTGTCACTTTTTTTTTTTATTATCCGTCACTTTTTTAAATCTGTACAACTTCTTTTAATTTGTGCCACTTTTTTGAATTCGTTACTTTTTTTAAATTTGTCACTTTTTTAAATTGTGTCACTTTTTTTTTTTAGTTTTTGTTACTTTTTTCAGCCATCTTCTTGATTTCTATCACTTTTTTTAGTGACAAACATCAATTTTTAATAAAAGTGACATTATATGTCATTTTTAATATAAAAAAAAGTGACGCTTAACTTTAAAAAGTGACAGTGGGTCACTTTTTCAGTATCACTTTTTTTTATTGTGTCACATTTTCTATTAAAAAAAAGTGACAATTGATTTTACACAGTATTTTCTATTTCCAAAATATTTGTTCATATGGTTTTTTTCAAAAGACTCTTAATTTTAAATGTATTTTTGTAAGTCATTCTTAATTAAATTAATTAAATTTGGTCCATGAATTAATTAATCTTTGGGTCTATCAACAAGCAGCTCAATTAATTAATTGTCCAACATTTATTAGTTAAGTAATTGGTAAATCTCATTCTTCATGTTCTCCTTTTATGTGTGATCCATCAGGTTCTCGATCACGGTACCTAATGACGTGAATCATTATTTTGATTTAATCAAAATCAATAAATTAAAATACTAATTTATCGTCAATTCACATTCGTTGTCCCAAATTGACATCTAGCAATATGTCCGGTAATACATGTGACAAGAAATGTCACGTGGTATGACAAAATCAAATTTGTTCGTTTACCGTGAAACTATAATTCATTCGTCAATATGATCCAATCAATTATGAGTAGAGGTGGGCAACGGGTCGGGTCGGGCCAAGCCGACTTTTGCCCAAACCCGACCCAACCAGACTTTACATGTTTTGAGCCATTTCCTAAATCGAACCAGCCTCTAGTTAATAGAAACTGACCCAACCCGACCCTAGTCGGGTCACAGTTATTCTTATTTTTTTTTATTAATTCACAATCTTCCACAAGCTACTAAGACACTTTTTAAAGGTAATAGTCAAATTCTCTTGCTAAAGGATTCTTCGAGAACAATCCCCAACCTACATACACTCCTGCTCACAAACTTCAATACAAGCAAGAACTCATCCCCTCATGACAACGCTTTCCGAAATTTTCAAGAACCCACCCACAGCTAATTTACTTCCCCAATTCACAACCCTTAAAAATAACCATAAGCATCACATTTTTTTTGCATTTATATCATACATCAAAATATTCCATGAAGAATTATAGCCTAAATTACTGCCTTCCAACTTAGTTTAAGTTTAATTCCTTCGAGAATATGTCTGTTTTCCATTATTTTCTGACCCATTTTTCTTCGAGCCATTCGGATTTGGGAGTACTCCCAGTTCCTGCGGCATTAGCATGGACTGGAAGGAAACATCAGAAGCCCATATCTTCAAGTTTGCTCTTCCGGGTGTTGCTAAAGAAGATGTAAAACTTCAGGTCCATGATGATAGAATGCTCCACATAAGCGTAGAAAGAAAAGACAAGGATCTTAGATTGAAACAATAAAAAGATCAAAATAACAAAGAAAATGAAAAGAAAAAAAGTCCGCACATCACAAAAATACTTGATTTGGGTCCTCGGAAGTTGTTAAAAGTTGATTGGAATTAAGGCATAACACTTACCCATGCGGTAGTTCAATTCTATCAACGATGTTTTTCTCGGTGGGGAGTTTGAGCAAATGGGATTCGGGCAGAGAAAAAGCAGTTGTAACTACAAGAACTGTGACTTTAACGCCGTGTTGGGTCCTCGGAAGTTGTTAAAAGTTGATTGGAATTAAGGCATAACACTTACCTATGCGGTAGTTCAATTCTATCAACGATGTTTTTCTCGGTGGGGAGTTTGAGCAAATGGGATTCGGGCAGAGAAAAAGCAGTTGTAACTACAAGAACTGTGACTTTAACGCCGTGTTGGGTGGCTAGGCGGTTGGCCAGAAACAGGACAGGTATGAGATGTCCCATGCCTGGGCTTGCTAGAATAGCTACGTGGAGTTTTGAGCCGTCCATTAATTCATGACCAGGCACACAGAGCGAAAGAGACGAATGAAGCAGGTGCAAAATTAATAATGTTGATGGGAGTTTGCTAGGCTGCCTGACAGCCCCTCATGCAAAGGGGACAGAAAGTTTTGTCTTTAATTTATACGAGTCTCGCGTGGGTTCCATTGTCAAGGAGCATATCAAAATCAAATTTTATTCCAGCAAACTAATTAAATTCTCTTAAATGACCTTCCACGGAGCTGTAGGTTGTCTAATAAAAAAAGAGCAATAAATAATTCAAAAAGATTAATGCTAGGTGCGATTTGATTACCTTTTTTATATAAAATAATAAGTGATTGTGCATTTTAAGCTCTGTTTGACCATCATTAAAATAAAATTTTTTTTTTGAAATAATGATTTTTTGAAGAGTGTTTTTTTTACTCTTCCTTTAATGGATAAGATATATTATGTTCGATCTATTTATTTATTTTCGTTTTTTGTATTGTCAAAGATTTGAACCATGAAAATAATTGACGAGTTCTCGGTGGTTGAAAACTATGATTTTTTTTTTTTTGAATGTAAAATATTTTATTGTGAGTGTATGTGATTAAAAATAAATTTGAAAAAAAAAATTGTTTTAATTGTTATCCAAGGCCAAATAAAATTTATATTTTATATTTTAATCTCTAATAACTTAAATATCATTTAACTAGCATCTCAATAGGTTTTTAACACAAGTTGAATACAATTGTAAAGATCTAGTGATACTAAAACATTCGTTTACGTTACATGACTGCCATAGTCAAAGTCAAGTCATAAAACCACGTTGGGTCGAAATCTTTCTTTAGCTTCCAAATAGCGTCCTCCAAACTGGTGGATGTTTGTGCTCTAGTCAAATCCGTCATTACTATGATATGAATAATGTACTAAAGACTAACTCGATATATGTCAGCTCCTGAACTTATTTCTTTCCCGATATAGTCCCTATATTTTTCCGATCATTATATTCCATCCCCCTTAAAACAGCCTTGTCCTCAAGGATGGTAATTCGAAAATATGATTTGCAACTAATTGATGGTCTATCATGTCGATTCCTCTTATTGAAAAGATCTCGTGGTCAAAAGATGAAATGTTTGCTTAAAAAGTTGGTTCCTTGTTTCTATTTAAATTGACTCGATTGAATCTTTTATATCACATTGGTCGGCAATTGTCATGAATGAAAACCGTGTATCCTCCCGGAAAACTCTCTTTAATGATAATTTCTTCATTGACTTGTTCCACTTGATCGTGTGTTTGCCATTAAAAAGAAGTCAAGACTGTTCCCTTCCTCAATTGTCTCAAATTGCTCAAATTTGAGTTTCATGACTGTTACAATTAAGTCCCACTCAATTATAGCCTGCTTCGTTTAACTCCCAAATGTTTGTGCTTTGGTAGCCATTACCATGATATCAAAGCCAATAATAATGACCAAGTAAAAAACACATTGGATAATAAAAGAACTGTGAAAGTCTAGTCTTGTTCTCATGTCCACAGTGAAAGTCTAGTCTTACTCATTTTTAAGAGAGTTTTACTTAAAGTTCTCGCAATTGGAAAGAACTGTAAGTAAGGTTCTCGTGCCATATCAGCAAGTGGACGGTCTTATATGTACTATGGGTAAGAGAACAATTTCGATGTCTCCTATATTGAGAGACTTTACAATTATTCTGCAAAATACCCGAATCGATAATTAAAAAGTTGGGAAACAAACACCATAATTATTGACTCATAATAATAACTAATTTATATGTATCAATCTAATAAATACTAGCACATCCATGCCATCAAACTATACCCGTCATAGGGTATGCATTTACACCGTCTCACGTGCGCGGGCTCACGCGAATAAATTTTTTTTAAAAATGTGGTCCTCGCACCATATTGTGAGTGTAGATAAAGAATTAGATAAAATAAAAATTATGTACATATAGGCCCTTACACTTAATTTTGCAAACTTTCATAGAAAACTTCCCAACACTTCACACGGATTTTAAGTTAATTTAATTAACAAGCTTCAAAATGATTACACCAATTAGTTCCGTCTGTAATCATAAGCACTGGATAAGAATCTTCTCCCCTCGAGAAGTCTCAACTTCCTACAGAGACAGACGCCAATTTTTCTCTCTTAAACATACAAAATTTCCGAAAAGAAAAGTAAGAGGAAAAGAAAAGTCAACAATTACGTCTAGCTTCTGGGACAAAAACAGGGGCAGGAATTTGAAATATGGTACAAAACGTCCATACGTTTCATATTTTTACATTTTCGTTCCTATTTCAACGTTTCATTGCGAAAAACATCATTTTCACCATTTTTAACATAAAATTATCACTATATCATTTTATTTAAATAAAACAAAAAAAGAAGAAAAATAAAGAATAAATTACAATCTTACTCCTGAACTTTTTAAAAAAGTACAAATGAATCCAAATAAATTATTAATATATAAAAATAACCAAGGGGAAAATTTATAGTGGTTTGTAATTGGGGGCAACAAGGGGAGGAAATACATCTAGGCGGTCACTTTTTGTGGGTCTTGTGGGATTTTAGGAATTGTTTTGTACAGGTGTGAGCTTCGGTGGTTTTGGCGGCGACAGTGGTAGTGGAGGTTGAGGCCGAGGGAGGGAAGGATAAGAAGAGGAGTAAGGTTTATTTTTATTTTAGGTTATGTTTATACGTTAATAATTTATTTGGATTCATTTGTACTTTTTCAAAAAGTTCAGGGGTAAGATTGCAATTTGTTCTTTATTTTTCTTCTATTTTTTGTTTTATTTAAATAAAAGGGTATGTTGGTCATTTTATGTTAAAATTTGGTGAAAATTATGTTTTCCGCGATGAAACATTGAAATATGGACGAAAATGCAAAAAAAAAAAAAAAACGTAAGGACGTTTTACACAAAAGTGTCAAACGTAAGGACGTTTTGTGCTATTAAGCCTTTGAAATATATATATTCACGCCGACTACTATTCTGGGAAGAGAAATGAGGTGCAGAAAAAAGAAGCTTCAATTTTAGGCAAAATTAATCACGTTTCGTCAATTTTGGGTGATATCTCTCCACTTTTGCGTGTTTAGTTTCAACATTAGGAGTGGTTAAATATTTTTATTGTTAAGATTGATGATATAATTTAAGGCTTTTATTATATGTTTAATTTCAAGATTTTCATGTCATTTTAATACTTGTTAATTAATTATTGTGTGTTAATATTTTAATTGTCTGCGCAACAATTAATTGATTTATGGATAATACTAAGACCAATAGGTGATGTATAATTCTAGCTTGTGCAATAATTGATATAGATATTATAAGAGATCGAGAGATAATTATAAGTTATGCGATTTTTGTTGAATTTCTATAAGTTAATGCGTTCATGTGTGTGAATTTATATAGAAACATAGTAAGTTCGGACATATAAATAGGGTTAGTGCTGCTCGAGAGAGAGATCATTAACTACATCAGGTTAATTCGATCGTTGACATGTATAAAAAATTGTTTAATAAATTGGAATTAAATGTAAGATAAATAACCTAAATTAAATCGGAAATTATAAATATCCAATCACGTAACTTTATCTACAGTTTTAATTTGAGTTTGTTATTTTATTTAATAATTTGTTATTTTATTTTATAAAATTTTGTTTAGAAAACAAAATTTGATTTGATTATTAGTTACTATTTTAATTTAAATTGAAATTAGGATAGATTAAAATTTTATAGCAGATAGTAGTCTATGTGGAACGATATTCAAACTTGATAAATCTATTTTATTTCTTGTGATAATGAGTGTACTTACGAAATCTCACGAAAAAGTCTCATGCCAGGGCCTGCTAGAATAGCTACGTGGAGTTTTGACTGTCCATTAATTCACGCCCAGGCACACAGAGCGAAAGAGACGAAAGAAGTGGGTGTAAAATTAATAATGTTAATGGGAGTTTGACAGCCCCTCATGCAAATGGGACAGAAAGATTTGTCTTTTTTAGAGAGTGTTTGGTAAAGATTAAAATCGGATTAAAATTGAAAAATTAGTCGTTATTGTTGACTTTTATTAGACGAGTGGGACCCAACAACGGCCATATTTTCAATTTTAATCTGATTAGTAGCCCTACCAAACATGCTCTTAATTTATACGAGTCTCGCGTGGGTTCCATTGTCAAGGAGCATATCAAAATCAAATTTTATTCCAGCAAACTAATTAAATTCTCTTAAATGACCTTCCACGGAGCTGTAGGTTGTCTAATAAAAAAAGAGCAATAAATAATTCAAAAAGATTAATGCTAGGTGCGATTTGATTACCTTTTTTATATAAAATAATAAGTGATTGAGCATTTTAAACTCTGTTTGACCAACATTAAATTTTAATTTTTTTTGAAGAGTCATTTCTTACTCTTCCTTTAATCGATAAGATATACTTTGTTCGATCTATTTATTTATTTTCGTTTTTTGTATTGTCAAAGATTTGAACAATGAAAATAATTGTCGATACCCCTCTCTAAGTAAAGGTAAGATTCTTAGCCATATTAATGACTCGGTCTAAAACGCAATAGGGACCGCCGTTTTTCTCGGTGATTGGAAACTATGATTTTTTTTTTTTTAATTTGCATGTAAAATATTTTATTGTGAGAATATGTGATTAAAAATAAGTTTAAAAAAAAAAGAATTTTGTTTTAATGGTTATTAAAGGCCAAATAAAATTTATATTTTATATTTTAATCTCTAATCTATAATATATAATATCACATCAGGCGAAAATCATTTTTTGGATGATTTTACCCCTACTATAATAATACCTTACTTTTCGTTTTTCAATATGTAATAAATATTACAAAAAATTATCATGTATGAATTTCATGTTATTAATTCTCAATTAATTAACATTCACATTAATCTAGACTCAATGAATCTTCATCTACATGAATCTAGAGTTATTATAGATGAATTTATTTTTATTCATATATCTAAGGATTTTAACAGGTGTTTAATTTCATGTATTAGCAATTAATCAGGTGAGAATCATTTTTTAGACAATTTTAATCCTACTAAAATAACATCTTACTTTTCTTTTTCAATATGTAATAAATACTACAAAGATTTTGTAATGTATGAATTTCATGTTATTAATTCTCAATTAATTAACATTCACATTAATCTAAATTCAATGAATCTTTATCTACATGGATCTAAAGTTATTATAGATGAATTTATTTCTATTCATGTATCTAAAAACTTTAATGGGTGTTTAATTTCATGTATTATCAATTAATTCTTACAAAATTCTTGCCATGTAGAATTTCGGTTTATTAATTCTCAATTAATTAAGATTTAAATTAACTTAGACTCAATGAATCTTGATTTGATGAATCTTAATCTATATGAATTTAGAGTTATTATAGATGAATTTATTTCTATTCATGTATCTAGAAATTTTAATATGTGTTTAAATTCATGTATTAAAAACTAATATTCGTGTACCAAATATAGTATAAAAAAGTTATCAATTTGTAGTATTTTATCATCACAAAAAATTTGAATAATAGAAGTTGAATTTTGAGAACACAATTTTCTTCTCTTAAATTTTATTTCTTTTAGTTCGTTTGAAACTTATAATATCCTATTAACAAAATGATATCGAATATTACTTTTACCGCACTTATAAAAAGTATTTTAAAATAACGTGTAATGTACGTTCAACTTTGACTAGTAACTTAAAATATCATTTAACTAGCATCTCAATAGGTTTTTAACACAAGTTGAATACACTTGTAAAGATCTAGCGATACTAAAACATTCATTTACGTTACATGACTATCATAGTCAAAGTCAAGTCATTTAGAGCAAAACCACGCCGGGTCGAAATCTTTCTTTAGCTTCCAAATTGCATCCTCCAAAGTGGTGGATGTTTGTGCTCATTACTTTGATATGAATAATCTACTAAAAACTAATACGATATATGTCAACTCCTGAACTTACCTCTTTCCCGATATAGTCACTATATTTTTCCGATCATTATATTCCATTCAAGGACGGTAATTTGAAAATATGATTTGCAACTAATTGATGGTCTACCAAGTCGATTCCTCTTATTGAAAAGATCTCGTGGTCAAAAGATGAAATGTTTGCTTAAAAAGTTGGTTTCTTGTTTCTATATGAATTGACTCGATTGAATCTTTTATATCACATTGGTCGGCAATTGTCATGAATGAAAACCGTGTATCCTCCCGGAAAACTCTATTTAATGATAATTTCTTGTTCCACCTGATCGTGTGTTTGCCATTGAAAAGAAGTCAAGACTGTTCCCTTCCTCAATTGTCTCAAATTGCTCAAATTTGAGTTTCATGACTGTTACAATTAAGTCCCACTCAATTATAGCCTGCTTCGTTTAACTCCCAAATGTTTGTGCTTTGGTAGCCATTACCATGATATCAAAGCCAATAATAACGACCAAGTAAAAAACACATTGGATAATAAAAGATAAAGAGCACTTTTTATTGATAATTTATGGATACTAAACATTAACCCAATCTCTTCTCCACTCTTGTTCTCATGTCCACAGTGAAAGTCTAGTCTTCTTTATTTTTATGAGAGTTTTACTTAAAGTTCTTGCATTTGAAAAGAACTGTAAGTGAGGTTCTCGTGTCATATCAACAAGTGGATGGTTTTACCTGTACTATGGGTAAGAGAACAATTTCGATATCTCCTATATTGAGAGACTTTACATTTACTAGGTGCAAGCAACGTGCAATGCGTGTTTGCTTAGTTTATATTTAATAGTTTTGTTTAAGAACTAATTTGTTATTAATAAAGATGTAATTTTTTTGGTTAATTAAATAATTAATGATGTAATGTTTATGTAATTGATAAATAATTAAATAAATTGCTTTTCTCTGTCATTTCCAACCCAAAATCACAAACAGAAAACTCAAGGTATGTTAAGGGGTAAGAAGATAAGTTTACTTAGGCTCCGTTTGATTCTCATTAATGTAGAATGAGGATGAAAAATATAACCGTTATTGGACCCCACACAAGAGATAGAAATTCAAAATTGATAGATTGATATGATAGATAACAGTCATATTTTTCATTTTTATGGATTTTTAATGAGAAACAAACGGAGGCTTAAACTTTTTGCATGACTTAAGTCTTTACTATTTTTTTAAGTAATAATGCAATTTATTTTATCGCTAAAGTATGATATGTATTACGATAATATATGTATATCATGTGTTAGACTTAGTATTGGTAAGTGACGGGTAAATTTTCGAGGACGAAAATATTTTAAGGGGGTGAGAATGTAATACCCCGAAAATTTTCATAAAATATAATTCAATTTTTATGTATTATATTTTAATATTTTGAAAGTTAGGGACTAAATGATACATTTATCAAATTATATTTTATTTGTGTCAAATGTTTAGATATTGATGGAGTTATCGTAAATATATGAATATTGGTCTCGTTGGATAAATCGTAATTAGATACATAAATCAGATTCGAGAAAAGGCGATTCGGATAAGTTAGCTCCAAGATATTTTAGTTTGAATGAATTATCAAAAGCTAATTTATTATTATTATTATTATTTAATTATAATTTTGAAATTAAGGGGTGGTGAAAAAAGATTTTCCGTTAAAACAAGGAATTCCGTTAGTTTTTTCGTTAAACCAACAAATTCCGTTAGTTTTTCTGTTAAACCAACAAATTCCGTTTAATAGCCACTTTTTATATATAGAAAGATTCTGTAAAATACTCAAATCGATAATTAAAAAGTTGGGAAACAAACACCATAATTATTGACTCATAATAACAACTAATTTATATTTATCAATCCAATAAATACTAGCACATACATGCCACCAAACTATACCCCTCATAGGGTATGCATTTACATCGTCTCACATGTGCGCGGGCCCACGCAAATATAAAAATTTTAAAAATGTGGTCCTCACACCCTATTGTGAATGTAGATAAAGAATTAGATAAAATAAAAATTATGTACATATAGCATTGCCCTTACACTTAATTTTGCAAACTTTCATAGAAAACTTCCCAACACTTCATTTAATTAACAAGCTTCAAAATGATAACACCAATCATTTCCGTCTGTAATCATAAGCACTGGATAAGAATCTTCTCCCCTCGAGAAGTCTCAAGTTCCTACAGAGAGACGCCAATTATTCTCTCTTAAACAGACAAAATTTCCGAAAAGAACGTCCACTATGAATCAAGCCAAATTGAACAAAGAAATTGACATACATTGTAATTTACATGTACACTAGTGAACAATCACCATCCATGCATGGACCATGCGTTTCCTTGTTAACACACTTATTACACAACGGGACAGCCTAATTGGCAGTAAGTTAACAGTGTTCTTAGACTGTAAGTTTAGCAGTAACATGTTTGAGCATCTCTGACAATGAATGGTGCGATGAGCCTCCTTCGCTTAGAGCATTTTCCGCTCTGATTTTCAGTTTTTTAACATTTTCTCTCATTTTCTTGCCTTCTTCGTCATCCATCAAGGTCCTCACCATTTTCTCTATTTCTTCTCGCGCTACTACATTTTTGGTGGGCAACACCAGAGGTCGGACAGAGATCTCAAGCTCCTCCACAAGAAATGTGGCGTTGAGTCTTTGCTCTGCATAGAGCGGCCATGCAATCATTGGTACCCCACTGCAAATGCTCTCTAGAGTCGAGTTCCATCCACAGTG
This sequence comes from Fraxinus excelsior, assembly GCA_019097785.1. NCBI lineage: Eukaryota > Viridiplantae > Streptophyta > Magnoliopsida > Lamiales > Oleaceae > Fraxinus > Fraxinus excelsior. The sequence goes on along the minus strand of CM032623.1, from coordinate 6,670,031 downwards.
TGACATAAATCCCCCCACCGAAGGGTGGTTGAGGATCTCCACCTGTTGAGCCCACATTGGGACCACAAGTCCTAAATTGCCTGTTCGGGTCGAAAATCCTTCTGGTAAGTAGTACGGAGTGCCATCCGAACCGACGGTTTTCGAGGTGAAAAATGCATCGTCGGCAGCTCCTTCCGTGGGTGGGCGCACCACCCAAATAAATTTCTGTTCACTCATTTCTAAACCAAAAGCCAACTCTGTAATTTGCTGAGCAGACAGCATCCCACCACTTCCGAAAGAAACAAATAGTACTGAATCATTAGGCTGCTTGTCTAACCATTCTATTTCTGCACTCTTGGAACCGCCTGGTTGGACCAGTCTCCTCAGTGGGCCAATGGGATGAACCGGGATCTTCACAGTTGACCTCATTTCATTTTCCTTGAAAGCTTTCAGTGTTGTCGATTCTAAATCTTCCCACGTATTCAGCAGTATCCCATCAAACTGTGGAATCCGATTCCCCATGCTCACATACTCATAATATTGTTGATCGTTCCGGTCGAGCATGGGATCGACCACGTCCTCCGGTCGAACCGGTTTGCAACCAGGAATTTTCAACAAATCTTGTTGATCAACATACTGTCCCTCGATTTTTTTATCAAGAACCGGACAGTATATAGTGAGGGCAGCAAACCATGCTGCTGTGGGAACATACACATACTTCGCCATGTTGAACTCAGCCGCAATAGGAAGAGCTTCAGTGCCAAAATGGTCCACGATAAGGGCGTCGGGGCGGTGGTTCATGGCGGAGATGGTGGATCTGACTCCCGGCAACGCCTCGCGTAGCATCATGCACAGCTGTTCCACTACTTTAGTGTCGGGTTTTATAAGGTGTGAAATGTCAACAGGCGGTAGTTCAATTCTTTCAACAAGGTTTTTCTCGGTGGGGAGTTTGAGCAAATGGGATTCTGGCGAAGAAAAAGCAGTTGTGACTACAAGAACCGTGACTTTAACGCCGTGTTGGGTGGCTAGGCGGTTGGCCAGAAGCAGGACAGGGATGAGGTGTCCCATGCCAGGGCTTGCGAGAATAGCTACGTGGAGTTTTGAGCCGTCCATGAATTCACGCACAGACAAATAGAGCGCAAGGGAAGTTCAGGACAAGCCGGTAGAGAGAAATGAAGAAGGTGTAAACTTTCATAGAGCAGTAGGCTGTCTTACCAAATATATTAATAAAATATTTCGAAAGAGAAAAAATCAAGGGGTTAATATTTTTAATAAAATTTATATTTTATGTTTTAGCCCGATTTGTCTACCATTTTATCAAATATTATTTTCTACAATAAACAATTTCCATCACACATTTACCCAATAAAATATTATACACACAAACTAATAAAGTTACTTTAAATTTCAATCACACATTCTCCAAAAAATATTATTCATTACTTCATTCTTTTCCCCAATAATGAGAGACAAACACATATCTAGAACCCGTTCTGTTCTCCTGCGCGGGGCGCGAATGAGAACAGTATACGCTTTGCCTTGCCTTTTGGTAAGGCAAAGCTGACTACTTTTTTATTATTATTATTATTTTGTATTTTATTAATTTTTTTTAATATAAAATTATGTTTGGTATCGAAGGAAATCTAAAATTTCATCTAAATTAAAGTTAATAATTAATTTTAATAACATATTTCATGAAATTCATAACTGTTTAATTTTTATCAAAATTTACTAAAAATTTGATTTTAATCTCCACCAAACGGGAGCAAAATCAAAATAAATTTGAATTTCGATAATATACGTAAATTTTAAAAATTCTCCTACAATCATACGCTAATCAAATCTACAAATTACTTATGTCATTTCGAAATTTATTTCAAGAACTATATTATGAGCATATCGAATAGTCTAAACAAATATCGAAAATAGTTAAGAATACGTCAAATGTCAATCTTAAAAAAGATGTAATTGTAATTTGTAGATTCGATTAGTGTACGATCGTCGGAGAATTTTTAAAATTTACGTATATTATCGAAATTCAAATTTATTTTTATTTTGCCCCCGTTTGGTGGATATTAAAATCAACTTTTTAGTAACTTTTGATAAAAATTAAACAGTTATGAATTTTATGAAATATGTTATTAAAATTAATTGTTAACTTTGATTTAGATTAAAATTTAGATTTCATTCGATACCAAACATGATTTTATATAAAAAAAAATTAACAAAAGAAAAAAAATAATAAATAAATAAAAGTAGTTAGCTTTGTCTTGCCTTTTTATTGAATAATAATACATTTTGGAATAATACATTGATTGAAAATGCGAGGTTAAAAAATAAGAAAAAAAATTGAATTTGTGTATATTATTATTTATTGAAAAATGTGTGGTTGAAAAAAGGAAAAAAAGAAAAAGAAAAAAATGTATCTTTTGAAATAATGAGAATCAAACAAGGGCTAAAATATCACTCAGAATTTAATAAAAAAAAATGACCGTTTTTTCCAATGTCTGGGTCCCACCTGTGAGTAACAAAGTCAACAACGGCTACCAAAACAATTTTCTAACTGTTCAAAAGTGGATTTTTTTGGTTGAAAAAGCCCCGCAAACACGCCCTTAATTATCATCTTGATCGGTTCTTAACACCAACGGTATCCTCTTATAAATATTACAACATTGCTATAATTATACACTTGATATATAACCCTCTCACATGTGTATGGATCCAACAATGTGGGGTCCATTGTGTGTCTCACACACATGTGAGAGAGTTGTGTATCAAATGTGTACAAGTAGCAATTTTGTAAAAATTAAGGATGCTAAAATCACATCCATCAACTTACATTGATTTTTTTTTAACCAGTCAGACTACATAGAAACAGCCTTACTCGTGAAATAAATTATTTAGGATAAGTGTACTTCAACACCATCTATGTGATATAAAAAATGAGGAGTCAATCCATTGCCGTAATAGAACAGCTGGATCACTGATAATATATATTAGATACCATTGCCTAACCCCATATCGAAAGTTTGGTAATAATTACAATTTGTTTACTAAGATATAGTGTTTTCGTGACCAATTGTGTTACGCTATTGCGTGACTTTAATGCAAATAATTGCAAGATTAGAATATGTGAATCAACCTTTGAAATTAACTAATTTTTATACACAATAGTCAATTCATAGATGGCTTGATTGGTTCCTCATTTTCTATTCGAAGTTGATCTAATGCATCACGGCAACATTTCTGAGACCCCAATTAAGGTTGTTGTTCGCTTGCTCTTGAACGATTTAAAGCTTGTACGAAAGATAGTTCAACAAGGTATCAAAAAAAAAAAAAAAAAAAAAAAACGGATTTGCATATGACCACAATTTTGAGGCATCAAAATTTTAGAAGAGAAGATTTACGAATGAGTTTTGATATGTTAACATAGGAGGCCGCCATGTGACTATTTGGTCACCCATTATGTCAACCCTTATGTCAACATAGCAAAACTCTTTACGAATATGGTGCCATGTCTGTGGACCCACCTTCAGGGTCTGTGGTGGGGCCTTCACGTTGTCAAGAAGGCTCGTTTCAATGATGGTAGTTCCATTTGGTTTATGCTGCAGTCGCTTTTTTGGAATTTTGAGCAAGACCAAAGAATGCTAGAATAGCCAGCAAAGAAGAAACAAATTTTATGAATCTAAAACTGGAACCAAATCTTAGACCATACTGATTCATGTTTAACGTGGTAAAACTAGCAAATCCACGCCAAACAATTCAGTAAGTCAAAGCGTACATTTTGCACGATAACGGCCCAGCTAAAATTATATGGTCGAAAGATGACACAGAAATTTGTAAGTGAAATTTACTATGAGCACCTTCAAATGTTATGATATGATGACGATTGACAGTTGCCGTCATTGCTTGATGAGTTACTACATACATGGTGGGAAGTAAGTCTGCCCCACATATCCACCCATCATAGCCTTTCGTACATTTAACTGAAACGTCTTTGGATTGTCTCTCAGCACTGCAGCTGCATCGTGATTGAGAGGATCCTCGTAATTTGGCTCCTGCATATAAATACCAAAACATTGCAAGTGTTATTGCACGAGGCTTCAAGAGCATCCATCCCAATGCACATATAACCAGAATGTTATTCGGTAAATGAGTTAAAGTTTAGCAACAATCTACTTGTGGGAATATCAAATTCATACGGTGAAAAGGTAATACAATCCATAGATAACAGTGTTAATGTTAAGGACAGGTTTCCAATCTTCACGGAGTATATTGAGGCAGACATTCCCCTCCAAGTCAATATTAGGATGATAGACCTGAATATTGCAGGAAACATGAATAAGAAATAGTTGCACCAAATGCTGCACTTCCATCATAGAAAATATTTCTTTCCCTTATTCCTGTTTATCATTTTCCACGTTTTCAACAGACGGGGGACAGTGTGTGTGTGTGTGTGTCATTACCTTGGTTTTGCACTTGACTTTTGGGGGTTCATGCGGATAGATAGGGGAAACTTGGAATGAAAATAGAAATTCACCCCCTCTGCCACAGTAGAAGATATGTCAAAATATAACCAAATTCCAAGGTTAAACAAGATATTAAGCCAGGTACAACTTTTCTCTACAGTCAATCTTAAATACTGCGCCGACAACAACAAGATCTACATATGAGCGATTACTTACAAGTAATATCCATCATCTGGTCGAATTCTGATCTCAAAGTTCATCAGGTCATCCTTGCCATTAGAGAAAGAGATAGTACATGTCATAGGTAGGTTTAGCTCACTAATGTCTACAAGGTTGAATTTTGAAGATTATACTCTACATTAACAGTACAAACAGTATTCAATAGCAATCAGAAAATGATTCTTGAACACCTAAAGTCCTAAACAATTAGGACATAGCTAGACAGGAGAGGGAAACTTCCAGATAAACCATTAAGAAATTCTTTTACACTTGATTTACGCACCTAGAACTTCAATATGTGAAGCCTTAACATATATAAAGGGCATGTTTGGGAAGTGATTATGAACGAGTATACTTTTTATCCACATATTCTGTAGGATCCACAACTTACAAATACTTAAATATTAGCCTCCATTTGGCAAATTTATAACGGTTCATAAAAAGGAATAGTGATGGATCCCATGAAATGTCGAAAATAATTAGTAGTTATGAATGTGCGGTAGAAATTAACGTTTTATATCCAAATGGAAGCTTAATTTTATCACTTGCTGAACATGCACAGAATCAGAGTGAAATTATCATGTTGTGTTTACGTGCTTAACATGCTCAATCATTCTTAAATGTGCCTTAATTCAACAATCTGGACCATTGAATGGTCATACTTTGCAAGGGAAAACCCATGTAAATTGGGATAGAGAATACATGATTCGAGCCAAGAGGCACTAACAAAAAATAAAAAATAAACGATGTGTTAAACCAGAAAACGTTACAAATCCCATTTTGTCTGGCTTTGCACACTACTCTTGTTCCATGTTGCAAGATAAGGTTCGAGAGTCTACGGGATCCTAAGATTTAACAAAAGATAAATGTGCAAATTACCTATAATGAACGCCAGAGAATAACTACACGATGATCACAAATACGCACACTTTCTCTAATTAACTATCAGCAGGTAAGCAATACTTTATGCTCCTTTAAACCAGAAGATAATAGTACAAGATGATCAAAGCATTTCCAATTGATACCTATACGAATTATACCAGAATCCATAACTCACACAATTGAAGACCTTCCTACTAAACAGTATGTATAGATGGCCAGAAGAAAGTGTTGCAGCTATTAATCACCAGATTCTTCTGACATCTGTGATCCCCAAAATTGCCAGTATCCATACAAGATGCCTCCAAATTCCAGACAGATAAACATTTTAAAAATCCAGAGGTTAAAAATTACTAATATTGTATACAAAGAATACTGCAGTAGTCAAGATTTCAGGATTCAATTTCCTACGCTCACACCCCTTTGAAACCAACTCCAATTCTAATTCAGCTATATTGATGAAATATAAGATATGATTTCGTTATTGAGTGACGATGTATGTAATTGTTTTTGTCCCCTAGACAGTGGCGAAGCCAAAATTCGAATTAAGTTTTTTTTTTTTTTTGGGTGGGGGTGGAACTTGACTATGAATTTTTGTTTTTTCAAACATCGCCATAAAATAATAATATTAAAAAACTCACAATCTTTTACAATTGTTCAATATGGGTTTTCATACTTTTTAAAGTTTACATGAATATTTATCAAGTACCATCACCGCATTGATACGTGCTTATCCGAAAGACAGATAATGGTACCATCTTAAGGAGTCGACCATCCCAGAAGTGGCTACAGCAATGAGTCAGAAGAAAATCTGAATTTCAACAAAATAAGCAATTCTCACAAAAGGTTGCAGCAAACCTTTATGAAGACGTAGCTCCCCAGCAGTTTGCTTTTTCACATGACCCTTTCCATTGGCATTTTCAGCAAGTTCCCTTTGCTTCTCCTTTACTTTGAATAACTTAATCATGGTTCCTGAAATTACAAAGTAATAAATCATAAAAACGCATTACCAGCTATTTTCTGAAAACTGAGTGTGTGAAAGGATACAGAAGAATCCTTTTTCAGGAAAAAAGAAAAATGCATGTAGGTATACCAAAAGGCTAATGGAAAAAAAAATATCTATTCTTGAACAGGCAGGAGGGCAATGTGTTTTAGAAACAACAAAATGTAGGCATCAAGTCAAGGTATAACAGTCCCACGGTATAGCTGCAGATTCGATCTTTAGATAAGTTGTGGTGAGATGCAGCAAAATATCAACTCTAAAGACACCCCCATCTACGATTTAGAGTGTTTAAAAGATTTGAACCTTTTTTTCCAACACAATCAGGTGCTTGTTCTTTCTCCTGTCCAATCCCCAAACTCTATGGGAAAAAAAAAATAAGAAAAGAAAGAAATTGGAAAGGCATTACAGAGAACTGAAAAGAGTTTGTCAACATTTAAATGTGTACACTCATAAACTCATACTCATCAGTTCTTTAATTTGGGTTTTTCTCAAAATCTTCCCACAGGTTCAAGACCAGTGACTCTACCCAATGGGTCTAACCACACGACATGAAGTACAGGAAAATATTTGAGAAAAATATAATTTTTTTTGCATAAAAACATCAATTTTTTTTTTATGACCTCATATGCTTATTTTAATAAAGAATTAAGAAAATAAATTACTATGCTCAGCTTTACACACAAGAAGGCAGAATTTTGTGATTATTCCACTCCATTAAAGCCCTGAGGAAAAATTGATTCTATCACTGTAATACAAATCTATAATACTGATAGCCCGCTGTACATGAAGGACAGTTGTCTCTTTGCATTTGATCACATCATATAACTCTATTTCCTATACTAAACCAAACAGATAGAATACATTATCAAAAGACTAAGAACAACTAAGCTTTCAAACTTCCTAGTAATTATACACGCAACCCAAGTATTCAAAACTATTAAAACAACACAGAGACTTCGTCTAAGCATGTGTTTAGCAGAACACTCTAAGCAATCAGGATTCACAAATTAATTCGGCAACAATCAGTGACCAGTCCTTGCAAGAAAAGCACAAGTGCATAGCAGATTACACGCATCACTAATTCATCAGACGGATTGAATCAGACTTCATAGACGTTGACATCGAATACAACACTCTTCTAATATCCCCTGGACCCATATCATAATTCAGTCAATTCAATAAAGAGAGAGAACATCGACTCTACCAGAACAAGAAACCATATATTGTAAGAATCAATGGCAAAGAAAAAGAAACGGAAAAAGGAGAAATAATAAAGAACGTAGCCAACAAAGGAATAAAACCTTGCCCATATTGCAAAAGCTAAAAAATATATTTCAATAAATTGCAATTGTTGAATGTTCCGTGAAAAAGAAAACGTGGGTTTTCCAAACAGCGATGATGTGAATGAAAAATAGAAGAATTGAAGAGATGCAGAAAAAGGATCATGCTTATTGTACATCACATGATCCATAAAGGATTACATAATGGCCATTTGGCCACCCCCTATTGGATGGTTGGCTGGCCCACCAGCCAACCATCCAATAGGGGGTGGCCAAATGGCCATTATGTAAAGGGTTATGGATCATGTGATGTACAACAAGTATAATCCAAAAAGCTAGCCTCTTGAGGAGAGACGAGAGAAGCAAAAGGAGACGTTAAATCAAGAAAGGGGATCGTAGAGGGAAAAGGCTTGAAATGAATAGTTGGGTTTCAAAGCGTTAAAACATTCAATTGCGACACGGGAACTACGACTCTAGCCTCGTTGGACACGTGGCATTCCAGAAGTTCAAATTAACAATACGATGGATCCCACCTTCGTATTATTATCGAATACAGTTGTATTATCATTTCCCATGTTTGGTATGGATTAAAAATTAAGTTTTTACTAGATTTTTATAAAATTAATGAAATTGTTGTTAAAAAGTTGTTTGGTGACCAATTTTTTGGAATAACATTGTTGTGAATAGTGAATTTTTTACGAATGTGTAAAATATTTTATTGTATAAATGTGTGTTTGAAATTGAATATATTGTGAAAAGAGTTAAAAGAATGAGAAATAAACATGAGCTAAATATATTATTAAAATTAATTATTGACTTTGATTTAAATTAAAATATTAATTTTAATAAATACCAAACAAGGGTTCTGTTTGAAAATTTGAAAACCTTATATAGCGACTCTTTTGTCAAAATTCTTTTTTTTTTTTTTAAAAAAATCCTTTTGAATTATATATTTTTTGGGTCAGTGAATGATTGCGAGAGAAATATACAAGGGAATTCGGCTAGGATATTTTTAACTCCTACTTTTAGTGTGAGGATTAGTGGTATATAGAGGAGGCATGTAGATCAAAATGGGCCATTGAATCAATCACATGTTCAAGAGGTTCTCTGATTTAATTTAATCGAATTCAATTGACATTGTTGACGTTCGATCAACTAAAGTATGATCATACTTCTGTCGCATATACACTATCAGTGGCAGAGCTAGCATCAGGCGGGATTGTGTGGCAACCTATGCAATCAAACTGAAGTTACAGAATCGGCGTCATGAAGACGAGAAAGAAGGAGAGATGGTAAAGATGAGTTGTTGGACTTTTTTTTAGATCTTGGGATTTTCTTTAGTTGGGCCTTTTTTAAAAAATAATGGACCATTAAGTGAATTCAATTGGGACAAATCGCATTGCCCGACACTTCTGATTTCACACCTACATAAGCCTAACGCCCAATTCCAAACCATATATTCTACCTCCCATCCCGAGTATGGTTGGGCAAAAACCAATCTGAATCAATCAAATCGATCAACCCAATCGAAACCAAACCAGCTGGTTTGGATTGGTTTTTTAGTTCAATTGGGTTGGGTTCGGGTTAGAACATCAAATTTTAGGTTGGGTCGGGTTAGGTTCCGAGTTATCTATTAAAACTCAATCAAACTCAATCCAACCCCACCCAAAAAATTAAAAAATATTAAAAAGAAAATTAGTACTTAAAACCAAAATTCTAAAACCTAATAATCAAAACTCTTATCTACCTCAAGTCTCTTTTGCCTCTCATTGTTGCTCGTGCCTTGGCTTCTCGAATCGATTTTTTGACATGATTTTTTACTAAACACTTCGATTGAAGGGGGAGATTTTGTATTGAGTTTGGGTGAATTAACAATTTTAATATTTAGGTCGAATTCATTTTATTCTATGGGTATAATATGTATGTATTCGACATGTATTTAGATTGATTTAATATGTATTTAATTTGATCATGATATAATCTATTTAACATATTTTACAATATTTTTAATTTATATTGTTCTATTGGAATGAAAATTAACCCCATGGACTATTAATCCAATTTCAATCGACTTAAGGCCTTTCAAATCACTCATTTTAATGTAACTGAAATGTGTCCAAATTGAAATGGTATCGAACTTTAAAAAAATTATTCAAATTCAACAAAAAAGTCCCCAACCATTGGGCCCATAAAAAAATTGTCCAATTTGAATTGGACTCAAGTCCAAACCAATCAACCCAACACAAACCAACTCGACTTTTGGTCGGTTTGGATTTGGTTGGATTTCAACCATGAATGGGTTGGTTTCCGTTTGAATTATTGTCAAACCGAACATGTTGGGTTGTGTTTGGGTTGGACTAAAAATCGATCCAATTCAACACACGGCCAGCCTTAATCCCAAGTCACATTGTCTCCCACTATTGCAACCGTAGATTCTATAGACGCAGGCCACCACTGTCCGTAAGTATTTTTTTACAAATTACTATGTAACTTTTTATGTGGAATGTTTTAGCCAAGATGAACGAGTTATCAACATTTCAAGTTGTGAGAAATAGATTTTAGTGTAAATGTGAAAATGATAGTTGGAAAATTATGTTTGGGGCTACAATCAAAGATTGTAGAGTTTTTGCCAAATTGGAATAATTGAGATTTGAGACCTAAATCTTAGGTGAAAATCGGAGGATTTTGGAACAATTGATAAGGCTTGAGAATGAATAAATTATTTAATTGAATCTACTAGAAAAGTAATAGCATTTAGCATATGCTAAAAACACAAAATCAAGGGTTTCAAATGGCTTAGAGATGAATTTAGCAGATGCAAATTATGATGTGAATTGTGAACATGTGATATTTGTTATAAATGATAAATTGAGGGATTTGTAAATTATATTATGAATCTTCATATCATTTGTTTATAGTGTAGGTTAAGGTTTATTATATATTAGGGGTGGGCAAAACACGACTGAACTCGTCAAAATCGTCCAAATCGAACCAACCCGATCGGTTTGAGTCAATTTTTTTGTTATTTTTATACGGGTTGTGTGGGTGGCTGTGTAGGCAGGTTGGGTTAGGTCGAGTTATGGGTTAACTCATAAAAATCGAATAAACCCACACAACCCAACCCAACCCAACCCGACCTGCCTACTTAAAAAAGAAAGAAAAAGAAGTAAAATAAAATGCTTAAAAAGTATGAGTGTATAGTGTAAATGTAATTACTTTGGTACATTTTAGAGGGGTTTATTGTCCTTCTTACAATAAATGTAATATAAGTTTTCCATGTTATGTTAAATGCACTTTGTTCTTAACAAGCTCAGCTAATGAGAATTGAATAAGATAATATATAATTTTATTTATTTACTTGCTATTTAATCTTATCTATCTGAATTTAGTATAATAAAAAATTAGATGACTTTAATTTTTGTTAACAAGTCGTCCCAAACCGATCAACCCGACCAATACTTAATTAGGTTGAAGCAAAAACAGACCCAATCCGACCCAACCCATGCCCACCTTAATATCTATATTAACTTAAAAAATATTTTTTACTCTGTTGAGGATAATCATTACATCAATGGCTAATGCTTGGGTTGTTTCATCTATTAAATTTGTTAGTTTTCACAGGGTGTGTCATTTTTATGTGACCTAATTCATAATTGAATTTCCTCCTTCAAGCAGTCTAGAGAGATCAACATTTGGAACTTGATAAAGTGAGCTGCACTTTCTTAGACGATGAACTTTCAAGGGCAATTGAATTTTAAACTTCTTGAGTTCGCAATGTACAATACCAATAATCATGTTTATTTATTCATGGGATTTTTGCTTAACAAAAGCCACAATGACGCTAACCAAAGATATTATGCTTGTTTAAAATGAGAAAATAAACTGTGTAAATAAATATTGGTTGAATTATCTTGCGTCAAGAAAACATAACAAATAGTAGATTAGATTTCACAGGGTGAATTTATGTGGCATTTTAGTATGATTCTGAAATTGCATATGCTGAAAATGATATTTTTAATTTTCTATTTTTAAAGTATTTAATTTTAGGCAATAAAGTATGAGATTGGATTAGACAAAAAATTTACAAGCTCATCAGAACTAATATAGTAGAACATAACTCGTTATTATAGTCATTGATTGTCGACGGTCAAATGTCAACAACCACCTTAGCTGACCTCCAATTTTGGATCTGCCACCGTACACTACGTAATTTAGGAATATGAAAAAATTGTGTCATTTTTCTAAGTCAACGCCATATGTTTATGAGCTAATATTAACCATAATGCCTTGTTCAATAATGACTTAGAAAACTCAATATCATAAACGAAAACAGTTGCTGAGAGTAGCGGCCAGGATCATTCAAGTCCAAGCTCTAGCTAGACGAGCTAAAGAAGGCTGAAAGAGGAATAAATAAATAAATTGGGGGCTGGTTTTTAAGAGAAAAAGATATTCGAGGAAAACACTTGGCAGAAAAGTTAAAAATTCACTCAACGAACTATTTTAAGCTTCTATATGGCTTGGATTAAAATCGGATTTCGATTTAATTTTGATAAAAATTGATGAAATATATAAGTTGAATTATATGAAATATATGGTTAAATTAATTATTGATTTTGATTTTCTAGTAAACTTTAATCTACACTGAACATGAACTAAAAAAACTCATAAAATATAATTCTAGTTAAATAAGTGTCAATCATATTCAAAGAGAAGACCAAGGTTGATTTGGGTGAAAAGAAAAAAAAAATGTAGCTTATGTAGTGAGGAATTGTAAGATAATTTTTTTTAATTTTTAATTAAATTTATATATCATTTATAAATTGGTTGAGAAGTGAGAGCTTCAGTTTTCAATTTTGAGTCCATAGTAGTTTTTTTATTTTTTTATTTCAAGGGCCTATTTCAAGATTGTTGAAAATACATCTGGTTAGTCATTTTGAAAATGGAGAAGTGAAAATCACGTTTGATTTGAAATTTAAAGAAATAAAGTTGCATGGAATAAAATGTTTACAAATAATTCAATTGAAGGAACCAAACATAAAGAGAAGTCTAAGCTATAGGTCGATGTAGTGTAGACGAGCTCCAAGAAAAGAGTGTCGTTACTCGTTCCTTGGTTGGAAATGGCATGATTTCTTTTTTAGGGGATCTAGAGTAGCCCCTATCTCTACTTAAAAGTGGATTATGTACTTCGATTTTATGACATCTTATTTCATAAAATTTGATTATTTATTGAAATTGAATAATTTTATATTAATATGTAATCAAGTAATATATACGCTATAAAGTTGATGAATCTAACAATATTTTTTCTGCTACAAAAACAAACTAAGAAATAATAATAAATTAAGTTGGCTAAACGTAGAAAGTAAAAATAAAAAAAAAATTAATGACACGGATTTATAATTTTTATTTGCGTTCTTTTAAGTATATCTTTTAGAATTTTATTTAAATAATCAGTAAAAGCTTAAATTATATATATATTTAATATTATTTTTTGGAATTTTAGAATTTATTTTTCTAGATATTTATAATTCTTTATTTCTAGAATTTTTTCAGATTTTAGATTTTTGTTTTTTAGAATTTTTATTTCCCATATTTTAAATGTTTTAAAACGTCAAAAATATGTTTTGAGTTGTATATTATAAGTTTAACATCGTTATCATGAAGTTTAGGTGGTTAGTGGACCACCCATGCCCATGCGTGTTTGATTGCAAGCATGAAAGTTGTATGAAAAGAAAATAAATTATAGGCAAATTTACATTTTTGAACTAGAAAATGTCATAAAATTTATCTTTTATTGGTAGAGAGAGAGAGAGAGAGAGAGAGAGAGAGAGTTGAGCTTTTGGAAAATGTGAATTGCATAAAAATGTTTTACCCGTTTTTGAAAAAAATATAATCACGTTACCAACTTTTGAAAAATATTTTTTTATGAAGAAATGACAATCAAACACCCTAAAAGTAGAATTTTTGGTGAAAAAATGACGTTTTTGAAAACTAAAATCAATCTAATACACCCTAATACACTAACACTAAAGATTGGGTGTGCCATGCCACTACACGCTATCGAAATAGTAAGAAGAATTTATAAGACTGGGTTACTTACACAAAACTTCCTTACCTCTTATGTTTATTGTGTAAAACATCACAACCTTGCATTTTATTTTATTTTTGCTTTTTTACCATTGTTTACATGTCTCATTACGAAAGTAATCATTTTCATCCAATTTCATTTTTATATATTTAAATATGAGATTATATTCGTCATTTCACAGATTTTTATTTAGAAATTTGATGAAAATGATGATTTTTACAATGAAAGATGTAAATATGGCTGAAAATGCCAAAAAAGATATAAAAAAAAAGGGTAAAGTTGTGATGCTTTGCACAATGAATTTCAAAGGTAGGGACGTCTTGTCCTAATAATTCTTATAAAATTCACCCTTGAATATATGGTGTATTTACACTTTTATACATTTCATGATTTAAATTTGCACTTTTGATATTAGTGGATGCACGTGCATTGCACATGTAGTGGGCGATGCAATGTAAGTAATAATGTTGACATTTGGCTATGTGGTATTTCAATTAACAATGAAACATGTACGAAGGAAGGATGATTACATTGGATTATATGAAATGTGTTTACGGGTACTTGTATTAGTGATAGTAATATAAAGCAAAAACAAAAGATCTTACGTGTCATACTTGGATACATGAGTTTTAACATGTTAATATGTACAATGAACAAAATATGGTATGACAAATAGAGCTACTGGGAGTTAGGTAGTGGATTGTGGCTATAAGCATGCAAAAGAGATTGAAAATACACATTTTCAACTTGTGAACTATTACTATTGCTTTTGCTTTTTGTTCGCATGTTTGTCAGCTTCTTGTATAAATGATGTCTGGATTGTTGAGCTGCATGTTGGTGTAGTGTTTGCATTTGTAAGTTGAGATCTATGTGAAGTGTTTTGTTGTATCATGTTGGTAGCCGGATGGTCTTGATGTTGAAGTTGTGAGTCAAGGATAAAGATGACTTCATATGGGGCATTGTTGGTCGTTGTTTCTACATTTACAGTCTTTATGTGTAAGATATGCTCTTGTGTACTAGTTGTCTGAATTGTAGAGTTGTTCTCCATGTGTTCATGTTGGAATGTTTATGAAAAGTAGTTAACAGTACATTTAAGGGGGGAAATAAAAAGAAGATATGTAGAGAAATTTAATTTTGAGATCTGTACATGAGCAGTTTGTTTCATCAATTCCTTTGCCGGACATTTCAGGAATGTCTCGGCTGGATTTCCAATAATTGATGCTGTGATTGAGCCTATGGAATCTTGTAATTCAACAGTTGCTCTTGCTCTGTTAAAATAGAAGTGAAATCATTGTTGGTGTTTGATGGTTTATGATTATTAGATAATATGTAATGCATATATTCATATAGATGATGTGGCATGATTATAATCATACCTTGGAGTTGGTGTAGCATAATTGTGCTTACAAAATCTATAGAAATATGTTTCGTTCACACTTGCACTTGCCGATTTATTGCAATTGTCACATGATAGATACCATAGTGGTTTGTTTAATGGGACTACTGTGACATTTGCTTTTGTCCATAAGTGTTTTTGCTGCAGTGTATAAAATAATACGTGAAAAAAATGTGTTAGTGGTAGACGTGAAATGCTATGTAAGTGAGAAAGAGTAGTAATTTAGTGTACCATATGTTGGAGTTGTTGTACTTGTTTGTTGTTGACTAACTTTTGTTTCGGCAACAACAAATTGTGGCGGATGTAAGGAAGATATAAGCTTTTCTTGCCACAATTTCATTTACTGTGATTATGTTGTTTTCCAACCAATATGCATGTAAAATTTCAATTGTTAAAAAGAATAAGAAAATCAATAATAATAATGACAATAGATATAAATGTGTAAGTTAATTGAGTAAGTGAGATAATATACCAATTCTTTAGTTCAAGAACTTGCTCAAATGGGGTATTAATGAGCACTGATGAGTTCATTTTTGTAGAGACAGATATACCTAATAGGCATTGAATGTAGTTTTCATGTATGAGGTTTAAATTGGTATGTGTTGGTGTGATTGTGTAGGAAGATGAGTAAATTTACCATTGAAAGAAGTTACTTTTAGTCTGCTGCCCACAAGAATTTTTTTTTTTTTTTTTTTTTTTTTTTGTGATGGTGTTACAAATGGTATGACATTCATTCGTGACAAAATAGGAAGATGAGTGAATTTACCATTGAAATAAGTTACTTTTAGTCTGCTGCCCACAAGAATTTTTTTTTTTTTTTTTTTTTTTTTTGTGATGGTGTTACAAATGGTATGACATTCATTCGTGACAAAATTGTCCTACATCTGAAGCATTTGTGTTTCTAATCTGTAAGGTTTTTAGTTGTATTTAATATCTAACTGAAAGAGTTATTTTAATGTAGGCAGTAGTAAGTGTCTAACCTTTCGTTCATGAGAATGACGTCTTGCAATGTTGATTGACTGTCATGAATTTGAATTACTCTTTTGGGGAAGATGTCGATTGCAATTACAATGATGCCTATGGGAAGTAATTTGTGTTTGTAATTAGTATGAGTTGTAGTGTATGTTTAAAATATAAGTAATGAAGTGTAGGATGCTAAACAGGATTGCAAGTACTTACTAATTTCTGCATTTGTGTCCATGTATGGTTGAAGGTTTTGGAATAATATGAAGGGAGAGAGTTGAATTGTTCATTAACTTCAACAATGTTGGTTTTTGCATTGATTGTCCATCGGATATTACCAAGTTGGGCGGCATAGTTTTTATCAGTTTCTTTAACTTTTGCATTTGAGATGAGGTATGTTTTTTGTGGTAGTAAGGTGTCTTCGAAAGATGTGATGGCATTGTCGAATAGTGTAGTTGAACTTTGTTCCCGTGCAAGAAAATGAAGTTGAAAGATATTATGGTCAGATTTTATAAGAGAGGAAATATAAGAAGTTAAAGGAATAATAGCGCGGACTTGCAGTAAGACAAAGGATGGCGGTTCAGTGTTCAGAACATCATGTTTATTAAAACCACCTAAATATGACCAAAACGTAGCATTATGACTGAGATACTCCATATTGCAGAGTTGTTCACATAAATTATTGATGAGCAATTATCAACTAATTGAAAGGGTTGCAGTTGGATCAAACAACATTCCAATGGTATACTTGCATTTCTTAATTATTGCTGTAGAACTTTCTCCTACAGTAGTTCCATGTTCCACCAATTCATCACATTGCATATAGGTAGATAAAATCATTTCTCAGAAAGGGGCTAAACTATTTAGACACAAAAGGTGATTGTCTAAACTTACATCAAAAGCAAATGTAATCGAATTTGTATCTAAATAACTATAGAGTTAAAGAAGTTTACACTTTTAGTTAATGCCTGTCTGAAATGTTAAAACAAAATAAAACATGACCGAGCAAGAAATTTATGGATCAGACAAACAGTTCTTTAGCTTGTCCATCTTTGGAGGTAAACAATTTCTTTTCTAGAGGGTATGTAAAAAAATATTAGGTAACAATGAAAACTGAATTGAAAAAGTAATCTATACATCAAATATGTCTCTTTTCGTTGGCTTTGATTAAAGGAAAAACAAAACAAAAAGAATTATAAATCGTACAATACAACACAAAAAAACTTGAAGTATACAAAAAAGGAAGAGATAGAAGCACTGATAATTTAACTTTGAGATATATGTCTTAGTTCGTCGAAGATTTGTGAGAGCTAGATCAACTGGAGACGAAAAAGAGGAAAATTGTTTACATTAAGGTTATTGAAGACATTATACATTACGAAGGGCTTTTAAATTAACAATTAGAAGTTGAGATATTTTTGCTAATAACAATGCAAGAAACCTTTAAAATCTTACTTTTGAGGTTTTTGGACAATCCAAACATGAGGAAAAAAATTGGGCGTGTCAGTTCCAACGTGCTGTGATTTGGATAAATGATCACAAAAGCATAAGATTGCACGTTTGTGGTTTTAGGAATAGAGATTTTTAAACATTAGAGATGATGCCTATATAAGTGATGGATTTAAAATTCAATGTTTTTTCGAAGTTGATATAAAATCCATATAGATTCTAAAAGGGAAATAAACTCAGTTCTACGTTGATTTCATTTAAAATTGATTTAATATACATGAAAATATAGGCTATAAAGTTCTCGGCTTACTTGATGTAGGATGCAAAATCTACTGCAATCGAAATCTGCAAGGATGGATCTCATAGATTTTAGTCTGTAATACTGAATCAGAATTTCTTTCAAACCATTTACCTAGAGAGTTGACAACTTTAGAAAGAAAATGGTAAGAAATGAGCATATTTTGGGTCTTTTATGATATCAGCACTAACTAAACAAGAAGTTCGATGACAGAGCTACATGGAATGTTATAGGGAGCAAGGGCTGTGATAGGGGCAGAACCAGAAAGTTACGTTAGACTGGGAGGAGCTCAATTTTATTTTTTTCAATGAATTTATACCATCAAAGATACTACAAACCACATGGTAAAACAAAAACTGGACCCAATATAGGACAAAATCATGCACAGATAACTGATTATGACAAAATCACTCAAAACTCACTGAACCGACCGGTTCAACCGTAAACCAATGAACTAGTCGCGGTTTGGTGGTTTTCCCGGTTTTTTTTTAGTTTTAAAAAAATTAATTTCATAAATGGACCTCATAAATTATTACAATTCAAAGGCCCATAGAAAACTATTGGATGGCAAGCTCATTTTATATATGCACTTCTCTCAAATGGTTTTATAAACTTCCAATGTCCCAAGTGGCATAACAAAAAAATGTTAAAAACTCATCAAAATCATTTTCCAAATGCATGTCTAATTGATTAATTTGATTTTGAATCTCAACTATTTAAATTGTAATATTCACATTCATCCTTTCATTTATTTAATTTTCAGATTTAACTTAAATCGCACTTGATTATTAATATATTAATGTTACATATCATTTTCTATAAGTTTAAACTATTTTAATTTAACAAAGTAAACTATTTTAACATATTGATTTTTAATTTTTGAAGCATCGAGACTAATTGTAGGATAATGAATCTAATTAACAAAGATAGATTTATTTTGAATTAGTAATATGAAATTTAAAATAAAAAATTGTTTTCATAATATTTTATTATTTTTGTATGTATTTATTGCATTTGGTTTGATCTCGTTTCGACCTCGGTTGAACATTTTGACCCTTCACTTTTTCCGGGTCGATGACCAGGTTGATTTTTAAAATATTGGTCATAATATATTTTTGAACACTCGTAACAAAGTTCTAACAAATATATTTTTAAACTAATAAAATTAAATATATAGCATATTACTTATTTTGATAATAACATTGTTTCAGAAGCAAATTCATGGTAAAAAATTAAAAAGAATAAAATTTTTCCATCCCAAATATTAATTTTAGCACAATTAACTTCATTTTCAACCCAAGTTTAAAAATTAAATAATACACAATTAACCAAATATTTAAGCCCAATTAACCAAATATTAATATTTTTTTTACAAAAACTTTAAATTCATTGATAATATGGAAGACAATCTTATTTTCTAGAGATAAAAAAGGGGAAAAAAAGTAACTTGAAAAAATGCCCCTGGCTGGGAGATAATCAGATGTTGAAAGTTGAGGGTTTTGGTTTATTGTGGATCTAAGTTTCAAATAAAGGAACTTAAACTATATGAGAAGATTTACCTTATGATCCATTAACCAAATGTGTTGGCATTTCAATGGGTTGTTCCGAGCTTTGTTGGGAGAGCATTTTTCTGAAACTATTGCCTTCACAGTCCAGCCAAACTCTCCTGGTTTGATGTCAGGTATGAGTTTGAATTCTGTAGCCATCTCTACCTACAATGAACTTTATCTGATTAGTAGATGAGAATGGTTAGAAATAGAAGAATTAAAATGAAACATAAATATTGAAGAATATATGGGAAGATGTATTTCAAAATGTTTGAAGTTAATGTATGTTGTTGGGTAAAAGAGAGGAAATTACCTGGTTGAAGTTAACAGTGAGCAAATGAAGTCGAAGAAGGCTAACTGGAGAAATGTTTGATTTGGTGTGTTGTATGTTGAGAGAAGAGTTGGTAGTGGGAAGAGATGGTTCAGGTTTAGAATGAGTGGTGTGAAAGTTAGATTTCTATTATACAAACAAGAAAATGTTTAGTGACAAACAAGAATTTATGTTGACTATTATTATAGGCAAGAGTTTGTAGGGAATGGCTGTTGGAAGTGGGTTGCCAGGTGCCGTGAATATGATTTTTTGCAATTATAGATGCTAGTCGTTAAAAGAAAGGAAATTAGTAGGTTAATAATGTTAAAATGGCGCAAATGAAGGTGGAGAAGATAAACTGGGTAGAGGTTTCTAGTGGTGTTTTATATGTTGGGAGATTAGAGGTTTTTAGTAGTGTTTTATATGTTGGGAGATGAGAAATTGTAGTGGATGGAAATGATGAAAACTTAGAAAGGGTGCAGTCAAAGTTGGATGCCTGTTTTTGATGCAGAATGAAAACGTTTAGATGGCAGGCAAATATTGTAAGTAAAGGGCTTTAGAAAATGATGTAAGAAGTGGGTTGTCAGGGTGATTATGTGATTTTTGGTAAGGGACATGTGTCCTTTTGGTGAAATTAGTTGGGGGGGGGGGGGGGGGGGGGGTAGTACTTCTCTAACCACTATTAAAGAAATACCTTTGATTGTGCTTAAGATCAGCTAAAGAGAGACCTTTGATTGTGCTTAAGATCAGCTAAACTGATCTAATAATCAATGGTTTTGACGGGGACTCGTTGTTTTTCGACATTTTCTGAAGGAAATAGTTGATGAAGTTGCATGGAGTATAAGGTTGCACCTTCCATTTCAAAATGCTCAGTACCAAATACTTCATTCTTCTTATGCTTTTACCTCGAAAGAAGAACTTTAGTTCCTCTACCTGTTCCACCGATCCAGATTAACAAAAAGATTGATAAAATAAATTCACGGGCATATAAAAAAATCAATGCAAGTAGAATACATGTTAACCCTAGAACAGTTAGGCTAGGCTCATTAGAAGTAAACAAAATTAATCTGATATAGCTGAAGAATGGTTTCATGAGTCGAATTTCGGAAGGTCATATTATATTATAAACAAGAAAACCCATTGGTATCCAATTATAGTAATTGATACTGAACAAGAAATATAAACAATGGATAAAACAGAAAGCGAAAATATCATATGGTTACCAATGGTGGCTGAATCACTCTATTCATTCTTGTAAATTTAAATAGTCGCCATTTTATATTTATCTAAGCTGGTATCATTTGTAGCTTCAAAGCTCAACTGGAAAGTTAATTCTCCCAACCATCAGATTCCACGAGCAATCTTACATGCTACCAAATGCACAAATTTACTATGAATCAACATTTGAAATTCGGCCATTACGTAAGGACTAATCTTTGAGAATCAGTACATAATAAATTATTATCTTAAGATCATCAAACTAGCAATTAAACACGCTTCATGTAGCCAAAAATAAAAAACCTACCACCAAAAACTCGAAGATCGACTCAAAGAACAGTCTAAGACGATAAACAAATCGACCCCATGTTTAAAACCAACATGGAGAGACTTGATAAAATTGAATTGCCATGAATTCTAAAGAGGGAGAAATGAAAAATAAAAATCCCATTAATGTCTTATATTGAAAAAGGAACCCTAAAACCCTGAGATGCGAGGCAGCAAGAAAATGGGGACAAAAGAGAAAAGCCCTGAAGAAAAAGAAAGACCCCTCTCAATTCTCACCCAATTCTCTTTTACCATTAAAACTTGGTAGAAATTTGGACCCATAAAAAACCCAATGCACAACAAACGAAGCAAAAGAGTATGCCCAACAAGATACCAAAGAATGAAGGCAAAATTGCAAACTAAAACTCCTAATCACAGCAAAAAGGGCATATTGCAAACAAAAACAGGAATTGCTAGAACAGGAAGGGTGACTAGAAGTAATGGAAAAACCTAATGGTCAAAATTGGTAATATAGTGTAATGCAATCTTCCACAGTGTATACGCTATAATTAAAGTATCAGTATAGACTAACATCCAAAACATGGATTATGGGACCCATATTCTCCCCAGTGCTAACAAATTTGCCTTAATTATCTGCCTAGGAACATCGGCTGGTCTAAAGTATAACAAACATTCAGATAGAGGTCCGTCTCCTCCAACTGTACCACTCTCTTGCAATGAGAGACGTTACAGAAAGAAAGACTGTAGTAAAAGGTAATCTTATCTAATAGGGGGATAAGAACTTGATAATACGTTTTCATTGATTTACTTAAGCTGTGATGTATGACAAACCTGACCAATTCTAATATTATACAGTAACAAAATATACTCATTATCATTCATAAAACAAAACCACATGTATGTAGACTCGTACATAGAGAAAGATCTATATAAGTGCCAATTAAAAATCAACAGGAAAAATAAAAGGATAATTCTTCAGCTTACCCTTATGTTCAAACAGACTCTAAATAACAACAAACTGAGCCTCATTTCTAACAATTTTGGGTTGTTGACTACATAAATACTTTCTAACCACTCAATTCAATCCAGCGCTCACTCTACTGAAAGATCCACAGACGTCAAAAATTTTACAACAACGTTAGGACATTTTAATTTTGGGGCCTCCATTAATAAAAAAAATTTAGCAACAAGGGAAAGGAAAAATGATAAAAATTTGCAATAAGTAAATTCATTGCATCATGCATATTTCCCAACAGGAAAAAAAATTATATTCAAATCACCCACGGGATTAGAAGGATGATGTTGTTGTTTGCCTTCATCGTGAGCAAATTGCTTCAATCTTGGGAATTAGAAAGATCTGGACATTTTCCACAGACACACGGGTTGGCTTCTTTATTAGATTTCATAATTCATACTCTTCAATTCATGGGTTAACTAATAGGAGAATCTCGGGCACCCAAAGACATGGAAACTTCTTGGTTAGATAATACAATGAACTGGACGAAGTATAGAAACTTCTAATGCTATATGTGATTTTTTTTCCCTTTAGTTTTGGAAGGAGTTTGAAGGTATGGCTTTGTGAATGGAAGAAAACTGAAGGAAAATGGTCATGGCTAGTGGCAAGTGTTCATAGATCAAGAGGTAGAACAAAATAAACAACAATCACTAACCATCTAGTTTGTTGATTCCCATGTCAAATGCAAGGGATAAAAAAATTAATGAATAATTTCATAGGTTATTTGAGTAGCTAGAGTCTGTATTATTTTAATAAGTGCATCTATAAGTAAACATAATATAGCACCGAAAACATTTTCACGCACAATGTTCCACATAGTCTTAATTATTTCAATAATTTAGGTCCAAATGTAATAAAAAATCTATATAGCTTTTCAGACTTATGGTTTCGTTAAGAACAGAAATTAATTTCATAAAAAAAATAAAATAAAAAACGAAAAAGATTGGGTTCAGCGGCAGATGAAAACTTTAAAACAAAGCAGCAATCTTACAACTACACTTATTTATAGAAAATGAAATAAATTGTTTAAGAAACATGAGTTGATTCGTTACGAAAGAAGTATTAGTATAATTTATTAAAAGGAATATAAAAAATCAATAAAAACCATGAGTTTATCCCAATTTGAAAGAGAAATCACATGAACAAATTTTGAAGATTTCTTTGAGAAATAATTGCAACACGAAAAAATATTTGTACAAATGAAGCCATGAAATGAAAGAAAAGTCAGCCTATGTATATCAAAAGATGGGAAAAAAAACCCTCGAAATCAAATTAAATCCCACTTCTATTAAATAATATACAAATTCAACAAAAAATGGGAGAGAGAAACAAGAGCATATCATGAATTTTTCAAGATGTAACCATTAAAACCAAACTGTGTGTGCGTGTGTAGTAATATATTGATAAATGGATAACTTCTAGACTTTTAAATTTACATAATTAAAAAAAAAAAAAGTGGAAAGCATTTCAGAAAATTGAAAACATGCCATCAAAACATATGAAAGATTACAAAAAAGTATTAGAAAGTAAAGTTTAAGATTTGAAAAAAAAAAAACCTGAGATATATGAAGTCTCAACCTCTTGTTGTCGTAACGGTGGATATATGGTTTGCGTGATTTAACTTCAATTCCTGGTCACAAAATCAATCATAAAAGAGAAATAAAAATTACTTATATGGTTGCGAAGAAATATTAGTTTGTTTGATTATAATTATATTTGTGTAAGTTAGCTTACTTTAGAAAGCTATTGGTGAGGTAGAATTGCTGCATAGTTCTCTAAAACCTTAGAGGAAAGTGAAATGGTGCAACTTTTGAGCTTCGCACTTCGAGTAGTTGATGTCTATGAAGTTGCTAAGCGACTTCTACATATCAAGCAAATTGGTTCTCTTTAGGAAGATTGTGAGCATGATGTTGGTGTTGCGAGCATGATGTTGGTGGTTGGCGCCATTGGAGTCGCATGATAGGTCATGGTGGTGATGGATCAAAATTGGTGGGTTAGGGACAAGATAAGAAGAATTAGTACATATTTTTCTATGTGCATAAAAATAACAAAGCTAAAATGTGCTTTGTAATAATTATTAGCAAATGTAAATGAAAAGATAATGTTATGCATTTACCATTGCTAAAATTTCATCGCAAACAACATTTTTAGTACATTTCATATGTGATTTTTGGATTGTTGTTGGTTTGATAAGAACTTTAATAGATTTTCTAGTTTTGGCTCGAGACAAAGTAACGTATAATTGTCCATGAGAAAATACTGGCTCAAGAAGATATAAACCAACAAAATCAAGTGTTTGTCATTGAGATTTATTGATTGTCATTACAAAACATGGACGAATTGGAAATTGTATTCTTTTGAAAGGGAAATGGTTTTTGTCGCTTTGAAGTGGAACGAAAGGTTTCCTAGGAAGAAATACTTTTTTTGCCTTTATAATCTTCAACTGCAATCTCAGCATTTATAATATTTCTTCGAAAACTTTTACAAATAAGTCTAGTTCCATTGCAGAGACCTTCTGAAGGATTAATATTTCTAAGTAATATGACGCGACAATTTGGTTTTAGTATTAGTTCATGTGGAGGTACACCATTTGGAGTTAAGGTATTTAAAAAGTCTTCCTGCGTGCTTTGGTTAGATATATCAATAGCTTCATCAAAACTAAAATAGGTAAAACATTCTATAGGAAAGTGACTAATCAACAAAGTATTGATTTCATCAACGTATTCATTTTTCGAAGTTAAAATAACTCTATCAATCATGCAATGAAAATTGTGAGCATAATGGTTTAAATTTGGGTAAACTATATCTATTAATATTTGTAAAGAAGTGGCATGATCTTCGAAATCTATAGTTATGTCAGGCGAAAGTTGTATCATATTACATGAATGTTTTTTTTCAATTCCATTGCCAATATTGAGTAAATATTTAGAAAATGGTGTATACAATCGAGCTCTCATGTTTTGACTTAATCTTAGTTTTGAAAATAATGGCCATAAATAAGAGTTAACAAGACTTGCTTCTATTACATTGTCTTTACTGCCTCTTTGAACTACATGTAAGATTTGACGGAAATCTCCTCCTAAGACAATAATTTTACCTCCGAATGGGAACTCATTATCGTTGACATCTCTTAACATTTTATCTAATGCTTCAACTGCATATCGATTCACCATTGGAGCTTCATCCCATATGATTAGTTTTGTCAATCGGAAAAGTTCACCTCTTTGAACTACATGTAAGATTTGATGGAAATCTCCTCCTAAGACAATAACTTTACCTTCGAATGGGAACTCACTATTGTCGACATCTCTTAACATTTTATCTAATGCTTCAACTGCATATCGATTCACCATTGGAGCTTCATCCCATATGATTAGTTTTGTCATTCAAAAAAGTTCAACAAGAGAACTCTGTTTGCTAATGTTACAAATTGCATCACTACAAATCTCTAGAGGTATTTTAAATTTAGAATGTGTTGTTTGTCAACCAAGCAAAAGATTGTCGCAACACCAGAAGATGTTATTGCTAAAGCAATCATTTGTCTTGAAATAATATTACCTAATAAAGCATGATATAAAAAAGTTTTGCCCGTTCCACCAGGGTCATCAACAAAGAACATGCCACTAACATTAGTATCTACTTTATTTAGAATTGCATTATATGCTGTTTTTTGTTCAGTATTAAGTTAATATGCACACATAATATCTACTTCTGAGACATTAATGTATAGTTCATCATTTATTACTTTAGCAACATGTTCACCTTCTTGTACCAGAAAGTTCTAAAATTGTATGAATTTCTAAAAAAGCTTTAAGTTCAGCAGTTTGCATAGACATACTAGCGTGTGTGAAATCCTCAACCATAAATATTTTAAATTTGTTCCACATATTTTTTGGATCGTTTGGAGCACATAAAGTTAGAATTGTTGCAAAAAGATGACGAAATGGAGTAGGCATTTGATACTTTGAAGCTTCGTGCAAAAGCAAATCGCAATTAGCATCTTCATTAAGTAAACCATGTAAAAGTGCAGTTTCTCGAAAAGATGAAGTTTCAACACCATTTACAATTTTCAAAGATTGATATGATGTTGCACCTCTAATATGATTTAATAAAAGACGCAAGTAATATATTTCCCCTTCCTTTGGACTGGGTGCAACTATTCTACCGATACAAACACCTTGTTTTCTAGGACTCACATCTACTATGTGAGTCCCAAACAAAAAATTCTGGAAATTGTTTATATAAAAGAGTTGTAGCCTTTTTATCCACAAGATTCATACGAAAAAATTCCATTAACATGGTTTTTTTCGAAAATTCTGTACTCACAATTTTCTCAAGATTGTCGGAACTTCTGTATGTAACTAAATTATTATTTTCAAGGTGTAATTGAAGAGTAACAACTGGAGGATTTATTTTGGAAAGAATGAAACCAAAAATTCTCCATAATACTTCAGGAAGAGAAATCCATCTAGCTGTTTGGAAATTTTTAATCTCATCAATCACAGCTTCTTCAGAATGTACTAAGAAACCAATTCTATCATATTCATTGTATACATATTTATACAAATATTTCACAGCTTTGATAGTTGAGCAGATTTCTACGTTTATATGACAATTAAATTTAGCCAAGAGATATGGATTGTTAGGCACAGTCCACTTATTATCTAACCACTGTCCTCTGACTTTCACTTTTCTACCATTATTTAAACGCATATACTTCAGGTATGAAGATTCACCCAATAACGTTTTTCGGGGCATATTCTTTTGGAAAATGACTTCTACATTGTTTATTTCTATTCATGCATACGTTTGTTGGATTTCAAATGCCACAAGGACCATGTATCATGTGAACGACAATAACAGAGTATAAATGAGGGTAAATTCGTTTGTTTGAAATTTCAGCACTAACAATTTTATATATAGATTTAGGAACAACGATCTTGTATGCACATTCTAAAATGATTAAAAAATGAGCATGTGGTAAACCTCTTTTTTGAAATTCTATAACGTATATATATGCAGCTGTAGGGCCGAAAATTTTATTTTTGAATATATCAGCTTTTAGTTCTTTTAACTTAGCTCTAAAGATTCGAGTTAAAAGATCGGGTCTATTTTGTGGTTCGTCATTGTACTTTAATTGGTCCTTTATTTCAGGCCAATTAGAGTTACAAGTAATTGTTAAGAAAATATCAAGTTTACCAAATTTTTGAACTAATGTCATTCCATTCATGTATCTTTTGTTCATATCCCTTGGACCACCAGTAAAAGAAGACGGCAAAATAATTCTTTCACCAGTCATAGTTGCTCGAGTTTCACCAGATTTAACATAATTTACAATTCCTTCATAAAGCTTAGCATGTATTTCGTTTTGATTATTACGAAAATAATCTAATCTAAATGTTTCGATCTTCACATACATATCTACAACATATTGTTGTAACAAACGTCCAGCATAAAGTAAAATTGACTTATGTGAAAGTCTAATCTATAACTTGTAGAAATAGTGTTCTCTACATGATACTTGAGCTCTTGTTTTATTTTTTGGCGTAATTGGAAAAAAAGCACACAACGGAAAAATGTCTTATGAAATTTTAAATATTTAAAAAATAAATGTACTAAGCGTAAATAAATTGTTTACCTGTATTTTCAATTGCAATAATTTCTGTAGCAAAATTTAATTGATGAAGATCAAATAAATTCTCATTTGCACATGTTTGTTGTCTTTTGCGTTTGTCAATTTTAACAATACCTTGGTGCCAATCAGTTTCACCAAAAGGAAACAATAAGGGGTATTGAAGAGGATCATAACAACCAAAATAATAATGTACCTGATGTTTTTAGCTAGAATTGCAAGAAACAATTATATCACGAACTCAATCGTTAGTATTAAAATCATCATCAACCCAAATAGCAGCAACTTGAGATGCACATTGTGTATTATATACTCTTTGATCTAATCCACAACCAGATCTAATTTTAAGAGTATGAGATTTCAAATTTGGAATATTTGTCAAAGTTTGAAAAAAAATTGCGTACAGATTACGTTCCATCACTTCGACTAGTTTTAAAAGTATAGACTCTAGCTTCTCAGAAATTTGTAATCGATGCTCTATTTCATTTTCAGTATCAAAAAAATAGAGTTGCATATAAGAAGGGCGTTACTTTGTACAAGAATTCCATTTATAAAATGATATATTTGACCCTGAATTCTAAAGGTGTAAATACCTTTGTTTTTTTACGCAAATCTTTATCATAATGGACACCAAATGAAGTGAATGAAAAATTTCTTTTGTAAGTTCGTACGTAAGTTTTAAACTCAATGGATTCGGCAGAATTAAATGTAAATAAATGATATAATTCATCTAGGGTATCATTTACTTTTAGTTTAACATCTCCATCATAGCAACAAAACCCTTTAGGTTCATCTTTAAATTTCAAAACTCCACAATATTCACATAACACAGGGCAAGGTAACACATGTAATTTGTTTGGCATCAAAAACAAACCTTCATTTCTTGTAGACATCAATATCATTTGCTGTGAATGAACACTAAGCTCGTAGTTATAAGTTGGAACGCGGCTATCTGTCATTGAAACTACTGTAGAACCTAAAAAAAACCAAAACATGTCTATTAAAAAAAGCAAAAGATTCTTATGAAATAAATTCCACCGAAACAAATATGACACATAAACTTACTTGGTCCAACATTATTGTCAAAAACTTCATTAGAAAAAGAAGTGTTAAATACAAGAGCATTTCCTGTATAATTAGGGAAAAACATAGATATAAAAACGAATAAAGCACGAGCATTTAAACTATAATTCGAAAAAACATAGATTTAAAAATAAATAAAGCAAAAACAATTAAACAAACTAAATAAGAATTAAAAAGGAATTTATTTCGTGACATATAATATATGAAACTTATTTCTAGTTCTTTTTGTGTGTCGTTATCTCTTTCCTCATAATAATCCTTAGTAGTTTCAAATAAATTAACAGAATCTTAATAGTTAGAAGTATCTACATAACAAAAAAATATAGAAAACATAGTAACAAAGTTGGACAAAAAATGAGAAGATTACAAATAAATGAAAAACTGACTCTCTTTAAATGAGGCATCTGATTTTA
Organism: Fraxinus excelsior; assembly: GCA_019097785.1. Classification (NCBI taxonomy): domain Eukaryota; kingdom Viridiplantae; phylum Streptophyta; class Magnoliopsida; order Lamiales; family Oleaceae; genus Fraxinus; species Fraxinus excelsior. Next base: position 6,640,502 of record CM032623.1, on the reverse strand, counting down.
ACAATTTGACATTTTTATGAAATGATCTTATATAAACGTGTCAAGAAAAAAGCAAAAAATATACACAACATAAATTGAACACGATAAAGAAATCATATTCATATAACTAAATGAAACATGATCTTTTCACTATGAAAAATAATATGTAATCAATATAAATAAGTTAAATTTTGTATTACCTGCTTCATCTTCTTCATTTTCGTAATTAGGAAAAATGTATTCGAATATGAATTGGTTATACCAACAGTTGCGAAATTGTCATTTTGTAAAACTATTTCAGATGTTAAAGCTACACAAAATGGAAGAAATAATACATCAACATTGTATCAAAATTGTGTAGGTAACAAGGGTAAAATCTCTACAAAAAATCTACGATTTTGTATGTTAAAAATAAAATAGTAGAATTTTTTATAAAGAACTTGACTTTAAAAATAAATAAAGAAAAGAGGGGAAAAAATATTTTCATTGAAAATACTTTTTTCTTGTCAGGAGAAATAATATATACTATAGTAATATGTTGAATAAACAAAAATGTAGTATTCAAACACGATTGTTTATACATTTAATTATCGAAATAGAAAAGTATATACATAAAAGAAGAAACAGGTGCAAGTCACAAGAGAAGGCGAAAATAATATCTTTAAGAATGTCATTACTAATATCTTTCCTCACCATTAGATATATATATATATACCTTTCAATTGAATAAAACGTTGAGATTTTCTCTTGGGCGTCTGTACGTTGATATCCAATTTAGTACTGTCAATGCACACTTCTCTTTTTCTTTTATTTTTCTTAGACACCAAAACCATTTTTCTACTTCAGTTCGAAATATATGTTCTATGTGTACATTGGATAAGAATAAACATAAATGAATTCAATATCATAAGAAAAGTTCAAATAAATGTCCCATATTCTCATTCATGTTCATTCTCAAAAAAAATGACACGGTTTCCTGCCATGTTAATATTTTTCATTTAAATGGAAGATAGAAATCCTATGTGGCCATGAATAGTATTAAAAATAACAACTAGACAAAATAAAATCAATTCAAAAGTATAATCTCTTAAGATATGAAGAATTGTACTTTATCTTTTCCATGTCATCCATTTCTAAATTTTCCCAATCTTCACAGCCAAATCGAAATCAAATTACCAACCAATTCATTCCCAAATCAACTTCTCATCAATTGAATTTGAAATCAAGAAACAGTATCTCCTTCCCAAGTTTGTTGTGAAAATGAAACCAAACTTTTGCTTACTGGAATTCATCAATTAACCATCTGTTTTCCATGTTTGTGTATGAGTATGGTCTTTCCTGCATTGCTTTCATTTTTTATGTACGAGGTCCTAAATTCTATCCTTTTAGTATCTATGTTAAAAATTAAAAAACGACGGCTATGTAACAGAAGAATGCCCATAAACAATGTCGACAACATGAAAAAAAAATGCAATGACCTAATGAGATGCAGATAGTTTGCATTTGGAATTTTGCGTATGTTATTATAGTAAAATAAACCTTCGTCGTATTTTCCTAAGTTCGATAAAAAAATATATAGTTGCATTGCCTAATCAATATTGTTTAGTTTCTTATAGACTGAACCTTTAACGTCTTTATCATTCTTGTTATAAATTTGGCAAGAAACTATTCATATTTTGAGTTAAAGTAAACCTTAGCCATCCAATCATTTTCCATTACGATTCAGTTATGGGAAACCCCAAACTTCACAGGCCACTATTGAAGATAGAAAGACAAAACCTAAATCAATCTCAAAGTTTGGGCAAAAAGGAAAAAAAAAAATGCTAAGTGTACATAATAAATGTACACAATTATGTGGCATTCATCTTGTCGTTGATGTGTAAATGTCATATTTGAATTAAAGGTTTGAATGAATGCCACATGTAATTATGTAGATCATTATGTAGAAAATTATGTACTTGTAGCATCACTAAAAAAAAACCTAAATTAAAGCTTGGAAGTTACCTCAGTCGAGTTTTATGGAGATTTCTTCGTATATCCTGAACCAAATTCAAAATCTGTAGATACTTTTGAGAATCCTAATTGGAGAAAAAAAAACAAAAGATCAAAAAGATCAATCAAAATGTAGTATATGGCAACAAGTAGTAGGATGAATGAGTTTGAGTTTGGAGATCCAAATGGAGATTCCAGCCTCGATTCGTAAATAAAATCCCAAAAATTCGTCAAAGTTCGGACAGCCTAAATCTGAATAAAACCCAAATTGGTACTTGGAAGTTACCTCATATCAAGATTTATGGAGATTTCCTTGCATCTACTGAAATTTCGAAATCTGTACACATGTTTCAAGAGATTTTTGATTTTGAAGAACCGTAGAGGGGAATGGCGACAGAGTGAGTGGAAAGAGAAGAAAATTCTAGAACCAGAAGGAAGGCTTATTTTACACCCGGCTAACTTCCAAGCGGTTGAAGACAGTTGACTCGATAATAGAAACGACTTGTGAACAGTAAGACAACTCCCTCTTTTAAATGTAGTTAGAAGATTGCGATGACAAAAAATAAAGTAAACATAACAAATTAAAATAATTAAAATAATTAAATAGACCAAATTATCCTCAATTGAAAACAACGAGTCACATTCTCTATAGTGCATTTACGTAACACTTTTTATATTATTTATTACACAAAATTATATTTTTATTGATTCCATTTATATATTCTTCTCTTCTTTGAAACTTCATTGCAGTGAATAAAAAATCATCTGAAATAGATACCAATAAAATTATGCATGCATCCTTAATTATTTTTAAAGAGTAAAATCATTCCAACTTAATTCATTATTTTAATTTTTCTTTAACGTATGTTTTTCTCTCTTATTTTAACAACACGTTCTTTAATAAAATAATATTACACGCAAATCGAAAAAAAATATTATTTTTTAAGCATACGTCCCATCAAATTACTATTCCAAAATGTATTTTTGACATAAAAAATGGGACTCAGACATAACTAACTAAAAATGTTTTTAATTGATTTAATGTCAGGGTTTAGAAAAAAATTGATAATATGATAATAAAAGACAGACGTTGGAAAGGTTTTCGGGATTCTCAATCGCTCTTTTTAGTGGGGAGGAATAGTGCAGGAATTTATAAATCTTACAAAAAAAATCTTTTTAAGGGAAAAATTTAATGAAAAATCAATATTTATAAAATGGTATGCAAAATGTTACATAAGGTGTGATTTGTTATTTTGATAAATGATATTTTTATGTCCACATATTTTATAAAGACGAGGTTTGTGTGTTTTTCGACAGAGTGCTTTTTGTAACCTTATGCTAAATGTAGTTTGCAAAACTTGAATTTATAACATATGATACTGATTATGCTTTTAAAGAAATCAGAGTCTAATTGACAACTTCAACCCGATTATGATCATTTTGGTATATGTGATAAGTTTAACTCATATAATATTCAGATTGAAAAGGAATATCCCCATCAATTCTAACTTTTTGTTTAATATTTTCCATGCATACATTTAAAACGAAGTATCCATTGTAAGTGTTATGCCCTAGGTCCAATCAACTTTGGATATAAGCACTTTTAATGTATATATAACCAATGCATATTTATGGCAATATCTATTATTTATGTCAATTAATATTCTAATTAATTAAATAATAGAATCCGTAGATTCAAGTCTTGTTGATTTGTTAATCACAAGGAGTTGTGATTGTGAGATACGAATTACATATAACTGAATCTTAAATCGTCTGTGGTCGTATGTAATAACGAGATACGGATATCGTTATTACGGATAGACCATCACGTGTGGCATTTCTTACTTATGAAGTAAGTAGTTGATCTCACAAGCTAAAGTGTGGAGACACTTGAATGAACACGTGAATGTTTTGTTATAGAACAAAACATTGGAGACCCGCTGAGAGATTCCACATGGAAAACTATCTGAGTGTCAGTGGTTAATCTCTAACGTTCGGTAGTGGAATTGGTCCTTTGACTTGAGGTCATCATAGTGCCTTATGTGAGGACGGTCATGCTTTGGTGATGTCGGATGTTGCTCTGTCAAGGGTCGCTAATACGACATCGTTCGGGTATGTCAAGAATCATATGAAGGTTGTGAATGATCAATAGAGGATTCGTCACTCTTAGATAGTAAGAGATTATGATCTACATTTCATCCAGTTAAGTTGATAATGAAATCATTGGCCAAGGTGAACTCATAAGTCGGAAAAGAGTTTTCGACTTACATTGACTTAACAGTAGGATAAAAGATATGATCGATAATTGAGATTGACACATATCCATATCTCGTAATTGATCGGATCATATTGACGAAGGGATTATAGTTTCACGGTAAACGAACAAGTTTGGTTTTGTCATGCCACGTGACATTTCCCGTCACATGTATTGCTCTGACACATTGCTAGATGTCAATCTGGGACAACGAATGTAAATTGATGATAAATTAAAATGGGTATTTTAATTTATCAGTTTTGATTAGATCAAAATAATAATTCACGTCGTTAGACATCGTGATCGGGAACCTAATGGGTCACACACAAAAGAGAATCAGAAGAATGATATTTACCAATTAATTAATTGACAAGTGTTGGATAATTAATTAATTGGGTTGCTTATTAATAGGCCCGAATTAATTAATTGGATTAATTAATTCATGGACCGGATTTAATTAATTTGATTAATTAAATGTTGGACCGGGTTAAGTTAAGAGATGGGCCAAGCCCATTTGGACTTATATTAATAGGCTGTTAGGGTTTGAAAAACCAAATGGATTATTCATTATTCTTGCTAGCACGAGAAAAGAAAACCCTAGCCGTCATTCTTATTCTCTGTGTGGATCACCATTGGAGGCTGGACAATTGGACAGCTTGGATTGTAGATCTGATCATTGGAGTTCGTGAATCAGCAAAAGAGTTTGCAGAATTCATCAAGGTATTATTCTAAACACAGTTTCTATCTAAACACAATGTAGATCCTTGTTTGGGAATCGAAATTGCTCTTTACTTCCGCTGCGCATGATTAAGTAGGTTCCCAACAGTTTTGGATTCGGATAAGTTTTGAATAATCCCGCAAAAGAGTTCACTATCAAAATTTGAGAAATCAAGGAGGGTGTATTCAATCGAAACTTTTAATGATTTATTGGGATTTAAAAAATTCAGAGATATTTACTTTTAGAGACTCTCTAAAAGTATTGCTGTATTCAATTGAGACTTTTATAAACTTTTAAAAAATCTCCAAAAGTAACGATGTATTCAATTAAAATTTTTTAGAAGTCTCTATAAGTTTTGGGGTATTCAAATTTTTACGGATTGTAGAGACTTTTATAAAAATCTCCAAGATGCTAACTTTTAATCAGAAAGTACTAAAATAAAATTTTAAAATATTTTTTTCATTAATGATGAGATTTCGGGAGACTTTCACAAAATAATAATAATATATATATATTTTCAATATTTTTTTTTCATTTTTCTTTCTATGAACATTAGAGTTATGATTGAAATTTATTTTTTTCTATTAATAATTTATATTTATATTTTTCTCTCTCTTATTGTTTATTTATATTTTCTGTGAAAGAATTGTATTCTTGTAAAAAAAATTCATTCATTTTTCCCGAAAAATATCTACTTTAACTAAATTATAAAATTTTATATCGACTAATTTATAATTAAATTTAAATATATATTTTTTATTTATTCTTTAAAGATATATTATATTAATAATACCGAATATTAAATGTATTCCTTATATGTATAATTATTATTTATTTAATTAATATCTTAAATTTTATTTTTTAAAAAAATATTTTTTTATTATATGGAAAGAAAGGTAAGGAAAGCAGGAATTGTGGAATTGTGAGAACCACCAAGGTGTATGTAATAATTTCACAATACTGCATTAAATCCACGAAAATTCTATCTCAAATAAATGTATTTAAAAGTTTTTTGAATTCTGCAAAAGCTTCTAAAAGTTTTAAAATGAAAGTTTATAAAAGTCTACAAAAAACTTTCATTAATTCTATACAAATCTCTAAAAATTCACGAAATCCACATAAGTCGTAATTTAAAAAAAATTAATCAAAATTTTTAAAAATCTCAATTGAATACGTCTTCACACCATCCTTTCAAATACACGTACGGCACATGAATCGCATGTCCAACAAATGCGATTCTAGTTGAAACGGAAGTACTGCAATTATGCAGTTTCTAGTCAGCGGTTCAATCCCCAGTCATCTAATACTCTTAACAATTATACAAGTAGAGTGTGTCATCCCCTAAACACACAATGGCAGGAAGAAAATTCCCAACCATTTCCTTGCTTATACTGAATCTGCTCTCGTTTTTGCCTCTCCTCACTGTCTCCTTCTCCCCCGATTACCCAACAGATCGTCGCATTCTAGTCCTTCTCGACGATCTAGCCCTCAAATCCTCGCATTCAATTTTCTTCACCTCACTACAGTCCCGTGGTTTCGACCTCGATTTCAAGCTAGCGGATGACCCTTCAATCGCTGTCAAGCGATATGGACAATACTTGTATGATGGGCTCATTCTCTTCTCGCCTTCCACTGACCGTAAGTCAATTAATTTGTTATGTATCAGTATACTTGGAGTCTGGATCAAGTTATGTTTTTTAATGGATTTTGTTGTTTTGATTGTTGAAATATTTGTGTAGGGTTTGGAGGGTCGTTGGATTTGGAGGGGGTTTTGGATTTCGTTGACTCGGGTCATGACTTAATATTGGCCGCGGATGTCAGTGCATCGGATTTGATCCGGAGTGTTGCAGCTGAATGTGGGGTCGATTTCGATGAGGTTAGTTTTTTTTTTTTTCCTGTTTTGTTACAAATTTAATAATACAAATTTAATGGGGTTAATTTCCAAATCTAATTGTAAGGCCTTGCCACAAGACATTGGGTAGCTATGATGTAAGTTGTAATTGCTATCCAATATCATTTCACGTTTGACAATTTTTCTTTCTTGTAAAATATTTGTATTATCATCGGCTCATTTAATAAAAAAATTATCTGCTCTACTACTAGTCGAAGATGATAACTTATGCTGTCAACAATAAATGGTGGGAGTACTTCAAATGGCAAGGTTTAAAAATTAGAAGTTTTTACAGATTTATAATTTACTATGAGAATAAATCATCTATGTTATTCAGTAATTCTTTTCTATCATGAGAGTCAAGTTATGGGTTGGTAGTGTCTGGTCATCTTTTATGTCATCATTAAACAATTAGATAACTCAGCTATCAAACCTTGATTATTTCTTCTTCTTTGATTACTGAATCTGTGAAGCTTCTTCATAAATGAATGCATTGAACTCTTTATTAATATTTATTTACTCTGGTTCTTATGCATTATATCTTTTGGCATGGTCTTTTCATCCTCACATTGTCTGTGGTGGCATTTCTTCTTATAGGATCCCTCTGCTATGGTTATCGATCACACTGGATATGCTGTCTCACAAATCGAGGGAGACCACACACTAATAGCTGCTGATGATTTTGTTCCTTCCGATGTTATTTTGGGAAGTACAAAGATCGAGGTTATTTTTTAAGATACCAATCCATCTGTTCTATCGTTTCTGTACTATATGCCGGCTCATTAGTGCACATCGCTTAGTCTTGTACTTGCTGTACTTGGGTATTTATGTGTGTCTATTCTAGAAGTCTTTTTCTCAGAATGTGGGTTCTTTAGCTGTAAAATTTTTTTTTTTACATTGTTTGATAGTTGGCATCAGTGTCCAAGCTCATTGAACTTTCCATGAATAACATATTTAACCAATGTCAACAAGCTCTGCATTCACTTGTTTAATTTCCTTCTATATTTATTGTACAGGCCCCTGTGCTTTTCAAAGGGACCGGTCATTCACTGAATCCGGGCAATAGTTTGGTAATGTTGAAGATAATCATGACTATCTTTTGCATACTACCAACATTACTTCTAGAAGTATATGTAAATTGATATATTTGGATGATGATGGCTTCTCATTCATGACTTTTTCTCTATGGTTTTCCATCCATTTTGTAGGCTCTAAAGGTTCTTTCAGCGTCTTCTTCATCTTATTCAGCTAATCCAGCATCCAAGTTGTCAAGTCCGCCATCGCTTACTGGAACTGCAATCTCGTTGGTTTCAGTTGTCCAGGTTTGTTTATGTCCTGTTTGCATTGAGTTGTTCCAACAGTGCCATCATCAATGTGTGTGTTCGTAGTCCTTGAATTTTCTATAGATTAGAACCTTACAAACTAATCTTTTTCTGCCTAAATTATTTTTTACCATCTAATGGCCCTTGTTCTTTTTTATCCAATAGAACTTATCTTATTTTTATTGCTATTGAAATTTAAACAAATATACATTCCTCCAATATTTCAACAGATGATATAATATTGGAACTATGAAATTTAAAATAGATTATATTCATATTCGTTGATAATAGTCTGATAGTTCATTTTAAAATTAGCATCTGTTATATTAATAATTCAGAGAAAAATGGACCAGTCTTTAGAATTTAAAGCTAGTAGGATTTTTTTATGCTAGGTTAGTCCTGTACGTTTTTTTTTTTTTTTATTGGTAAAAGTCCTGTACAGTTACCAATATTTTTAGAATCCATTGTGGGTTTGGATCTGGCTTTAGAACAAGAAATTACAGAGAGAAATTCATTTGGTTTATATTGCTGAGACTGAAGTTAAAATCATCTTGAAGTTGGGCTTGGGCAACAGGGCAAGTAGATAGTGCAATATATTAAGCACGTCGAAAGACGAGAAAATGCAGTATTCCCTAAAACTTTCCTTGTCCCTGAATAACTTCATGACTTAAAAACAATTTTCTGTTGGAATATGTTTCATATACCAAATACAGTTTGAATTTTATATGCTAGCAAGCAGGAACTAAAACTTTATTTTGACAATACAAGTTCTTAACATCGGGGACTGGATCCAGACTTACTATTGAGATGAACAAGTGTGTGCAGGTTTCACATCATGAATTATATCATTGTACATGTCATTCACCAAATGAACTTAACATCCATCAGAAGTGAGATACCCAACTCTCTTACAGAGTCCATTACTAAAAGTTGAAAAACTTCTTCCTCCCTCCCTTTCTCTCCCGCTCCCCTGGATCTGTTTTTGACATTTTGTTTGGGGGAGAGGTAGATGTTACCCGCTCCATGCCATTTGCTGTTGCCCAATATGGGAAAGAGAATCCTGGCATGGAAAAACTGTCTCGATTACTCCCTCTCCGTAGTTTACTGTTTTAAGCTATAATCTGGATCGAGATCTGTCACAACCAATTTTGCAATTTGTATGGGTGACCTTATGTCCAGTGGCCTGCCTACTCAGCTATTCCAACTGGTATGATGCAAACAAAATGGTGTTTAATTGAAATTTTTGGTAGAAGCAGCAACAAATTTTAAGTTGGAAAACCCTTTCATGATCTGAAATTAAATATTAAATGAACCTTTATGTCCTTTCTTGTTTAAACCGCCGAGTCACCTATATGCACTTCTCTAAAGTTTATGTGAGATTGAAATACTCTGGACAAACATATTGCAATATCATATTGGACCTACTCACCCACTTCAACTAATTTGTATGGATACATTTTCTATTAACAATTTTGTCTTCTAGATCTTTGTGGAATTTCCGTATCTCATACTATGGTATATTTGTCCTCTAATAAAGGCTAAAGATGCTTATCTTATCCTACTGATGCACGCACTAGATGGAGATGAGGCATAATACTCTCTGTTTGCTCGAGTATTTTGTTTTAATTTATTTCTATTTTCTCATTAATGGAAATATTCTAGCGACATCTTCTCTAACCCTCAGTTTCTGGCTTGATATTGAAATTCTTAAATAACAGGCTAGAAACAATGCACGTATTATTATCTCTGGTTCTTTGGCTTTGTTCAGCAACCGGTATGTAGTTTCTTTGCCGTGATGATTATTTTGTATATGTTGTATTTTCATTTCCTCTTTAAGGAAAAGGTTCTTACCATTATCACCACAAAAGCTTATGTTCTTACCATTAACCACTTGTTTCTTTTCATGTACTAGATTGTTCAGATCAGGAGTGCAGAAGGCTGGGAGTTCATACAAGTCAGTGAAGCTTGTCGCTAATTTCTATATCAGTTCTTTACTTCTCCGCACTTAGGCTATGTAAACTTGCTCTTCAGTTCAAACTTACCTCATAAGATTTGGACTGAAATCAATGGGTGAAATCTTATTCCTTTAGACATGTTTCGTTAGGTTTTTTATTCCGTTAAGCTAATTTCTTAGTCAAATCTAGTTAGGTTCTATAATATTGGCATGAGGTAGAATGGACTATTATGCAATATCTGCCAGGAAAAGAGAAGAATTGTTTTACAGCCAGAAGCTCGCTGCATATTATATTATCCTTGCCAATGTCTGCAAGATAAAATGAATTTCTATTATTCAAAATTGAAACACTAAATTTGAAAGATTAGGGACCATTCAATTGATTCCACTGGTTTTTTAGCGAAATTTTATCGTTCTTGATGCAAAAATTGGTGAAGAAACTGGGCAAATAAAATGCTCGTTTCTATGTTCAAAACGCTATATCTGGATTTCGATTTGCTACGAGTGGAAAATATTTATGGATTGCAACTGATGGAATTATAAATCATGCTAACAGATATGAGAAATCTGGTAATGAGCAGTTTGTCACTGAACTCAGCAAATGGGTCTTCCATGAGAGGGGTCATCTGAAGGTAATCTATATTAGTCCATATGGTATTCTCATTGTATATCCTATTTGCATACTTAAGTTATGCTTCTATAGGTTCTTCGATTTGTTCAGAAAAGAAAGGAAAATATCCACTTACATAGTTGATGATGATTGATTGTCTCAGGCTGTCAATCTTAAGCACAACAAGGTTGGGGGAACAGAGGAACCTTCAATGTATAGGATAAATGACGATCTGGTAATTCCACAAATTTTATTGTTTCCTGCTTTGAAAATGAACATAATGGAACCTGTCAGGTGGGAAAACTTTACGATTCAAACCTTCCACCTTCCAAAGAAAAAGAAAGACAGCGAACAAAAGATTAACAAGGAATTGCAAAAAAATGGAACTTCCATTTTCTTACGAGTTTGATATTCTTGTAGGAATTTTCTGTTGAAATCTTTGAGTGGACTGGTTCTAGCTGGGTACCATATGTTGCGGATGACGTCCAAGTGCAGTTCTACATGATGAGCCCCTATGTCTTGAAAACCTTGTCTACTAATCAGAAGGTTACAGACCAACTTATATCTATATTTACATAGATTCCCCGTTTCACATATTTATACATTTCTGCTTCAGGGGCTCTATTACACTTCTTTCAAGGTACCAGATGTATATGGAGTTTTCCAGTTCAAAGTTGAGTATCAAAGGCTTGGATACACTAGCCTCTCACTTTCAAAGCAGGTAAGCCAGCGAAACCCGCTTAATAAACAGTTCAAGATGAAAAAATTTCTTGCTATAGTTTAAGAAGAAACAAATTAAACATACACAGTGCACATGCATGTGTTCCTTACATTTGATATGAACGGACACCTTTCCTTTTCATGGATGTTTCCAAATAATCGCAAATGAGGGAAATGTGTATTTTGTTACTCTCTTTATAAAACCACCCCTTTATTTAAAGTGGGATTGGAGCCTGTGTTCTACTTTTTTGGGTAAAATAGGTGAGGAATCTATAAATTTTGTGTCCTAAACTTGATCTGTGCCTAGCTATTCACTTCAAAATGAACTGCAAGGAGTATCTACATATTGGGCTGGAAGATGGATTTTGTTTGATATAAAATAAGTTCTTGCTAAATGCGAAAGAGAAATTTTTGGCTGTCCTTATTTTGCATTTTCTGTTATTCTCACAATGCTAGGGGAGGATTTGTCTGCAGAATCTTGTACATTTAGAGGCAAACATGGATGCTGAAAGAAACTAAGCCCCTGTTTGACAGAATTTTTTTGGAAAGAATGAGTTTTTGAATAATAAATTTTTGGAGAACATGGGGTTAAAAAGTGGGGAAAAGTTTACATGAAGAATATTTTATTTGAGAATGTGTGGTTGAAAATGAGTATGAGAAACAAAGAGTTTTGAAAGAATAGTTGTCAAAAAGGGGCTAAATATGTGTATCTGCCTCATGTTAGTTCAAGACCCACCCTCCACCCTTACCATAAAAAAGAATAGTAAAAATAAAGAAGAACATTAAAGTGAGAACGTAAAAGTAAATTGCCCAAACTCTGATTTGTTCTTCGATATAAGGGTTACAAGCTAACCAACATCCTTCCTTTTAAAGCAAGCTATGAGTAACTTGTGTTACATTATGAGATTTTGACATTTTTTTGCAGATTCCAGTGAGACCCTTCCGACACAACGAATATGAGAGATTCATAACGACAGCTTTTCCCTATTACGGAGCTTCATTTTCTATGGTAATATCTTACTGAGTTTGAGTCTAACAATATTTCTAAATTATGCATCCAAAATCTTCGTTGAAAGATTATTGTTAATGTTTCAATCTAACGAAGACATTTGACAAATTCCAGATGGCGGGATTCTTCATCTTTAGCATTGTGTACCTTTACAGCAAGTAAAAACCTCGAACATTGCTTTGACTATGAGATAATTGTAGGACTCTATTTCCTCGAAGCTTTCTTCCATTAACGTCTGGGAAGATGAAGGATCTTTCGCATTTACTCCTCGCAAAATGTGTTTGCTACATAGATATTTCAGAGCATAATTTTGATTGTATGAACTCCAACATCTACTAGATATTCACTGATACTGCAGTTGTAATGCCAGTTTTGAATTGAGAAGAGACAAATGATTTAGACTTTATTTGATCTCTCCAAATTTTGGTTTTTAAGTCGAGTTAATTTATTTTTTTACCATTTTTTGGTTATCTAGTAATATTGTAAGAATTATTTTAATATGAGGTTTTAATTCATAGCCTTTGTTTTGGGGATTAAAATAAAAATGAAGTTATTAAGTATATTGGTAGTATTTCTATGTGGCATACATGTGTAGCATGCATCAAATAATAAAGCGATACATGGTAGTCACGCAGGAAGACTGTCGGCAGTTTTCATTAAAGATAACATTACACTTAAAATCAAATTTTTATTAGATTTTGATAGAAGTTAATGAAATGTGTGGTTGAAAAGTTGTGGGTCCTATAAAATGTATGATTAAAAATTGATTTTGGACAATTCCACTTGTACATAAATGGATGACAATAGAGGTTGACAACTTCTCACATGCGTGTTGGCTTCGCATAATTAAAAAATTTCAAAAAAAAAGAAGTGGGCTCTCCTATGTGTTCGGTCATCTTCCATTGTCATTCATTTTGGTACATGTGGCATGATTGATTAATTTTTGACTTTGTTTTAAATTTCCACCAAATATTTGCATAATATAATAACATGGCTTGTTAGTTTGCAACGAATGCCCTCAATTACGTGTTTTATAATGAAAAAGAAATGAAGTAACGTGTGACCACAAATTAAAAAGAAAAAAAAAATAGTAAAAACATTTCCTGTAGTCAGTCAAATCAACAATTATTTTTTTATTTAAATCGCAATTCCTTTATTTTCAGCGTTTTGGTCATTTAAAAATAAACATAGTCGTGAGCAGTTATTTTGAATATCTGACTGAATTAAATATTATACAAATGGAGACTGGAGTGTTGAATAAATGTAAGCGACTTGTCACATTAAAATTTTCATTTTCATTTTTCGACTCATTTTCAATCACACATTTTTCAATAAAATAATATTTTTCATCACATCAATAATTTTTTTTCTTTTTCAACCACACATTCTTCATCAATCTACTATTTCAGAATACGTTCTTTCAAAATAACGTGGCTCAAACACACCCAAGAAAAGAAAATAATAATTTGACAAAGTTGTTATTTTATAATTAATGTTTGGTATTGTTGACACACTAAAATGCAGCCCAAAATCAAAGGGAAGTCCAATGGAGAAATCCAAGATGAGGACCCAATGGAAGTCAATTAAAAGGCCCAAGAAAAAAAGCCCAAGCTGGAAACCTGTGAAAAATGCCTGAATATTGGAAGCCCAAGAGCAAAGGAGTACTACCGCCTAAGACTGTGGGACGCCCAGAGGCTGAACGAGAGTAGTACTGCACAATCGCCCAGGACGACAGCCTCATTGTCGCCCAGAACCTCAAGTCGCCCAGAATCAGACAAGTCTAAAGGGTATAGTTTATCCAATTTAACAATTATGCAAGCGGTTGGCAAGTGAACCCGGCACGATCCCACGATCCAGAAAACAACAAGGGTAGTGGCAACAGTTACTAAGCAACTACTCCCCAAACAAGCGGTTCCTCACTAAAGAAGTGGACGGTTGCGAAGGTAATGGAGCAAGTCCGAGCAGTTTCGATAACCAAAAGATGCCCAAGAAGTATAAAAGGAAGTAACGTCATAGAAGCAAGGAGCCCCGAATCAAAAACTCTCGACAAGAGAATATGTAACTTTTATTTCCTTAGTTTAAATTTAATCTTTTCTCAGTACTCGTGTGCTTGCGCCCCTTGGAGGCGTTTTGTCTATTTTCCAGTTGTAGCTCTTCACTAGTAAACGCACCCCTTTTTGGGATTTTGTCTCAAGAGGTCTGTTCCTTACACAATCGTCTGACCCCTTCTTCTCGTAATTGTTGACGGGTTGCAAAAACGCGCGAAAACAGGTATCTACCACAATTAAGTTATATTGTTCTTGTTTGACTTTCAATTTTCTTTTTTAAAAATTCATCACGAGCTCTACGATTTTTATTAATTTTTTAATTACAAATTTTATTAAAGTTCACTAAAAAAATTATTTTTTAGAAAAATTAAACGATTGTTGAGCAGATTGAAAGTTCACACGTAACGACGTCGAAATTGGGTAGATAACGTTGAATTTTGTTAGTACTTAAATAATATATAATATTATGATATTTAGTAAAAGTCAACACATTTGACTGGTCGATTAAGAAATTGTGAGCTCCATATTGTAATTGTAAATGATTGCAGACTCTGTCAAATCATTATCTAACATTAAATCTCACGCATGGTTGACTACGTTAGGCTTTAGCAATGGTTCAAAATTTCAAAATTTCAATTTTTAGCCATAGAATTTAGCAGGTTTACTTGAAATGAATAATATTTGATTCATTGAATGAAGATGAATTCATGAATAATGTTTCATTCGTTGAATGAAGATGAATTCATGAGTGCGGGACCGACCTTGAGATTTTGAATGCACTGTACGACATTTTAAAATGGTGTTCTTTTATGAAATTAAATATATATATATATATATATATATATATATATATATTTCAATAATATTATATCATCGCAAAATTATAATATTTAAATACCGTTTATTTTTTTTAAATGTCGTAAATAAGAAAAGTACAAATAAAGTTCAAAATCACCTCCCAAACTTCATCCAAATTCAAATACCACATGTAAACTTTGAAATACAACAAATTATATAAAAATATTTCTCCTCGCATTTTTAGAAGCAAACTAACTAATTAAACTTTCGTTTTCTAGAAAATCTTGTCTAATAGATATTAAAAGCTAGGTTATTCAATTGTTCTTATAGCATGGTTGATTGTAAATAAGATTTTATTAACTTCAATTTTGAAAAATTTCATTCAGCAATATTTTATAAGCAATAAATGTATTTAAAAAGCGATCTAATATTTTCAAATAAGTTAATATATCAAAAATTGTCTTTATTCCATTTCGTATTTCAAATAAGTTAATATATCAAAAACTATCTTTGTTTCTTTTAGTAAAATATTTCACAAAATTTTTAACTATTAAAGAAAATATTTGCCATCAAAATTGCAAAATTTACATGTTTTAGAACAATGTCAAGATAATCTCATCATGCTTTCAAACCAACACCATACAATGCGTTTAACTTGTCAAAAGAAAATAGAAATCCATTTTTTTTCATATTAATTGAATTGATCAAAACTTCGTTCAAGTGATTCAATTGCTTGATCTACTATATAAATGAAATAATTTTCAAATGATTGTGCATCCTCTACAATGACATTCTCATCAAAATGTTTCTTTCTATGAATAATATTGTTTTCTCTTTTCCCTTTTCATCGACATTATTTAAAACATGATACTATTTAAGAAAATCATAATTAATCAATTACATTATTCTTAGTTTTATTATCTTATGCAATTGCATATCATACCAAGTCAAATGCATACGATTAATAAGGAAATAATTCATAAATAAAATAGTTAAGCACAACACACTGAAATTAATTATAAAGAAGCCTAAACCATTTGAATCATTTCCCTTACTTTAATAAAATTGTCTTATTATGATATGTATTTTGGAATAAGAAATACAACAATATTAAATAAAAAAAACATTATTTGTCTATCTTTTAACTCTTTTTTCATAAATATTGTGCTCTTTAACTTAACAATTAAAATTTAAAATTTTTAAATTAATATATATATAACAATTTTTTTGGTGCCCCTACAATGATGAGACCATGTGCTGTGGCTCAACTCGCGCGCCCTCAAAGCCGCCTCTACACGAGTGAGATTTATATACAACTTTGTTTCTTTCCATTTTTCAAAATTTGGATATTTTGTTGAGATTTTCAACATGATCAAACGATAAATGATGATCAACGTGATCGAGAATTTAATTTGAGCACATCACTTCTTTAGATGAATTTACTTCCCTCTATGATATTTAAAGAAAGCCAACAGACGTCTCTCAAGATAGAACGGATTTTGTCTCTTACAAAATCAACACAACAATCTATAAGAATCTCAACGAACTCAACCTAGTATTTTTCATTATCAAAATGTAGAGAGATGGTGAAATTCAAAGTTGGAATATTTGCAATGAACATGGTATAGTTTTTGTGGCAAAAAGACGTACTATTTCTAGATTTATTCGTGTCTGTATGTACAAACTACAAGCATCTTATGAACAATAATGATTGTTCAGACAATCTTTCAAACGAATAGGCATGTACATTCAAGCTGAAATCATGTGTCTGTCATATTCAGTTAACAGACGTGTGGGTTTGAGGTCGAACCCTATAGAATTTAAGTCTACCCTTCTAAAGACTAGCGGTACCTTGGAGCCCAAACTCAACTTTCACCATATAAAACAAACAGCTTTTCCTCAAGTTTTTCTACGTGCGATAAGAGTTTGGCAATTCCAATTAGATTCTCACTTATTTAAAGTTTTAAGTAGGTAGGATATCCCTGAGATTTTGAAGGATTTTAAATGATTATAAATTTTGAAGGATTTAAAAGGATTATGAATTTTGTGAATTTGAATAGATTTTTACAAAATTCATAAGTATCTTATTAGAAATGTTGAAATTTGAAAATAGTTTGTTACATGTAATTTTAAGTTTGAAATCTATCCAGATCTTTTAAATGCATATAAATCCATGAGTAATTGAGATCGCTTAATGATTAATTGGAGACACTTGAATTTAGAGTTTTTTTTTTAAACCAATCAAAATCTCAATTGATGACACCCTTAGATTCAATTATTTCATTTAATTCGATTTTTTATATAAATAAATATATCGTGTTTAATTACTTTAAGAAACATAACATGAATATGCTTGCTCGTATTAATTTGGGAGTAGAATATGAATATGCTTGATTCCATTAATTCCGTAGTACGGATCTTACTAAATTTTGACCTCAAAATTACGCAGTTTTACTAAAAAGTGAGCCTCTGTTTGATGGGGATTATAATTAGAGTTTTAGTAAATTTTGATAAAAATGAATAAAATACGTTGTTAAAATTAATTGTTGACTTTGACTTAAAATACGGAACATGGGCTAAACCATTTAAACAATTGGGTTTATCCACTTTGCCAGGGCACATGGGGTAGCATGGTCCACAATAATTTTAAAAGCTAATGGAGAACAAAAATTGCAATTTTTCTTTTTGAACAGTCACAACCCAATGATCCCATGACGAATTTTACAATTTTATAGCAATTAAACGAAAAATAACCGTCCAGTTCATTCCAGTTAACCATGCCAGCAAATGAGTCAGCAACACCAAAGTCCGAACCACCTATGAATTGAGAATTAAGATAGATGTACTGAAATGAATTTAACAAAAGTTTTACCTATACTCACAAAGGTGGGCCCCATACAGGACGCAGTGTTCATTGAGTTGACGTAATTTTATGGGAATTGCATTATAATTTTATTTTACAGATCCCCCGCCCCGTACCCAAGCAGTGTTCATTGAATTGACGTAATTTTATGGGAATTGCATTATACTTTTATTTTCTCCATTGACTGTCTCTCATCCATTGCTTTGAAATCCTCTCGGTTCTCTCTATAAAGCCTAGAGGTATTCACGCACACTTTACTTACAGAGTGAAGCAAATTTTTATGCAATAATTTTGTTAGCAAGCAAGAATGAGTCTTGTGAATCCAATTACAACATGGTATCAGACAAAGTCCATGAACGATCTTTCCAGCAGCAGATTCAGATCCGTTCACGTTTTTTCTTTTCTTCCTCATCCACTGAAGAATAATAAACTGCCCATTTCTTTCTTTTCCCCAAATCCCACAAAAAAATTCATATCAGCAATTTTAACCAAAGAACAAGAACAAGACAGCAAAAGCATAAGCCAAGAAGAGCCCACTTTCGATTTCAATGCCTATATGTTTGACAAGGCAAGTTCTGTAAACGGGGCTTTGGAAAATGCAGTCTTGCTGAAGGAGCCTTTGATAATTCACGAGTCCATGAGATATTCACTTCTTGCTGGAGGCAAAAGGGTTCGGCCTATGCTGTGTATTGCTGCGTGTGAGCTTGTGGGTGGAGATGAATCCACTGCTATGCCTGCAGCTTGTGCTGTTGAAATGATCCATACCATGTCTCTGATTCATGATGATCTTCCATGTATGGATAATGATGATTTACGGCGGGGGAAGCCCACAAATCACAAAGTGTTTGGTGAAAATGTGGCTGTTTTGGCTGGTGATGCACTTCTTTCATTTGCCTTTGAGCACATGGCCACTGCAACAAAAGGGGTGTCTTCAGATAGAATGGTCAAAATGGTAGGTGAATTGGCAAAGTGTGTTGGATCAGAAGGACTAGTGGCTGGACAGATAGTTGATATATTCTCAGAGGGATTATCCGATGTGGGATTAGAGCATTTGGAATACATTCATATACACAAAACTGCAGTTTTATTAGAGGCATCAGTGGTTCTTGGTGCTATTTCAGGTGGTGCAAATGATGAAGAAATTGCTAAATTGAGAAAGTTTTCTAGGCGTATTGGGCTCTTGTTTCAGGTGGTGGATGACATTCTTGACGTCACAAAATGTTCTCAAGAATTGGGGAAGACGGCCGGAAAAGATTTAGTGACGGATAAAATGACTTATCCAAAGCTTCTTGGCATTGAGAAATCTCGAGAATTCGCTGAGAAATTGAATAGGGAGGCTCGAGAACAGCTCGCTGGATTTGATCCTGAAAAGGCTGCTCCATTGATTGCCTTGACTAATTATATTGCTTATAGGAATAATTGATCTGTTATTACTGTATTTCTTTGTGGCTTCATCCCTGTTGATTCTCATAGATATGTAGCAAACTGGAGAAATAATACAAATCATTAAAGATGAGTTGTAATATTATCAGAGTTCTTGAATGCAAAATCTGAATTTTACGCCTCAGTCTTTCATTTTTGAGTTCGTCTGATGCGTTTTTAACCCATTAATGACAATTCTTAACAGTTTTAATGGTCAAATATCAGTGCACTTGTTTTACAAATGATCCAAATGAAGTACGGCTCACCAATGGAGTGAAGCTCATAGAGTAACATTCTTACATGCTGAATGCTGATAACTAAAGTTTGTTTCGTCCATCTTCACGAGTAAAAATTTTCTGACATTTTAATGTTAATATCCCTCTCAAAATTTCAAAATTGACCTTTCCAAATTCCAAACATGATTACAAAGCGCTACTCTGTATCAAGAAGAATCATCATATACAAGATACCCCTCACCGAATTAACTAAAAAATTATGCAAGTGTCTAAGGGCTTGCTTGGGAATTTTGGGTACTCTGTCATGAGTTTTTTTAAGCACCGATTTTGGATTTTTACGAGGGATCCAATTTTGAGTGGTTTTTAGCCGGTGTTTATTTCTCATTATTTCAGGTGAAAAATGCATTTTTTGACTCTTTTTTCTCAAAGAAGCGTGTTCACTGTGAAACAAAATAGTCAAAAAAAAGGCGGCTGATCACCGTTGCAACGATAAGAATTTGCATTATAATGAGAAACAAATAGGGGCTTAGTAGCAATTTTTAAAATAATTCAACCTATACCTAAAAGTTTATAATTTTAGAGATTCTGAGTTTTTTTTAAAAAAGAATTAAAAAGTTAAATATTTACTAATATTTCAAATTATAAGTTATAAGTAATTTTTTGACTTGTAAATATATTATGCAATTTTAAGTTAATTTTGTGCTTATATATTATTTTTTTACTTATATGTAATTTTTTTTTTTTTTTTATGTTTTATAAGTGATTTTATTTTAGTAGTATTTTTTCTTCATGGACAGTTTTTACACAAAAGTGAATATCTTTTAAATTGATAAATAAATTTTTTAGTTATGAGTAATATTTTTTGCTCATAAATATATTTTTCAGTTAATGCATTTTATTTACAAGTTAGTTTTGAGGTGAGTAGAAAATAATTATTTTAGAACATTTTCAAGAGACACTCTGTTTATTTAAAAAAAAAAAAAAAGTCTTGGCGGCAGTAGTGCTATCAATGCCGGGTTTTACAGTCGAGCCTCTACGGAAAGTCAAGGGTGAATTGGGACCTCCGAGTGGTGAACCAGTCCTATGAATGGGTTGAAAGGGCCATTGTGTTTAGACCAGAACTAAAGAACTGGCAGTTGGCAGTCAGAGACCATTAGCATCAACACACAGACATTTGTGGAATGTATAATATATAACATCTTTAAATTTATAGTGTGATTTTTTTATGTATTCCAACAAACTCTCTATTTTAATTCTTTATTTTATTTTTTACAATGAACATTTATTGATTTCTCATTATATCTTATTTAACTTAACATAATTTTTGTTATATGCTAATGTTCAATCAATTCAAATGTGATTTAAATTATAAAGTATTGAAATTTGAAATTTATTAAACGCAATCATTGTTAATTAAGAATGGATGGTGGGTTTGTATCTCTAATAAATTAACGAGCACGTTTTTTAAATCCTCACATAAATTATGCTACCCAGAACGGTCAAAAACATTGAAAAAAAAAACACCCAAACAGCCCTAAATGGTGCAAAGAATCGTTAGTTACATGTTAGGTCGCACGAAAATGGGAAACAAAACACGACACAAAAATGCGGGGGGAAATGTTTATATAAACAACGATTAATTTATTTATATAAATTCAATGTTCTTTAAAAACAAATTTTAATGATATATAAATGAAAAAAAAAAGATTCTATAAATATAAATGGCATAAATAATTGTTCATTCTACTGTACGATTTCTTCAAAGAAAATGTCATTTCTTCAAATAGAGGACGTCCAACAAGTAGTTGATACATTACAAGAATGAATTATGTTGACATTGCAAAACGTAACTTATATGTGGACAACAGATGACAAGCCTCCTAACGCTAACTCAAGCAAGTTCCGGCGCATTTTGGCTGGAATGCAAGTGAGAAAGATAACACGTGAACGCTAAAGATGCTTTACGGCGTGACAAAAATGTTCGAGCACCGACAATAGGGACTATGATAATTGTACTAACAAACAATCACTGACCAAACGTAAATAACCAGAAAATCAAATTGATAAATATAGAACAAGCAAGAAGGTTTCTTGAGTGTTTTCTTATGTACTAGAATCAGTATGTCAATGATCCTCTCCCGATAAGAAATCCCCTTACAATTTATAAAGATCACCTATTTATAGTGTTCTGGCCGACGTGGTGTCTGTTGGATCAGAACCACGTGACATCATCTCCTTGACTGAAACTTCACATCACTAAGTTTACCTTGAAATAAATACATTGACAACGGGTCAGTCGCCCTAGACATTATGCTGACATACCTGACATTCTTTATTACAAACGTTACATCAATCATTCCTAAAGATTGCCTATAAATCTTGTAAGAAACAGTTTCAACTTCATAAGAAGTAAGGGCTTTGGCCAGACGGAGCTTTGTATTGGTGGTATTTCGTATGAAGAGCTTCGGCTTCTCCTTTAATTTCTTACGTAGCGCTTTCACTGAACAACTTCAACCATTTAGGCAATGTTTCGGCACAAAAACTTCAGCCTTTAATTGACAGTAGGCAAGGCGTAACAAATTCTTTAGCCTGATTCTAAGCTTTTTCAAGTAATCCTTACTGCTCTAGTATTCTGCTAAATTCTTGGCAAAAACAAGAATACCTAATCCAGAAGGAAAGAGATGAAATTCATAGTTCCACTAAGACTACGTTCCAATGAATTGTTTATTCCTTTGAAGAGAAAGTTCAAATCTTTCTTGGTCCCAAATTCAGAAAATAGATTCATTTCCTATTCACCCGTTTCTAATCCAACGAATCTTGATGATGGTGATCAAACTAGATTTGATCTTAGGGCCTATATGCTTTAAAAGATCAATGTTGTGAATAAGGCCTTAGATGGTGTTGTTCCACTCAGAAACCCAAACAAGATCCATTAAGCAATGCGTTACTCTCTTCTCTATGGTGGCAAACGGATCTGCCCCATAGTTTGCATTGCCTCCTGTTAGCTTGTTGGTGGCAACGAATCCATAGCTATGCCATTCGCGTGCGCTTTGGAGATGGTACACGCTACGTGTTTGATGTACGACGACCTTCCTTGTATGGATAATGATGATCTTCGCAGATGGAAGCCTTCAAACCACAAGGTTTTCGGAGAATGTCACTGTATTAGCAGGCTGCACGCTTATTACACGTGCATTTGAGCATATAGCAACCACCACAGTTGGGGTGACAGCGGAGAAAACTCTTCGTGTGATTGGTGAATTAGCTACATTTATTGGATCAGAAGGGGTGTGGTAGGTGGGCAGGTGGCTGATTTGAAATCTAGCGGTCAAGATCAATCTGATATGGGAATCGAAAAACGAGTACATGCATCTTCATAAGACTACAGCTGCGTCAGAGGCTCCTGCTGTCGCAGGAGCAATTCTAGGGGCGCGTCTGATGAGGAAATTGCAAGGCTGAGAAAGTATTCGAGATGTGCCAGATTGTTGTTTCAGGATGGATGATATTCTTGATGTAACCAAATCTTTTAAAGAAATGGGGAAAACTGCAGGGAAGGATTTTGTTGCTAATAAACTTGCTTACCCAAAGTTGATTGGCATTGAGAAATGAGTTTGCTGAGAAATTGAACAGAGATGCTCAAGAACAGCTTATTGGATTTGATCCAGAAAAGGCTGCTCCACGAATTGCCATGGCAAATTACATTGCTTACAGCCAAAAATAACATTTCTATCTAGTTTAACATATTAAACACGAAACTTGTAGTTCAATTATATGCAGTAAATAAAATAGCAAAACAGTTAGACGCTGTATGGAAATCCTTTAGCAGGCCTCGTAACTACTTCGCATATGCTTGTATCAATGAAAGCTGTAATTTTGTGGAAATAATTATTTTAACATTTATGCATACAGGGGAAGAAAGATGAGAATTGATTCAAAGCTTCAATTGCATACTTCAAAAAGAAAAAAACCTTCAGTGTATATGATGTGTATAATGCATTTTAATTTTTATAGTTGAAAAATTCAAAATTTTAGCATTCTCGTTCAGTTAATATCTGTAAGCGGGTTTAAATTTTAAAGTATTGCCTTCCCCTATAATAAAAGTCTCTCACACAGATATCCCAACATTTAGAGAACCTGAAATTTCAGTACTCCAATAAAAATGAACATTATGAAATTCATGAAAGGTTTTTTCAAATACAAAATGGTAAATACAAAAAAAAATTAAATAAAAAATTATTATTATTGGTCAAAATTGGGGGAGGTCTGGGTCCCCCCAGGACCCCCCTCCCTCCGCCCCTGGGAACAGCCCTGTTTCAGCAGCAAAGTACATCCGAAGCCCTACGAGCTCTTAGTCTCTAAAATGCTTTAGAAAATTTTTCTCAATGCGTTGGACTTGCTAGATTCTATCCTAAAATGCTTTGAATGGTATCCAATGGAGGTAAATCCTCAACATGAAGAAGCTTCAACGAGTATGTATAAATTGACTCTTGTAAGAGAATTGTGCCGACCTTAGTGGCAAACTGTGCATTTCAACCACTTCCTTTTCTTCGGTATCAAGGGCAAACCATTTCTAGTCTAAGGTAAGAGGACCCACCATCCACTCTGTCCATGTTTATATATTAACAACCATGCTACAAGTACATAAATTTTTACTTAATTTTTTACCGAATTGACAAGTGGTGGCTCCTTATTGGGGGGCGCCTAGGCCCATCTAGGGTAAGAGTTAGAGGACTCACCCTCCACTCTTTCGATGTCTATAACCATGCTACAACCTACAAGTACATAATTTTTTTACCTAATTAGTTACCGAATTAACAAGTAACAGCCCCTATTGTACAACTAGAATAATTCATATATTAAAGAAGAAAAATGAAGTTCATTAAATGGCCATCAAGATCTTGCACATACAACGTACCTTGATGTAGAATGACAGATTTGCTGGAACAGCAGCATAATCCTCAATATGCATGACGACTAGTCGCTATGCAAGGTCGGCCCTTAGGTGATCAAATTGGTCTGAAAGACTATCCAAAGAAATTTTTCCGCTGTTGTAATTGCTCTTTCTGTAATTATTATTAAACTAGTCGTGCGCACATACAATATATGTGCTTTGGTATTTTTAAGGTAATATTAGTGTATCATATTAATGGTAGTAAGTTTTTATCTACCATAATTATTAGTAAATTTAATAATGAAAAATATTATCTTGAAGTTCTCAGCTTCATTTGGTCTCTACAGAAATAGAAAATAGTTTTTATTATCTGCATAAAAATTAGTGATGTACTTTACTTAATGTAAATAATAGGTGAGAAGTATAAGCAAGGTTACCAAAATAAGTTTAAGTGAACAAAAATAAATTTACATATAATTTCACCCACAGAATACATTTATAAAACATTCAAAGAGGGCGATGCAATTAAAAAAAAAAAACTTAAACAAGATCCATAGAGCATTTTTCTTTCGAAATTGTTATGTAAAAAATAAAACAAAAGACAAATATACATCCAGAGAAGTATGAAAACAATAATTCTTCATCATTTCAATCATCCTCTGTTGCATCTATTTGTTCGTCTAACGCTATCACATTTTCAATAGTATGCTTAAGTATATCATCACTCACCACCTTGTTGTGTTTGTCCTAATCTGTCAAGATGTTGGATATAATCATAAAATCATCTATCCAATCAATAAAAACATATTAAAAATAACACGAAAGTGAATTTTCCTGATAAAAGACTATCTTAAAAGCTTATATGCCTAAACTTTCATTTATCGTCATGAAGAAATTTTTAATATTTTTACTTTGAGAATGATATCTTACAATCTAAAATTTTTTTAGAACAAATTTCAATATGAACTAAATCAGGAATGACTAAAAATATGACAAGTAAAGAAAATCATAATAAGAATAAAAAATCGAATATATGAAGTAAATTGAAGTAAGCTACATATTTTTTCTCAAATTGACAAGTGGCGCTTCTTAAGAGGCTAGGGGCAGTGCCCCTCGAGGGCCGACAGAGATCGACTTGCCCGGTCGGGTGGCAAGAGTCGAAGGGGTAGCGCCCCTCGTGGGGGTTCGGGGGCAACACCCCCAAAAGAAATTTTGATTTTGATGTATAAATGAAATTGAATATTTTCTAATATTTTTGAATTAAATTATTAATAAATGAAATTGTATTTATATTTGTGTAAAATGTAAATAAGTAGAATTTTTAGTAAAATAAAAAAGGCACGGGTACGAAAACACGAAATGAATTTTGAATTTATTATATGTAGCTATGGAATTGAGCAAAAAACTTTAAAAAAAATTGAAGGGTAAAAAAAAAAATAATTGCTCCGCACAGCGGAGCACACCTCCGCACGCGGAGGCTTGGTGCATCCGCGTGCGGAGGTTTTCCTCTCTCTCCGCACGCGGAGGCACCATGCTCCGCATTTTGCGAAGCATATCGGGTTTTTCTTCTTGTTTATTTATTTATTTATTTTTTACGTGCTATTTTTTTCTTTTTTTTTCAAGATTTTTTTCCCTTCTTATCTATTTTAGTCAACAATTGTGAGTAAGAAAGTCTATATTACCCTTTTGTTTGATAAATGAGGATGAAAAATGTTTCACAAATGAACAGTAAATAATGAGGATAAAATGGAAAAATCATTAATTGGTGGTGATAAAATGGGAAGGCATGAACAGTATATTAATTATCTACCGCCACTGCCTTTCATCGCCTATATTTTTGATCGAGTCTTTATAATTTAATTGGTTCTCCTTTTTATCTTTTTAGGGATTACATGAACAGTAAACAAAGGAGGATAAAATGGGAAGATAAAATACGTCCTGAACAGTGCAGGGAGGATTCCCTCTTTTAATAGAAAATGGATAATAATATTCAAAGTTATGAAAATAATAATCAACAATTTCACGTGTCTAAATTAAATTTAATCTTCTTGATTTTTTTTATTTATAAAAATCAATAATTATACTATTACAATCAGTTTATTTTAGAAGTTCTTTTTGAATAAACATCTTTGATAATCCATTCAACCTTTCTTGTTGTTGATCGAAAGTAGAATTTTATCAACTTCAACTTTGAGAAGCTCGTATCAACCTATGCAATTGTAGGTGATAAAGTTAGCCCCATGTTTGACCATCATTATTTGAAAAAAATAAAGTTTTGAATAGTGATTTTTAGAAGAATGTGCGATTGAAAATGAATATATAAAAAAGAGTTTGAAAATAATAGTTTTTGAAAATTATGGCCATAAGACAAAGGCTTAATCATATTTTATAAGCAATCCATACATTTTGAAAAATAATAGTCTATCATTTTTATATAGTCTAACGCTTCATTCACCTCTTTGGTATTTTGTGACAAATAATTTGCAGTTCAGAAAATAACTCATGCCTATCAGTATTGAAATCCTTGTCATTCTTCAAAAATTCTTTAACCTTATCACACCATTATTTCAAACAATTATCATTTATGGTCTACAAACCCCGTTTGAGTCCCATTTTTTTTTGTTGTGAATGTATTTTAGAATAATAGATTGATAGAGAATGTGTGGTTAAAAAATAAGGAGAAATTTTGAATTTGCGTATAATATTAGCCTTGTTTGATTCCCATTTTTTCCAAAATACATTTTTCTCTATCTTCTTTTCAACTACACATTCTTCGTTAAAATATACATAACCCACAAAAAAATTCTTCTTTTTAGCCACATATTCTCCATCAATCTACTATTTCAAAATACATTTTTAAAAAAGAATGGGATTCAAACACCCCATATTATTTTATTGAAGAATGCGTGATTGAAAAGAAAAAAGAGAAAAATATATTTAAAAAAAATGAGGATGATTAAATCAAATAGAAACCGTATTTCACATTTTTTAAATTATTCAAACTTCAACTTAAGTGAAGGAATAGTTTGATCAACTATATAAGAAATAATTGACTCTAATGGTCTGTTTGGGAGTTTTAGGATAGCGGTTATGAGCGTTTTTTTTATTATCGATTTTGAGTGATTTTAATTGTGGTTTTTAAAAATAGTCTAGCCCATATTTAGAAGTTTATTATCCACCAATTTTGAACGTTTTTTAAAATAAAATAAAATAAAATAAAATTACATATATGTTCCTTATAGTGAAATTCTCAGTTAATAGTTTATTGTATAATTTTTTATTCATAAGTGATATTTTACTTATAAGTAATATTTTTACATATAATTAATATTTACTTTAAAAAGTTAAATACTTACTTAAAATTTTATGTTAGTGTTTTTACTTAGAAGTAAATTTTACAGTTATAAGTTAATTATGTATTTTTAAATAATTTTCCACATGCAATTTTTTTAAGTAACTTTTATGTTCTTTAAATGATTTTTTTATCTTATTAGTAATATTTTTACTTTATAAACAAGCTTTTAGACAAAATTAATTTTAATCTTATAAGTAATACTAGTCACAGCCTGTGCAATGCACGGTCTGTGATACTTTTGAAAATTATTTTAGTGTCGAAATAAGTGGGTAGATTAAACTATTTAGATTGGAATGTATTGTGACTTCAATACATGTTTTCAATTTGTTGATGTCTTGTTAAAGAGATAATGAAATTCAATATAACCCTCATTTTTCTACCTATTGAGGTAAGACATTATGTCTCATTCATCTCGTACTCATAGAGTTTTCAATTGTATATATCAGTTACACCAGTATTTAATTTCTTTACAAAGACCATATGCAAGACGTATGTAGTCAAAACTAATTAATTAATAATAATAAGTGCATAATTTAGGACAAATCAATGGTCTCTATCAGTATTCTTCCAATCCTTCATAAACGATGTCAATTAAAATCAGTCAAAACCAATGAAAACAAAACTCCCAACCAAGCCTTAAAAGATTCTCCAGTTGAATGTATTATCTTATTATTGACATTTTCATTAAAGTGCTTCAACTTCAAGAAGCTCATATCGACCTATGCAATTGTAGGCGATAGAGTTAGCCCCATGTTTTACAATCATTATTTGAAGAAAACAGAGTTTTGAATAGTAATTTTTAGGAGAATATGTGATTGAAAATGAATATATAAAAAAAGAGTTTGAAAATAATGACGTTTGAAAATTATGGCTATAAGACAGAGGCTTAATAATATTTTATAAGCAATTCACACATTTTGAAAAATAATAGCCTATCATTTTTATATGGTCTAACACTTCATTCAACTTTTTGGTATTTTGTGACAAATAATTTGCGGTTCAGAAAATAACTCGTGCCTATCAGTATTAGAATCCTTGTCGTTCTTCAAAAATTCTTTAAGCTTATCACGCCATTATTTCAAACAATTATCATTTATGGTCCACAAACCTCGTTTAGTACCATTATTTTGTTGTGAATGTATTTTGGAGTAGTAAATTTATAGAAAATGTGTGGTTAAAAAGTAAAGAAAAATTTTAGATTTGCGTATAATATTGGCCTTGTTTGATTTCCATTTTTTTTTCAAAATATACCTTTTTATCTTTATTTTCAACTACACATTCTTCATTAAAATAATATTATACATAAAAAGAATTCTTCTTTTTTACCTCATATTCTTAATCAATCTACTATTTTAAGATACATTTTTAAAAAGAATAAGCCTACATGCACAGAAAGAAAACCCACAGAAAATCCACAGAAAACACACAAATAGGTGTGTTAGCCTAAGATTGACTAATCAAGAGGGGGTGAATTGGTTATTTAAATTTTTTTCGACTCTTAGTCTCAAAACTATTCAACGCACAAGATACAAAAACTAAGTGTAATACAACAAATAAATATGCAAATATGATAACTTAATTTAAGTATGATATAGCACAATGTAAATAGCAATTTAAAATAAAGTGTAATAATGTAAAGATAGCAAACCAATTTAATGAGGTTCGATCCAATGCAATGATCTACGTCCCCGTTATCAAGCTACCCGTCACGAACAAGGCCAAATGCACTAAACTAAATGGTAACTTACAAACAAGGAGTACCGATTCTTTTACAATGTCGAGCTTTATGAGACCTCAACACGACCCACACTACCGAGCTTTACGGGACATCGATATGACCCACATGGTGACTTACAACAAGGCGCATCAAACCTTATACAATGTTGATTTTTAAGGGACTACAACCGACTCACAATTTAAATGAATTTTACAATTCAAATCTTCTCTTCTTATCGAATGATAAAATCAAAGTTGAGTACAAGAAGAAAAGAGACAAACACTTCAATAGATAGCAAATGAATAAGCTCAAGTGTTGATGTTGTAAACTTTGATAAGAGATAGATGATGAAATAGTTTGTATTGTTATCAAAGTTTTCAACCAATTATCTCTCTTAACAAAATAACACAAGTTAAGTATGAGGAGAGATTTACACTTCAATATAAGTGTTGGCAAAGAAAATTTTTATCAAGAGTTTGAAAATAGATGAAATTGAAAAGTTTCTTTGCAAGATTGAATTCTTGATTAAATGAATAAAACTAGTTTGGATCAATCAAGAAATTTTTTGTAAATGAAATTGAATATAAAAATCAATTAAGCTCAAAGATTTTCAATAAATAATTTTCTCAATTTTCTCTCTAAAGTTGTGCAAATTGAATGCAAAGAGAGTGTGTATTTATAGATGAAAATCTGTCAAATTTCTGCCGTACCAGACGACTCTTACCGGACGTCCTGTAAAAACTTAACGGTCATTTTAGCCGTTATTTTTTGTCAGAAAATAAGACCGTTGAAATTTGACCATTGTGGCCATAAATTGATTTTACCGGACGTCCGGTATAGTCAACCGTTGACTTTTTTTTTGCAAAATGTTTTGAATGAAAATATGATATAAGTTCAAACATCATTTTGAAAATCAATTTTACTTTTGATTAAAATATTTTATGCAAGTGGTAGTGAAAATAATTTTTCGTGCACAAAATGATTTTTGAACTTATCACGAATCATTGCCAATTATTGAAATGTTTTACCTTTACATATAAAAGTCTAAGTACTTTGTTTTGAATATCTTCACGTGCATGCTTGATCGTACTTCGATTCTTGTTGAGGCATCTTTTTGCGAGTTAGACATCTTTTTGCGAGTTAGATATGTTTTTGCGAGTTTATTCAATATGATTCTTCACAGCCTCGTTTGATCAATTTTGTTTCCACGTCGAGCGTTGTATGCAAATTACTTGACCTCAAACTTTATGTCTTCGATTTTATTCTTGTGCAATAATCACTATAGATACTCGAAGTCAATTTGTTAGAAATAAACATAATTTGTTTGTAATAATCAAAACGAGACGTCAACCATAGGTCAACAAGGTGGGCCCCATTTTTTTTTTTTTTGAAATGTTTTAATTTACATGGAGCCCACCCCCATGTGACTATCTATTCACTTTCTGTAAGATTTTTTCTGTACAAGCAGAAAAAGTCTTTAAAAAAAAGGGGGCTCAAACACCCCTCATTATTTTATTGAATAATGTGTGATTGAAAATAAGAAAGAGAAAAATATATTTTTAAAACAATTGGGATGTTTAAATCAAATAGAAGCTCAAAAGTATTTCATATTTTTGAAATTATTCATACTTCAACTTAAGTGAAAGAATAGTTTGACCGACTATATATAATAAATAATCGACTCTAACGATCTGTTTGGGAGTTTTAGGGTAGCGATTATGAGCGTTTTTTATAGTATCGATTTTGAGTGGTTTTAGTGACGGTTTTAAAAACAATCTAGCCCACAATTAGAAGTTTATTATCCATCGATTCTGAACATATTTAAAAAAAAATAAAATTACATATATGTTCCTTATAGTGAAATTTTTAGTTTATAGTTTATTGTATAACTTTTTATTCATGAGTGATATTTTACTTATAAGTAATTTTTTACATATAATAAATATTTACTTTAAAAAGTTAAATATCTACTTAAAATTTTAAGTTAGTGTTTTTACTTAGAATTAAATTTTACATTTATAAGTTAATTATGTATTTTTAAATAATTTTACACATGCGATTTTTTTACTTAAAAGTAACTTTTATGTTTTATAAGTGATTTTTTTATCTTATTAGTAATAGTTTTACTTTAGGAACAAGTTTTTAGACAAAATTAATTTTAATCTTATAAGTAATATTTTACTCATGAGTAATTTTTTAATTATAATATAATTTTTTTCTTATAAATAATTTTTTAGTTAATATATTTATATTTATAAGTTATTTTTAAACGAAATATATTAGTTGTAAATAATTATTTTATGAAGAGTAGAATTAGAAAGGGACATAAGAAATGGTAAAAAATGTCAATTTGGTTAGTTGGGAGAACTGCTCAAAATTACATTACATCGGTTTTGGTTGATTTTTAAAACATCTAAAATTGATGATGCTCAAAAAAATTAGCAAACTCATGTTCTTCCAATCCCTCATAAACGATGCCACTTAAAACCAGTCAAAATCAATGAAAAAAACCTCCCAACCAAGCCTCGAAAGATTCTACAGTTGAATATAATACCTTATTATCGACATTTTCATTTAAGTGCTTCTTTGTATGAATGTATGTAAATTCTATCAAGTTCTATGTCAGTTTGAGTCGAGTTAGTGGTTACTTTATT
This sequence comes from Fraxinus excelsior, assembly GCA_019097785.1. Lineage (NCBI taxonomy): Eukaryota > Viridiplantae > Streptophyta > Magnoliopsida > Lamiales > Oleaceae > Fraxinus > Fraxinus excelsior. The sequence goes on along the minus strand of CM032623.1, from coordinate 6,608,069 downwards.
ATCTGCACACAATTCCGTTCTTTCGATTGAACTAAATGGGACTACAATGGTAATCAATCCGCATCTATTCCTATTCTTTCAATCCCGCCTTTGGACTATCTATAAATTCCTCAAAATTCATTCTATCCATAGAGAGAGCAAAAGGTGGAGCAATCCGTCTTATTCTATTACCGGTTCATCGTCTGATCAATTCACTACCCTTCTCTCCTTCCATTTATGGATCTTGTAGTTGGATTGTCTTCTGTGGAAACTTGTTGCTGACTAAATAACGAAGATTCGCTCCAATAAAATAATTTTACACGTGGATTTTTCTTCTCTATTTTTTAATAACCCATTTTTCAAAAAATCACTTTTCTTGAACGTCAACTCGGTGCATGTGTGCCATTTGTCATTGAGATGTGAGAGTGCACACACCATTTCTATCTATATATAGACGGAGGGAGTAAGCAATTTGCGTACTTTTACGACTCGACAAGAACACTGTAATTGGCTGATGTAATTTGCATTGGTGATGGATAAAAGAAAATGGCTAAATATGGCAAATTGGCAATGCTATTGAACTGAAAAAATTGAAGCTGTTGTAGAAATTAGCATGCCTTTACATAGAAATTAATTATACTTCCAAATCTCTATGTTTGCACTCAGTTAAGCCCCGTTTGTTTTTCATTGTTTTAACATTAAAAATGATTTTTTTACCCTTTTTTTTTCAAAATATTGGGACCCACTATGTGAGAAAGAGGTCAAAATTTGACAACACTTCCCGATGTGTGCCACTGTTTGCATTGACAACAAAATCAATGAGTTATAATCTTGTTGATAAATTGATTCGTCTTGTCTTGACTCTTCCAATTTCAACAGCAACTACAGAACGTGCATTTTCAGTTATGAGTATCATTAAGACAATGTTGCATAATAGAATAGAAGATGATTTTTTGTCCAACACCATGCTTGTGTATATAGGGAAGGGGATTGTTGATATTTTTTCATTAGATTTTCTTATTGATGAGTTTGAAGTGATGAAGACAAAGAGAGACAAATTTCAGATGTCCAGTCATCTCTATCATCTGTTATATAGATAGGCAGTTTACTTTTTTGTCTTTTTGATATCCATCTAACGTTCATGTTTTCAATTTGTATAGCGTTGCACATAGATGAGCATATTGTTTTTGTATCTATAAACCGATTGTCTTTTTTATCAATCAATCTAACTTGTCTATTTTGGTACTCAAAATCGTCTTTTTCAATCCTCTTAGTTTAAAAAAAAAAATTCTGGTGGTCCGCCTCTGAACCCCCGGGAGAGGGTAACGCCCTTGACTGTAGCAACAGTAAGATTTTTTTTTTAATTGGAAAAAAATAGGACTAAATAGGCATTGAAAAAAATAAAATGAATACAACATGTCCACACAAGACGATGTGTCGAGGACACAATTTTTTTTTTTTTTTTTTTTCAATGGTTTAAACGCTCAAACTCTAAACTTCAACAAAAATAGCAAATAGGAGACAAAAAAATAAAAACCTTAAAAAAACGCGACACTAGAAGTCTAGAATTAGTAATTTGGTTGCAGAGAGTTGACGTCAAAAGCAAGCAAGCACCTGCCCTTCAAACCAACACCTGTAGGGCTTAGTCTTCCACAAGCAACCACGTTTAAACACCACCCCCCACCCCACCACCCCTTTCCTTTATATATCAACACCAATTCTCATCTTATCTTCTTGGGAACACAGACAAAAACACACAAAGAGAAGCAAATTAACAAGCCTGTGGGGAGGTCTGAAAATGGCGGTTGGAAATGGTGGAAGAAGCCTAATGGGGCCCCTCTTAGTTGTCAACTTTGTGGTGTATCTCATTTTACTGGGACTCGCCGGTTGGTCTCTCGATAAATACATCGACGGCGAGCAGGATCATCCCCGTCAGTTTTCTTTCTTTTCCAAATACTTAATTCTACATTTCTACTTTCAAAATGCAATCGTTAATTTTCTCTATTAGTTGCCATTTTGTGTTGATTCTTGTTAATTACTTTCTTGTGTTCATATGCTTCTGTTTTCTTCAAATTTTCCATTAATCTCTCTGACACTCTTTACTTTTAAGTTTGCCAAAACACGTTTTACGAAAGTTACTTTTAAAACATGCTCTTACCATGAAAAGTAGCGTAAAAGAAAGGAAAAATAGATGGCATGAGTGCAAGAAAGGCATGTCTGTATCTCATTATCAGGGCAGGGTGGTCCTACCAGAAATCAGAGGCGATTGTATGAGGGGGATGAAGCTATAAAATTATGAGCGTGTTAAGGAAAAAAGGGTGCAAACACTCCATTCAGTAGCAGGACTATCATTTAGATAGTAATACAAATCACCTCGTGCTTTACCTTTTGCACTTATTAAAATCAGTTGCAAAAGTGCAGTTTTAATTTTTTAAATCTTTTCGTTTGCACCAGATCTTGGTGGGAATCCCTCAACAATTTTCCTTTTGATATTTGCATTAATTGCTGGAGTGATCGGAGCATGCTCGGTGTTTTCTGGTTTTGTGCACCATCGAGCGTGGAATAATGCTAGTCTTGCTAGTGCAGCTTCGTCGGCAATTCTCGCATGGGCTATGACTGCCCTTGCTTTTGGGTACTGATTTCCTCATCCCCATCCCGAAGTTAATACACAATAATATATCATTAGAAATCTTCACTAACATCCATTTTTTACCCTATCTCAATACAGTCTTGTTTGCAAGCAGATTATAATGGGAGGACATAGAGGAAAACGCCTGGTAAGTCATCATTCTGAAATCTCTTTTACCATATTGGTAAGTTGACTGAATGGGGCCCGAACCTGTCTCTGTTGCTCAATTTTATCCATAATCACGTTCAGTCCAACATACCAAACCTTGTACTCAACGATTTTAACATACACAAATTAATCACAGCAAACATTGGAAGCATTTATAATAATATCAGGACTCAGCCAGCTACTATATTTGCTGATTCTACATGCCGGCATGTTAAGCAGCAGATTTGGACCAGCTTACCACAGCTAAGACACTCGATATGGTGGCTCGGACACCTCCCGAAAACTGGCTCTCCATCTGATATCAGATAAAGGACTATACTCTGATAAACCCCTAGCAGGGTTATTACTCTTAGTAATATGTCAAGAGTACCATTACATTTAGCCAAGTGTTTGTTTTTTGTTCTCTTGGGTTCTTTAGTTTTCACAAAGGGCATACATTGGAATCCAAAATCCTGTATTACAGACGCCATAGATTCATAGAATGTCATTGTGCATGAGAACAAGGTTGATCACAAAACTTCTGTGAAATAAATTTGATTTTCCAATCCAATACATATGGTTTAGTGCAACCACCAAATTGATAGCAAAAAAATCAAACATAACAAATAAATCAAGCTTGCACACCACCACGCCTCCTTATAAACAATCGTATGTTCTTATGACAAATCTTGCTTGTAACAAAAACATTTTCAATATTTAAAGGACCACTACACTTAACATGCCAAATCCATCAAATCTTGCTACAACGGGAGAAATTCAAAGGTAGAACAACAAATGGGGTGCTCACAATTCTACAACACTACAGATTCACTGATGTCCCTCGCCAGTTTCGGGTTTTGAAGCCTCCTTGATCTCATCCCCAGCATCATCCTGAAATCAAAACAAATAAACAAAAACTCAGCATTATAATGTGTTAGAAGTGTGATTCTTGACTAGGATTGGAGTGCCCGATCAATTCATTCTAAAAGAACTATTTCTACCCCTCTAAACATAAATGTTGAGTGTTAAGTGGAAAACAACAAACGCAAACTATTAAAGTTGTATGGTTTGGCTTTAAAATGGAATAATATCGTGGCAGTGCATGAAATCCAGGAAAGGTAGAATGTATATGAACAAGGGAATCCCAGGGAGAGGTAGTAAGAAAGTGATGCTGAAGTTTTGTGGTTTTCTTTGGATATACCGTTATATCAGAAGTCCAGAGAGTCAGATTGTCTCGGAGAAGTTGCATGATCAATGTGCTGTCCTTGTAGGATTCCTCACCCAATGTGTCTAGCTCAGCAATGGCTTCATCGAAAGCCTGATGTCAAGTATTACACACACGTTGAGTCAAGCAGGTTTATAAACGAAAACAGCAAGCTGGTGATAAATGACAGATAAGAATAACTACAAAATGCACTGATCACCAAAATAATATAAGTAGAAAACAAATAAGACAGAATGACTTGAGAAAAACAAACGCACCATTGGCTTGTGTTTTTCCGAGAGTATACACACAGAGAAATGCCATGCTCTCATGCAAAGTCGTATTATAGGATAAATTGCCAAGACATCTATAATCAGATAAATTGTTCATATGCTTAATCTTCAGAATATCAACTGATGGCTTAAAACAAAACATACACTGACGAGAATCACAGCATTACAGGGGAGCAGACGAAAATCATAAATGTAAAATAGAGGCTTCAATTTTTTATTTATTTAGAAGAAATTTCTCAAAAAAGAAAAAAAAAAAAAGAGAGAAATTGTCATATTGTTTAGAACTTTTTAGGACTCCTGTATGGAGTAATGCTAAAATACACTTCTCTTCAACTTATGAATTTTTTTCTAGTCTGAACGCATCCCCACGTCAGCCAAGTCCAAGGTTTAAAAAGGCGAAACTAAGTACTGAGACGAGTTTTCTTTATGAGGCGAGGCGTAAGCCTCAAAAAAAAAAAAAAAAAAAAAAAAATCTAAGTAAAGGAATTATAAAATAATACAAAAAACCAAAGTTGTAGCACATAGTAAATAGTATATATAGCCATTAGTATATTGAGATATAGTCCACCTAAAGAAATAAGATGTTTAGCAAAAAAAAAAAATTATAGAAGTTAGAAATCACTCAATTTGCAATGGAAAAAAAGAAGCAGTTTAAACTAAAAAAAAAGCCTAATAGTCTGCACTATCATCACTGCTACTAGCATTGTTAATGGAATCATCATCAAATCTAATTTCTCCATCATCTTCCTCTTCGCTGCTCTCAATTTCTACACAATCATCTTCCTCATTCACCAATTGTAATGTGACCTCATTTTATTGTTTTGTTTGGACCTAAAATACCTTTTTATATAACCCTTTTCTTTTTTAAGAAGGATCATTTCTGATTTCTTTTCATACAATTGAAAAATTAAATTTTAAATAAGACACACGCCTCAGATTTAGAGGCGTAAACCTCATATTTTTAGCCTCAAAAATACCGCCTCGAGGCATACTACATGTGCCTCACGGTTAGGCGGGCCTCACTACCGCCTTTTTAAACCATGGCCAAGTCTACGCCAATCACCATTCTAATGGAATAATTGGTCAACTAGAGAAGGTGTTTTAAACCAATAAATAAATAAAGATGAACCATTAGACTTCTTTAAATGAAAAAACGTAAAGCACAACTACACCATTAAAAGAAGGTTTATTTTGAAAATTCATCTTTTATCTGCAGAAAGTCAAAGTTGCATTTCACACCATCAAGCCCCTAATGGAGCTCAAATTATAGAAGTTAAATTTTCCAACAGATTGTGGAAGAAGAAACACTTTTCCTTTTCCATTAATTTCAACACGGCAAACACCCCAATATTTTAACTACACATCCAGAGGCAGTCCAAGACACTAGACACATAATAATAAGATAAAGTCAAGCTCATAGTTATCATGAGGTTATAAAGAAATGACCAAGCAATGACTGTTCATTCCCAAAATACCTGCTTGGCAAGGTTGCAAGCACGGTCTGGTGAGTTGAGGATTTCGTAATAGAAAACAGAGAAGTTGAGTGCAAGTCCCAGCCTGATTGGGTGAGTGGGAGCCAAGTCTGCCAATGCAATATCCTGCATTATACAATTAAAGAAACACTCAGAACGATCCACACAAATAAATCCATTTGCACAAAACCCATCGTCTCAACACAAATAAATCACCTGAGCAGACTTGTATGCTACCAAAGTACTCTCAGCGGCTTCCTTCCTCTCAGCCCCTGTCTTGAACTCGGCCAAATACCTGTGGTAATCACCTTTCATCTTCAGGTAAAACACCTTGGTCTCGGCAGATGAAGCTGAGGGAACAAGGTGGGACTCGAGAAGGCTCAAAATCCCATCACAGATCTTGCTGAGCTCAGCCTCAATCTTACTCCTATACTCCTTAATTACATTTACATGATCCTCATTCCCACGGCTCTCTTCTTTCTGCTCGATGGAAGAGATGATCCTCCATGACGCCCTTCTAGCACCAATGACATTTTTGTATGCCACAGAAAGGAGGTTCCTTTCCTCCACAGTCAACTCCTCCGTACTGACAGTCTTAGCTACCTTCTCCATAAACTCAACCATTTCCTCATACCGCTCAGCCTGTTCGGCCAACTTGGCCATGTATACATTCTCCTCACGCGACGAATCAGCTGGCGACATTTTTAATATGCTAAATAGTACTCAAATCTGCAAAAAAATTAAAAATTTGAGAACCTTGAAATGTCAAAACACTAATTAATATGCCGAAACATCTATGTAGAAACTAACTACCAATACTGTACATAATTACACAATAACAACTTGGATTAAAATATTTTTAATTCAACAAACTACACCTCATAATCCTACGCTTCAATATTTTCAAATAGCAAAAAAATATAAGAAAAACTAAGAAAATGAGCATACAAATAAAATTAAAGAAGAGGAGAATCGTACGGTTCCCAATAAAAAATCATCCATAAAATAAAAAGAAGAATAAAATGAAAATTTATAAAAATATGTCTCCCCATCAGATTTCACTAATATCTTCCTATAACGTGATTTGAGATAAAATCATTTGCATGAAACTCACACAGATCCAATTAATCATTCTCCATAATATTAGTGTGGTGAAAAAATTTATGAAGCTCGGATGAATCATAAAAGCTTGACATAAGAAACATAAATCTCATTAACAAACAATTTCAGCAGACTGCAGATCTCACTCGGAGAATGAATAGAAACCTGTTGTAACCTTAGATCTGTGATTTTAAATCTACGAAAATACAAAATCAAAGGCTAAAAGAAATAGCTCCATCCTAGCAGTTACATGTATGTACCATATAATTATATGAGAATTGAAATTAAACTAAGATATACCTATTGGCTCTTGGGCGTCGTTGAATCGGAAATTGCTTGCTCTGCTAATTGCTTATGAAGAACAGGAAGAGAAAAGGTGTGGTGGGGAGGTTTTAAATAATGGAAAAAGCGTGATGGAAGAGAAAGGGCCGGCCAATTAGGAAATGACGAGTGGTCGGTCGTGGCGGACTTTGCTATATTGGGAATTGGATGGCATGGCGACATGCTGGCGATGACCGGTCAAAGCCCTTTTTTGTCATTTTGTCTATGGTTTTTGATGAGCCTGACTGGCATCATGGTTACGTGATGATGAGCGCGGCCCCACCGAATTGACCAACTTAAAGCTGCCTGATTGCTGGGCATAACTCATAAGTCATAAGTGGAAAAAAAAAAAAAAAAAAAAAAAAATTGGGATTTTGATCAACTTGAATCCATCAATGTCACTTCAAATTTAAGTTGGTTCGGTAGGGATTAAAATTCAATTAAAATTGAAAATATGATCGTTATTGAATCTCACTCGTCTAATAAAAGTCATCAATAATGATTAATTTTTCAATTTTAATCTGATTTTAATCTCTACCGAACATGTCCTAAACCAAATCTCTTAAACAGTGTTTGATTTTTATTTCGATAATTAAAAATAATTTGAAATCAAATGTTAAATAATTTTTTAAAAATAAATAAATATATTTTTTAGGGAAATAATAATTTATGACACCATTTTTCTTACCTATTTAAAGGAATGAATTTGCACGTTTAAATTTTATGGTTGATTGTATTAATTTATTGATTTAAGTTGTATTAAAATAAATATATTTGTATTGTAACATTTAAGCTTAGAAGGTTTCAATTTAAGTGTTACATTGAAATTTCTTTTTAATATATTTATTTTTCATTTGTTTAAAAAATATTATATAATTATTTTTACATCGCTAAGATCGTTATTTGAAATCGAATTTGGAAAGTGAAATGAGTTGGTTTGAAATAAATTTATATTGGTTTAAAAACTAATAATAAAATACATTCAACCTACTCGAGCCTTAGTAGATTGGTTTTCAACTGAAGTTTTTAATTGGTAAATTGATGGAATGATCGTGTCATATATCGACATCGACAGCAAGTCTGTCAAGGACTAGTGAGGGATTGAATAATATTTTGATAAATTTAATGTCTCAAAAAATATGTAAAAGGCCAACGAAATTCGTGAGAAATAGGAGAAAAAGAATGAGAAATTTGTCGTTTAAAGTTTAGATGAAAAATTTAGCCCTTATTCTTTTCAGCCATATTCTTAAATAAAATAATAATATATGTAACTTTAAAAAAATCGTATTTTTTTAACCACACGGTCTCAACAAAATATTATTCCAAAAATGCATTTTGACAAAAAGAAATGAGGTTCGAACATGCACTAATAATCTAATACACTAGGTATGATGTACCATTTCAACAAATATGTAAACTTCGCAGGGTGATAATTAAGATTCAAAACATTTGGGGGATAAATTGCAATTAACTGTTTATGTTTGCAAAAAAGAAAAGATTAGTCTCGGAGGCCAAATCCCGCACACGGAGCTGAATCCACTGAAGGGATTTGAAGGGGGAGCGTCAAATTAATCGGTACGGTAATGGGATACGTAGAAGAAGCCAGAGAAAATCACGTCAAGAAGAAAGTTGAGGAAGGTAATATTATTTATTCATTAGTTATTCTTATAATCAAAATTCCCCTTAAACCCTATTTCGTGGTTCTTTATGTTCAAATAACACGACATTGATGCATTTCATTTGCTGCTGGGAAGTGATTTATTGGATTATCATTTACTCTGAGCTCTTATTTCATGTTAGGGTCACCAATTTCATTGAAGATAACCTTAGATATCACTTTTTCCCCAAAAGAAAACTCAGCTTAGCGGAACGGTATTGCATATTTCTGAAAGTTTAATTTTTTTATGTACTACAGGTTTTATGTGGATAGATTAGTGTGCGCGAATGCGAATTCATCAAACACAAACACTGAATTGACTGACTATAAAGTAGGAAAATGGATTTTGTTGTTGTTGATGTTAATGTTAATGTTAATGTTCGTTAAAAAATGAGACTGTATTAAAGTAAAAAATTTCTGGATCGACTAATGGAAATCATATTGTAACTATTTGTGCAATTTAACCATTGCAGCAGAACTCAAACAATTTGGATTTAGGGACATTGTTAAACACAGTGGATTATTGAAAATGAAAATTTCAACACTACTGGGTACCTTTGATTTGGAGAAAATCCAATACTTTGTGACTCCAGGATCATGTTTCTCAGCAGAGGTTCTGGCCATGTGCATTTCAAATGTTTATGAGGCTGCAACTTTTAAGGCTCTATATGGAATTAAAATTTTGTTGAGGAAAAGTTCAACAATGGAAGGAGGTGGAAATTAATTTCCCCTATATTTCGCACCTAAAATATATTCAAACTTTTTTGGATGTAGTTGAGTGTCAAAAATAGAGGAAATTAATCTATAAATTGTAAATTATTCCACAGCCTTGCTGTTGAAAAACAGCAAGTTTACGTCTCAAAAGTTTCCAAAATGTCTCCAATGACGTTCTTCTCCATTTCAAATTCTTCTTCAAGTCCAATACCAATTTTCAACTCCCAGTGGGCATCCAAAATAGAACTTCAATTTGATATAGAACTTCGATAGCATTCCAAATTTGAATTCTTCGTGACGTGCACTTCAATTAGAGTTTTTCAATACTTCAAACACTTCAACAAAGGAATTCGGGTCACACCCAAATTCCAACACCAACCATATTGGTTTTAATATTTCTTCAATTCCCTGCGTGACACAAATTGGTGCAATTTGACCTGTGCTTACCCAAGTTTGAAATTTACTCTGTGTTCTCCTCACGATAATTATTGGTATACTTGGAAAGAACTTGCATCTTCAAAGATTAATTGGTATGGTCCTCTAATTGTTAATGTTCACCATGTGCTATGTTTCGCCACATTTTTAGGTTTATTTTAGTTGTGACGATTGTCTTCTATCTAAGATAACCTTTATTGTGTTATGTGTCCATGATTGAATAAGTTTTGATGCTATGATAAATTTCTGTATCTGATCATGTAGCAAAGAATATATTACCAATTTACATAACTTTGCATTTCTATATTATTGAGTTTATTTATAAGATGCAAATATTCATTCATCAAAAAACCTCAGCTTTGCGCAGTAAAATGAAGCAGAAGGCACTAAAGGAATGTGAACATTACACAACTAAATATGCTGAATGCGCCTCAGGAAGAACATTATCCGTTGTTTGGAAATGTCGTGAACAAGCAAATCAATTAAATCAATGCCTTCATCAGTAGTAAGTTTTTACTTATGTATTTTGAAAGAGTTGCTGAGTTGATATTATGCTTATAGAAATGTGTTTTCTTTTTTTACAAGAGAACCCAAAAAATTTATTGTAGAAATTTCTGGGAGGGATAGTTCTTCAAATTTCTCTACCACTGGTTGGTTGACAAGGATAGAAAAAAATATTTTATTTCTTTTAAGGGATTTTTGCGGAAAAACAAAAAATAGTAGTTTCATTTATCTCTCTACTTTTCAATTTCAAGGTGTCATATAGAAATAAAGCAATGACTATGCAGTTCTAGCAATCCTAGATTAATAAGTAGGCAAAAGCTCACAGGGAAGCAACTAAGTGGTCAAAAGCATTCTGGATTGGTTGTAGAGATGAACATGCATCTATAGCTTAATGTGATGACATGTTGGTATTATATTGGGATGAAATGCTAATGTGATCCAATTAATTTCCACACGCAGCCGGCCCTCGGTAAAAACATATATATGAAAGAAGAGAAAAAGGAAAAAAAAAAAACCAAAATATGCCAGCACGGACAACTTCCCTGTGAAGATTGTAATTCATATATAGTGAAATTGTTGCATACTTGCTATTTGCAGAAAAGTATTAGAGTATTTCCAAGAAACTCTTTATTTATAAATAACATCTTATGTATTATAGAAAGCATTTTTAAATTTAGAAAGTAAAAAATTTTATACACTAACATTCTGTAGCACGGACACTTCAATTAAATTAGTGTGTCCGTGTCGACACGTGTCGATACCGACACTTCTCGGACACTCTACCTTAATCATTTTCCTTTTTATATTAAAAATATTATATATTGTTAATTCAAAGTTATTAGCAAGTAACAAATAGGTACTCATGTTTAAAATATTTCTACAAGAAAAATTAATAACAAGTGTAAAACTAAATTTATACTATATAAATGAAGAGTTTTTAAGAATTTAATCAACATTTCGATAACATATCGTGTTTGTACTTTTTTTAAAAATCGCGTGTCGACGTATCTGACACACGTGTCTATGTCCATGTCGGTGGCATCTTAGTTCTAACAAGCTCTTTATTTTGGTTCTTCATTTTGGTTTTCTCAAGAAACGTTTATTGATTTCTCTTCGTATTTTATTTAACATATTTTTTTATATATCAATTGACCAATCAATTTTAAATGTGGTTTGAATAATTTAAGAAGTATAGTATTGAAATATGTGATTTATTAAATACAATCATTGTACAAAATAGAGAGTGGGTTTCACTCTTTAAATTTGGAGAACTACTCTCTATTTTAAAAAATAAAAACTTAAAATAGAGAGTCCCTTGGAGCTCATTTTTAAGCATTGACTCTTTAAAATAAAGAGCATTTTGTGCATTTTGTATTTAGAGAGTCTTTTGGAGATACTTTTACAGTTTACAGTTTATTTTCAAAAAATGTTGATCTTTATATTATTGATAAATAGAAAACCTATTAATTTAGTTTCAATGTCGCAAGACATGACATCTGGAAAATGAAAACTAGGTATTTAATCCTTTTAACATGTGGATTTTGTTTCTATTAGGACATTTTTCTTAGTGCAACTTTATTAGATTCCAAATAGTTGAGCCTTCCATGGCTGGTGATTGTTTTGATCCCAGTAATCACAAACTACATTCTTGTGCCAAACTCGAAATTTCATCTTTTAACTGTCTAACATCGTCTTATTTTTTATTTTTTAATATTTTTTTGCTCTCTTGTAGCACGAATGACTCTGTCCTGGAACAAATGAAGAAAGAATACATGCTTCAGCAGGATGGGAAGGGATCTCAAAGAATTTGATTTGTGATGTCAATTATTTTCAAATGTTTAGAAAGTTGGGGTAGAATCTGCAGATGAGTATAATTTCTTTTTGGCTTAATGTGCTAGCCAGGGAATCTAATTTGTGCTTGTATTTTCAACATCTTGAGAGGAGATAATTGGCATATCATCCATTGTGGTCTAGACATGACTTTTCATTTTTTTCAGTGTTGCTACACTTTGAAGGAATCGTCCTGTTACAGATTAAAGTGGATTTCCAATTTTATTGCAAAATAGCACACCCTCTTTAAGTGACCGATCATCCAATTATGTAGTTTTCGATATTATCTCTGAGACCTTCTGCATCCATGGATAACCCAGATCATCTTTTCTTTAAGGTTGAACCCCAACCTTGAGGGCCTCCACTGCCCCGCCCCTAGAGCATCGTGTGAGAGGTAAATAAAAAGACGAACTTCAAAATTTCAACTTAGCTTGTGTATAGTGAATGAAACATGTTAAGAAATATAGTATTATTTTATTTTATTGTTTGTTAAGGGTAGAATAGTCTTTTTAGTTTCCTTTGTTTTAGCCTATATATATTTATGTTAAATCATCTTTTTGTATTCACTTTTCATTATGTAGAATTAATGAAACCCTAGCCTCCCTTTTTTTCCTTTCTTTTCTTTGAATTGTTTAACATGGTATCAGAGCTTGATTTTATCTCCTACCTGGGGCAGTGGTTAGTTCTGGGCTGCGTTCTTAAGGATTGGGAGGGACAGCTTCAATTTCATATTGCTGTTTCAGGTTGGTATGATTATACGGTTAGAAGGAGGTGCAGTGACTTAGCTATCTCTGTTGGCGTGGTGGAGAGTTCTGGTTCCTTCCTATTCGTTGGGTCTTCCCTTCCAAGCTATTTGGTGGGTTGGTTTGGGGCTGTTTTACTTTGCTTAAAGCAGCTTCGTTTTCTCTTCTGAGGCACGGGTCGAGAAGCGGTTTTAAGGAGGACATTCTGAACTGTTTATGTTGAAGATTTTTGCCGGCAGTTCCTGGTAAAACCTTGGCATTTTTGATATCGTTGTGTTGTTTGTTGGTTGGTTGATGGTTGTCATGGATTTGTTGGTGTGGCTAATGGGATTGTGGTGAATGAAATCGGGGAAGATGATGAAGTGGTAGTGGGATGAATAGATTTGGATGATCTCTGTGAGATGGACTAGTGTTTACAGTTTGGTTTACTGGGAATGAAAGGTTAATGGGCTTGGAATGGGTAATGGTCCTGTTGGTGACATTGTAATTGGGCAAAAGGTTGAGTTTGAATATTTAGTTTATTGGGCTTGTTATATTAGGTTTGTTATTTAGTGTGGACGGCTTTTGAGTGTTAATTTGTTTGGGTTGCAATCTAGTTTCTTTTGTGAGTTGGTTGTGTTTAATGGGTTGTTGGAGTAATTGAACCAATTATTTAATTGGTTTGATTTGATTGTGGATTGTTAGCTTGTGTGAGCTGAATATTTTGATTTGGGTTATGGGTTTTGTTGGCTATTCGGTGTTTCGTTTTGGGCCGTGAGAGTTGTTATTGGTGGCTTTTGTTCGGAGTTGGGTCTTTCTCCTCTTAAGTTTGTTTAGAGTTTTCTTTAAGTTTTTGGTTATAAGAGGTAACTTGGAAATTTGGTTTGCAGTTTGTAGGTAATCTGAAATTTGCTTTGCATATTTGGCCCAGTTGATGGGATTGGAAATCTGGTTTGGAAATTGGCCCAGTTCGTGGGATTGGAAATTTGGTTTTGCAGTTTGGCTCAGTTGATGGGATTGAAAATTGTGGTAATTATACTAAACCTGCCATTCAGTTTGCACTTTTAAAAAATCAGGTTTTCACTTTTTTTTTTTTTTTTTTTTAATCAGGTTTTTATAATTTTAATTAATAATGATATTATAAAATTAAATTAATCTATATACCCACCCTACGACTTACCCTATCAAATTTATTTTAAATATAAAATTCTACCTTAAACCCTAATCCATTTCATTTCTCCTCCACCCCACCTCCCGCCACCTCCCTCTCCCCCCTTCCCTTCCCCCTGCCGGCGGCAGCGCGCTATTGCGAATCTGTAGCAGCTTCGCTGCTGAAGCTGCTGCCACTATGACGCTCTTTTCCACGAGCAAGACCAGAACTCACAGATCGGTGCTTTGATGTGCCTAGCTGCAACTGTGGTGGTGGCGCGCGCAGGAACCCTGACATGGCGGAGCTGAAAACGGTCACTTACAGCTGTTCGACGCTACGAGCTGCGTCGATGGGTGTGTTCTGTGTGTGTGGGTGAGCTGCGTGGTTGCGTTCTGCTGTTTCTTTTTTGCTCTGTGTGTGCGTTCTGCTGTGTACGTGTGTGTGGGGACGGATATGTGGGTGTGGGGCGGATCTGTGGGTGCGCGAAGGAGGTGCTGGAAGTGTTGTGCAGGCAGGTGTTTTCGAGGTGGGGTGGAGGTCTTAGATGTGGTGGATGGCTTCGATTCGGTGGTTGTAGTGGTTTTTTGACGAGGTGACAATGATGGTAGTGTTGTGTAGGCGGGTGTTTTAGGGATTAGGGTTGGCAACGGATGGGACGAAGTGTCTGTGACCAACTATTTGGTCGTTGTGTGACCTGTGACCAAGTATTGTTGGTGTATTGGGATTGGTGGATGGGTGCGACGGATAGGGCGAAGTGTCTGTGACCATCATTTGGTCGATCTGTGACCTGTGACCAAGTATTGGTGATGTACTGGGATTGGGAGACGGGTCTTTGGGTGTATGTGACTATCTATATGGTAACTGTGACCTTAAAATTCTTTACTCTGTGACTAAAAATATGACATGTGACCAACAAATATGAAATATATTTTTTAAATTATGACCAATCAAAAAACCATGACCTGTAATTTTTTTATCAGTGACTAATGAAGTCAATTGTGACCTATAAATATTTTTGATCCGTGACCTCGAAATAATCCGTGACCAATTAATTTGATATGTTTTGACTGAAAATTAAATTTTTAACTAATTAATAAGATACCTATGACCTCGAAAACGGAGCAGTCGTCGGAATTGAGCTCCGGTGAAACGATCACCGAAATAGTTGTCGGAATTAGGCGCGGCCGGAAAACAATTGTCGGAGTAGTCGCCAGAATAATCGCCGGAGCAGTAAGGGTGGTGGAGGTGGGGTGGAGTAGATTGGGGTGAGGTGGGTCAATTATATTATATTACGGTTAAATATTTAATTTAATAGATTAATTGTAAAATATAATTAATTAATTCATGAAAAAACCTGAGTTTTATAAATTTAAACATTGGGGCCTGATTTTTTATTTCATAAAAGATAAAGTCTGATCCATGAATTTTTCCCTTGAAAATTTGGTTTGTTTTTGGTTCGGTATATTTGTATTTGAAATTTACATACGTTTCGATTTGTTGAGATTGTGTGTTTGTGTTGGCTACTTGTGGACATGGATGTTTATTCGGTTCATCGTTTTTGGTTTTTTGCAAACTCACGATACTTGTAGCTGTCGCATCGTGAGTTTGAGGGGAGATGTTAAGAAATATAGTATTATTTTATTTTATTGTTTGTTAAGGGTAGAATAGTATTTTTAGTTTCCTTTGTTTTAGTCTATATATATTTAGGTTAAATCATTTTTTTGTATTCACCTTTCATTATATAGAATTAATGAAACCCTAGCTTCTTTTTTTTTTTTTTTTTTTTTCTAATTGTTTAACAAATCAAATTGGTGGCATCTGCATCTACTTTGTCAAGCAAATGTCCTTAAATAGAAATTCGCTTTCGCTTACATGTCTATTTTTTTTTTCTATGATTTAATTGCTCTCGACGGTATACAACTAAGGTTTCTAATTCAATGGGCCAAATCAATTAGATTTTTTCATGGAAAACAAATAATAATATTATAATAGAAATATAGGAAATTTAGAAAAAGAAAACGAACTGCACATATAAAATTATAATGTTTATTACACTATGTATGTTGTATTTTCTACGACGTTTTACATACTACTTAATGAATGGTATAAAATAACCCCTACCGGAAGAAATTGAATAATTTACAAATGTGCTATTTTAAATAGTCGAACAAACGAACGAAGCCGAACCCAAAACGGTTAAAATAAAATTATAAAAATTTACAAGCATGCCCTTCTTTGATTCAATTAAAAAAGCTGATTATTTAAACCCTGTTTGGTACACATTATTTCAAAATCCATTTTCAACCAAATATTTTTTAATAAAATAATATTTTCTATCACATCAATAACTTTTCCTTACCTTTTAACCACATATTTCTCATCATATCACTATTTAAAATACATTAATTTATCAATAATATCCATCAAACACACCCTTAAATTAAAATCAACAACAAATTTTAAATACACATTTCATAAAACCGACAACTTTTCAATCATACATTAATTTCATAATTTTTTTATCAAAACTTACTAAAAATCTTATTGTAATATCTCGAAACATGCTTATTGTGTAACAAAACTAACTATGATCGCATAAAAAGAAAATTACAGTGTAAACAACTGATAGGCACTAGCATGAAGTTGGCTCCATACAAATATGAATATACACGAGCCTTTCTTAATCTTTTTTTAATTTGAGCTTTTAAGCGAAGCCAAGTCCAAAAGAAGCCTTTTCTTATTCTTTTTTGGCCTTTTAAGAAAAGCCAACCATGATCAAACAAAACAAGTGCAGAATTCGAAAGATCCACTGAATTCCAAGTTTTTTTTTTTTTTTTTTTCTGCATAACCTAGCTAAGATCTGCATCTTGCTCCATTTCTTTTTGCATCGATATTATGTGTTTATAATTTATTGGACGAAAATGCTTATAACCTGGCAGCTGGCTGGCCAGTTATTATCCGCGGTGGTGAAGGTCCGAGGTCGAGGTTCATAAACTACTTCGCCTCGACATCCTTTTAAAACATAAATTACCCTGATTTTCTTGCTCAAATGAGTATTCCACACCAACTTCTACGCGGGGCTTCTGGCTTTCATGTCCTGCTGAAAACCAAGATTTAGCAAAAAGAAGAATTAATCCTTAAAACATATGGCAATCATCCTATAGATAACAAATTAAGATCATGCAAAAAGTGCATGTTTATTTAGCAAAAACAAGAATCATATATCTTAAAGTTCCTTATGGAACTTTTTTGATTAATATGAGAATACCTGAAGAGAATGAACATGAATGCATGGTTCTTCTTCTTCTTCTCCTTCTCCGATCATGCTGTGAGAAAAGAGTAAGGGCTGCTCATCGTCAATACTTATGTTCGGCTTCTTATAGATTGGAAAATGAATCCTGGCCACATGTTTTGTCATCCCAGCTTTTATCATAATATATGGTCGGTCTGGTCAGTAACAGCGTTGTTTTTGGCCCAAAACTTTTAAGGCTGTCAGCATCTTATCCAAAACCCGGGAAAGGGTTCGTATGGAATTGGTCAGCTTGAAGAGGATGGCTTCGTTCCTTCAACATTACTAGAAATTTACAGGTCTGACTATTTGAGTTATTTGAAATCGAGAATGTTCGACACGTTCAAACTCCATTTGCCATTCAACTTTTTAAAAATTCACTTTTCTTAAACTCATTTTTAATAATATTTTCCACGAGATTCATAAATTTTTATCAAACTACATATTTTATTAACTTTTATTAAAGTTCATTAAAACATGATAGACAAATACTAGAGCTCCGTCTAAATTCAAATACTAGAGCTCCGTCTAATTATTTAGGGATAATTATTATTTGGAACCGGGTTGTGTACTACCGATAGTACCGCAAAACAGTTAACATTAATATTATCATTGAACATTAATCTGGTGCGCCGATCCCCACGCCCCATTTCCCACTCACACACATTTCATGGCATAGATGTACACCTCGTAACAAAACATTTGGGATACATATCTTTAAAAGAATTCCTTGACTTGTTGACATTTGAAAACTTTTATTTCTTGAAACTTCATGTATGCTTATAGATGCGTTGACATGTATAAATATGTAATAAGAAACAATAACGACATAAAACATAATAATCAAATATCACGTTGACATAAAAACAGATGACTTTACACGTTTATACATTTAATCATATGAAGTACATATAAAAACGAGATGATGTTTACTTATCGGAACGCTTAACAATATACTTTTAATTAGATACCAAGTCGAGATGTCCCTAGTCGCCAACGATGTCAACGTGCCAAAATCCTAAGTCATTACAACTTATTAAGGAATTTTAATATGCTCAATTCTTTATTTATTAATATCTATTTTGAATAGTTACGAAGAAACATGTTATCAACATGTAAATCTAAAGGTGTACATGAGGAACTACATGAATTAATTGTAGTTAACAACCTTCAAGGTCGATACTTGATTTCCATTCTCACTTTTCTGGTGACACATAAATCAAATCTAATTGGCCCTAGGAATTAAAACACAACTGCTATATCAAATACCAATTTCTATAGAATTAAAGTCATGCAAATTACAGAAATAAATTTGTAAAACCTGGGTTCTAGGAATTAAAAATGATTAATTATAGCATTGGATTTTGGAGAAAATATTCAGAATTTGTAACAGAAAATTTAGCAATACCAACCCATAAAAAAAAAAAAAAAAAAAGATTGATTACCATAACAAGTTTAGATTGGAAGTCTAATTATAAGCATAAAGTGTAATAAAAATATCATATAACAATATTATAAATTTAACGAAACTATATTCATGTTTTACCTTAGAACTATTAGGCTCGTTGCTCTTTTACGGCGTTCGAGTTACATTCTACTGCAACAACACAGTCCACAACGAAATTAGACGCGTGCCTGGTATTATGTAAAAGATTATGTATTTGTAGCATAACCCTAATTATTTAGGCTGGTAGTAAATAACACTATGGAAACTATCCCTACTCCTATGAATTTGAAGCAAATGGATTTTTTTTTTTTTTTTTGTCCAATTCTTGTAAAGCCAAATAGGAAGCACGTGAAGGCACTTGCCACTAAGTTGTGGGCCTCTATATTTAATAATGACCTCGTTAGGTGGGTTTTGCTATTCGTTCAAGGTCACGTATAGGGGCGCACATGTGACCCTACCAGAGTAGATCGAGGAAAGCGTGGAAAATATTCAGCCACTGTTTGATGACGATTATAATCAAATTTTTAGTACATTTTGATAAAAGTTGATGGAATGTTTAATTG
Organism: Fraxinus excelsior; assembly: GCA_019097785.1. Lineage (NCBI taxonomy): Eukaryota > Viridiplantae > Streptophyta > Magnoliopsida > Lamiales > Oleaceae > Fraxinus > Fraxinus excelsior. The sequence continues at coordinate 6,588,612 of CM032623.1, read as the reverse complement.
AAAAGTTGTGGTCCTAAAGAATGCGTGATTAAAAATTATGGTTCCATTTTAAAAATTTCAAAAGTTGAAGGATTTGTATTCAAACTAAAAAATTGCGCCTGTTTGGGAGCGCTGTTTATGTCAAAAGAATTGATTTTTCAACCGTTGGAGAGGGAATATAGCAGCCATTGTTGATTTGGGCTCTCACATGTGGGACCCATCTGTTGAAAAAAAAAGGGTCAATTTTTTGGTTAAAATCTGATTAATAGCTGTCCCAGACAGCCCACAAAACTTTTTAAACAGAATATCCATTTTTTTTCCATGAAAAGGACTATACAGTATACACCCTGAACCCAATTTGCATCGTAAACCCCCCAAAAATTCCAAAATCGTCTTTATTATAAAATCAAATCCAGAAATCCACCATATTGAATGAATGGATTGGTTAGTATTACTTGAATCTAATCTGTAATATTAAGATGTTTCTTGTTCATTTTTTGGCGCACAAATATTAGGCATTGTTTAATCCGTAAATGTGAAGAAGTGTTCATTTTTCATTACATTTCTAAGAGTGGAACCCTTCAAATATTGACAGAGAGCTTTCGTCTGCTAATAATTCTTAGATGAATTGAAGATAATAACTTAGACGTGTCCGTTGATGATATAAATCGGATCAATCAATCCTACTCACCAAGCTACAATTTTCACTCCTAAATTTACTAATTTGGATGTTCAAATATGAACATGAAATAAAATAGTTACTTGAGAGAGACACTTGAATTGCATACATTTTTCCTCAAATGAGAAGGTATTTATAAATTTCCCTCCAAAGTTTGAGGTAACTTGGGTTCTTCTGAGAAAATGACAGATGGTGGCTCCTTATTAGCTATTTTCTCACTAATTCGGTTGAGAATCATGTTTTATTCACTTGTCCTTTATTGACAGCATGTAACCTTCTTAATTACGAAAAATAGTTCTTAATTTTTAGGCGAGCTTTCTACTTCTTTGTTCCTCTTGAGCGGTTCTGTGCATTTCGCCTAACAGTTAGCTAGGTTCGAAGATTGCACTTCAAGGGTTAACAGTGTCAAGTGTGTTAAAAGAGATAGGGCTTGTTTAAGCTTTATTATTATTATTTTTATTATTATTTTGTATATAATGCATTTTAGAATAATAAATCGATGAAGAACGTGTGATTAAAAACTAAGCCCCTATTTGGAAGGGATTCTCGCCCCCATTATAATAAACATTTCAATCGTTGGCTCTGCAGTGGATCCTTTGGTCACTCTCATTATTGACATATGTTAGTGATCATTTGAATTATGTAGGCATGTAAAATGATAGAATTGTCCCTCCATATTTTTATACTCACACAACAATGAAGGGTAGAAATGGTAATTGATAAAATCAAATCGCATTAGTCATAACCTTATTCAAATGTTGTGGGCATCTTCTTTTTTTTTTTTTTTGGGCAGAAGTGGGCCCATTTCAACGGTAAAAATTAATTCTTTGAGCAAAAAATGGCTATCAAACGAGATGTAAGCGTGTGTTTGATTCTCATTTTTTCCTCATTATAATGAGAAATATGATCGTTGCAATTCAACAAAGCAACTCCAACGGTCATATTTCTCATTATATGAGAAAAAAAATGGGGATTAAACGGAGCCAAAGAAAAAAAAAAATTGGGTTTATGGGTAATATTGTTTTATTGAAAAATACGTGATTTGAAAGAAAAAAGAGAAATGTATTTTGAAAAAAATGGAGATCAAACAAGGGCATAATGTCGTGTAAATTTTTTTATAATGGACTAGGAGTCTAGGACTGCCTGTAAGATGACTTTGCCGATAGGATATTCATCAAATTTTCAATTAAGGGTCTGTTTGATAGACCGTTATTTTCCATAGAAAATGGAAAACAAATTCCAACTTCCACTTTTTGCCTTATTCGATACATTTTTTTTCCCATGTAATTCATTTTCTTGATTTGGCTCGCATGCCCACATTTTCCTTAATTTTGTGAAAACCCAGATGGGTAGAAATTGATTTTCCAGTCTTTTTTTTTTTTGAATAAATTTTAGACCAAATGGTAAAAAAAATTATCATTTTAATGGACAATTTTCATGAAAAACGAAACCAAACGAACACCAAATTTTTCACATTTTTCAGGTGGAAAATTATAACAATCAAACATTAATTATAATTCTCAGTATAACAAATTCTAGACAATTCAATTCCATATAATTCATTTTCTTTCCACTCAAATTTCACATTTGCAATCAAACGGACCCTAAATGTTCATTTTAATAGTGGGATAAATAAATAAAAGGGAAAATTGCAATCAATGTACCAAATATTTCAGTTTTTTACAAACTTTGTCCAAACATTTCATTTGTACCACTCACAGTACCAAACTTTTTAAAAAATCACAGCCCAAGTCCAAAATAACGGTTTCTGTTAGTTTGACCTTAAAAACCGTCAATTGACCTAGAAATTAAAAATCTAATAATTTCCTCCAAATAAGGTAAAGGTATTTTGGACATAATACAATTCCTCTATTTAAAAAAAAAAAACTACAACCCCCAGAAATTGAATTGGGCCGGCTTTTCTTTTTCTAGGTGTGTGTCAGTAGGTGAAAATTTTGGGGAAGAAGGAGATGGGGGTGGGTGGGGGTTGTAGTTTTATTTTTTTGTTTAATAGAGGAAATGTATTATGTCCAAAACACCTTTACCTTATTTGGAGAAAATTATTTGATTTTTTATTTCTGGGTCAACTAACAATTTTTGGGGTTAAACTAACAGAAGCCGTTATTTTGGACTTGGGCTGCAATTGTTTTAAAGGTTTGGTACCGTGATTGGTATAAATGAAAAATTTGGACAAAGTCTGCAAAAAATTGAAAGATTTGATACCTCAACTACAATTTTCCCTAAATAAAATGCGTGTTGGCAATATATTTTCCCACGTACCCTCCGTTACCTTATCACTATTTCATACAAGACACGAGCGTTCCTCTGCCCTTCCAAGAAAACCATATCGTCCTTACCTTCTCGCCAACACAAATGCTATTACCTCTGGCCATTCAACAAAATACAGGCAATACATCAAATTATGCTTCAAATTTCCAAAACCCAGCAAAACCTCCCAAAAATCCAAGCTTTACAAATAAAATTCATCCACCCAACACAAGAAAACTCAAACCCATTAATATTTCCTGTTCATCTTCATCCCCAACTCAAGAAACGTCATCAATCTTGGAGAATAATGGCAATAATCAAGATAAACAGAAGCTGGGAGTTGTAGTGAAGCCAATGGAGAGACCAAGACTGGTGCTGAAATTCATATGGATGGAGAAGAACATTGGAATAGCGATAGACCAAGTGATTCCAGGAGGTCGTGGCGGAACTATTCCTTTGAGTCCTTTCTACTTTTGGCCAAGAAAAGATGCTTGCGAGGAGCTTAAAGTTACGCTGGAGCGTAAACCCTGGATTTCCAAGAAACAGAAGGTTGTTTTGCTCAATCAAGCTGGTCATATCATCAATTTGTGGCAGCAGAGAAATGGGATTTGTTAGTTAGTTGAGGTTTCACATTTTATTTACTGTACTTCACAGTTGAAATTGTTCGCAACTTTTTATTAGGAGGTGCTCTTAATTTTTAATTATAAGCAGATCAAGGTCAGCTTATAAGCATCTTCTACAGACGCTTTAAAATGCATAAGAAATATTACCATTTTGAATGTTTTTTATTATATAATAAAAGAATAAACACTTAGCAAGATGAAAATGAAACCAAGAGGATAGAACTCCAAGGACAATAATAAGACAAGTATTTGAAAAGTTCTACCTTTTTGTATCCAAATTACAGAGTTTTTGAGAAAACGTAATAGTTAATTCACATGGCAAGCGAAAAGTTGTTGCATGTGAAAAGAGGAAACCTTGGTAAATAATCTACTTCATTTTAAACCATTTTACTCGTCAAACTCGTGCATATGATCTAATAGATAGTTTGCAGCCAGCTCCTCGTTCTTGTTGCAAGCGAAGAATACTTCCAACACCAAAGCTCGATCAAAACCCATAGCTTCAAGCTGCAAGATAAAATTACGGTTTAGTCAAGAAGCCGCATTATAAGCAAATTCTAGACTCTTGAGAATCCATCTAGGTAAAAAGAATGGAAGCTTCAGGCATGGAAAACATGACATTACATGCTTCATTTTGCAAGTTTTTGGACATATATGCTGCAAGTCTAAGTTTTGATTTAAAAAAAAAAAACTGAAAGAATGATAAGGGATTTAACATCTGATTTAAATTAATAAACAGACAAAGATGTGGAACACTGTTTCTGTACATAATGCTGTTCAATTCCTATTTGTATCATGACTTCGATTGTTGTTGAGGATGTAACCAAAAGCGTCGTGTTGAAAGATATTATCCATTGTTCTAATAAAGGGTTCTACACGGAAAATAATCGAGGTTGATGGGATTGACAAACAAGAATCCAGCAACATAACAATGATACCATACAGGAGTAGTGCAATGAATGACAAAGATCAAAACCCATGCATAGATGCACGTGCAAAGTACTCTGGTTCGTTTTAACATGAAACAAGGTAGTTTTACTTGCTTGGTTTTGTTAGGTAAACATTGCTACAGGTGTCATTATTTACATGATACCTTAATGAAAAGCCACGTAAGAAAGCCCCAATCACCCAGCCAAATATATGTTTAAGACTCCGTAAATCAATCCACGAGGAAATCACTCTTCAAAAGATGGCATGTACATGTGGATCTTATGCTATCTATTGATGCACAGTTGTTTTAACACTACATTCTGTGAAAACAATTTAAATTAGGGTAATTAGCATATAGCTCTACATTATATAATCATCAGAATTTGTGACTGGCGACTGGTGATACTACAGCAGACAAATACTCAAAGCATAGTCCCTCCTCTGCTTGTAAAATGCAACTACAATTTGAAGAATAGTAGTGTAAGAATTGTTTAGAAGCGTTTTGACATGATAATCCAAAATCTCTTGCTCTTGTGTACAGGAAAAGATATCTGCTAAATAATAACCTAAGGTCTAACAATCATAGTTCTTTGATCTGTCACGTTTCCAGACAATACTCCATGTGGTTAAAAGTTGCCGAGAAGCTCAAACTATCTCATTGGGGCTAAATAACAAACAAGAGCTACATAATGCGTATTGAAACATGCATAAAGAAACTAAAATTGAGAGTGAAACACTTACACGCCCAATTGCTTCCCGCTCTTCAGGTGTGACAGTCACAGTCTGCGGCATTGCTTCAGCAAGCTGCCCTAGTATGTTCCTAAATCATTATTGATATTTCAAGTCAGTTGCCAGGATATATGAGGAAAGTGCAAGATGGATCAGGGAACCAGAGAAAGACAAAAGCTATTATCGACTGGATACAACTTCCCAAGAAGAAAAAGACAATAGGAGAAACCACAGTAGATCCTCTCACCCCTCCCCTTCAACAGGTTCATTTATTAGGTGTAGAAAGTCAGCCTGATGTTCTTGAATCAACCTCACTAATTGTGGGTTTTGCTTCCCCAGCTCTTGAAGCATAGGCTGCAGCAAGTATGCCATCATTACAGGACAAATCAGCATTTCGTTCTTAAACTGATTAAGTATTGGACGTGTAAGACTAGTGTACCTGCAAGATTTGAGGATTGGCTTGCACCATGGCCCGCAGAGCTTGAAACTGGAAAAAAAAAAAAAATGAAACAAAATCAAACCAAATTTGTTTCAGTTTCCTAATAAACACAGCTTTCTGTACCTGTGGACTATTGCGAAGAAAATCTAAGTTACCAGTAGCATTCGAACCCACATTTGGCATTCCCTGGTTCCAAAGGAACGACCAATTAGAAGTCATTTTTTTTTTCTTTTCAAAAGACTTCAAATTATATCCAAACAAATTCCTACCTGTGGAAAAAGGTCTAAAGGATTGGCATTGGGTCCACTCAAAGGCACCAATGGCTCTGTTGCCTGGGTTGAAGGATTCACAGGCTGCCCACCTGCAGGAGGTTGAGCAACAGGAGGAGGGACTTCTGCTTGCTCGGGTATACCCTGAAATAGAACTTTTATATAAAAAGGTGCAACTAACTGATTCAAGGAATTAATGTTTTCAAAACTTCCTTCTAATTCTAGCAGACATTTTTTTCCTTTTAGCAAAATGAAAATGTAGGCCAAAATCCGAGTAACGTGTATCTGGGGTTCAAAACCTTTGGGAAAGACTCACAGAATAGAGGTATTCAACAGCTCTCTCTGGATTGTTATATGCAGCACGTAAAGCTCGTACAACTGTACCTCGATCCCAACTACCTCCACCCATATCAAGAATTTGCTGAACAGTGGCCTCTAAGTTACTTCCAGCAACAAGATTTGATTCTGCTTGATCGTAAACATCTGTCTCTGAGCTGTTTCAAGAATAAATTTACGTAAATTAACACTAAATTTTCTGATGACAGTTTCAAAACTGATATATCGTATTAGCAGTAAACAAACAGATCACTTGTACTCACGAAGCAGGGGCAGGGGCAGGAGCAGGAGCAGATTCAGGGGCAGATTGTGGACTGCACACAAGAAATGGAAAGGTTAAAAGTAGGGATCAAAACTAGAAAATAATTACTTATAATTGATGAAAAATAGAGCAGCAAGATGGATTTTACGGTGCCAAAGTTGATGCAGGAGTCGGAGATGCTGTTACAGATTGTGCTGGTGGAGGAGTATTACTTGCCGGTTGGTTCTATAGAGGAAAATCATTAGCACTCATAACCAATCAACACATAGAACAACTCTTAGATGATTCCCAACAATTAAAATCAAGACAAGATCTTGTTCCATTTCATTCGACTTAAGGATATACGTACACATACAGATAAAACAACCAAGACATTTAAGCTGCATGGCAGTTGCACGTAATATGAATATCTTTCTCCATAAAAATACAGTTTAAGGTAAGCCCAGAGAGAAATGTTAAGCAACAGGAGTTCCAATATATATGAAGTTCACAATGAAAAAAAAATTGACAGTTCAAAGCTTGCCAAATAAATATTGGAGCATTTACTATGTAATTGATCTAATCCTAACTCCATTTTGACAACAAACGGAATCAAGTCCAAAAATGCTGCCCAAGAAAGTGATGTAAAGGTCAATTCACACACCGTACTCAAAGGTGCAGTTGATGCAGTTGCAGCCCCACTTGGTGAAGCCTTGTTCTACAAAAGTTGCAGAATTCAAACATAATAAGCCATAAAACTAAATTGTGCGGGAATGCATGCTGTGAATTGACATAAATGCATTATTATACTTTTTTCCATTATAGATAATATGACTCGTAAAATAAAGTAAAGATACAAATTCATTCATTTGGGACAGCCACAAACATGCACAACACACAACAAAATATGTTCACTGGCATGCCAGCAATAAAGAACACTTGTACATAGACAATGCACATCAAAAAGCTGCTGTCAATTTGTAAATTATCAAAAGAAATTGTATGTTAGTTTAACTTGTCTACTCTAATAATCCCTCCTCTTCTTACATTGCAGTCATTTTTTTGTCAAAGTCGTAAACATTGCAAGTCATTCTTGATATGATTTTCATTCGAGCAAAAGAATATAGAACTTATGGGATAGGATAAGATCTAAATAATGTGAAAACAGATACCTTGCTCAACATGATGACAACGAAACTTTTTTCAGCTACTTTGTTCTCCTCAAGTGTCATCTCATCCTTAAGAACTTTCCCCTGATGGATGAGCATTTGCTGAGAAGCAGGGTAGACATCTGATCCCTGAACCGTTTCTATTTTCTTTTTCAAGTCTGCCACCTAGAGTTCAACAGATACTTAAATCATTTGAAACACCAAAAAAATGAATATACAAAAACTTAGGCAATTAGGATAATCCTCCAAACAGACTAGTCAGTTCGTAAGAACTGTAGTGGTGTTCTGGCAGAGACAAGTATTTCGACAGGATCAAACGATACAGACATTTGTTTAAGGCAAGGGGAGGGCCCAAGAATTATGGAAGTCTCACTCAAAGTGTAGTACAACCGACAACATCAAGAGTCAGATGAACATGCACAAAATGCAACTGAAACTGTCTAGACTCTCCCACATCAAATAGTCAATTAATTGAGACATACTACATTTGTTGTCCACCAAAACTTTCAACAAAAAATTGTCTTTGCCATAAAATTGGAGAAGCTTATTAAATCAAATCTCCAATCATTGTTGAATTGTAACAGGAGCAAAATTTAAAAAGGGCATAATTGAAAGTCTGAATGTTGGGACTTTCTTTCATATTCTGAAAGGGAAAAATCATATGGAGATTATTTCGTATTCACGATGACTCTCTTGCCACTGACTGCTAAAAGTGATGAAGAACACAAGCGTTTGCAACTTAAGAAAAAATATGTACTTTCGAGGATTTCCTTGACCATATCTCTTTGTTCTTATACATCATTGGTAAATTATTAACTGCCAACCAGATAACTGCGATAGTTCTGGGGTGATATTTATCACCGAACGCAGATGTTCAGTCACTAGAGTAGCTGTTCCTGTGAATCGTATTCAACTTAGACTTACAAAAGCTTAGGCTATAAAATTAATTTTCCAATGACTGCGCTAATGCTTTCAACCTGTAGACCAAACCTAGAGTAATATTAATCCAGTCGCTGATAATCAAGACCCGCAAATTTGCTTATGAATATCCGGTTGAAACATATATTCAATCATTCTCGATTTAGAGTTCAAATACGAAAATTCAAAGTCGAAATTAAAACAAAAATTCAGACCTAAAAAACAAATGCCCACGGCATAGAGCTCAAATTCTACGAAGCAAAAACAAGAACTCACTCAATTATTACGATAATTGCAAAGAACAAATATTGAACTGCGCATAACATATTCTAGAATCCTGACAACCGTTACAATCCCAAAGCCTTATCATACCTTAGTAACAGATAAATAATAATTCAGTTCAAACTTACACAGACACACAAATAAAAATTTTATACGTCATGCATAGAGCGAGATAGAAAGAGAAGGAGAAGGAGATAGATACGGTGTCTTCCGGCTTGACTTCGATCTCGAAGTGGGTGCCCTTCAATGTCTTGACGAAGATCTTCATTTTTGACCTTTAGGTTTTAACGTTTCTACGCCCCTCTTAAAAACGGCGTCTCGATCCCAGGTCACGGCCGGCGAATGTTAGAGAGAGAGAGAGAGAGAGAGGGAGAGGAGGAAATAAAAAGCAAAGCACGAGTTCTTTTTATGATAACGGAAGACGAAATTCTGTATTTCCACAATATAAAGCTGGAGTTGGTAATGATTAGGTAACTAGGCGGTTACTGACAAGTATCGCTCCATAGGCTATTGACACATAATGAGGTGTCGAGAGGAGTCTTGTAATAATACCAATGTTATTTATCAACCTAATAATAAAATATCGATGATGTAACTCATTATCCCTTACATTTCTCTCACTCCTCTTCTTCTCTCTCATAAAAATTGAATTGTTCTATTTTATTATTCAAAATAGACTACCAAATCATCGATGTTTCGTTATCGTAATGATAAATATAATTATTCATTGATACTATATTAGTGTTCATCTTAAACGTGACTTATTTAAGATATTTAATTATGAGTAGTATTATTCATGTCATCGACTATAATTGTCATTTTACGTGACAACTTGTTATTTACAACATTAAAATATTATTTGAAGCAACGAAATTATAGAAAATTAATGTCACAAATAATAAGCTGTCACATAGGATAACTACTACAATCGCTGACTATGAATGACATTATTCTTAAATAATGCGCACATGCTAAGTATAAGCGTGATTGAATAACATTATTCATTTCAATTATACAACATGTATATAATGGCTTATATAAACATAATGTATTATGACGGGATATAATTTGATCAATTTTTTTTCAATTAAATAATAATAAAAAACATGCATAACTCCATTTTTAACACATCATTTATAACTTATTATATAAATTCATTATGTATAAGTAGCATTATTCTATTCATTTTATAATGTTTTAATTTCCGTTTGATAAGGTTTCTGTTTTTACTATTAGAGTCCGTTTGATTGCAAATGTGGAAAATGGATGGAAAGAAAATGTTTTACTAGGAATTGAATTGTCTAGAATTTGTTTTCCTGAGAATTGTAATTAATTGTGTTTGATTGGTATAATTTTCCACCTAGAAAGTTTGGTATCCGTTTGACTTCATTTTTCATGAAAATTGTCCATTAAAATGATAATTTTTCGTACCATTGGGTCTAGAATTTGTTCAACTTGCCAAAAAAATATTTTTTAAAAAAAATTATCATACTGAATATCATTCGTTTGTCTTTGTTTTGCATGAAAATTGTCAATAAAAATGATAAATTTTTTTACCATTGTGTCTAAAAAAATTTCAATTGTAAAAAAAAAAATTAAAAAGAAAAAAAAAAGAGACAAAACATGGAAAATCAATTCTAGTAAAAACAAAAGGAAAATCAATTCCCCAAATTGCTGGAAAATAGGCGCGTGAACGGCGGCCGTGGAAAATTTTTTCCCAATCAAATTATTGCAATTAAACAAGTGAATAGTAGGAAAATGGAAAAAAACTTCTCCATTTTCCAAGGAAAATTAGAGGAATCAAACACTGCCTTACTTCGAGTAAAATAGTTTTCTTTTGAAGATGCCTTAATTGATATTTGAAAACAAATTTCTTAAAGAGTTTCTTATTTGAAAGAGCTTTCATAGGAAGTAACATTATTTCAACTTCATATAAAAGTTTGTCTAAGGGTCCGTTTGATTTGACGGAATTTTTTATGGATTCCTACTTCCACTTTTTGACTGTTTGATAGGCTAAATTTTCTACGAAAAATATTTTCCTCAATTTTTTTAGGTACAACCCTTTGATGTACAAATGATGGAAAATATTTTTTCGCCTAATAGGTGGGAAACATTTTCCACCTTTTTTTTTTTAGCAATGGCAACCAATTCTATCAACCATTGTAAAAAGAATTTTCATTTTTGTTGACAATTTCTATACAAAACAAAGTCAAACGAATATGGTAATTTTTTCTAATTGTTTAAATATTTTTTTTTTACTTTTTGGTAATTAGAACAAATTCTAGACGTATTGGTAGAAAAAATTATCACTTTAATGGACAATTTTTATAAAAAAACGAAGTCAAACGGACACCAAAGTTTCAACATTTTCCAGGTAGAAAATTATATCAATCAAACACAATTAATTACAATTCCCAATAAAATAAATTCTAGGCAATTCAATTCCCAATAAAACATTTTCTTTCCACCCATTTTCCACCTTTACAATCAAACGGACCATAACTAAAATAATCACTTATATAAAATTAACTTAATGTATCCGAAAGCAACTATGAATCTCAAAAGCTTCTTTCGATTTCTCAATTATCACGCAAACAGGCCCTAAAAATCAACTCAAGTATAACTTCGCAGAAAAATGTAGTGTGTGAAGAAATCGAACCAAGATTAATTTGGAAGTAAATAAAATTTTAAAATAATTTGGAGTAAATTGGCCACGTCTTGATGTGAAATCAACCGATTCTTGTCTTGTTTCAACGGTTGCATTTTTTTTTTATTATTGTATCTAGACTCACTTGGGAGTTGTTTGGTAAGAGTCGATACTAAAAATTTGTTCGAATATAATTTTCTAATAGTTTAAGAAGTTATTTTTACAGACAAATATGTTGAAAATATAGTTCTTAACTACTTTATATGAGATTTCGAACCATTGATGTTAGCGATCGGTTAAAATGCCGTTGCAACGGGCAAAAGGAAGCTCCCTTCCTTTCGGAGAAAATTATTGTCGAGAACTTTTACAGGAAAAAAAAAACCAAGTAGTTTCTAAATTCTAATCGTATATTTTCGTATTTGAATGTAAATATCCGAATCCGTGCTCACATCGTAAAAGTAGTAAAAATGAATTTATTTCTAATTTTAAGCCCGTTCGGTAAGGATTAAAATTGAAAAATTAGTCGTTATTGTTGACTTTTATTAGACGAGCGGGACCCAATAACGACCATATTTTCAATTTTAATTGGATTTTAATTCCTACCGAACAGGGGTATTGGAAATGTTATATTTTTTCAATGATATTGATTTTGACAATTACTCATAGTTTAGCTTATTTTATTATTATTATTATTATTATATAGAATTTTGAAGCATGCTCAGAAGTCGGAACACATACGGTATTAAGATACAATATAGCCTTAATGTTGTTTGTGTTGTACAAAAACAAAAACAAATCGGACCACCAAATAGCTGCAAAGTCTATAGTTTGTCTCTGTAGTATGACAAAGTATAAACAATTTTATTTTTTATTTTTAAAAAGAATTAATGCAGATAATTGAATTTAAAATGCAGAAAAATCAAGGGAATTTATGGAAATTAATTTGGCATATATTTCAAGTATTTATCAAATGGGAATTGTGAAATATTTTTATTGATAATTTATACGAGACTTTTGGAATCAAACGGAGACAATTTTAGGCTAACTTGAATCACAAAAATCATCCAAACAATAAAAAATACGGTCATAGTTATCCGGTGCTCGATTTACCCACATTTTAATTGCATTGAAGGTTGTCAATCTTTCCCTCATTGTTGCACTTGTGTCCATGACTTTTTTTCCATTTCATTATCATCATCAACTTTTCATTAGTTAGTATGCCTTGTCCCCGATAATAATTTATGTTCAAAAAGATTCATTATGAGGGCACGACGAGGGTTATTTACCCATCTTCATTTTTAATTTTTTTTTAAAAATACAAAATACAAAAAGCTCAATAAAATATTTGCCCCTCACGTCAAAACACGCTAACAGAATATTTGAATTGAAAATCATATGGACCAAATGTTCTAATTAATGAAAAAACAATAACATGTATTGTGTTTGATGTATTGCCTCTTTATTCCACACAACAGATAGTCTCCCCTTCGTCTTGGGAATTCAAGTACAAGATTTTTTTTTGTGTTTTCACTATATTGTTTGGTATAATCAAGGTCGTACCTGTGTTTCGCGAGGCCTGAGGCGAACTTCAAAATTTGGGCCCCTAAGTCATGGTTGAACGGAGATAAGTCTTGATCAATTTCAAGTTGGAGAAACTTCTTTCTGCTGATGCAACTGTAACTAATATATTAAGCATCCATCCATTATCCATACTCGTCTTTCATGGAGTGAAGCTTGGCAACAATGTTGGGTAGGATAGAGTCAAAACCAGGTACAGAGCTCAGCGCCCAAATTAATTCATTTTCGACCCAATCAAGAAGTTGATTGTTGCACACAGAAATGATGAACATCGTATGCCAAATATTATCATTTAATTAGCATCCGTTTCTCTAAGGTTTAGTGAAAATTAAACATAATTATCTCTAAACTCAAGCCAATTCCAACTCGCTAGGATATTCATAAACCTGTATGTGAGTCTTGATGAATGATTTACCTATCATTGTTGCCAAAAAGAACTCCCAAAAAGGAATTCCGAATTGGCCACACATTATGCCTGCAAGATCAAATAAAGCATTTGGTACCTACAAAATATTTCTATTAGCCAACGGTACAATTGAGGATAAGTAAATGAAAAGAAACACTTGTGCCACCCCTCCCCCTCCTATATGCAATAAAGTGATTCTAAATGTTGAAATCGATTGTTATCATCATGCCATTGAACTAGAGCAAATATCAAATAACATGTAAAAATTGCAAGCTTTGTAACATACATTAAAAGGAAAGGTGCAAGTGTAAAATTAACCGAAGCAAGAACTAGAATAGTGAAGAAGTTCAGATATCGAGCATGTGATAGGAACCGACGATTGATTTGGGTTAGCCCAGTAGCTATAAATCCGTTATGTTCTGTTGATGAAACATCCAAATTTTCCATGGTATCCAATTTATCACCAGATAAACTTGCTGTAAAAAGAGAAGGATACATGTAAGGTCTTCTGAATTAAACCATGGTCCATGTAGTAGGCAAAGCAGACCAAATAATCATCCATCCATTATCCATACTCAAATTCTCAATCACAATCATATATTAAGCACCATAGCACACCATACCTTAATACCAAAATTGAGAACTAGAAAATCCCAAAAAACAATCTTTATCCCAAATAAAAAGAGGCACGCCAAAAAAATGGGAACTTTGCATTCATAACAATAATGACATTCAGGGAAACAAAAAGGGGCCAAATCCAGTAACTGAAACACTACATATTCACAAAATCACAGACAAAAATGCAAATTACCTTAAAGTCGATACAAATTTTTGGATGGGTAATCAATAAAATTGAGCCAACCTAACAGTAGATCAAAGATAAAAGCAATGTAGCAACGATCAACATATACAAAGCGTGAAAAGGATGGAGAAGATTAATCTGTAGAAAATGAAGAAAGAAACCTAAGAATGAAGGTCCACGCTAGACGTCGGACAGAGAAGTTTTCTCGCTCACGGCAGACGGGCTGGACTCTGGTCTCTGGACTAGAGTCGCCTCAACAGGGCCACAACTGTGGAGGCGCGGTAGATAGAAGTGATGAGTTGGAAGTCTTCAACGGGAAGTTTTAGGTTAAACAAAAAACAAGAAAAGGGCCCCTAAAAATTCTGGGCCTAAAGCGGAGGCCTCTTGGGCCTCCCCTCAAGTCCGGTTCTGGGTATAATTTCTCTCGTGTATATTTTCTAGGAGTGAATTGAGTTTGTTTAGTTAAATATAGAAAGAAGTAAAGTTACTTTTAACTCTCTCTTTCTTACTCTTGTTGCATTTTTATTTGTTTATGAAGGGATTTTGGCACAATAATATAATGAACCAATGGGCTAAATGAGTCGGCCCGGTTGGAATTGAAGCCAACCTAAAATCTATTTTCTTAAATTAGTGTAAAAACGTGTTTTGGGAAAGAAGGCTAAAACCATGTTTTTCTTACCTGATTGGACGATCGTGATGTTGCCATGTGCTGCTTCCACAACCATTGGATTGGTAACTTTTGGGTAACTCATTTAAAAGGAGCTTCTAGGGTTTGAGACTTCACAAGTCTTCGAGATTCCTCCATTCCCTTACCCTCTCTGTGCCGTTCTTCGAGATCTCTTTTCTCCTTCTCTGTTGAAATCAAATATTGTCAATTGATTTCTAGTTTTCTCTCAATAGTGTATAATCTTTAGTGACTTACTAGTTTGAGGGTTGGTTCTTGTGTGAACTATAGTGGTGGTTCATTCTTATGTGATTGAAGCACAAATTTGAGAACTTATGGCCTGTGGGATTTAATAAAAGATAAGTTATATTGGGGATTTAAGCTTCCATATATCCAACAGAAAAAGAAACCAGCGGAAGAAATAGAAACCAGCAGAAGAAATATAAACCAGCAGAAGAAACATAAACCAGATTGAAAACAGGAAGAATGATCTTCCTCAGTCTTTATTCATTCAAGACTTTTCATGTTTTTCTATTAGAAAACATCAGAAAGGATTCTGGCCAGATTTACCACTTTCTATCACAGAATTATAGACTTTTCTCTTAGTCTCGAGCACTCTTTTTTCTATCATATCATCTCCTATTTATAGACTTAATTGAACATCTAATCAGTTATTAACCAACTAACTAACAAAAGCTCCAATTGGTTATAGATTCCAACTGAAGACAATTAAAAACAAGAAGACAGAGGCTCCTACATGCAACAGAATTTTGCTCCAACTGAGGTATCTAAATTCGAATTCAAGGAATCATTTTCTTACAATCTCCACCTTGATTCGTGAAGAGAATTTACAGACCAATTTCGGCAGGTAGATGATCAGGCAGCCTGCTCGAATTAACTCACTGGTGTGTCTTTAAGAAACTTATCAGTAGAAGGAACCTTAGATACAATTTCAGTTCCAGCTTCAACTTCACTTCCTTGCAAGATATAGATGCCCTGTTGTAGCACTCCTTTCATGATCACCACAGAATTCTTCATTACGTTTAGAACTCTACCTTGAGCCTTATACACACAGTCGGATTTGTCAAGTGTTCCAAGTGAGATCAAATTTCGTTTCAGACTTGGTATATACCTTACTCCACCTAGGACTTTTGAAGAGTCATCCCACATTTTTAGCTTGAGAGATCCAACATCACTTACTTCACACGTGTGGCCATTTCCCAACAACACTTTGCTTCCACTCTCCGGTTGAAAATTAATGAAGAATTCCTTTCTTGGTATCATATGAAATGAACAGCGCGAGTCCATTATCCAGACATTACCGAGGCTTTCACTTGTTATGGCAAGCACTTCATCTACTTCATAGTCTCCAAACGCATTAGCACAGTCTCCATCTTGCTTGCCTCGTTGCTTCAGCCACCTCTTGTTTCTTTTCAGACAATGCTTCCTAAAGTGTCCTTCTTGGTGACAAATCCAACACACTTTCTTTTCCTTTCTTTCCTGCACATTCAGCACTTTTCCATTCCTCTTGGCAAGATTTTCATTCACCTTTAAATCCAATTCCTTTAAGTAGGCTGCTGCAGTGACTTTTTTAAGGGTCAAGGATTCCTTGCTATATTTGATGGTGTCTCTTAGATTATGAAAGGCTGGGGGCAAAGAATTTAACAAGAAAATGGTTTGATCTTCTTCATCAATTTTGATTTCCAAATTCTCCAGGTCTGAAACCAGCTTAGTAAACTCATCAATATTCTCATCAATTGACTTTGATTCATCCATCTTGAAGCTGTAGAACTTGTGCTTCAAGTGGATTCGATTTAGCAAAGATTTAGTCAAGTAAAGCTCCTCTAGTTTACTCCACATTTCAAAGACTGTCTTTTCCTTTGTAACCTTCCTTAAAACCGTATCAGAGAGGCTAAGGATGATGGTATTTCTTGCCTTCTTCAAGATGTCAGCCTTGGTTGAAGCATCATTTTCAGATTGCATTGTCAAAGCTTCTTCCAACCCAAGATTGCCAAGGTGTGCCATCATCTTCTCCCTCCATAAGTTGAAATCATTCTTGTCGTCAAATCTTTCCACTTCAAACTTGGATATAGACATGGTGAGAACAAGGATCTGGCTAGGATTCTTCTTTCACTAGTTTGTACATCCAGTTATTAAGAAAATTGAGGACAGAATCTTCAGACTTCTTTAATTCTTGTCTGCAAATTTGGAAGCCCGGCTTTGATACCACTTGTTGGGGATTTAAGCTTCCATATATCCAGCAGAAAAAGAAACGAGCAGAAGAGCAGAAGAAATATAAACCAGATTGAAAACAAGAAGAATGATCTTCCCCAGTCTTTATTCATTCAAGACTTTTCATGTTTTTCTATCAGAAAACATCAGAAAGGATTCTGGCCAGATTTGTACAGCCAGTTATTAAGAAAATTGAGGACAAAATCTTTAGACTTCTTTAATTCTTGTATGCAGATTTGGAAGCCCGGCTCTGATACCACTTGTTGGGGATTTAAGCTTCCATATGTCCAGCAGAAAAAGAAACCAGCAGAAGAGCAGAAGAAATATAAACCAAATTGAAAACAAGAATAACGATCTTCCTCAGTCTTTATTCATTCAAGACTTTTCATGTTTTTCTATCAGAAAACATCAGAAAGGATTCTGGCCAGATTTACAAAAATTTACAACTCTATTTCATCTCACTTTCTACCACAGAATTACAGACTTTTCTATTAGTCTCGAGCACTCTTTTTTCTATCCTATCATCTCCTATTTATAGACTCAATTGAGCATCTAATCAGTTATTAACCAACTAACTAACAAAGGCTCCAATTGGTTATAGATTCCAACTGAAGACAGTTAAAAACAGGTAGACAGAGGCTCCTACATGCAACAGAATTTTGCTCCAACTGAGGTATCTAAATTCGAATTCAAGGAATCGTTTTCTTACAAGTTCATTTCTAGTTATTTCTTGAGTTCAGATTTCGGTTTCTTGAAGTTTTATTTCAGTTCCTTTGTGTTCATATTTTCAGTTCGGTTTTGTTACTTTTGCTCATATATTTTGTTGATTTGTAAGCTAATCATTGTGAATTCCTCCCAACAGTTTAGATTGAACTCGAAGTTCTTGACATCCCACATAAAATGAATACAAGGAGAGGGGATTTCATAATTCCATTTGGATTAATTGTTAGGAAAAACACAATAGGAAATTAGAAATATCGTTGGAATTATAAAATAATGAAAAGAAACGTTACAATAAAAACAGTAACGGCAAAAGAGAGAAAATATGGTTGTTGATGTAGTAGCAGCATTGGATGGAATAAAGACTTGTGTTGCACGCAGTTTTCTTAAAATAGATTCGTCCCCCACGTGGTGCAAGAGGAAGAATGGCATCTTCTCTCAGAATACAACAATTGAAAGCAACTAATTAGCATTCCTTCATTGCTTTAGGCGAGCTGTGAATGCTCACACTTTTATCGCCGAATTAAAACAAAAACCTTCTAAACTACTAATATCAGGACTTTTAAAAACAAAGAGAGGAAGAAAAAAAACTCTTCACATTTTGTATGTGGAATAAAGAGAAGAAAATCTTCTTAAGTGGTACTAGGATGAGGGTTTTAATGTGAATGAATACTATGTCGTATTGATTTACGATGCTTTCGTGTTCTTCATTCAGTATTAATGAAGTGGATCTGATGTTTGGACTCTAGATAGCAAGTGGGTTGGGTTGCTGCGTTGAAGTATAACTGGGCAAATCTAGGCCATTTTTAAGAAAATGTTAAACCAGAATGGGTTATGAATCTAGTTGGACCGTTCCAATCCCAGTGTCTTGGTTTTGAGCCAAGGAGCTGGAGAATAACGTTAGTTCATGTTTCATGACTTTTAATTCAAAACTTTTTTTTTACGCACTTATTTTCAAGGCCATCAAATAGGGGCATAGTAGGGTGTGAATGTGATAATTGTGCCAAGTTGGTTTTCAATATGTAGTACAGTTTAGTTTAAGGTCCTTTTCCAAATTAATTCAATCTTCAAGCTGTCATTGGGAGAATTAATTTGCCACGCCTGTTTAGTTTTGTAAAAAAAAAAAATACTTTTATAGATTTTGATAAAATAAAAATAAAATTGATGAAATTTGTTATTGAAAAGTTAATAAATATTATGAATCTCATAAAATGTGATTGAAAAATTGATAAAAGTCGTGATTCATATAACATATATGATTGAAAATGAATTTGAAAAATCGGAGTGAACATGGACTTCAACTTGACTAGCTAGAAGGGGATGGATCACTTCATTTTCCTTTTAATCATATCCTATCCTTTTCATTTTAATTGCAAGTGTTACAAAAATGTTCTCTCGTCAAAAATATATTTTATGGGTTTGTTGTAAATAATTTTCGAGAATTTTGCTACGAACTTCGCTTTTTTGATAATTGATACATGACATGACATATCTTTTAACTTACACTTTTTACTAGATAAATTGTCTTTTCTTTTTCCTTGTATATTTGATAAAATTGGTGATTTTTTCAGCCAAAA
Source organism: Fraxinus excelsior (assembly GCA_019097785.1). Classification (NCBI taxonomy): domain Eukaryota; kingdom Viridiplantae; phylum Streptophyta; class Magnoliopsida; order Lamiales; family Oleaceae; genus Fraxinus; species Fraxinus excelsior. The sequence goes on along the minus strand of CM032623.1, from coordinate 6,569,127 downwards.
AAATAAAAAATAAAAATGATTAATGTTATGTTATGATAAAGTAACATTCTTACTTGAAAAAACGGCTAGTAGATGTCCTTGCAATTATAGCAATCACATTTAGGGGAAAAGGTTACCTCCACGATCAAACGCATTCGTCACGTCACGTCACGTGTTAAGAGATTGAAGAGTTGCTCATTTATGATTCACTTTTTTTTATCTCGTATCAAGCGAAAATTTACCCAGAAAATACTCGTTCAAACTTGATCTAACATTGGAAGAATTATTTTCCATGCCATTTGTTTTTTCGTTTTCGAGCGAACCTCGATCATTAAGATTAAGAAGCTCGTGTAATTAGCTACGACAAATAGCAATTAAGTTGTGCGAATTGAATGGAGTGGTTGCTTGAATAGAACTGGTCAAGCATTTGTAATCGTATTTAATAGATTAACAAGGAATCTTTCCAACCTCCAACTCCAACAATCAAGTGGCCAGGTTGCTTTAAGTGATCAATATAAATTGACAACTCTTTTAAACCGGGATTTATTTGAAATTGAATAAATACCTGTAAAAACTATTTCAGAAAAATCAATTAATTGAGGAATAAATTTCGTTATGATTGACTATAAATAATTAATAGTCAACAAAAGCATCTTAGGGTTGGGGAATCGAATATAAAAATACTAATTGTGTATCTTATTAAGACTCGATGATTCATCTTAAAAAGTTAACCTTATTAACATGAATGTTCCAAACTCCTATAAATTGGTATGTATTTTCATCTTTATTCGATGTAAGATTTTATCCCTTAACATACCTCCAGAAGATGGTGTCTCGTTTGAACATGTCAACCTTGAAATCTTGTGCTCGTTTTTTAGTTTCAATCGAATTGAATTGTTCGTTGGAGTTTAATTGAACCTGATACCATATTAAAATTTGGGAATGTCAACTTTATTAAGAAGAGTAGCTCAAACCCTTATAAATTGATATATATTTTTATCTTTATTCGATGTCTAATTTTATCACTTTAACATATCTTACTTATAATTAATAGTTAACTTAAGCATTTTATTTATAAATTGTTGGCAAAAATTATTTTTATGTAAGTTTGAGGGATAAAATCATTGAAATATATTAAAATAGCAGTACTTTAAAAATAAATAAGCATCTTACTTGCAATTAGCATTTGTTGATCTGAATGCCAAATTTGATAACAGAAATTTATTATTAGGTGAAATTAGTTAAAGTTAGTCCATACCATTACTTCCTCTAATTTAATTTTAATTCAAAATAGCATCTACACAAAGGAATTTTGAGCCATTAGGCTTGACCAGTCTCTCTTTGAATAAATTATAAAAATTATATGGGCCATGATAAAATGTCTTTATCTATATGAATGTAGGTGTTGCAACTGCATTTAGGCCCATGCCAACTCTTTGATCTTCTTCATTAATTGATTATTATCTCTAATTCCAACTTGGTATGACCCGACCCAAATAATCTATCGTAAAGCTTATTACCTTGTAAAAATACTTTGTGAGTTTAGTACTTGTAATGCCGACTTTTATTTCGCAGCGAATTATCTGTAGGTTATATGCGAGGGGCAAATTTTTCGACGTAGTGTCCAAATTTAAACTTATTTTCTAGAGAAAATAAGTATTGTTAGTAAAAAGTAATATATAAAGTAAGTACATAAAAGGTTAACCATTTTTTGTGTGTTATGTTGCATTTCAACTTGTTGAATCTTTCTACCAGCCTTCATTAATTGCTCGCTGATCACATTTTCAGTCTTTAAATCCCTCTTCTTCTCCATTCCTCTCCCTCAAATTTATCCTTCTCTCCCACCACCACACACCGCCTCTCTCTCTGTGTCTAAACTTCCACTTCGTCTCTCTTTAAAGATGCCAGAAATGTTGCCAAAGTATGTCAAACTTGGCTACCAATACCTTGTCGATCACATTCTCACATTCTTGTTCATTCCAATCATGGCGGCCGTTTCCATTCAAGTCCTCAAGTTAGGCCCCGAAGAAATTCTCACCATTTGGAACTCACTCCAATTTGATTTTTTCCAAATCTTGTGTTCCTCATTCCTCGTAACTTTAATTGCCACTGTGTACTTCATGTCAAAGCCTCGATCCATATACTTAGTGGATTACGCCTGCTACAAGCCTCCGATCACGAGCAGAGTCCCCTTTTCGACTTTCATGGAACACTCCAGATTAATCCTCAAAGATAATCCCAAAAGTGTTGAATTCCAAATGAGGATTCTTGAACGATCTGGGCTTGGTGAAGAAACCAGTTTGCCTCCTGCAATTCATTACATACCTCCAAATCCCACCATGGAAGCTGCAAGAGGTGAAGCAGAAGCTGTAATTTTCTCAGCCATTGATTCCCTTATGCAGAAAACAAGAATCAAACCAAAAGATATAGACATTCTTATAGTAAATTGTAGCTTGTTTTCTCCAACTCCTTCACTTTCTGCCATGGTTGTGAATAAATACAAACTCAGGAGTAATATAAAAAGCTTCAATCTTTCTGGCATGGGGTGTAGTGCTGGTTTGATCTCAATTGATTTGGCTCGGGATCTTCTTCAAGTTCATCCAAACTCAAATGCACTTGTTGTCAGCACTGAAATTATCACTCCCAATTATTATCAAGGTTCTGAAAGAGCCATGCTTCTTCCAAATTGTTTGTTTCGCGTGGGCGGTGCTGCAATTCTTCTTTCGAACAAAAGGGGTGATGGAAATCGCGCCAAGTACAAATTAGTCCACGTTGTTCGAACCCACAAAGGGGCAGACGATAAGGCGTATAAATGTGTGTATGAACAAGAAGATCCACAGGGAAAAGTTGGAATTAATCTCTCAAAAGACCTAATGATCATAGCAGGTGAAGCTTTGAAATCAAATATCACCACAATTGGACCATTAGTCCTTCCTGCATCAGAACAACTCCTCTTCTTGTTCACTCTTATAGGCCGGAAAATCTTAAACCCTAAATGGAAACCCTACATTCCTGACTTCAAACAAGCTTTTGAGCACTTCTGCATCCACGCCGGAGGCCGGGCAGTGATCGATGAACTCCAAAAGAACCTCCAGTTGTCAGCTGAGCACGTGGAGGCGTCGAGAATGACGCTGCACCGGTTTGGGAACACGTCGTCCTCTTCTCTATGGTATGAATTGAGTTACATTGAGGCTAAAGGGAGGATGAAAAAGGGTGACAGAATTTGGCAGATAGCTTTTGGGAGTGGATTCAAATGCAACAGTGCTGTCTGGAAGTGTAATCGAAGAATCAAAACCCCAACTGATGGACCCTGGCAAGATTGCATTAATAGGTATCCAGTGCACATCCCAGAAATTGTAAAGCTCTAATTCTTGATCTACAGAGCAGTAGATCCATTAAATTACCAGTACTCTTTTTCTTCTTCTTCCATTAATTTCGAAATTTACTGCAAAAACTCTGCATGTTACTGATGTGAGGTAAAGAAGTAATTTATTTTTATTTGATTCCATATATCATTTGAGAATATGTTTATAAGCGAATGAAGATACAAAATTGCTGTTCTTGAAAGCAGTGGCTGTCACACATTTATTCCCTTGTTAAAAGCAGTGAATGAAGATACAAAATTGCATGCATAATAATTAGTAGGAATTAGACGACAATGTACAGTGTTAAAAGAAAAGGAAATGGCATTTGCTCATCCATGGCTCTTCGTCGTTTGGTTAGTGAACTAGACAGGATTATAGAATATTAAATATAAAGGAAATATTGCAGATTAAACAGTGTAATCGAGTTCTGCAGATACTGTCACATATCGACCACCTTGTTAGGGTAAAATCATCGTTCAAATTATTAAATTAGTAATGTGAATGAACACGTCATTCATTATGGTAGCGACAACTTCAATTAAATTCTAATTATTAGGCAGTGCTAGTTAAGTGAAGTGGGATAGAAATTGAAAACTATAATAACTAATTAATTATTCTAAAATCACTCCTATTTTAAAAGGTTTTTTAAGTTATTGTACAATCACTCTCTATGTTTTAAAAGCTATTATCGAAGATTCGAAGAACTCAAGTCAAAATCAGTTAATCGAGGCGTTCCAGTCACCAGTCGAGGAGTTTTGATCTATATCTACGTGCTTTTCTTTATTTTACATAGTAACGAGCTTTGCGGAGAATTAAATGTTAAACAATTTCAGTCATTTGCCTCGGACGGTATAGAAGAATTGCTCGACAAAATCACAAAAAGCATCTTAAAATGTTTACTACTAAGAACGAAATTAAATTATTTCAAAAAGTATTAATAACTAAAAAATATTATTATCTTTCCAAAAATTTGATGAGGAAATTTAGGCAGGCTGTAAAAAACAAGGCACCTGAGTCCACTCAATAACCTAATTTTAAAAAGCAAAAGAAAAAAGGATCAGCAAAAAAATTCTGCTCGTGGGGAGCCTAAAATGTCTATAAATTACTCAGTCTGGCAGATAAGAGTTACGTTAGACAGCAAAAGCTAATTCGATCACAAACAATTGAGACTCAGCAAATATTACAGGACCACTCAAAATATTGTACAAATTGTCCAAATTGGGTCAATATTGATAAGGACCTTGTGTGCTTGGGTTCTGGTATGGACCCTGCTGTGAGTAAACGTTCTCATACGCAGCTTGTTGAGGATTCAAGTCATAATAGGGGACCTGAGAAGGATTCGTGTTTGAATATGCACCACGCTGAGAATTATAGCTCTGATACACGCCTTGATGAGAGTTATTGGGTCCGGAAGAAGAAGCAAATGACTGATATGAACTTTGTGAGACATTGAAATGCTCGGAAGCCCCAAAATCAGAAGCACCGGGATGGGAATCCTGGAGCTTCATCCTCGTCCCAGCAATCTAAAATTTTAAAGGAAAAATTATCAACTCCACCAACAGAAATTCTAAATCAATAATTGGACTCAATAATTAGTTGTATCCTGTACTAACATGTCACCACTATAACTTGGGCATACTAATAATCAAAACCCCCATTATAAGTGATTTCATTTGAGCTTGAGATGCAAATAGCTGAAATTGAGATACATGTCTCAGGTGAGAAAATTTTGCACAGAACTGATAACAAATTGAGCAAATGTTTTAACTGAAAGCCAGTCTGCAAGTGCAACAGAAGTTAATTTAGTATATATTCAACTTTATTCTAATATTTGGGGTTTAGTATGCTTAGCACCTACTAGGGATGACTTTGGAACTGGTGATGCCTGTCCCAAAATGCCCTATTGTTAACAGTTAGAAGCACAAAATGCAGTGATCTGGAGGTTTCCATGTCACGGTTACTACTGACGCCTGTCATCAAACATCTTTCACTGGCAACAGTGAAATCCATAATAAAAACAACCATTATTTAAGCTCCTACACTTGAGTACTGTGAAATAAAAAAGAAATTAAATGAATGTATGAATATCAAACCTAACAGTCAATCTGAAGATTAATGGCACAATTCTACAACTTTCATTTATTTTGCTCGAGAAAATAATCTTCATTTATGTTTTGATTGGTCTATCATCAAAAGTTTTACACTTTCCCTATTAGCAATGTATTAAAAGGTGTAAACAACAGGTATTGAGCATTTTGCCTTCACAAGGCAAGGTGTATTGAGGAGAAAGCCATAAAATGAACATTTAAAAATCCATAATGACAATGGAATTACCCAAATTTAACCAAGTCTCAAACTAAAAGAAAGTACATTCTCAAAGAACAATCTTGAAAGTCTAAGCAGACTTGATGAATTGTAGTACTTAATGACTTTAGTGTCCTAAGATCATCAATTATTAGAAAGTTATGGCTTGATAAAATTGATGGGGCCATGATTAGATTGTCCTTTGGGGATGTTCGTTGTAACAAGTAACGACCCAAGTCTCTATACTCAAGTCGTTAGCTTAAGTCATGTCCGCTTTTGGGTGGGCCTGTGCCCACTTACATCCTCACGATTTTTTATCGCGTTCTCCAAGATTCGAACCCAAGACCTCTACCTAATGAGAGATTTAAGTTGAATCCGAACTAATTGGACAAGTTTTTGTAACGACCCGACAGTCTAATTGGTATCAATATTCAACTTAAATCTCTCATTAAGTAGAGATCTTGAGTTCGAATCCTGAGAGCGATTTTGTTTTTTTTAACGACTTGGGTCTTTATACCCAAGCCGTTAGCTTATGTATTGTCCACTTTGGATGGGTCATGCCCAATTAGTACCAGAATTCAATTTAAGTCTCTCATTAGGCAGAGATCTTGAGTTCGAATGCTAGGGGACGCAATAAAAAGTCGTGAAGGGGTAAGTGAGTCTATCTACTTTTGCTCCCAAGTGCAAGATAACCCCAAGGGGTTGGTTTTTTTCTACCAATCGGGGCTCTCCTTTCACAGCTAAAAGCAGACAGCACGTAAGCTAACGGCTTGGGTATAGAGACCCGAGTCATTACATTCATGGTTGTCTATGGACAAAAATTATAAGCTAGTGCTAATGAGTTACTCGTTTTAGTGAATATAAGAACTTAAAAGTGACATTGCTAATAATATCAAAAATTACAAATGACAGATGAATTATTTCAAATCTCTTCCCAAGAAACATTTATGAGTTCACTGAAATTATAAATATTTTGAGTTATTCCTGGTTGGTGCTTTCTAGCCCCCATATAAATTTGAATTCCCTACTATGATTGGATTAATGTTAATAGATTGTCAATAAGCAAAGAACATATTTGAAATCACAATTTTATCCAATAATCCCTTCATTGCTTCTATATGACGTATAGAGATAAAGTAATACATCTTCATGAACTTTAGTTACACAGCTATAGCATTAAGAAGTGTAAAGATGTCAACCCACCCCAGCGTGCCAGGCCTAAACCAAAGCCATACCTGCTCAATTTAAACCCCTAATAGCATTACATGGCATATTTCATTTTTCTCACACGAGCCATGAATCCACAAACAAGTAACTTGAACTGAACTTATTTTATTGGAATTCAATATTTCATCCCTGGTGGAAGACGTAGAGATAAATACATAAATAAACAACCAACAACCATGCAGCACAGATAAATTATCTTTAAGGAATGTGAAGCAATTGAATTTTCTAGGAAACCCCAAAACTTCTCAACCTGAATCAAAATGCAAAAACAGAGAGGAAAAGTAGAGAGGACTAGCACAATCCATGATACAGGTGAAATTGGGATACAGGGGAAAAAAATTTACTTCAACAAAAGTCAATAAACCTCACCTCAGTGACATAGCTACCTCCAGTTCTCATGACAGAAGCATTATTTGAAATCTTAGCCTTCATCTCATGGTTGACCCTCATGTAACTATAATATAGCAATTAAAAGAAACGGTGTCAACTACTTCATCAAGCCGAACAGAAAAAATGAATGTGTGAATGACTTAATATTAACAGTGATCATTACCCAGTAGCGCGTGGAGGAACTGGAAAACTTGGAGGTTCATACTCACGAACACCAGCCTGACATTCGGTATAAAGAATGCTTAACACTATTTCGAAACAATGTTAAAATTGCAAGATAAGAATGAACCGGCCATTTTAATTTCTGTGAATTAGAACGATGTATTTATTGTGTAAAATAAAAAGAATGTCTATATTCACGAGTTTGAGGAGAAGAATGTCAGAAAGGACTACTTTTAGGAAGTTATTTTAGCTAGATGCGCTGGTGCTTGGGACCTTGAATGCAAATTTTCCAAGCCCTCCATTTTTTTGGTTCACAGACTGTCCAAGATGTGCAGTTTAATATATTTATCTTAGTCAGACTTAATTTAGGGGAATATGCCAATTTTACTGTTGGCTACAATTGTTCCTCATTCGTTTTAAGTAAAAGAAATCCAGGACTCCCCCCTCTCTTATCTTCATGGTATTTCTCAATTATTTTTTTTCTCAAAAAAGCCTCCAGCACTCATTTAGTCAGGAACAATTCATCTCTCTGTTCAATTCTATATGCTCCAGACACCTATACATACAAAGAGGGTTTATATATACTGTTATAGCTTCCAATTCAAAGCACCAATCTACATTAGAACCCTAGCTTTAGTGCAAATAGATACTTTTAATACTGTCAAGTTTCAAACCTTCCTAATCAGCATCAGCAAGAAATTTAGAGAAGAAATTTGAGGCATGTCCAACCCAAGCAAACAACTTAGAAATGAATTTATAAAAATTATCAGGCGTAATATTTAAATTGACTATTTACATGTGGCGTTTACGAGTAGTTTTTTAGCTAGCTTTTTTTTCCTTTTAGCTTGAGCTAACAAAATCTGACAATACATGGTTAGCATCATGATCGCTACAACTGCTTTTCTAGATGAATCAAATTTACAGTAAAATTAAAAGCAAAATTACAGTGGAAAAAGGTAATGTGAGTTATCAGATTCTATTCCCCCTTCATTTGTAATCAATAGCTGTTGTCCCTACTAATATAAACATCTTGATAGACGTTGCATTGTAGGCTTTCAGCAAAAGCACAAAGAAAGTGTGCTCTACTTTTCCTCAATGATTTTCAGTTATACCACAATCTGAAATTTTAATTTTAGCCTGTTGTCCCTAAATTTGTAACTTTATTGCTTAAAGTCAAGCTTTTACATATGAAGCAATTGATACATATTGATTTGACTTCACTTTGCAGGAATAAAATGATTTCCTTCATCGATGGAATGGATTATTAACCCTTTCATTCACCAGAGTTTATAACTGATACAATTTCACATTGATAGTTATGTGTCAAGCTTGATTTGCATCTTAATAATTTTATGCCAAGATCACTTATTTTATTCAGTGTTTCTACTAAACTAAATATAAATATGCAGAAACTGATTTTGCACATCAAATATGCACATATATGCAACGATTCAATAAAGTGAACGCATATGCACATAGCCTACATAAAGCGTGCACAATGAGCTTAAGCCTTAATTGGCCTTGCCACCGCCTTGCACTTTGCACGTTTAATTATGAAGGCGTAAATTCAGACATTTCAATTACATTATTGATAAAGCATGGAACAAACAAAATGTATTCCCCCTCTGAGAACCCGAATAGTTCAATTGACAGTTTTCAGTTCATACTCTCTACGATCGAATAAATCAGAATCAAAACCAAATATGATTAAGCATTTAACTCTGTTTTGCACTCCTTCCAGGACAATGAAAACCTGGAATTCATTTCTACAACTCCTATGTAGAAAAGAAGCAGATTACAGATAACAAGCACAATTGGATCAAACAATGCTGAACTGAATACATCTAAGATTGTAAACTTCATTTTTGATTTGATATTTTAGAGCATTATACCATAACTTGAAATTCAATCTTAATCTGATTTATGTGCTAAACACGTACGCAAAAAGACAGACTTATACAAAAGGGCAGAACTGCAGAAGTGGAAGAGAAGGAATAAATATTTACAGAAGAACACAAAACAAGAGGGAGTTTTGTGGGGGAACTAGATGTGTAAGGAGGAAGGATTACTTATGAATTCATCAGTACAAAAGGGCAGAACTGCAGAAGTGGAAGAGCAGGAATAAATATTTACAGAAGAACACAAAACAAGAGGGAATTTTGTGGGGGAACTAGATGTGTAAGGAGGAAGGATTAGTTATGAATTCATCAGTAGGACGGTAGCAAGAAAAACTCATGAACGGTGTGACGGGTAAATAGGAAATATAAAATCTTGCCATATGTGATCTATACCATTTCTACTCCATGTCAAGAAATTGTATATACAATAATGTTGTATGTGAAAATTCTTTTATTTGATCTCTTCCACCCCCACAGCCCCACCCACCCACCCTTTTTCTGAATTGTATCCTCTTTTGCATATATATGAAAAATTCTCCTCAAAATTGACATTTCGAGCCTAAAAAAATTAAAAATATACATTTTAAAACTAGATGCTGCAAACAAAAATCAGAAATCAGAACCCTTGACATGAAACTCACAGCAGACAACATACTTAAACAGAAAATTGATACCTTTAAATATTCACGTCTTCCAGATCTTCCGGTTCTTGTAAAGCTTGTTAGGGGTAGGCCTCCATCTCGCAAGTTTCCTGTAGAACCAAATCCTGGGACTGGCTTAACAGGAGCAGGTTCAGCTCTAACATCACGCAAACATCTCGTTCTAAGTCTTGAAGCAATCTCGGCTAAGGCATCTTTAGCAACCCCAACATTTCCAGATATCTGATAAACAAAAGCGTGAACAAGCTTAAGCAGAGAAACGTCTTTCCTAGGCTAAGAAAGGTCAATAGGTCACAAAACATGCATTAAGGATGACAAATCTGCACAATGCTAGGACATCACCTGCACAAGCTCTTCATCTTCTGATGCACATTTGGGCTTATCTTCCTTGGAAAATACATGTATGTCTGCGCTGGTTCTTCTTCTCATTTCATTGATGACATGACCTCCTTGTCCAAGAATGCAGCCAACCTTGCTTGATGGAACAAGAAGTCTTGTCGTGATTGTCCCCTTCTCAGAGTACTCACTTGTTCTATTTTGAAGTTGAAGAATGGCATCAATAGTTTGTGATCTTTGATCCCAAAGAACCTGATACGACATTCAATTCAGTTAGACACCATGCTAATGGTTAGAGCGGGAGACACAGCTCATTACCTCAAACGAAGATACACAAATTACTCTTTCATCCAAGACTACAGAGGCATTCTCAATGTGAATACTGGCACCAGTTTCCTGCTGTAATTGTTTAACATTGAAGCCTCCCTTGCCAATCACACTGCCAATCTTTTCTGCAGAACAGAGGATTTTCATAGTGAATTCACTGGGAGCTTCCCGGCCATGTGGAGGAGGAACACCATCAAAGTCATCATGTCCATATCCTGATGGACGATTCCCATATTCCCCCTTCCACGTCATAGATGGCAAACTGTGGGAATCAATATCATGTTGCAGCCATGGTGCATTTCCTGGGGGGCGCATATTTGCCAAAGGAGGACCAGGAGGAAATCCTTGACTAACATGGGAAGCCGGAAAGCCTGAAGGAGGTTTGTCCTTCCGAGGATTCTGATGCAAAAGAGTTGACACTTCATACAGAGCTTTCTTTGCAATTGCAGATTTACCTGAAATCTATAATGAATAGGCAGTCAATATCATCAGATATTCGTTTCACATGATAAGAACTCAATATAAACATCTGAACCACCAGTCAAGTTTAAATACACTTTAGATTAGATCACATTATAACTATGAATAGCATTTTCCTAAATTGTGGTCCATAAAATGTGCACAAAGAAAACCTTATTTCATGTGAAGAAAAGACATCTACAATTCAGGGGAAGAATGTAAAAGAAATACATAAAGAATGAGGATACGAGGACTTCAAGTGAGGGGATGTCAGGTTTACACCTCTTTATAAAATAACCAATTCCAAGGTCCAAAATTATCATATCTAAAAGTTTCAGGACCACAAATGAAATACTACGTAGTGCAGCCAAAATAAAATCTCTCACTTTTGGGAAAACAGAGAAGAAGCTCAGAGACAAGGTACTGCCTTTCTACCAACCAAGACATGACTCAGACATTAAAAATATATCTGCCTATTGTAAAGCCTTCTTATTTAGGATACTTTAACACCATATCCCTAATGTTCTGAAAGGATTAAAGTTCACCTGGGATAACATATACTAAAACCTTCGTCAGCAAAAAGTTCAGAGAAATAAGTCCGGTCTGAAAGACTAACTGGTAAAAAGCATAGAAAGGAAGGAAAAAACTAATACTCCACACATTTGTCTGAGAAGTTCAAATTTGAATATTCTTCAAGTTTGAGGCTGAATCAGATCTGTGACTTCAGATGGTGCAAAACATAAGCAGTAAATACTCCATCCCTGTGATTTTATTTCAGGTTCTATTCCAATAGTGGACAGGAGGCTTCAAGAGGTCCAATCTTAAAGATTCCAACCATTTGAAAATGCAGCTGATAGTACACATTTGAAGGATCATTAGAAACTTCTACAAAGATTTATAATTCAAAACCCATAGTTCGGACAGATTGTAATAAACTTCTTCCCCTATTTCCTCTTTTTCCTTTGTAATGTCAATTTGATTAAAAACAACTCCAGAAGTATGTGTGCAGTGTATTGTTGCAAGTGAAATAAGTAACAGATTCTGAAGCAATGTTTGCATCCTGAAAAGGATCAGAAATCTAGCCCCACAGAGATATAATGTTGCCAATCAGTAGCAAGAGTTCTGCATACAAAGATAAGGCCTTCTACAACAAAGCTTTACTTAAATAAAAGATAAAAGACCCTCACTGAAACACATATAGACGTATAGATATGTATGCAAAAGCATTCAGATATCTATATACATATGCATTGCAAACAACAGGCAAGAAATATTATCAAGAGATTTCAATAACATGCCACGCTATCATAAATCAGAATGAAGTGAAGTATCTTTTTTACATTTAATGCACGTAAAGACTAAAGAAATCACAAATTGCAACAGCATAAGCCTTAAAGAACTTTACTTGCACTAATTCATCAGTTCTCATAGCACAGGTAGGAAGATGGTCGGCAGGAAGAACACGAATGTTTGCACCAGTCTCACTGCGTAATCTTTGAATGACATCTCCTTTTCTACCTAAAAGACATCCAACCACGTTGTTTGGAACAAGAAAACGTGCAGTGATCACTGTTTCATCCTCATCCTCATTTCCTGCTCCACCAAGATCTTCCTCAGCAATCCTGTCATGAACTTTGAGGAGAGCGTCTTGTGCTGCACAATGTGGTTTCATGACATCAGCTTCTTTCTCAGCTGGAGGATCTTCACCATCCTTATTGTCATTATATCCCTTTGCTCTTTTGTCAGAAGGACTACAAATAATTATCACTCTCTCATCTGAGCCGGGAACAGAATCTGAAACTGTGATCTTAGCTTGGGTCTCTTCTCTGAGGGCTTTCACTATATTACCACCTTTCCCAATGACACTACCGATCTTTTTCGATGGACAAAGTATACGGTAAACCGTTTCCGAAAAATGAGAGCTTTCAGGAGATAGTTCGTGGACAGATATATGCCCTAATCCTTTCCTAGGGCTCCCCTTTCTCTTGAACTGGGGATTAGAACGTTTCTTTAAAAAAATTCTTCTATTCACTTCCATAACTTTATAATTCTACAACACTGTTAGTTCATTCAAAACTTAAAGGTAGAATAATAAACGCCTGCAAATTGAAGATAATTAGAAGTCAGAAGTATGATTGTATTGACAAATTATCCGAACATCCCAAAAAAAAAAAAAAAAACTCACATGGAATGTAAAACTCCAAAACAAAGACAACCGATCAAGACTCAGAATTTGTTTTCCACATGGAAAACTTTAATCCTTTTTCCTTTTTTGTGTGCGCGCGTGGCGGTGGTGGGGAGATTTACTCTATAGCCCTATTTGTCTACCATTCTCCAAATTAATTTGTTTCTCTAAAACTCATTTTCAACCACACATTCTCACCTATGAAGCGCCGACATGAGATTTTTCAAAAAAAGTACTGACATGAGATGTTGTCGACACGTTGATTAAATTCTCTAAAATTCTTCGTTTATATAATATAAATTTAGTTTTATAATTTTTCTTGCTAAAATATTTTAATATATGAGTACATATTTGTGATAAAAAAAATGACCATTTCAGAGTGTCCGAGGAGCATCGTATCCAACACATGTCGGATACGAACAAGCTACCCTAGTTGAAGTGACCGTGCCACAGAGATTCTCTCAATAAAATATTTTGCACGTAAATCCAAAATTTTTCACTACTTTTTAACCATGCGTTCTCCAAAAAAATCACTATTCCAAAACTCATTTTCCACCAAAAAAAAAAAAAGAACCTCTTTTTAATGGACATCAAACTAGGGCATAGTTTAAAAGAACATTGCCAGCTATGTTCCAAAAAAATTAGATTCAGCGTGTCCACCTTTTGAAAAATTTACAATGTGCAGTCAGTTTTATTAAAACCACTGATCTTGTATTATTAGAAATGAACACAGGGAGGAACATGTTTCTAACATAAATATTGTCTTAATGTGCATGAAGCCACTGACTCCATTAACTTGCACTCTCCTTTCTCCCATAATCAAAATTATACAAATTTCATTGTCATATTTTTATCTCCCGGCTCATATAACATGGGTTTAGGACAGAGGACTCCAATTATACTGCAATGGGATGCTGTTCTTAAGGCGTGAATAAACAATATGAGAGACGAATAATTACTCATGTAGCACAGTAATGGGCCACGAGAATGCCAAAAAAATGTAGAAGAAAAAGAAAAACAAAAAGAGTTTCCTCTTGAGAAATACAGTTGCAATTTCAGATCAAATTGTGTGTGAGAAACAATGTCTATTAAACCTAACATGAACACAGTTCTTCTTTCATATTTGATATTCCTATTCCTAAATACTTGTTGATAACTTCTCAAAATTTTATTTCAAGCAACAAAATCAACAGTAGCTACACAAAAGGATCAGGCTCTGCAGACCTGTCAAATGGTCTCTCCCTTGAAAAAGAATCCCAACTATCATCTTCAACAAAGTCAAAAAGTAGAAGTCACTACCTTGAACCATACTATTATAGCAAAATTCACCTTTTTAACATTCCCATTTGCCAATATAGATGATCAAACCCGCCATTAAATTAATGTGCATATATCTCGACAATGTAAAGCCCTAGCTGGAAGTTATTAATTTACCATTTACCTATAAATGAACTAAGGGTCCAATTTCTTTCCAAGATCTTAATTCGACAAAATGTAACGCCACTTCACCTAGCCCAGAACAGTTATTTGTGCCATTCGTTGGATTTAATCCTTTTTCCACGAAATTTCCCGGAATGTTCAGGAACTTAGGTTTCCCAATTAATACGAAAGGAAATGTAAAAGGAGTAAGAAGGTAACACATATACAATTGGAGACAAAACACTCACCATGTTATCTTTTCAACAAGGGGAGACTGAGGTTTCTCAGAGATGTTGATGATCCCGACAGCGGACGGTGGATAAGAATTTCATAGTAGGGTTTATTACTTCGCTTTCGTTTTTCCTTTTCTTTCTAGCACGTATTTTACGCAGAAATGCAATTATGATTCAAAAAAATAATAATTCAAAAAGTCGTTCTTTTAATCGATTTTGATTTGACAAATGTAAGTGCTTTTTGTTTTTTTCAACGCTGCAAAAATGTTGAACTTTTTTAAGAGACAAAATGTTAATTTTTTGACGATAATAATAAAATCGTAAAGAGGATTAATAATTTAAAATACAAGAGAATTTCATAAGATGTGTGTTTAGAATTAATTATTTATCGATTAAAATTTTTATCAATTTTTTTAATTAAATCGAACGTGCACTTAATCAATCATAAATTTAGGTCTTGTTTGGTTTACATTTATTTTCAAATATATATTTTTCAATAAAATAATATTGCACGCAAACTCGAAACTTTATCTTATTTTTTAACCACGAATTATCCATTAAAATACTATTTTAAAATGTATTTTGAACAAAAATGGGGCTCAAATGGCCTAAATCTTCTCCTTCGTATCAGTTGAGGTGAAATCTAGAGATTTTGGACCGTGTCCTTTAAAATTCGATAAGATTTTAAGAAAATTAGCACTGAATTGTATTCTTTATTCTCGTCAAATTTGAAGATTGTCAAATGCTAAATAAATTTCATAATTCATGATCAAGTTCAAGTTTGTTCTTTCACGAATTAACATTATGTTTCGTAAGTAAATGTCTAGCGAGTTGATTACTATTGAACTTTAAAGATATTGGGGGAGCGTTCAATGAATAAAGGTATTTGACAAATAATTTTAACCCTGAAATTGATATAATTTAACTATATAGGTCTAACTTTACCTAACAAGTTTGATTGATTTGATATGGTTTGTGATTTTGGATTCAGGGTCCTTTTTGTGTTCTAAGAAGAACAGAAAAATAAAAAGAGAGGGGAAAATTTCGCTGGAGGTCCATTGAGAATGATAATTTTTTTATTTATATATATAAAGTTAGATCTACGGTGTCAAATTAAATTAAAACGTTTCTCTACTTTTTAACCACATATCCCCCTAAAAACTACTATTCAAAACTCTATTTTTCCCTAAATAATGGTTGTCATACATGGGCCAAATTTTCAAACTTTTCAAATATTGGATTTTCTCTCGAAATTTGCGAGTTTCTTCCAATTGCTCTCTTAATTATTCTTTTTGATTAAATGCAGTCCGATTGATCTTCAACTACTCTGTCAAATCCAATTAAGCTCAAAAATGCATTTTTGTTCGGGTCACTTGTATTCGAGTTGGATTTTACATACAATTAATATATTTACACAAAATTAGATAAATAACTGTTCAATTAACAATAAATAATCAACTTTAGAAGTCCGAATAATGTATTATCACAAGGCACCAACAATAAAAATTGGATATGCTAAGGATGGAGCCAAAGAAATATGTTGGGATGGATTGGAGTTTAAAAATTCCAATGACCTCGTGCCATAAAAGACGTTATACACCACAAGAAATCTAGCTTAAAAGATTAAGCTCATATCAATCATGTTAGTCGAGCAAGTATAAATCTAGATGTCATGCTAAGAATATGTTTGGAAGTCATTCTTAACAAATTTTTAGTAAAATTAAATCTAGATGTCATGCTAAGATTATGTTTGGAAGTCATTCTTAACAAATTTTTAGTAAAATTCTCACTGCTATACAGTAAAATCAGCCGTCTATTTTAATCAAGCCAAGCAAAAATTTGTTATTAGAGTCAATAATTACGATTCCAACGGCCAGGATTTTGATTAAAATCAAACAAGAATTGCACCCAGACATGCACTAAATCTTTGTAGCTTTCGAGCCAAATAAATCCACACTCTAGAAAATATAAAATGGTAGAAGCATGATATGCAAAATCAAATGATATATACCTATTGATCAAATAAGGAAATACTTAATGAGCACTCTTCTGGAAATTTCGACAAAACATCATATTGTACGTCATTGTTTTCAAAATCTCTAGTCTCCTAACTAACTCATTCCACCTGAATGGAAAAAACCGACCATGAATATTGATTGTCAAAAGAAATTGAATTTATTTTATGTTTTAAAAATATACTTATAATACGATTAATTTATAAATGAATAAGTTTTAACAAATATTCTTTCTATCGACAAAATTAAATATAGAAAAAGTTACTTATTTTTATAATAATTTCAATTTAATGGTCAAAATAAGTAAAATTTTCACTAATACGAATAAATAATATATACACGTTAAAGCAAAAACTTAACTACTTTTAAGCTTAGCCAAACATTAACATTTCTCACTGTTAAAATAAATCATATTTTTTTTTAGCTCTAATCAATAAAAAAAAAATATCTAGTCACTGTTTGGTTTATATTAGAATTAATTTTTTAGTAGATTTTGATAAAAGTTGATGTAATTAGTGGGTCCTAAGAAATACGTGATTAAAATTGATTGCTGATTTTGACTTAGATTTTAATCAGATTTTTTAGTTGTACCAACCATGGACTTATTATAAAATGAACTTATTTAATTATAATTGAACCTTTTAATCTTATCCAAACACGAATGAAGTAAAATATCTAATTTTATAACGAGTTATTTGAATTGTATGAATGTGAATTACAGCATGGGTCTAAACATCTGCAGCATTATAGCAAGTACTTGAATACTTACGGATATTATCGATAATAATTTACCGAAATGTGTTTTGAAAGATCGGTCCATACCAACTTTAAAGGAGGATTTAAAATTTTTTTTAAAAAAAGAAAAAAATGGACGTGGCGCGTTTAAAGAAGATGAAGAATCATGGACCGGGCACGTGGATATTTTAGGAATGCCACGTAATGGTCAAACCAAACATTTTCAATTTGTTGTGGGTTCACCCAACGAATCCCACCACCGTCCCCTGCACGTGGGCCACGTACACATCCACACGTGGCTTGTCTTGATAGGATGAAAGATTCCCAAACAATAGTGAGGAACAACTCTTCTATCCAATAAGGTTATCTGTCTGGATTCGGCTAATGGAAACTTTCAGGTACTTTCACTAGTGCGCAAAATGCAGTGGGCATGAATTTCATTTCACCATCCTTTCTCTGTTTACGTGTTGTCTCCAATTTTCACTTTCTTCTTTAATTAAGACCTCCATTATTGTGGGTCTTTATATATCTGTACCTTCTCCGAATGAATCATATATTTCTGGAGTTAATTTCTGCAGTAGGTTTTGAGTCCTTTCTTTACAAAAATTCTATTCAAATATGGCCTTGTCTTCTTGCTTTCTCAACTCTCAATTCTCAATCAAGGTATGATTTTTTACTTGCATTATGGTGTGTGTGTGTGTGGGTGGGTGTTTTTTTTTTTTTTTTAATTGGTGCCCATTTGAATTGGTGTGTATCTGGATCAGTTTCTTCATCTGGGAATTCTTGATTAGGCCCTTTTCTAATGTATTTACCCTTTTCAATTCTTGAATATGGTTTTTTAATTCTAGTATTAATTATCTTAAATTCGTGTGAACACACGTGTAAAAAATTTGCATTACAAAATTTACATCAATTTTCAAATGCAGTCACTTTCAATTGTTGATTTCATGCAGGACTTAAGTATTCACTTTTAGCATATTACAGGTGATGCTGGAATCATATGAATATATGTTCTTGGTCAGATCACTTCGTTGTCTGTAACTTTGTTAAACTAGCTTCATCTCCACACTTCTTTGCCTCGTCCCATCTAAATTTTGCTAGCGACTTCTCATTCTGAAATGACTACACGTTTTGAGTAAACGAGATTGTTTGTTTTGAGTAGATGTTATTATAATCAAAGTAACTTTTACACATGGGCTGGTAATTTTATCCACTAGATGTTACACGATTACTGTTTATCTCTACCGAGCTCAAAGGTTGGGAAAGATGAAGTTAATAAATCATGATTTAAGATTCTGGTTTCAGCCTGTGATTTAACTGCTGTGTGACATAATATGTCCTAAACAGTTTTAGGTCTACCTCTTGTAGATTGACCGCTCCGGATTGGGCTCCAAAACCTCAATTAACTTTCAAATTAGCCAAAAAATTGCCTTTGCTCTTAAAAGCATTAACACTGAAATGTTTGGCAAACAAGTTGTGGGAATGGGCATGAAGCAAGGCATTGGCTGGAGTTTTATAGGAGGATCAAGAAACATCAGCAGATCAACTCTTGGAGGAAATGTTCTGTGTAAAAAACGTTCAGCTGTATATGCTTCATGTAATTATTCACATTTCTTTGTTCTCTTTCATGATTTATCTTCTTTTCTAAATAGAATTTTAAGTATTCATGTGTTTCTGGAATGTATGGGACTCGGCATCTCAACTTTATAATATCATCAGGTGCTTCTTCTGTTCTGAGGGCACAGAACATAGGGGAAAATGTGATTTTGTTATTCAGAATTTTATGTTCTAATGCTATATTAGAAATAAAGAAACCATAAATATTAAAAAACAATTTAAAAAATGAATATTAGATTTTCAAATGGATCAGCTTCAATAAAAAAGTAGAGCTTATTAATGTAGCTTGGGTAATACAACATATTATTATTAATTTTTATTGTTATTCACTCATAAAAGATCCTTCTTCATATGGTTTTAAAGGACTTTCTTCAAGCATTCCATTCCACCCTGGAACTGAAATGTTGAAGCTTGTCAATTCAGGGTTCCCTACTTTGTTTTTCTACTTTTGGGTGCTTTCATTATGTTGAGAATTGGAACAGAGCTGAAGTCTGTAGGAAATGACAGAGCAAGAAGAGAGCCATTTTTCAATCAAACTGTAAAGAAAAGATTCAGAAATAACCATAGGAATGAACTCCCAAAATATTAACTTCATTTGCTTGTGCAAGGAAAATCTATATATACCTTCCCACAATAATGGAGAGATTAATCAAAGATATCGTATTCTTTTTCATTATTGTTGAGAATCAAAGAATCCCAACAATATAATGGACGATTTGATTATTTGCCTTTTGTTCGTTCTTTATTCCTAATGCATCATGCTAAAATTGTTCCTCATTTTTTTAAGACTTATCGTGTTCTCATTTTCTTCACCATTATGTCAGGTGTGAGGGCATTTTTTTCTTAAATGGAAAATGTGTACAAAGTATTCTCTTGGCTCTTAATATGCTACTCTTTGAGGCTTGATAACTGAAATGTTTAAATTTATTCCTGGATCTTGAAGTAGAATACAGTAATGTTTTCTGTTTTTTCAAAAATAAAAGTTAATGTGTGAACACTGACTTGCAGGGTTGCCAAGTGCGCAGATTGCTAGTGGTGCTTTTACATTGGGAACAGCTGCTGTTCTTCCATTTTATACATTCATGGTCGTGGCACCAAGAGCCAATTTTGTAAGTCAACTATTTTGGATCTCAATTCATTAACTTTTATTCTGTTTCTTA
Source organism: Fraxinus excelsior (assembly GCA_019097785.1). Lineage (NCBI taxonomy): Eukaryota > Viridiplantae > Streptophyta > Magnoliopsida > Lamiales > Oleaceae > Fraxinus > Fraxinus excelsior. The sequence continues at coordinate 6,548,657 of CM032623.1, read as the reverse complement.
TTTCGACTTTTACTATTTGACTACAACTTTGGTGAAGCTTTCTGTTGTCTTCCATTTATAAATTGCAATGGAATTGTAGTTCACCTAGTTTCTTCATTTTCTTCAAATGACCAACTGATAGTAGTGTGATAATATTTGGTCCTTTCTGATATATACACGAGACATGATGTGATACTAAGGTTTTAACCTGTCCATTTGCTGGCGGTGATGAACTTTGTCACATCAATATAAATCCAGGGAAAGTCTACAAAAAAGATAGATCTTTTCTATTATAGCAGTATTTTCTGTTATATTAGATTAATATTAGTTAGTTATCCTGGCAGCATAATTCTCGAAAACTTGAGCTTTGCCTTGTGTCAAATATTGATCTAATATGATCTCTTCTTCAATAAGCAGACAAAGAAACTGATGGAAAATAGCATACCATATATTGTTCTTGGAATTTTATACGCTTATCTACTCTATCTATCGTGGACACCTGATACGATTCGGCTGATGTTTGCAAGTAAATACTGGCTTCCAGAGGTGCGCAATAGTAGGCAAGAATTCTGTTAAAAGATAGTTTGAGATCATAAATTTTGCTCATTTCACTTGTGATTTTCCAGCTGCCTGGTATTGCTAAGATGTTCTCCAGTGAGATGACGTTGGCTTCTGCATGGATTCACTTGTTGGCTGTGGATCTTTTCGCTGCAAGGTCTCTCTCTCTCTCTCATGACATATAAATATAGCACTCATAGACGCACATTTTTCTGAGGGGGATGGGGTGCTTGGGGTTTTTGTTTGGAGAATTTTTGACACTTGCCTCTTTCTATTCAACCAGACAGGTTTATTACGATGGACTTGAGAACAATGTAGAGACCCGGCATTCAGTTTCTCTTTGTCTGTTATTTTGTCCCATTGGAATTGTTAGTCATTTCATCACCAAAGCTCTAACAAACCATACAGATATAACAGAGAGGATTCAGTGACGAAGAAACAGTTAACATTGATTTCAATATGGAGATGAAATTTTCATGTAATCGTCAAGAGTTGAGATTTTTCATTCACTATAACTAGTCTATGAGTATTTAGTTAGTTACTGAATCCTCAGTAGTGGGTTATACAATCTTTTTTTGATCTATTTTTCGGAGATGTTGGTACACTATCGAGTTATCCCCCACAAGATAAATGAAAAAAGTTATCATAGACATCTCTTCAAATAAATCTCCATCAAAGCACACAATACTAGATAGGATTCCACGACATTTCAACTTGTTTCTCTCTAATAATGTCTTAGTGCTATCCAATCCTTTGTACCAAACATTCCATCAACAATCTAGCACGTGGAAATAATTTGGATGATCACTTCACTCTGATATGGATCAGAACCAGATGTGGAGAGTATGGAAATGTAACAGTTTTAGTAGTCAACAAATTGTAATTAGGTGTCTGATTTTGCTCTGTTGGAATATATCCTGTGCGTCAATTCAGTTCTGATTTTCTTCAGCTTTACAACAACATCTCTCATGTCGGGTCTCTCCTCTGGCGATTCTTTCGAGCATAGCAAGCCAACATGAATGGTTGGCACGAGCAACTCTTCAATCTGGTTTTGTTTCTTTAATATTGGGGCACTTCCACATTCTTTTATGAAACCATTATCGACAGAGAGATTTGAATCCAGAACCTCCGCCAGTGCGTCTGGAAATGATCTATTTACCCATTGATGCAAGTTCAAGTCTCCTCTAAACATATCGTCTGTGGGCCTCTTCTTTGTGAATATCTCGAGGAGCAAAATTCCAAAACTATAGACATCACCCCTCGTGGATACATGCCCATCTAAACCATATTCTGCACAATAAACTCTCACAAAACATTTTCATTAAAAAAAATAAAAATAATAATAATGATAAAAGATTTCTTATTTTATTAAAGGAGAAGCGAGAAGGGAAAAAACAGCAGTTCAATGGTTGATTTGCATACCTGGAGCTATATATCCCATAGTTCCTAAAGTCTTGGTTTGTGCAAGTTGTTCGTTCGGGGACAAAAATTTTGTGATTCCAAAATCTGCTACACGAGCTGTCATATCCTCGTTGAGAAGCACATTGCTTGGCTTTAGATCACAATGCACAATTGGCACCATGTACTCATGATGTAGATACTCCATGGCAACTGATACATCAATCAGAATATCCAGTCTTTCGACTGGGCTCGAGTGATTGTTTTGGGAGTACAACCACTTATCTAAGTTTCCATTTGACATGTATTCTAGTACCATGGCTTTGAAGTCCAGATTTGAGCAAGTGGAGATGATTTTGACTAAATTTCTGTGTCTAACATTACTCAGAACTTCACATTCTGTTTCAAAGTTTTTAAGAGCCTTTGCAAAATGTAGATTGAAAACCTTGATTGCTACTATGGTACCATCAGAAAGTTCACCTTTATAAACCATGCAAGAACTCCCACTTCCCAGAGCATTAGACTCGCTGAAGTTTTCAGTTGCCCGTAAAAGTTCATTATAGGTGATGATCCGATATCCCATCCAGGGAGAATCTGTTCGAGTAGAATCATTCAAGTGTTTTTTTCTTGAGAAACCGGTCCACGCCAGGAGGCATATGACAAGAAGCAAAACTAATGCAACAATGGGGACAGTTATTTTAAGGACAAGGAACAATCTTCTCTTTCTTAAGTTTCTTCTCGAGTGAGCTGGACACGAAGGAAATTTTAAGCTGGGAGCTCCACAGAGTTTTGTGTTTCCCATCAAAGATTGGTAAGTAATATCTGTGAATACTCCTTTATCTGGAATATTTCCTTCTAACCTGTTGAAAGAAAGATTGAGAAACTTGAGATCTTTCAGTAACTCGAGGGATTCAGGAATATTACCTGAGAGAGCATTCGAAGATAGATCTAAGAAGTCAAGCACTATTAGATTGCTCAAAGTATCCGGAATGGAACCTCGGAAGTTATTTTTAGACATATCAAGTGTGAGTAGCATCTGAAGGAACCCTACAGAGTTGGGAATTTCACCCGAGAAATTGTTAGAAGAGAGGTCTATGATGTTGAGTGCATTTAAGTTTCCCACCTCTGTAGGAATGGAACCATCTAGAAGATTTTTTGACAAGTTCAGACCTCCAATCTTCACCAATTTCCACAACCCTAGAGGTACAGTAGAGGAAAATTTGTTATCAGCAAAAGACACCTCTCTCAATTCAGTTAGATTTTCAATATATGTCGGAATTGATCCTGAAAATTTGTTCTCTCCCAAATGCAATATCCCTAAAACTTTTATGTTACAGACTTCAGCAGGAATGGTTCCTTCCAACTTGTTACCAGTCAGATACAGTCTTTCCAAGTATTGCAGTCCACCAAGCAACGACGGTATTTCCCCAACTAGGCCATTGTTGGATAACCCCAAGAAAAATAAACTACTCAAGTTTCCGAGTTCACGTGGAATGCTACCCTTAATTTCACAAGATATAGCTGTGAAGACTTTGAGATTGCTCGATAGATTACCTATAGAGCCTGGTATAATACCGTTTAAAGGATTGGAATCGAGGATCAAAAATTGCAGGCTCCTACAGTGAACCAACGAATTCAAAAAGTCAAGATGAGTGGATCCGGGATTGTTCACTAATGAGTTGACTTGTAGGTTTAGATGCTCGAGGTTTACCAGGTTTCCTAGCATCTGAGGAATTGGCCCGCTGAAGCTATTGTTTGCAACCTCTAGATAGACAAGCTTTGTGGCATTACATATTGAAGAGGGTATTTCTCCATGGAACTGATTGTGTGACAGGAAAATTTCTTGAAGATTAGGAAGCCATTTGCCAATATCAGGAGGAATATTCCCACTGAGGTAATTGTGTCTGGTTTTCAGAATTTCAAGTGATGAAATATTGAAGAGACTATATGGGATATTACCTGATATTTGATTATATTAGAATTCGAGCCACTGCAAGTTGAGCAGCCCACCAAATTCATTTGGTATATCTCCTCTTAGGTCATTCTCAGTGAAAAACAGGTGAGTAAGTTTAGAAGCATTAGACAAAGACACTGGTATTTTACCAGTAATCCTGTTGCTGTCCAGGAAAAGCCTCTCCAGATCTGGAACCCGATTGCCTAAATCTTCCGGGAGTTCCCCAGAAAGCCCGATCACAGAAATGTCAACTATTTGTAACTTTGAGATGTTAAAGATTGGAGGAGGTATTGATCCAACAAAGCTGTTACCCCGAAGAGCAAGTAGTTTCAGACTATTAAGATTTCCGAGCTCTCCAGGTATTTCACCTTCTAAGTCATTTTCTTCCAGATACAAGTAATCCAGCTTCGAAAAGTTGCCTAGTGATGCCGGAATGCCGCCTGTAAGATTGTTGTGATCAAGGGCCAAGTATTCAAGATTTCTTAAAAGGCCAAGCTCCACTGGTATGCTTCCAGCTATGAAATTATACGAGAAATCCAGCTGTTCAAGATTCTGACACCGGCTCAAATTAGCTGGAATGCTGCCCTGAAGGGAATTTCTTGTCGTATTAAGAATTTTCAATTGCTGCAAGAATCCCAATTCACTTGGCAGCACACCTTCCAACTTGTTATTACTGAGATCTAATGCAACAAGTTGAGTCATATTGGCAACGTACGAAGAAATTGTTCCCTGCAGAGCCAATCCTGGAAGCTGCAAACCTGTGATTCTTTCATTCAAGCACGTAATTCCAATCCAATTGCAGAAATGAGTTCTTGAACTCCAGTTTGTGGATAAAATATTATCAGGTTCTACTAAAAGTTTGGATTTGAAAGCCATTAAAGCTGCATAGTCACTGATATTGGTTTGAACTGCTAAAAATGACGGAGAAATGAAGATCAGGAAACAAAAGGCTGTAAATTTCAGGATTTTCAGCATGGTGGGGGATATTAACAAGATTCGTGAGGATTTTCAAATTCTTGATCGGTTATTCTGTGGGATCATAGGAACAGATTGATACAATATTTTTTTGCTCACAAGTAGGGTTAGTACAGGCTGTATTGAAGGTATTATTCCAGATTATTTAATGACCCTTGCTCATAAAAAAGATTGGTGAGCTATTTTTAAATTTCAGTTTTTAAAAGTGACAAATGGTCCATTTTTGAATTCTTTAGATGTTTACCGTCAAATGAAATTTAACTGAAAAGTGTCATCGTTTGTTTTTATTGTTTTCATCGTAAATGCACATTCAACTCAAACATACGCCACCCATTGAATCTCCTTCAGATCCTAAACAATTAAAAAATATAAGTCCATAAATAATTTAATAGTAGTGGTAGTCAATTTCGCCTACCAGGCAAATAAATGCATGCCGCTGAATTTGTGGCGCCTGGGATTTGTCTTCAGAAAATGATATAAGTCTAGGGGCCCATGGAGATTCAATAACGCTACTCAAACAGGTGTTTTGACACTCAGTCCCGTATGGGTGTTTTTTTTAAGTGTCCAATAATATTGCATCACGTTTTCTCCATCTATTAAAATGTCATTGAACATATTATTGTTACATAACTCATGAAGATTACCTATCACAGGGGCCCTTGGCATGTCCAGGGTCTAGGTGTTTTTCTTAACTGTCAATAATGTCGCGTCACGTTTTTCCCATCTTTTAAAATATGTCATTGAACCTATTAATGTAGCATAACTCATGGGGATTACCTATCACAGGGGCCATTGGCACGTCCAGGGCCACACGTGTAGCACGCCTCTTGTCTTCAAGCTTAGTTTTTTGACTAAGCACCTATTTTACAGGATTAAGATTCATATTCTAAATTAAATCTCTGTTTGATTTTCATTATTTTCAAAATATATTTTTCTGCTTTTTTCAACCACGAACTTGTCCTTACTCTTTTCACTTGATTGAGAGCCCTTTGAGATAATTCTAGTCTTTCGAGCTCGTATTAAAAGAGGGGATGTCAAATTTACTGTTCATTTGAATCCTCATTTTCACATTACTGTAGCTAACTGGTATTGCATTGTTCATCCTAGACAAATTATGTTCACTCAATGGGAATGAAGCAGTGGTGACTGTAGGAATAAAACAAATCTGTCATTCCTCTTATTCTTTGGCATCTATGTAGCCGGTTATGTTGACTAAATAAGAATAAGGCTGTGGTGACTGTAGGAATAAAACAAATCTGTCATTCCTCTTATTCTTTGGCATTTGTATATAGATACAAAATATATTTCCCTTCTGGTGAACTTATAATGTCATGCAAAATTGAAATAAATGGAAAGAAAGTGAGGCGGCGGCGGCGGTAGGAATAAAACAAGTCCTTCCATTTTTCTTATTCTTTGCATGTAAGGCGGTGAAAGACGGTGAATGTATTTTCTTCTATTGGACGAGTAAATATATATATATATAGGAAGAAAAATTTATTCCATTACATTCCATCACCGTCCTCTGTAGCTTCTACAAATAGAAAAAATTCTGAAAATATTTATTTTACTCCATTATCGTCATTTTCAGCTTGTAGGAAGAAGAAATTTTGAAGAACTGGTCTTGCGGCAGAGAAATCTGAGATTTTCTTACCCTTTATTGCTTTTACTGTAAGTAGTTATGTAAAAGTTATTTGTCCTTCTATTACTTTTGTATGTTTAGTATTTAAATACAATTATGTTCCCATCTTTAAGATTTTTGTAAATATATTTTACTTGTACTATTTTTGTATGTTTAGTATGTAAATACAATTCTGTTGCTTCTTTATGTTCCTGAATAAATTCGAAAGCATATTAGGTTAAATAAATGAAATTGCTTCTCTATGTTTGTAAGAGATAATGATTTTGTATTATTATTAGAACATAAAAAATAAATGAAAAAAATAGGTGAAGATTCCGCACTGTAAAGTTAAATTTCTACTAAATAAATAACAACAATATATATTTAAGAAATAACAATTTATGCTATGTTATGTTACTGGAATTGATTTGGTTTGATTATTTTTTTCTTTTGTTTGTAAAGTTAAATTTCTCTAAATAAATAACAACAATAGTTTTAATTGGAAGATTCAAAAAAAAAAAATAGAAACGTTTCCCCGTGCGCACGAGGAGATGGTGTCTCCCTGTGCGCCCATGGGGAATTTTTTTTTTTTTTTTTAACATGGCCATTATATATATTATTTTTTCCTACTTTCATCATCTTTGGTATTTTCTTAAAAAAAAATTATTTCCAAAAGATAAACTCTTCAACACATACACAAAAATTAGAATTCCTTTTGAGAGCAACATTTTAAGTTTTTTGCTTCATTCCATACATACATAAAATCAAAATTCCTTCCATGTCTCGGCACACGTACCTATTTTATTTTTTTTGCCAACTTACACAAATTATAAATACAATTTCATTTATTAATAATTTATTTAACTTAAAAAATTAGAAAATATTCAATGTCATACATACATAAAAATCAAAATTCCTTTCAGGGGCGTTGCCCCTGAGCCCCCACAAGGGGCGCTGCCCCCGAGACTTGATCGGGCAGATCGATCCCCATCGGGAGTGTTGCCCATGAACCCCCACGAGGGGGCACTGTCCCCTTGACCCCCACAAAGTCTTCCTTTTTTCACAATTCTACTATATTGCACCCCCTCGACTTCGCGACGTCTACCCTTTTTTTTATCCAATTCTACTATATTACCTCTAAATAAATTGCTCCAACTTTCATTTGCGTGCGTGCACAGGGTATTCAGGATTTTTTTTACATTTACAATTTAAAAAAATATTTTTTAGTAATTAATAATCACTACACATCTTTTATTAACAAAAAAAATCACTTCAACCTCCATAAACCATTCATTTAATTTTCATCTGTTTTGTCTTTCATTAGTCAACAATTGGTAAGAAAGAAGTCCATAATACCATTTTCTTTTGAAGAGACTCGTGGATGGGTAGTGGATTGCTATAAAAAATCTGCATAATTGAACAGTAAATGGGGAGGATAAAATGGGAGAAATCGGTTAATTAGTGGAAATGAAATGTGGAGAACAGTAGGGATAAAATGGGAAAGGGAAATACGTACTGAATGAATAGGGAATGGGGGATTCCCTCTTTTAATAGAAGAGAGATTTTAATAGAAGATTGATATATAATGTTTCATATACGTTCACAGATGATAAAGTAAAAATTAAATTTTATAATTTGTATTAAATTATACAAAAATCATATATTTAATAAATAATAGAAAGAGAAAATAACGTAGAGTTAACGTTAAAATTTCTTATTGCTTTAGCGAGGACTACTAGAGCTTGCTGTGGTTATATTTAGAATATTTTTGGTCAGTTGTTTGTATTTGTTACGTAATAAGGTTTGCGTTTGTCCATCATTTAAAAATTTTGCACAAATCTGTTTCTCATTAATGTTTAAATCATGTTGCTCAAATTCAGATTCTATGTATTGTGTTTTTACAGAGTGTAATTAATGTTATATAATTATTACATTGTTAGAAAATTTAAATAGTTGAATATCTCTTGAACGATTTTTTAGAACTAATTTCTCATATTCGACAAACAGTTTTGGTTTTCCTATACGAATGGTTTAACATATATGCTAATAGTGTTCTCCCATTATCTTAGTTGATACTGCTATCGTGATGGATATTTTGGAAACATCTATTTATGAAGACCATTCATTTGATAACTTGGATGCTATCTCGGGAAGTGGAAACAAGTTTTACAGAAATTCCATTAATCAACAACGAATTCAAAGACAGAGAGATAGACGAAATAAACTTAGAACTGATTACAATGTTTATCATAAAAGGAGAAATGACCCCATGTTATCTGAAAATAATTCTCATGTTGCTGTCCCAACTACATGAATCAACAATTCATCAACACTTTGACACTTTAACTTCAAATTAAGAAACACATAATATTTTGAATTATGATTTAGAAGGAATTTTTAAGGGATTGAACATACCATCTACGTCATTTATATTACCAACTTCTAGTTCTCGTAAACATTGTAAGGCATGCAAGTTTTATAGAGAAAATAAAGATTTTTGTTGTTCTGATGGAAAAGTTAAGCTTCTTATATGTGACTCACCAGCTGTACTGTATAACTTATTTACATCTAAAGATGTTCATTGTACGAAATTCAAAAAAATTTCAAGAGGATATAATAATCATTTTGCTTTCACTTCATTTGGTGTGAAGTACGATAAAGAACTCTTTAAAACATACAAAGGTATTTACACATTTAGAGTTCAAGAACAAGTACATCATTATATAAATGAACTTATGCTACAAAATAATACGTCTTCTTATATACAATTATATTTTTACGATACAGACAACGAAGTTGAAAATCGTATGAAAATTTCATCAAACTTTGTTGAATCTACTTTGATTGTTTTAATTGAAATCTTGAAAACAAATCCATACGATAAATTTTTTAGGTCTTTAAGTGATATAAGTAACTTGCATCATCATCAAATACAAATATGTTGCGATCCAGGACTTGATCAAAGAGTTTTCAATACACCTACATCATCTCGAGTAGCTGCTATATGGGTTGAAGATGGTGAAAATTCTATTCGTGCTCATGATATCACTATATACGGCCATTCTAATGATTCACATAAAGTCCACTATAATTATGGATGTTATGATCCGTTGCAGTATCAATTACTCTTCCATATGGGGAATCTGGTTGGCATGAAGGCATTAAGAGACATAGAAACACATATTTCGAGCCTTAACATATGTCGGCATATGATGTTCTTTGAAACATAACTACTGTAACTGAATTTATCGAAAAAGAGAATGAAGGTTCGCAAATATATCGTCTGGTAGAGTTTTATATTTTTCCAGTATTTGGTCTTATAAATGAGTGTTCAATTTGGTTTTCCCTTTGGGTTTTGACAGTGCTCAATCAAGCGAAGAAACGTACTCAGGTATCTTGTCGAGAATATTATTCCTATAAATTACAAATAAGGCCTTTTGGTAAATCTGTATTGTTTCATGTTGGAAGATTATTTCAACAGTATGTTGTAGATATGTATGTTAAGATTGAAACTGTTTGGTTAGACTATTTTCGTAATAATCAAAAACAAATTTGTGCTAAACTTTACCAATGTATTGTAGACAGTATTCAAAATGGGAAAATAAGATGGTGCAAAGTTGGAAGAAAATTTGTTTTACCACAATACTTTACTTGTGAGCCTCGTGATATGTTAAGAAGAAAGATTGATGGAATGGTTATTGTGCAACGTTATGGAAAACCTGATATATTCTTGACTATAACGTATAATCCAAATTGGTCAGAGATTAGGCACAAACTAAAAAACAATGATGAAGTTTAAAATCGACCTGATTTAATCATACGTACATTTAGAGCAAAATTGGAAGAATTGAAACATGATTTACACAAAGCAAGTATTTTAGGCCATATTATTGCACATATATATGTGATTGAATTCCAAGAAAAGGACTTCTTCATGCACATATGTTATTAATATTCAAATCTGGATATAAAATCTCTTGTGCTGAAGAAGTTGATAGGATAGTATTATGTGAAATTCCTGACAAAAATAAATATCCTCGTCTTCATTTTGTTATTATTAAACATAATATGCATGGTCCTTGTGGAAATATGAATCCGAAAAATGTATACATGGAGACAAATAAAGGTTGTAAAAATAAATGTCCAAGAGATTTTTGTAATATTACTATATTTGGTCAAAACTCATACTCATTATATAAGCTTCGTGATAACGGTATTTCTGTTCAAATTAGAGGTGATATGTTAGACAATCGATGGGTTGTACCATATAATCTTTATTTAAGTGCAAGATTTGACTGTCATATTAATGTTAAAGTATGTTCATCTATTAAAACTGTAAAATATTTATACAAATATGTGTACAAATGACATAATCGTGTCAATTTCTCAATTTGCACAAATGAAAAAGAGAAAGAAATAAATGAAATTTCTGCTTACCAAACTGCGAGATGGACATCTCCACCTGAAACTATTTGCTACACTTCTTATGCTTTGTAGCCCTAATAATCCCAAGTTATTATGGAATAAATTCAAATTTTATATGATTGACGATTATGTACATAAAAATATACCTTCACATATTGCTGAAATGCGGGCTTTAGAGGATATTAGTTGTATCTTAGAATGTTTGGGCAAAAATATAAATGACTACAAAATGGTAACATTCAATGTAGATATAAATGAAAATGATAGATTAAGGAGAATGTTTGAAGATGAGACAACAAATTTGAATATTGAAGCAGGCTATGTTTGTGCAGCAAGTTTAAATGACAAACTACAATTTGCATATGATACAATTATAGAAAAAATAACGATGGGATCAAGTGGTGCTTTCTTCATTGATGGTCTAGGTGACACAGGTAAAACTTTTTTGTATAAAGCATTGCTAACTGCTGTAAGGTCTGAAAATTCTATTGCTTTGGCAACTGCATCTTCTAGAGTATTTGCATCTCTTTTACCTGAAAGTTGAATTACCCATTCAATGTTTAAAATTCATTTAGAAATAGTTGGTGAAGTAAGATATTCTGTTAGTAAACAATCAGCTTTAGGAATTTTGTTGAAAATGTGTAAGTTAATAATCTAGGATGAAGCACCCATGGTAAATCGATGTACTATTGAAGCTATCGATAAAATGTTGAGAGATATTAACGATTGTAAGTTGCCTTTCGGTGGTAAAGTGTTGGTTCTCGGAGGGGATTTCCTACAAATTCTACCAGTAGTACCAAGAGGGAAAAAAGAAGACATAATAAAGGCTAGTTTAGTTTTTTCTGACCTATGGCCTCTACTACTACATCTGCCATTAGTTGAAAATATGAGAGCGCAACTTAATCCTACTTTCTGTTATTACTTGTTAAGAATTGGAAATGGGACAGAACAACAACATACTTGTAATTGTATTCGACTTCCCAACAATATAATTGTATAATTAAATGATGAAATAATGTCTTTAAAAACTTAATACATCATGTCTTTCCGCCTAGAAATGAATGTGTCGATCATATTAACAAGATTCTACTGGAACAAATTCCTGGTCAGATTTTTACGTATTATAGCGTTAATGAAGCAGTCGATAAATCATAACAAAGCTTGTAAGAAGATTTTTTGAATAGTTTGACATTAAATGGTATTCCACCACATGAATTGAACCTTAAAGTAAACTGTCATGTCATGTTACTACGAAATATCAATCCTTCCGAAGGTTTATGCAATGGAACATGACTCACTTGTCGAAAATTTGAGAAGAATGTAATTCTTACTGAAATTACATATGGTGAATATTCTGGAAAATATGTTTTTTTGCCAAGAATACCTTTTATACCACTTCAAAGTGATCAAACTTCAATTTCATTCAAAAGAACTCAATTTCCAATTAGGACATGCTTCGCAATGACGATAAACAAAGCTCAAGGGCAAACACTTGATTTTGTTGGTTTATATCTTCTAAAGCAAGTTTTTTTGTCATGGTCAACTTTATGTGGCGTTGTCAAGAGCTAAAACAAGCAAGTCTCTAAAAGTTCTACTAAATCCATCAACTGTTGAAGCTTCACACATCACGTGTACTAAAAACGTAGTGTACAAGGAAATTCTTTCGTTCATACATCGATAAACAACACTGTCGAAGCAATGCAAGTCCAAAAGAGGAAATTACCCTATAACATTTGCAATAAGCCTATTTTCTAGGAAGTTCAAAGAAAGTCTCCATACAGTTGTGAGTACTTCTTTCTATACATATCTCTAGAAAAAAAAAACATGTTTATGTTTTATTTTTATTATATTTGTTTTCCAGTATAAGACTAAGAATGATTTAAAATTTAATTTCAGAGAATGGACAAATACAAAAATGCAAAAGAAATCCAGAAAAAATGAATTATAGTTTCGATCAAGGCATGTGCATGTGACGATTGATCATATGATAGAGTGTCTACTATTTCTATACGGTTACACTAAATTTAGCTATTACAATATGTTTAGAATATTGTGTCTTGGACTCTTAGTGCAATTGTCTAACTCACTATTGTTTTTCTCTTCTGATATTATAGGTAAATAAATCAAATAAACGGGATCACTCAACTAATTCAAAGAAATGTTTGTCCACTTCTTTCGAACCAAACAAAATATAAGTGCTCTTATTTGTTTCTCGCGGATTATATGTTAGTTAAATAATGTGTTTTATTCTTTATTCTAATCCTTTTTAAATCAATAATTGGACATTATGAGTTCGGCTTTTCTTTCATAAAATTTTCATATGCATTAAGCTAATTGTAGTTGATGAACCTTTAACTCATAATTGAATTTCTCCAGTTTTTTTTTTCCTTTTAAGATTTACTTTTGTGTGCTGAGTTGTAATGTTTGATTTGGTATATTTAGTTCATTTACAAAAAGTTGTATCTTAAGTTATGACAACAACTTCTGGCCTCTTCAAGATGAAAAACGTAGGTATTGATACACTCACATAATCTTGAAATCTTTAATTCCTTAGTCGTATCCCATTCAACTTTAACATACTTAAGACTGAAAACAATTTTTGTTTATATTTTTATAATAATCATTCTCAATTTGTAATGTTAATGTATCATGTGAGTACACATTTAGAATTTTTTTTAGTGCAATAGTTAACTTACATAATGCTAAACACAAACCTATCAATCACTTATACCAATCACTTAGATTCAAATTCGGTAAAATACCACTCTTCTTCTTTTTGTATTTTTATTTTACTTATTTCCGTTATTAATTCACACTAATCATATAAAATTTTATCGCTTCAATGACTCTCCACTACATTATGTACATATATCTTTCATAACATTCAACATCTTGCATGGACTTTGTACTCTATATGCATCTCTCGACTCTTAAGTTGAAAAATTTATTCTATTATAATACAACAATGAATTTGCCTTTGATGTCTTTCCATTCTACGCAGCACAGATGAAATCTTCAAGCAGCCATATGTACAATGTTCATTGTGAAGCAGCCAAGTTATAGATTATGGAACGATTGAGACAGCCACATACCAAAGTCAACTGTTCAAAAGCTATTATTTTAACATTTATCCTTTGTAATATTCAAAAAATTTGTTAGCGTGTAAATTGAAATTAAATTGAGATGGTACAATGTTGTTTGAGTCTTCATCTACACCTTTATAAAATCTGTTATTTGCTACTGTTGTATCTTATTTAAAGTAGTAGATGTTGACATTAATAAAATACAATAACCATCATTTCGAGTTCAGATTGATGTCAAACTACAGTGTGCATAAAACAAATAATTGTTCGTAAACTGGTTATTGTGATTATTATGGGTGTTTATTCGTTGAATTAGTCTCACCTACATAGATTGACGATATCAATATTAGTTCATTCATTCTTCATTTGAGTTTGATTACAAATTACAAGGAAAATCCATATTTACGGTAAAATTGAAATTCAATGTTGCAGTAAAATCAAATTATGCCCTACACCAAAGGAGCACCTAAGATATGAGATCGACACCATCCAAATTTACGTAAATGAAATTTTAATCATATTGACATTAAAACGTAATTAAAATTTAATATAATACTAATGATTCAATTTGAATGATTTAAATAGCTCATATCTAACATTCAAAATGTAATTCACGATAATTTTACATATTTAACACGATAACATTACCTTCAAAATAATCCAATATGTGCATTGTGCGGGCAAAAACTAATATATATATATAGAAGAAAAAAGGAACACAAAATGACAACAGAGATACGTGAAAATGTAGAAAATACGAAAATAGATCAATAAATAATAATAGACGCTAAACGTATGCTTAGAAAACTTGAATTAATCCATCTCCAACTTTGACCTTTCAGTGACTTATTTTTCACTTTTATTAAAATGGCCGACAGTATCCTGCATCAAAAAGAAAAAAAAAATTATAATAATAAATTAATATAGCTTTAAGCTGTAGACAATATTAAAAGTGGACTGATTAAAGTTATAAATAGTGATTAGCCTCTAATAATTATTTATATAAAAATATTACTTGTTTAATCCATTTTACAGTTCTCTTTAATAATTGAAATTTTTTTGTATATAAAATATTAATAATAACGTCAATTTTAATACTGCTTATATAGTGCGTAGTTGGTCTGGAGAGAGATTTTTTTTTAAAAAAAAATAACTTTTTTTGCCTTTTTGAAAGAATGGTTAATAAGTAGTAAAAAATTATGATTTTTATAAAAAAAATAATTTTGGAAGAAAATTCAACCTATATAAAAATCAATTTTTAAAAAATAGACCCGAAAAACATAAAGGTCAGGGACCTAAATGTCGAACCGGAAGTAAAAAAAAATAATTAATTAAATATGTAAATTAATAATTACTTTTATGTATTTTAAAATAAAATTTGAATTAGTAATTAAATAATAAAGTTATAAAGTCAAAGATGTAAGTTTAAATACATAAAGTAATTATTACTTTTACAAATAAAAAAAAAAATAAAATAATTTTGGAAGAAAAATCAACTATTATAAAAATCAATTTTTAAAAAATAGACCCGAAAAACATAAAGGTCAGGGACCTAAATGTCGAACCGGAAGTAAAAAAAAATAATTAATTAAATATGTAAATTAATAATTACTTTTATGTATTTTAAAATAAAATTTGAATTAGTAATTAAATAATAAAGTTATAAAGTCAAAGATGTAAGTTTAAAATCATTTCAAAAAATAAGCAACTTCCAACAATTAACTCTTCGAATATATATATATATATCTGTGTGTGTGTGAAACATGGGCGGATACAAGGCTGCCCAGTGTAGCCCCAGCCTAGATGCATTAAATTAGAAAGAAGGGAACAATATATTTCTAAGGTATTTACTTTATACCTTTTCAAAAATACAAAAATAAGTTTGAAAATTCACAAATCAGGTTTTTTAAATTTTTAATTAATAATTAATGAATTATTAAATATTTATTTCTAATTTAATATAATTACCCCACCTCACATCCACCACCCCAATCAACTTTCCGATCACCACTCTTCCCCGGCGACGGCGACTATTCCGACGATTGCTCCGATTTCGACGAGTATTCCGATGACCGTTCCGCCACTTTTTAGGTCATAATTCAAAATTTTCATAGATCACAATTTGTTCATCGGTCACAACTTAAAAATTTAAAAGTCACAATTTGTTCATCGTTCACAATCACAACATTTAAAAGTTATGTTACTTATTTTATGGTCACAAACATCAATTTATTGGTCACAAATTAATAATTTTTAGATCACAAATTAGTAATTTTTAGGTCACACAGCTTGTACTCGTCACAATTTATTTAATTTATTGGTCACAAACAATCAAATCATTTGTGACCACCACTTCGCCACTGACTCCACCAACGCCAACACGAACGCAAATCCACCACCGCCGTCGCTAGCGCGCGCACAACCGCACCACCATGGCACTCACAACAATCGTCAAACACACCATTACACAGTGCCTCCACCGTCGGGCACACACACACCCAAATCGCCATCGCACACACCCCAAAACCACCACCGCCAACACGCACGCAAATCCACCACCGCCGTCGCAAATCCCAACCACCACCGTTGCTAGCGTGCGCACAATCTCAGAAAACTTGTTAAGAGAGACATAGGCGGGGCGGGCGGAGGGGTGAAGGAAATTGCTGTTGACAACCTGCGCCAACGTGCGACATCACATTTCTGGAGAGAAGACGACAAAGCTTCGAGCGCCGGAGAGAAGACAGAAGCTTCGAGCGATGATCGTGGAGAACTGTGAGAGCAAGGAAATGGGTGAGACGACGAGGAGAAGGACGGCGACATAGAGCTGAGATACGGGAGAATATGAGTTGAGGGTTTAGAGGAGGTAAATTAATTGATTTTAGGGTTTGGGGTAGATAGTGTAGGTGGGATTATATATAA
Source organism: Fraxinus excelsior (assembly GCA_019097785.1). NCBI lineage: Eukaryota > Viridiplantae > Streptophyta > Magnoliopsida > Lamiales > Oleaceae > Fraxinus > Fraxinus excelsior. The sequence goes on along the minus strand of CM032623.1, from coordinate 6,531,748 downwards.
ATTAATTTATTGTAAATAGATATAAAAATAAAAATAAAAAATATTTTTTAAATGATTAATTAAAACCTGATTTTGGAAATATGAAACTTGAGTTGGGATTTATGTAAATGGTAATTTAAAAGTAGGGCTGAGTGTAATTTCCTCTAATAAGAAATTGGTTTTAGCACATTGTTGAAGCCCAATAAAATTTGTTGAGTAGCCCAATCCAAAACCCAATTAATTGAAGACCCAAACCTTTCCCCCAAACTTTTCCCCAAAACTTTTCCCGTTTTCACGATTCATTACCAATTTTTCACTATCGATTTTCACCCAAACGCCAAACCCTTTCCATTTCGGCGAGATCGTGGCGACGACGACAAACGAGGGCTGCACTTTCACTTCAAACCACCGCCGAGCCCGAAGTCTTCCTATTCAGCAGATCAGCACAGTTGAGCGGTTCAATGTTTTAGATTCTCAAAACTTTCACTCTTTCAGTTTTTGAATTTCTCGATTTCATCTATTCGACTAACATTTGGACTCTTTCATGCTTCACCAGTTCACCGAACCGTCCACTTCACCTTCTTCGCAGCAGTAGCAGAGGCAATCAGGCAGAGCAGCCGGTCCTTCAGCTTCAGGTAATTGAAAATCCTTTCTCTCAGTAGTGAGTAGTCAGTAATACAGTTTCATATTTGTGCCAAGATTTTTATTGTTAATTTGTGAAATTGGGTGTTGAATCTATGAAATTGTTAATTGTTAATGCTAGACAAAATTGGGTGTTGATTGTTGAACTGTGAAATTGTGAATTGTCAATGCTTGACAATATTAGGTGTTGATGCTTAAAGGGCGAATTAAAGATTGTGCTAAATTAAAGGTTTTTTATATATAAATTTTATTCGTACACTACGTTTTAAAAATTTTAGCCCCCGTATGATGAATTCCTGGCTCCGTCCCTAGTGTCAAAAGACTTCATTTTTTTTTCATGTTCTCCATTCATAGTCTTTATTTAAAACTAAAATCACTGATTACTCGATCCCTCTTTTCAATAAAATCAACTCCTCCCTATAACAATTTGAAGAATAACAGCATTTACGTCGACAACACATCATTCTTTTCATGTCTTCAAGCCATGCCTAGTGCCAACTATTAACATAAAACGGTGTTTTGAAGATTTTTTTTCTTTTTACATGGAAACCATGAAAATTGTAATCGATTCATCCGGTTCAAGGGTTGAACCGCCCTGTTGACGGGCTTATCCAGGGGCGGATCCAGGCACGGGCTGGCCCGGACTACCGTCCGTCCTCGCCCAAGCCCAGATCCAGTGCTCGTCATTTTTTTTATTTAGCCCGCGTGTCCATAAAAATAAAATATTGAAGAGTTTATTCCAATTTTTGGCCCAAACATTTGAATGTGTTTGACCTCCATTTTTTAGGAAGAATCAGTTTTTGAATAGTGATTGATCGGAGAATGTGTGGTGAAAAAGTGATAAAAAGTTTTAAATTTGTGTGTAATATTATTTTATTTGGAGAATGTGTAATTAAAAATGAGTACAGTAGAAAAATGAATGAAAAAAAGTGAGAATTACGTGAAACCAGGTGTTAAGTTTCAAGTTTTTAAAAATCAGGTTTACACTTTTTTTAATCAAAAATCATGTTTTAATTTCACAATTAATATTTAATAAGAATATTTTAAACTAAATTAATCTATATACCCAACATACCACCTACCCCATTAAACCTAAATCATTTCAACAGCCTGTCTCAGTCCTCTCTCTCTCCCCGTCTCACTCTTCTCTCACTCTAAATGCACGTCTTCTCCTTTATCTCGACAGCAGCGGCACCGCCCTGGAAGAGAACCGCATGCAGGGAGTTGTCACTGTGAGTGGCTTCTGTGAGTGTCGTGTGCAGTGGTGATGATAGTGCAATGGCGCCACTCATCTTCACGCACGGCGGCGCTCATCTTCACTCACAGTGGCGCTCTGTTCGCTCGAATCTAAGTCGACTAGCTATCGATTTGATCCCAAAATCGCGATGATGGTGGTTGAGAATGGCGAAGATGCTAAGAACGGTTTTTGGTTTCCGATCTACTTCTCTCTCTCCTCTCTCTTCGACACCACCGTAGTTTTGGTTGTTGTGGTAGTGCAAGCGTCGCGTTTTGGTGCATGCGCCAGTTTTTTTGTTGTGGTGGTGGTGTTGCGGCGACGACGACGATTTTTGGTGGTGTGGTGCAGGTGATTTTTTAGATGGTGGGTGTCTGTGGCCAACTATGGACTAATTATACGGTTCTCCGTGACCAATTATTAAACCGTGACATTAAAATTTGATAATCTGCTACTAACTAATTTGGAATTACGTGACTTCTATTATCTATAATTTTTTTAACTTGTGACAAATTCAAAATATGTGACATATAATTTTGTTTATTAGTGATCATTAAAGTCAATTGTGATTCATAAATTTGATCTGCAACCAACAAATTTGGAAATATGTAACCTTTGTTATCTAAAAAATATATAACTTGTGACCAAGTTAAAAATCTGTGACCTATACTTCTTTTTATCAATAACAGGCAGAAATCTGTGACCGACCAATTTTAAAAATCTGTGACTTATACTCGCCGGAATCAGATTGGTCGCTGAAGTAGTCATCATCGCCGGAAGTCACAAGAACAATCACCGGACTCCGGAGTAGTGGAGGTGGGGGTGGGTGGGTTAATTATATTATATTACAATTAAATATTTAATTTAACATAATTGTAAAATATAATTAATTAATTAATGGAAAACCTGATTTTTGCAATTCTAAAATTTGGGACCTGATTTTTTATTTTGGGATAGATAAAGTTTGAGTTATGAATTTTTCCCAAAAAAAAAAAGAAAAAAAAAGGGGGAATGGGCTCAAACATGGGCAAAATGTAACAAATCAAACCCACAGAATCAATCTTTAACATTTTCAAACCCAAACTTTGTAATTTCCATTCCTCACTTTCCCTCTACTCTTTGGTCGATTCCCCTTTCTCTCTCTAACATTGCTGAGGAAATTGAAGTTTTGAGGTCAGTAATTACTAATTACGCATTCTTAAGTTTCTCATGTTGTCGTGTATTTCTGGATCCGCCCCTGCAGTGCTCCCCTTTTGTTGCCCAGTGCGCTGCGGCCACCATTTTTAGCCTGTTGAATATGGAATCGTTTCGCCCCATTATTGGGCACAAGCGGGATATAATATTTGGGCTTGTGGAGATCATAAAGAGTCCAGGGTCAGTGGCGAGGTCAATTAAGGATTCATTGAGGGCTTTATTTGGCATTGCGCTTTACCCTTTGAATCGTGCGCAGATGGTGGAGCTGGGAGCAGTACAGGCTCTGTTTTCATTAATTCTGAAGGATGGGAGAGTGGGGCTTGTTGAGGATGCCACAGCTGTGATTGCACAAGTTGCGGGGTGTGAAGAGAGCTGGGAAGCATTCAAGAAGGTTTCGGGGTTAGGAGTGTTGATGGATTTGTTGGATAATTCAACAGGATCGAGTTATAGGACTAAGGAGAATGCTGTTTCCGAGTTATTTTTATGGTTATCGCTTGTTTATTGTCCTTTTCTGTTTTTATTTTGGGGCTTGGGTGGTTTAAGGATGGTAAGCTATTTGATGTTATGTTTCCATGTTAATCAGGTATATTAAGAGCCTGTTTGGTACGGCTTAAAATCCAATTAAAATTAAAAATATGGTCGTTATTGGGTCCCACCCGTCTAATAAAAGTCAACATAACGACTATATTTTCAATTTTAATCTGATTTTAATCTCTACCACACACCCTCTTAGATAACCAATGTGAGATCTGAGACCTTTACATATTACGTATTGACTGGGGATTATTATTTTAGAAGATAGATATTGGAATATGATGACTGAGTTTAAATACATTTTAGGAAAAAGAATTTTGAGAGAAAAATGTGTGAAGAATACATGATATCTGGGTTGAATAGTTTAAATATTTATGAATTATTGAATCAGTAATTCAGTTTAAAGGAATTAATACTTGAAGCGCCACTAATTTAGTCTTACTTAGGTGCTACTAAATGCTGAATGTGGTTTAGTTGTAAACAATTGAGGTCCAATAGTAAATTTGTGGCTTCATCGACTGTGGTTGTTGACGTAGAAAAAGTTCTTTCTAAAGTCTAATGCATAATTCTTCTTCATCGTCAACAGGGGATTTTGTCAAGTATCAACAGGATTAATTTCACAGACACATAGGAAAAGCAAAAGCTTGAATACACCCTAGTAAGTCAAGTTGCTCATCTCTCTGCTTATTGCCTTGCCGGCAAAATATTGAATTGAATGTTTTCGCCTACTTGTCTAAGTTGTTTTGTTGAAATGTTGTCTTGTCTACATAATGATTGTTGTTATTACCTTGCCGGCATCATGAATTATTTTTGTTGCCTTGCCGGCTTACTAAATTATATTTTGATTGTCGTTAGAGCAATATCATTTATGATTGCTCAAAAGATAGATATAGATTCTGTTGTAGTTGAATTTTATGTTTCAAAATCTCGTCGGGACAATTTCAAATTAAATGAATTTGACTTTAATATATATATGAATTTATTATATCGACTTTTAAATTTTAGTCCGTGCGAAAAATTTCTGGATCTGCCTCTAGGGCTTTATCACTTAACCGAACTAGATTCAGCTCTGGCTCACGATCCGGTCTGATTTTGACAACATTGATAAAAATAAAATTTCTATTTTTTGTTTTTTTTTTCAACTTTGTCAATTGGGCAAAAGAGTGAGCTAAGAACAAAAATAAATAAATAAACAATGAACCATATTTTCACGCGTGTCTATTCTTTCCACCCTTTTAAAACCCTCAACTGTCCTCTACCCAGCGTGCGACCTCTGGAGCGGAATCTATCTCAGTAAATTATAATCCTTTTCTTCACCAAACTGAGGTGCTCTCTCCTTCCAATCAAATTAATTTAATCTGTATACATTGATTTTACATGATGTCTCTTTATTTGCTGCAAATCTATTCCCAATGACTGATGTTTTCCGTTGTTTGTAAATTGCTCAACTTATGGTGCGTGTTCTGGAACTTACACTGTGTGGTTGAGGTTTACAATTGCGTTCGCGTTTGCGTTTGTGGGGGGTGAATATTAATTTGCTGAGATGATCATTTCCATTTCCGTGGTAAAATAATGCGGGTGCTTGAACAATTGTTAGGTCATGTTGCTGTGATAATTTGTTTATGGATCTTTTCTATGTGAAACTCTGAATTAAATTTATTGTTTTTGTTTTCGTTTTCGTTTTGGACATATTGTTATCACGAGGCGTTTAGTTTGTTGAGTCAACAATATCAACTAAGCTGGGATTAGAAATTCAGTTCCTTAGGGAGTGTTTGGTTTGCTATTTTCACTTTTCAATTTTGTAAAACACCCTAAACTTGTTTAGTTTGATATTTTTGAAAATGCATTTTGAAAACAAGATTAAATTTATAACATATAACCCAAAACATATTTTGTTTTTGACTCAAAACACAGGAAACAAAAAACCCCAGTTCGTGTTCCATTTGATTTGAGATCTGAAATTTGATTTTGGCATAATTTCGAATTTACCCTGGATTAGTGTTTATGCCAAAACCCGAAAAAACTACAGAGTGATACATACATCAAGAGAATGGCGGAGTCATCAGAGGGTGAGGAGGAAGGGAAGCTGACCGGAGGGAACCAACAGCTGGTAGTGGACGACGATCTCCGTGAGATGGCCAAGAAGGCTGCCTGGAGTGTCAGCTCGTGCAAGCCCGGCAATGGCGTCCTCTCTCTCCGTGACGACAATCTTGACACCTATTGGCAGTAAATTACCTCTCTCTCAGTGTCCCCAAATTGAATGTGGTGCATGATTTTTTTGGCTAATTTTATTTGTTTATGTTGGGAGAAAGATGTTGTGATAGTGATAATGTTGCTGTAAAAAATGTTCTTTGTGAAGTACTTAGATTATAGAGTTGTAGAGTTCAATGGATCCACGTAAAATATATCTCGGAAGAATGATAGATTAATGGATGCATTTCATAGTTTCAATTGGTAATGAAATAAAAATAATAAGATTTTTTTGTTAATAGTGACATTGTATTTGGTGATTTGTAGATCAGACGGAGCACAGCCTCATGTAGTGAATATTCAATTCCAAAAGAAAGTTAAACTGCAATTGGTTGTTCTTTATGTTGATTTCAAGCTTGATGAGAGCTACACACCTAGTAAGATTTCGATTCGTGCTGGCGATGGTTTCCACAATATGAAGGTAACCTTTTTCTGTTAAACATAAGTATATAGACAATTTCCTGCAGATGCTGCTTTCATGATTGTGGGTATCAATTTCTAAACAATTCTATATTCACTTTGATACTAAGGTTTCTTTAGTTTTTTCTTGCAATGATATTTTTAGGAGATAAAAGCAGTGGAGCTTGTGAAGCCAACTGGTTGGGTTTATATATCTTTATCTGGGAGCGACCCAAGGTGATTAATTGATACTTTCTAGCTCTTTGATTGGATCTAAAAGTTTGAATGTCCATATATGTTGTATATATTGGTTTTGTAACTTCTTGCTAGTTGCAGTTTGATTATAACCTTCTGTATTCGTGTGGTAACTAGATGCAATAGTAGACCAATTCTAGTCGAGACTTGCATATGACAGGATGGCCATATAACGTAGTTTTAAAATACTTGCACACATCCATACATCGTAGTCTTGATTTCAAAATAGAATTGGTCTGAGATGCGAAATTCCAGTTTCGAGGATGCTTCAATGAAGATTCTGAATTTACAATCTCTTTTTTGCTCTCATATCGAGAAAATTGTAATAGCTTGTATGTTTTGGACTAGCCAATTTTTGAAACTTGAAGCCATCCTTCTTCATTCTTGATCCGTATCTTTTACTTCAACATATCCACGGTTTGTTCGGACGGAGCTTTTGTTTCTCTAATTTCATATGGCATTATGCTCTCAAGGAGAAAAAATAACTTTTTAACTCTTTAATTTGATGCTGCAATCAACAGAAACATACTCAAGAAGAGAATGTAAAGTATAAACAGATAAACAGAAACAAAGTGAAACAGAACAAGTTCATGTGCCCATGTATATTTCTAGAATTTTTTGCAACTCTGCTACTCATCTATATGGTTATAAATTCTTATAAAAATGAAATTACATGCTGTAAAATGCCAATAGACTGGGATGAACTAGTTATAAAAGTCATCAGAGTTGTATCATTTGTATTTCTTTTGGCAGACTTGTCAAAAAAGGAAAAATGATTGTTATTATGTTCTCATACTCACCAAGCTAAAGAAATTTTTAACTGTATGTGGCAGGGAAACGTTTGTGAATACTTTCATGTTGCAAATAGCAGTTTTATCAAATCATCTTAATGGAAGGGATACTCATGTGCGCCAAATTAAAGTTTATGGACCCCGACCGTGCGTAAAGATATTACCTTATTTAGCCTCTTTACTACTAATCTTTTATTCTTCAGTTAACAAATATGATTATATTCTTCGTAACAGGAATCCTTTTCCACGCCAACCATTTCAGTTCACTTCTACAGAGTTCATTACTTACTCTACTGTGAGATGAAGTCAAGTACATTTTCTTATCTGAAATGAGGATATTCAAAACAAATAGCTTTGCGAAATGCAAATAGCTTATTATATGTACCCTTTATCATTTCTGAAAGGTATTCTAGCCAGAATACATGTGAAGGTACAATGTTGCATTGATTCCTTGCAGCATATTTGTCTTAGATGAAACTATGATACAACGTAAGATGTAGAACTTGTTTTTATCTGGAAAGTGCTGTCATGCTTGTTTAAAAATTCTCGTGCTGCAAAATGTCAATTTTAGCTGTTCATGGCTTTTATGATTGAATTGTGGCGATTTTATCTAAATCATTGTATTTCGAATATGTGAGGATTATCTTATGATAATTTGTGAATGAAAACTCTATGCAGATAAATGGTCAAAAAAATCGGATATCGACAGTGTTTACACACCTTTTGCACATAAAATCTTGACAAGCTGAAATGATAATACATTTAAGCACCCAAGAGCGCCTAAAACATGGAGCTTACATAACATTTGTTACATCTGAGCTGCTTATAGATAAACTACTTCCTGCACAGGAAATGGACTATACTGACAGAAAATGGCGTCTTAATGAGCAATGATAAAATATCTGTCGAAAGAATTCGTGCTGTACAGTCTCATCATTTACCAGATAACTAAAAGTAAATATTACAATCGCATTTAAGTAGGGTTAAAAGAATGAGACCATTGAAGTAGATGTACATAAATTCATTGAAAATTGTGAAGATCCTGCTCTCCCAGAGTTGAAACACAAATCCATGAATCCTGAAAAAAATCAGATAGAATTTTAATATTTAAATACGAAACAATATCATCAAGTAAGAGAGAACATTTTCTTCGATGCTATAAATGCAGGCAGCATATTATCAGTTTTTTTCTTTACCAGATATGATCTTGATTCCCCCGAATGCAAGACTTTATATGTCATCCTAATGAGTGATGAATTCACAGCAATGTAGATTTTTCGAATGTTCTAATTACTACTTTGTCAAGGTCTCTGTCCTTCGGAGCAAACTGACATGAAAGTATTTAGCAATACTTTACTCAGTGCAGACATTTCCTTTCAATGATCTTAGGCACAGGTGTGATTCTAAGTTGAAAATCCAGTTTCCTCACAGTGCAGAAATTTCCTTTGTTGATGTCTCTATCCTTCAGGCACAGGTGTGATTCTCATTATACAGACCAGAATCGACATTTGTTTGGTTGTAAAAAACATCTGACCTAATTTAATCCTCCTTTTCCCTTCTAAGTTCTAACCAGTAGCTAGTTACCAAATGCAAGAGTGTCCAAACAATTTTTTACATTGCTTTCATTAACTTTTCCACAGTCCAGCATAAAATTGGCAAATAAAACATTAGAAATCTGAAAAAAAAACAGGATGGCAATGATATCAGCAAAATCCCCATTTATAAATATACTCATGCAAGGAAGTTGTGTCGAAGTACCTCAGGACAAGATGACAAGTCCAAGATAAATAGCTCCACAAAGAAATATGAAAGATATTATTCCCCTGTAAGACAAGCTTGTTGATAAGAAGAAATGCCGGCCGGATATTCACATCTTTAACCATAAAAACAGAAAGCTCTTAGCATTAATCCTTCAAGAGGAAATTATAGCATGAATGTGGTTAGGGTTATGTATAAGTTAGCTTTCTCAAACAAATTTAGCCCCCATTTTCTAAAACTAATTTTTTTTTTCTCAAACAAATTCTCAACCATGCATTTGAACATTTCATGGGATTCATAACTTTTATCAATTTTTCATTCATATATTTCATCAACTTTTATCAAAATCTACTAAAAAACTAATTTTTAGCTAAACCAGACCAGTAATAACCCAATTGATTGACCAGACAAGTTAGAAAAACTTTTTGGTCCCGATTGATAATAATTATGTCATAAAGGAGTATTATGATGTTTTAAGAAAAAATTTTGTGATCATATAGAGAATAGTATTCTTGAAGAGAGCCGAAAATTTGGGAGCGCTGTAATTTTCATTCCCTAGCAAATCAAATAAAACATGAATATGCACATATAATCCTATATGAAACATGAGTTTCCATATAGTTGACGTAAAATCACAATCCCATATGATAAATCAAACATAGCTTAAGATTGCTGAATTTTTTCTTGTCTTATCACAAGATACGGAACAAAACACTCTTGTTGAAATACTATGCAGTATAAAATACTTACCAAATAACTCCCCATGCAGCACCATTACAAGGGCAGGGGCAAAGTTCTGCAAATTTCTCAGCATCACTAGAGTTAACCCTCCTAGATATCAAATCATCATATATATCTGCATCATAAAAAATTAGCGTAGTCCATTCTGCCGTGACAGCGGCTTTATTCTTTTATAATTAAGTAGAGTTCATACCATAAACTGAAAACAGACTATTCATAACACCTGTAGGTCAGAGGAACACGCATTAGCAACAAAATAGAAAAAGATTAAAATCAATATGAGAAAAACGAAAAATAACGCATTATCAGGATAAACCCCTACCAATGAAGAGAATAATATAGCGGAGAATGCGAACTTTAGTCAACTCTTGTAGAACCCATACAACGGCAATAAAAATGATAAATCCTGGCAATACGGCAAATAAGTATCAATGTCATGGGTAAAATGAATTAATTGCATATCAAGTACAACAATTATCATTGAAGTAACTCACCAATGCAAAGCCCCCGTAGCGTCCACTGTTCAACATTAAAGAAATCAGTAAGAATAAGGATTATGTGAAACCTCAAGAATCCTGAAAGTCTAGTCCATTACAAATTTAAAATAGCTTGCATTATCTGAAATTGACTCATTGACAATTTAGCAGGAATTATTTCTGAACTTACATTTTTAGCAATGAAGAGCACAATAAAAAGAGATAGAATAAGACATCCAGCAGCAATCCTTGCAGTGACGAGATTTGTTGATGCAAGGATGAGAACCATACCCCAAAATGATGAACCAAGATCTATAACAGCGAAACAAAAATGATAGACTAACATGACCAGATAACAGAGTGAAAGAAGGATAGTGAATGAAGAAGCTAACCAAATTTAAGTAAGTGATCCATTAAAACTAGCACATGTGGCTAAATAAATCATTCAGCGTACTCTGTACAGAAGGGAGAAAATTAAGTAGAGAAGAGTATTACATCCCGCCGGCAAAATCAGCCAATATACACCACCACGTGTTTGCGTCACCCCACCTTCATTTGCATGGACTTGCATGCCCTCCACCTGCATGTATGAGACAGTAGTGAAAAACTGTGCTTGAGCCTAAACAGAGAGGGGACATCTAATCAAAGAAAATTGTTGTGGGAATAAATCAAACAAAACTTATCTATGAGTAATATCGTGAATATAAAAGAAAAATATATGAAAAAAAACTTAAAAAATACATATCTAATAGATGTTTAGTCTACATATTATAATAAGAAACAAGTATCTTCAATCATCTTTTGCTCAATGATCAGTGGAACAGATCGAATCAACAAAAGATATCAAGCCTGTTGAACAAAGATAGCAGTAAGGTGTACAATGGTGTAAAATAATATAATATGTACTGAGCAGTGAACACGATGAATAACGCTAACATTCTATTCTGTACCATATGATACAGGTTCATATTTTAGAAGTCATAAATTTATGATCATAAATAAGTACCATTGTGGAACGGATTATTTGTAACTTGAAATGACGTCCCCATTTTAATGTAGCAACAGTTCAGGAAATATAGATATGCTTTTCCCTTGATAGAGTTAATCCATAGTGTCTCTGCAGTAACTACAACATACATACTTCACGAGATTTGTTATTTTGAATCACGAATTAGACCATTAAGGTATGATATTCTAATTTCATCTTTCTCCTATGAGGATTATTCCATAGACCCAGCAAAAATTGCAGAGAAAACAATTGTCTTTTGACTTCAACGTATAGAAAGCAGGTTTTACCTGGCTCAATGCATAGAAACGATAAGGAGAAAGAAATTTTACCTCACCACAAGTGAGCTTGCAAGCAATTGCATGACTTGCTTCATGAAGAAATACAGTAATGAGCTTAAAAGGTGTCAGTAGAAATGTCCTCCATAACTATTATAAGCATCATAGAACTAAATGTTAGTAACAGGAATCAAATCAAAGAGTAAAAAATGGCTACAGGAATATGCTCAGAGCCCGTTTGAGCCACATTATAATGAGAATGAGAATGAAAAATATAGCCGTTATGGGCCCACACAAGAGATAGAAAGTTTGAATTTTAATGTTGATGTGATGGATAACGGTAATATTTTTCATTATAATGAAAAAATAATGTGGCTCAAACGGGCTCTCAATAAAGAAAACAAAAGAAATAATTCATGGTGACCTATTTTGTTCGTCGAAAACATCATACTCCATTCTTAAAATTAAATGGAATTGTGTCTGTTGCAACGTCTAATCTAGAATAACATGTAAACTGATTGCTGAATGGCGTTAATTGTCAACTAAAAGGCCAAAGGAAAGTTATTATATCTTTTCCAATGTCTAATCTAGAATTACATGGAAAACTGATTGCTTGATGAAGGTAAATGCTTGACGGGGGGCATATGACATTTTGAGCCCCCCCCCCCCCCCCCCCCCCCCCTTCCTTTTCATCTTGGGTTTTAATTGAGCCGTGCTAAGTCAAAAATGCTTGGGTTTTACAATGACTTCTATTGGTCCAAACGTGGCTTGGATTTTACAAGCCCATGTGAAATTAGCTTTAACGAAGTCAAACAAGAGTCGAGCTCGAATATCTTTAGTAATTTGCCAAATTTTCTTGTTCGTTAAATTATCAACCAGATCTTGATCTAGCTTCACAAGTCAACAAAGTCTAACTATATCTACAGAAACCAATAATTACATGATACTCAATTGGGCATATAGGATTGCTGAGATTAGTATTGAAAATAAAGTTCTTCCACATAAAACAACAACCACATTCATCAGCAACATTAACTCGTAGGTTAAATTTACATTCCAATAGACTCAGGATCAAGTAACACAACAGCGGGATGTTTTTACAGAGATCATGTACAGGAAATCCCTATTTTGCCTAATTTATTATCCCCTTGGTTCTTCAGATCATGTAACTAGAGATTAGGAAATCCCGTAAAACAAAAGGGAAAAAAGTTTTAAAAATCGAGAACTGACCAGCAAATTCATAATATTTTGAAGAACTCAAAAATATCCATAAAAGAGCATTATACATAGCAAAAAGAACTCTAATTTGCACCTTACCAAAGTAACGTGATAAACAAAAGAAGCAAGAAAAGGACAACAACAAAAGAAAAATAATGGAAAGAAAACAGAAAAATACAACATACAGCGAGAATGACGACAGTGAAGACCCCAATTGTTGCAAGAAAGACTTTTTGATCATGCTTGCAACAATTCTTCAACTCCCAGTTCGGATTCATGTCTCTCTCTCTCTCTCTAGTTACAAGTAAAGAATTTCAATTGGCTGGGAGATGTTGCGAAAGTGGAGAAAAATCAAGAACCCAATTGGAGAGTGTGACAATTTTCTTTTTTGAAATTTTTATGCTTGTTTGAAACTGTCTTGAGGATGGACTTGGTCTCTTCGTTGGGCCAATGTATAATTAATGGGCCTCAGTTAGATATCCAACTATGTAAAGGCATAATTACAAAAATCAGGTGTAAAATTTATACAAATTCAAAAATTAGGGGTCAAATTTTATTTTTCAAAAATCAGGTAATATATAAACATCCTAACCCTAATTTTTTACCCTACCCCTCTTCTCTCTCTCCCCCCCCTCTCCTCTCCTCCCTTCTCTGCGTCTTTGCCCTCCCTCCCTCCCTCCCCTTTCTGCCGCTGCAAGCAGCACCGGCCGCTGCCGACAGCAGCAGAACCGGCAGCGGGCGAGCAGCAGCAAGCTGCTGCCGGTGCTCGCAGCAGCTTCGGCCGCTGCTGCGAGCAAGCAGCTGCCGCTGCTCGCAGCGGCTGCCGGCAGCGGGTGCCGCTGCTCGCAGCAAGCCTCTGCTTGGCTGCTGCCGGCAGCGGCTTCCGGCGGCGGCGGCGGTTTTTGTTGGCGGATCTGTGTGGTGGTTGGATGTTTATATTTGTTGTTGTTGGTGGCAGATTTATTGTTGGTGGTGGCGACGTCGCGGTTGTTTTCGTTTGTGTTTTGTGATTGGTTAGTTTGTGTTGGTCTATCTGTGACTTGTGACCAATTATAATTGTGTATTTAGTCTGTGACCAAATGTTTGGTGATCTGTGACCAAATGTTTGGTAATATTTGTGACCAATCAATCAACTGTGACCTAAAAATTTAATAATCCGTGACTCGAAATTAGTATGTAACCAATTAATTTAAAATATGTGGTGCGTTGATGATGATACAGGTGGATGTGGCGGATGAGGGTGGCCGTAGTGGCGGTAGTGTTGGTGGTGGTGGTAGTATTGGTTACATGGTATGTGACTTATTTGGTGGCATGTGACCTGGGAATCAGTGATTAATTAGTCAAATGTGACCTAACCATATAATTTGTAACCTACTATTTGGTGGTACGTGACCAAATATTTGAAAATCTGTGACCAATTTGGTGGCATGTGACCTAAAAATATAATCTGTAACCTACTATTTGGTGGTATGTGACCAAATATTTGAAAATCTGTGACTAATTATTCAATCGTGACCGACTAATTTAAAAATATGTGACCTCGAATTAATCCGTGACTTATAAAAACTTTTATATGTGATTTGGAAATAATATGTGACCAATTAATTTTAAAAAATGTGATATGTGACCAATAATTATGTATATGTGACTATTAATTACTTAATTGTATTCTTATTGTATTTAATTAAAAAATATTGTTAATTACTTAATTAAAACCTGATTTTTGCACTTTCAAACATAAAACCTGATTTTTGAATTGGTATACTCCAAACCCCTGATTTATGATTTTTTCCCCTATGTAAAAGCTTGCAATTTTGCGCTAAGGGAAAATTACAATAAGGGAACATTACATTTCTAAGGTGTTTACTTTACACCTTTTCAAAAGTACAAAAACAAATTCCAAATTTTACAAATCAGGTTTTTTAATTTTTTATCTATGAATTAATGAATTATTAAATCAATATATTATTAAATATTTAATTCTAATATAATTACCCCACCCCACCCCACCTCTCCCACCCCTACCGCTTCGGAGACTATTCCGACTACTGTTCCGGTCTCCGGTGACCGTTCCGCCGCCACTTGTTCCGACGACTGCTCCGATTCCGGCAAGTGTTCCAACTCCGGCGAAAACTTTTAGGTCACAATTCAAATTTTTCATAGGTCACACTTTGTTTATCAGTCACAACTTAAAAATTTAAAAGTCACAATTTTTTCATCGGTTACAAATTACAAAATTTATAAGTCACAATACTTATTTACGGTCACAAATATCCCATTAATTAAACATAAATTATATTTAGGTCACAATTTATCAAATTGTTGGTCACAAATTAATAATTCGTAGGTCACACGTCATGTATTGGTCACATTTTTATCTAATTCATTGGTCACATATCATTTATTGGTTGCCAACCAACCAAACCATTAGTCACAAAACAATCAAATTATTTGTGACCAACACCAAAATTATTTGTGACCATCACACCTCAACCAGCGACACCACCACCGTCGCCGCCCCCATAGAAACATCTCAAAGTCACACATACTGATATCTCTCACGCGCCCACACACACACTGCAACCACCACCACTGCGCCCCCACATACACACCCAACAACACCGCTCGGCAGAACCTCAAATCCACACTACCATCGCCTGATCTCCTGTCATACAACGGCACCCACACACACAAATCCAACAATCGACAGAAACCACCATAGATCTGCAATGGAAAAAAGTAGCATACAACCATCCGATAAATCCAACTCGAAAACTGAAAAAAAAAAAAAAGAAATACAGATCCGCATCGGCGAGTCCAGATTTAGGTGGGCCGTTATTAGGGTCAATCTCAGAAAATAGTGCAGATCTGTATTAGGCGTAGAAGACGGATCGATTGGAAACAGAAGTGACTCACGACTTCTGTGAAGTGGCCGGCGGCGGTTTAAAAAATCGGTTGGATCTGTGAGAGAAGAACGTTGATGTAGAGGGAAGAAACGGTTGGATCTGCGAAAATCTAGGGAAAAAGATGAGAGAATAGTGAATACAAGAGGGGGAGAGGAGAGGAAGAAGATCCAACGGCTGTGGAGGCGGCGGCGACGGCACGGCGACGATGACGGCATAGAGCAAAGAGGCGGGCGGCGGTATTGAGAGTGGAGAGGTTGAGGGATTAATTGATTTTAGGGTTTGGGTAGATAGGGTATGGGGAGTTATATAAATGAATTTATTGTAAATAGATATAAAAATAAAAATATAAAAATATTTTTAAATTATTAATTAAAACCTGATTTTTGTAAAATGAAACTTTATTAAGGATTTATGAAAATGGTAACTTAAAAGTAGGGTTGGATGTAATTTCCTCTTACAATAAACCAGACATTTAGTTTGTCATTTTAAAAAATCAGGTTTTAATTTTATTTATTCAATTTTCAGGTTTTTATAATTTTAATTAATAATGATTTTATAAAATTAAAATAACATGTATACCCACCCCACTTTCTACCCCCCAGTTTGTTTTAAATACAAAACCCTAAATCAATTCACCATTTCTCTTAACTCTCCCTCCCGACGCCTCAACCACCAGCCGCCTCCAACTCTCGACACCCGTCTCTCCCCCTCCACTCCTACCCATTCTTGTTTTTCTCCCCCCTCCTCCGATTGGCAGAACAACGCTGCTGAATCACAACGTCGTTGCTGCCGGTGTCGCAGCAGCGTTCTACTGCGTGCGTGGGTGCTGCCGGTGTGGGTGCATTTTGATGTGTGTGCGTGTGGGGGCAGATCTGTGTGCGTGGGTGTGGGAGCGGATTTCTGTGCATGCGGTTTGGGTGGTGGTTGTTGTTGTTGGTATTATTGTTGGTAGTGCTGTTCAAGCGACGGTGGTGGTGGTTTGGGTGGTGGTTGTTGGTGGGTGTTTTAGGGATTAGGGTCGGATGGGGATGGGACGGAGCGTCTGTGGCCAACTGTTTGGTCGTTCTGTGACATGTGACCTTTTATTGGTGGTGTATTGGGATTGAGGGACGGAGCTTCTATGGCCAACTGTTTTGGTCGTTTGTGACCAGTGACCTTTTATTGTTGGTGTATTGGGATTGAGGGACGGGTGCTGCGGATGAGACGAAGAGTTTCTGTGACCAAGTATTGGTGGTGTTTTGGGATTGAGGGACGAGTGTTTGGGTGTATGTGACCAACTATATCGATCTGTGACTAACTATATTGTTCTATGTGGCAACTATTTAACTGTGACCTTAAAATTTGTTAATCTGTAACCAACAAATTTTCTTACCTTGTGACCAATTAAAAATCTATGACCTATAATTTTTTTTTCATTTGTGACCTCAAAATAATCTGTGACTAATTAATTTGATAAGTTGTGACCGAAAATTAAATTTTTAACTAATTAATAAGATGTCGTGACCTTGGAATCGGAGTAGTTATCGGAATTAGGCGGCGGTCAATGGTCACCGGAAAATGGTGGCCGGAATTAAGCGCGGTCGGAGAACAATTGCCGAAGTAGTCGCCGATCATCGGAGTAATCGTCGATCTCCGGAGCAATGGAGGTGGGGTGATGTGGGGTGGATCAATTATATTAAAGTTAAATATTTAATTGAATAGATTAATTGTAATTAATTCATAGAAAAACCTGAATTTTGTAAATTTAAATATTGGAGCCTGATTTTTTATTCATCAAAAATAATTCGTGACCTATGAATTTTTCCCTTGTGTTAACCCAATTTGTCTAGGTGGATACGGATTTCCTTGCAAGAAAAGTTCCTATTAATTTCTCTTTATTTCCAATATGAAACTTTATTTTCCCTCGTCTTTTTCACAATTGAAAGGAAGAAGCTTTCGTTTTTCATTTTTTTTGTGTGTTGAGGTGAGCTTGTGAAGGAGAAAATGACTTGTAAACGTAAAGTTATAAGGTATCATACTTTGTATATTGCAAAATTGTGAAAAAAAGTAAAATTAATCGAGATGCAAAGAAAATTTTTTGTTGACACTAACCTATCTAGTGATTCGCAACTAAAATGATAAGATTTATATAAAAGGCTTTTGGTAGAGTTCGGTGCGGATGAGAGGAAATTATTTCTTTTCTATTAGTTTGATTTGCTTAAAATTATATTTTTAGTATTTTTTTTTTAATAAAAGTTAATGAAACATGTGGTTAAATGGTTGATAAAATTTGGATCCCATAATATGCATAAATAAAAATGAATTTTTTTAAAAAAATTAAAAATGGGATCAGGAGTGGACCCAAGTGGGTCCTGGGGGGTCACGTGACCCCCCAACTTTTGAGAATTTTTATATATATATGTATGATAAAATCATGTTTGGTATCAATTTAAATTTAAATCAAAGTTAACAATTAATTTTAATAACATAATTCATGAAATCCATAACGATTTAACTTTTATCAAAATTTACAGAAATCCATATCAATAACTTTTATCAAATATACTATATAAATTTGAATCTTGGATCAGTTTCTCTATAAAAGTGTCTTCTTGGTTTGATCAAATTGTCACAGTTTGAATCAAACGCCTCCATTGTATCCTGAGGGAAATTTTCTATCACACCCCATGCGTGACTTTGTTGGTTAGGGGAGAAACATCTCTTAAAAGATAACGATTTCGTGCCTTGGAGTTCATTAGTTTTTTCCAGATTTTCCTACATATTTCACAACATTACTTTCTTTTACTCTTTTTTTTTTTCGTGTCTTTTAACAAAATTTTAACCCTTCTAATTTTAAAATTTGTATATAATTTCTCTACAAATTTTCACTTTCCAATCTAATTTTCAAGTAATTAGAAACTAAATTTGCATTTTCTCCTATCAAACTGTGTATATGGAATGTGTCTGAACTCATTATATCCAATTTGACTTATATTTTTCGAATTGTGTTTATTTGATTGAGTATTATTTATATGTTTTTCCTTTTGATTACTTGAATTGGTTGTTTATATCAAATACATTATAAGATTTTTAAATATAAATATGCATTTTCTTGTGATAAACAAAACATTAATAAAATGACTCTTCGAAATTAAATTGATGAAAATAATTAGCAAAATATTAATGAAGAAATATTTTTTTTAAATGTAAATTTGCATTGTCTCAAGTCAAGTTCGAATCATTCAAAAATTAAGAACAAAGTATTCGATTTGTACAGGGTTTATTTGTGCCCCATAACCTAAAATGTATGTGTCCGCCTCTGAATGGGACCAAACAAGTACTTAATTTAAGCTTGAGGGTATATTTGTCTCATTATAAAGTAGAAATTCCTGGCATGACATGGGCTTAGACTTGGGATGAGAACAAATTTATTTGGAAATTGTTGCGAATACCATAGTTTAGAACAAGAAATTGAAAAGAAAAAACTGTGCTTGGCTTGTGTTTAGTGTTTAGAATGGTAGGCAGATCTTTATATGATGGATTAGAAGTATTTTTTTAAAAAAAATTATGAATTAGTGATTATTGAAAAAATCAAATATGAAGTATTTTTCATTTTTGAATAAAAGTAACTATATAGCCTAGTTATCCCAAAATTATTTATAGAAAATCATTAATTTGTATTTTTAAGTTAATGCGATGACAAGTTGAATATAACTATTAATCAAAGCAGACATGTTCTCATCGTGCTCACAGTAAGCAGTATAAATTTTTTCCACTATCGACATGGCGTTGCCGGTCGACAAATCACTTTTCTTTGACAAATAAAAAGAAGTTTGACCCGTACATCAAATCAACGGATGAGCAGCATAACTCATGTCCACTGATCAATTCTATTAATCAAACATGACATGAACAAACAATTATCAATCTACAAAGTGAAATGGGGCTTAAACTTTCTAGAGTTACATGTTCGTGTACACAAACATTGCCTTGTAGAAATTAAACTATCAAAAAAGTTAATAATTTTTTTTTTTCTTTTTCTCAGAAGATCAATATAATTTTTTTTTTCTAAAAAAAAAAATAGAGAAGAAAAAAAAATCAAAGAATACCAAACAAATAAGCCTTTTTTCTTTTATAATTAAAATATTGTTTATGAAAGAGTCCAAACAAATTTTGATTATCATGTCTGTCTAGGAATATATCCAATCCATATCCACAAACCCTTCAAGATAATCTTTTTCTTCTTTCTAATGCATCTTCCACTTTTCTCTTTTTCCCCAATAATCTCTTATAATTATTATTCCAACTAATTAACTTTTCGAGGCCTCTAAATTTAATTATTCATATTTTATTTATTATAAGTATTTTTTCCTTCTATCGTCTTAGCTAGTTTGAAGTATCATTTAAAATATGAATGTTGCGCTTACAAAGCGAAAAATTATTATATTATCTAGACGGTCCAATCCGCAAGTAAATAATGGGAATTTCAGGGTGTAGCTTTATATATAGAGCAAGAGTGGTAAATCAAAATGGGAAATAGATGAATCTTTTTTGAGTGGCATAGATGATAGATGGATTAAGAATTCATGATCAAAGGGCCATAAGATAGAGACATTGAAGTGGAAGATGTTACAAGATGATTTGAGTGGTCTTTAATAAGTGTTTCTTCACATGGCAAGTGGCCTTTTTCATGGACCCAACTTATATATATATATGGTGCATACATCTAATTAAAATGTGAACGTAAAATATATATGTGTGTGTGTGTGTGAGTGTTTGATCTCCTATCTACAGTGGACAAAAGTTATTATATCCACTGTAAGTGTGGCAATATCTCATGTCGCCACATCATATCTCCACCGTTGACGTGGCAACACTAGATATTGTCACACTGACAATGAACATAATAATTCTTACTCACCGTTAAACGGGAGATCATCACTATATATGTGTGTATGATGGTTTTAATTTAATTGGATCCTTTACGGCTTGACCCGATGTTTCCTCCATGCTATATAGTTTGGTGCCTAGCACCAACCAATGCAATAGTACATGGTGGTTTTGGGCCCTCTACGTGCTTACAATGGTCCTGCAATCAAAGGTATCTTGTTCAATTTTTTCTTTTAGAAAATGACTTAAAAGAAAATTATGTAGATCGAAAGATACATATATGTGACTTAAATAAATCTTGTGAAAAATGGGCACTCTTACATGTTTTTCTCGTGAAATGTAATAGAAGGTTCGCTTCGACAATTACCGAGAAAAAAAAAAATTAGACTCGTGTAATTATCCTCTCTACTATGTTTATTTAATAATTATTGATCGAAAGATACATATACGAATGTTTCCACATAATTTCTTTGGTTCGTTTTCATCACAAGTAGTTCAATAATGTCCCATTTCACCAGCACTAAGCAAAAACATGTTAGTGTTTGTTGGCCCCTTTTCAACTACAGCTTCTCAATTTTTCCATTCAAAATCGACCAATTCCACACACACACACATTGTGAAATCTTAATAAAATCTAGTTTCATCTCCCCACGTCGCCTTAAAAATCTTCTTCAAACTACTTATAAGTCACTTATTACTTATCTAAATAATATTCTTCACCATCAAGTTTTCTTTAAAATTCTGTGTTTCTACTCATAATTTCTTCGGGTGTCGACGGTTCTTGATCCCAAGAAATCAATCTTCCATGCAAATAGTCCCGTTTGGCGATACGATTTTTATTACGGTCTCTAGATTCTTAAAAAGTTAAGTGACTTGAAGTATAAAACCAGACTTGTAGCCATAATTGATCAGTGAAGAGAAATCAGCTAGGCAATGGCGATTGAAGTTTTCCCGGATAGTCCGAGTGTCGGAAGGAGTCCCAGAATCTCATTTTCTCATGATCTTTCTCAAACAGATACGGTGCCAGTGGAACAATACATTGGATCAAGTTCATCAGAAGGTATGGATTTTGATTTTTGTGTTTTTAGGGAAAGTTTCGAGCAAGAATCTTCGTCAGCCGACGAACTTTTTTTCAATGGGAAGATACTTCCCATCGAAATCAAGAAAAGACTGGCCCCGGCTGCGGCACCACCAGTTTCACCACAGCTACCACCTCCTATTCCTCCACCAGTCTACGATCACGTTCTCGACTCTAGCAAGAGCTCGAAGAAAATCCCGACAGAATTATCAGATGAAAAGCAAAATTCTTCCAAGTCGTTTTGGCGGTTCAAGCGCAGTGCGAGTTTAAATTGTGGCAGTGGTTATGCTAGAACATTATGTCCTTTGCCAATTTTATCTCGAAGTAATTCAACTGGTTCAGCATCTAGTGGTAAGCGTTCTTCTTCGACGAAACAATCACAATCTGTATCATCAAATTCCAATACTACACATCAAAAGCCTCCATTGAAGAAATCTCATAATTCTAATTATGCCAACATTAATGGGATTAGAATTAATCCAGTTATTAATGTTCCTCCTGCAAATCTCTTCGGATTCGGGTCATTTTTTCCTGGCGGCAAGGACAAGAACAAAAAGAAGTGATTTTCATTTCTAATTTCTTGAAATAATGTGACAGGTTTGAATTCCTTTTACTTTGTGTGGTGGTTCCTGGTTAATTTGTGAGTTGTTCAGGCTAATTAAATGTGATTTAGATAACAATTAAAGGCGATCGTCGAATCTTGTCCATTACTACTGCATATCAAACACGTATTAACGATCGAAGAGAAATGGGGCCTAGGTATTCAATGCAATTATTCAAGCCACATGCATGCAGCTTTTGTGTGACAAAAAACAGGCAACATTTGCTTTCAAGTTATGTCCTATTAGATGGATTTTATTTTCATGCTTTTCTTTTGTATGTATGGAGAGTGATTTGTTCAAACTTTATTTTTTTCTGTACAGATAATAATTTAGTGGTTGGTTAGTTTTTTTTTTTTTTTTTTTTCCCCATATTTTTTTTTTCAGATTGTCAGATTTATGAGTTGTGAATGTCAAGAAAAAGGTTTGGAGATAGTCAGAAAAGTTGGTAAACAAAGTTGGTAAAACTTAAATATTTATTTATTTATTTATAATAACTTAATCACAAAGCTAAATCATATGCTAATCATTTCCAGGAGCCATGAACATTCCATGTGCCAGATATTGCTACTTTTATATATCCAATTGTATTTTTTTGGGTGATTTTTGGGTGATACGTACATAGAATTATATTCAAGAACCTTCGTGGGGTACCATCACTGGTTCTTGTTTGGATTAGTTTAAAAAGTTACTAATAAGTTGTAATTAAAGTCGGTTATTAATTTTAATCAACATTTTGTGGAACCCATAACTTCGAACAATTTATCTAGTTTAAGAAAAATTATTTTGTAATGTAAAACTTAGCATGAAAGTTTTAGAAAAATTGATATGAATATAAACATGATTATATTTTTGTATGTTTTTTGTAAAAGGTTTATACTAACTAATCAAAATGTGATTTGATCGATTAAAAACAATTCATAAACATTAAAAACATGGAGTTAAACTTTTGTTCAAACATCTCCACGCATTCGCCCCAGTTTGGTTTAGCTAAATTAAATTTTTTAATAGATCTTGATAAAATTGATGAGATGTGTTGTTAAAATGTTAATAAAAATTATGAGTCCATAAGGTACGTGATTAAAATTAATTATTAATTTTGACTTAAATTGTTATTAAATTTTTTAGCTACTCAAAATAGGGGCTAGGTTGAAAAATCTAGTAGGTGTTGTCAAAATTCAAATTAATAATTATCTCGTTATTGGTTTTAAAAATAGATTTTTTTTTTATTTTTTATTTTTTCTCAAAGTTGTTGTCTTGTTCAAGTTCAAGTGTCAATCTAAAATGAGATTCAAGTCTTTATACTCTCGAGCAACTTTATACAATAGTTCATTGGCGCCATCGTTCAATACTCAAAAGCACATTTGAGGAAGGCATGCCAAGGCAACTCTAAGTACCATTATTTAGCCCATGGTTGAGTCTCATTAAAATCTTCATTCTTCTACTCATTTTCAATCACACATTGTTCAATGAAATAATATTTTCTATTACATCAATAATTTTTCTTTCTTTTTCAACTACACATTCTTCATTGATCTATTATTCTAAAATACATTATTCCAAAATAATGTGGCTCAAACACACCCTTAGAACTAATCTGCATGGCACGACCAGTTTCAAGTTCGAGGGACATATAACTCCAATCAAGGACTTTTAAAGTCAAAAAACCTTCCTAAGGTGATTCATATTTTTACACGTAAATATTGTAAGTGTGATGCTTTAAATCCAATCGATTTTGGATATAAACACTTTAAATATAATTGATACATTTTATTTATGACAATATCTATTGTTTATTTGAATTAATGTTCTAATAAATTAAATAATAAAGTTCGTAAATTCAAATCTTAGTAATTTGTTAACGACTAAAAGTTGTAATTATGAGATACAAATTACACATGACTGAATCTTAAATCATTCTCGGTTGTATGTAATAACGAGATATGAATATTGTTATTACGAATATACCATCACATGTGACATTTCTTATTTGTGAAGTAATTGATCTCACAAGTTAAAGTGCGATGACATTTAAATGAACAAGTGAATATTTTGTAATAGAGTAAAATATTGGAGATCTACTGGAGGGATTTTACGTTGATAACTATCTGAGTACTGATGGTTAAACTCTAATGTTCGATAGTAGAATTGGCCTTTTGACTTGAAGTCATCATAACGCTTTATATGGGGGACAGTCATACTTTGGATGTTGCTCTATTAAAAGTCGCTAATACGATATCGTTCGGGTATGTCAAGAATCATATGAAGTCGTTCGGGTATGTCAAGAATCATATGAAGGTTGTGAATGATCAATAGATAATTCGTCACTTTTAGATAGTAAAGGTCTGTTTGATTGCAAATGTGAAAATGAGTGGAAAGAAAATGAATTCTAAGAAATTGAATTACCTAGAAAATGTTTTACTAGGAATTGTAATTAATTGTTTGATTTGTATAATTTTTCGTCTGGAAAATGTTGAAAGTTTGGTATCCATTTAACTTAATTTTTCATGAAAATCGTTCATTAAAGTAATAATTTCTTTTACCATTGAATCTAGAATTTGTTTCACTTGCCAAAAGAAAATTAAAAAAAATTATCATACTAAATATCGTTCATTTGGTTTTGTTTTGCATGAAAATTGTCAATAAAAGTAATAATTTTTTTACCACTGGGTCTATAATTTTTCCCAATTGCCAAAAAAAGCTGAAAAATGAAAACCCCCCTAAAAGGTGGGAAAACAATTTCAACCAAAATAAGGAAAATGTGCACGTGTAAAAAAAAGTGAGGTAAAATTTTTGCAATCATTTTCCATGGAAAATCAATGATATCAAACAGGGCCTAAGAGATTATGATTTACAATTTATTCAATTAAGTTGGTAACGAAATCATTAATCAATGTGTGATCATAATGATTTAAGAGTGTGATGAAAGATATAATCAATAATCAAGACTGATGCACTTTCATATCTTATAACTCATTAGATTATTTTGACGAATGAATTTTATTTTCACAATAAACGATCGTGTTTGATTTTGTGTAGACTGACACACTTCCATATTTCGTAACGCGTGATATTTATCATCTCATATGTTGCCTGATACATTGATAAATGTCAATTTGGGACGACGAATGTAAATTAATTAATGTAGGCGAATTAATAATAAATTAAAGTGGTGTTTTAATTTATCTTACTTTGATTAGATCAAAAATAATAATTTACATTGTTAGGTATTGTGATTGAAAATCTAATGAGTCGCATACAAAAGGATAACTAGAAGAATGATATTTATTAATTAATTTATAAGCGTTGACCAATTAATTAATTTGGTTGCTTGTTAATAGGTCTAAGTTAATTAATTGAATTATTAATTCACGGACTAGATTTAAGTAGGGGAAAATCCATAACTAAAAGTATAGTTATAAAAACCGGCCGGCCGACCGGTCTGGCTTGAACCAGACTGATTAAATTGATAGAAATGCACTTTGACTCAATCAAAATAGGGTTTTGACAGAGTTAATCGGTAATTTAACCGATCCGGTTGACCAATTTGATTGGGTTTTGAAATTATTTTACAAAATTTTTAATCCCTTAGACCTCTAAGAAAACTAAAGGGTTCTTCACCACTTGAACACAAAGTACTTCAGTTTGGGACAACGAATGCAAATTAATTAGTGTATGTGAATTAATGATAAATTAAAAGGGCGTTTTAATTTATCTTACTTTGATTAGATCAAAATAATAATTTACATTGTTAGGCATTGTGATTGGAAATCTAATGAGTCGCATACAAAAGGATAACTAGAAGAATGATATGTATTAATTAATCCCTTGAACATCTAAGGAAAATAAATGGTTCTTCACCACTTGAATAATTTACATTGTTAGGTATTGTGATTGGATATATAATGAGTCGCATACAAAAGGATAACTAGAAGAATGATATTTATTAATTAATTTATAAGCATTGGCCAAATAATTAATTTGGTTGCTTGTTAATAGGTCCAAGTTAATTAATTGAATTATTAATTCATGGACCAGATTTAAGTAGGGGAAAATCCATAACTAAATAAAAATCGGCCGACCGGTCTGGCCTGAACCAGACTGATTAAATTGATAGAAATACAATTTGACTCAGTCAAAATAGGGCTTTGACCGAGTTAATCGGTAATTTACCCGATCCGGTTGACCATTTTGATTGGGTTTTGAAATTAATTTACAAAATTTTTAATCCCATGGACCTCTAAGGAAAATAAAGGGTCCTTCACCACTTGAACACAAAGTACTTCAGTGTTATTTGTGTGCAATAACTTATATCTAACTAATGAATCATTTATAATTTTTATAAAAACATTCTTTTAAAAAATATTGGTCCAACATTTTACTTTATTTTATAGTCTTAAATAATTAGTGAAAAATAAATTAAAATTTTTAGTTTTACCCCCCAAAAAATTTATACTTTATACATATATTTTTATATGATTTTATGCAACGATTGAACCACAAACTCATTGACCAGCTACATTGTCCGGGTCGAATCTGACAACTATGACTAAAAGTTTAACTATAACTCATTTCAAAACTAAGATAAAATATTTAAAATTTCAAAAATCGGATATTTTTTAATTTTTATTTCTGAAATAATTAATCAAAAGTATATTTTATAAATTAAATATGAGATCACAATTCTATACAATTTGATTTCAAATTATCGAATTAATTGGTTACAAATAATTTCTGGATCGCAATTAAATTTTTTATGTGTCATTAATTATTTCACGATCACAAATTCATCAAACTAGTAAGTTACATATTATTCATTGATCACAAATCTTATAAGCTACAACTTATTTTACGGTCACAAAATATCAAATTAATTGTCCACAAATTGTGTTTATATCACAAAAATTAACAAATTTTTAGGCCACACATTATTTTATTGGTCACAATTTGTCTATTTCATCGGTCACATCTTTTTATTAATCATATATTAACCAATTTATTGGTCAGAATTAACAAATTCATTTATGACTATCACTGACACTTGTGTGACCACCGTAGTCGAAATCATTGTCGCCATAACCACCACCACCACCCTACCCACCCACAACCACCGCACCAAGGCCATGACTACACCAAATCGTTAAACACCACCACCACTAAAACCACGGACCACCACCACCCCCCAAATCCCAACACAACTAAAACGTGGAAACAACCAACACCCATCCAACAACAAAAAAAATATCATCACCACCATGATTTGTGTCACTACAAGCGCGATCTATGCCATGTGGATCACTACAAGCACGATCTACACCTCACCGCAAAACCGTCAACCACCATAGCACCACCATCGCCACTTATACCACCATTGCATATCCCAAAACCCAACTAAATAAATTAGAGGAAGAAACCAAACCAAAATTCCAAAACCATCAGCAATGCACCCCACCCTCCACCTACTGGCATCACTACCACCATCACCGCACACCCCCAAAACTTCAACTATGTAGGTTGGAAGACATACATATCACCACAACACCACATCCACTACTGCCACTAGCACTATCGCACACACATCATACTGATCACCACCACATAGATTCGCACACGCCACATCACGCACAGATCATCGTCGCACACGCCACTGTAGACCACGCACCACTGCACAACACAAATCGTCGCACTGCATACCACATATCGATGCACCACACACCACATATTGTCGCACCACCACTGTTTGAGAATGACATTAAATAGGAGATTAGTGTTAATAAGGGCGTCGATGTAAATAAGGTAGTCTCCGACGACAATTCATGTATGAGTGATGTAGTAGAGAGACGGGAACAGAAGAGGAAGAAATATGAGATGATTTTGGGGTTTGAATGTGTCAGGGTATGAATATATACATTAATTTATAATATTAAAACTTTCAATTATCTGATTTTTGGGAAAAATAAAAACCTTGTAAATCTTAATTTTAAATTGGAAAGTTTAACACTCTGGTTATTTGTAATTTCAACTTTAATTAATTAAATATTGAATGTGGTTAAATTTAAGAAACATATCAAACCTGTTAGTGACTTATATTAATAAGTTATTAGGGTAATAGGGTTTGAGAAATAAGACAGTTCATTATCTTGTTGGCACAAAAAAAAAAAGAAACATTAATTCTCTCATTTTTGTTCTCTATGTGAATTTTCATGGGAAGATAAACAATTAGACAATTGTGGATTGCAAATTATGATTGTCGGTGTTCAAAATAAGCAAATGAGTTTGCAGAATTTAGTAAATGTATAATTCCTATCACATTTTCTTTCTAAATAAAAAGAAGATTTTTGGTGGGAATTGAGATATTATTTAAATTCTGATATGCATGTTGAGTAAATTCCCAACGAATATGAAACTAGGGCTAAACCATCTCTAGTACCGTACCAAACCAGAATTTTCGAGTAGTTAGTAAGAAGAACCATCGTGTTCAAATCGTTCGGATCCATTCGATTCTGTATCATAATTAGTTTTTTTTTTAACATTTACAATAACATTACATTGATCAAACTAGTAACATGTTCAATTTTAACTCTTACAAAATAACGCAGTCTAATTTAAAAATGTACAAATAACAAGCAGTCTAATAAGATCTAGTTACCAATATGTACAAATTACCACAAAAATAAATAATAACATTAAAAATTTGGTAATTCCATCGCATTGATTCATTTGTTTCAAATCTTCAAATCTACATAAAAAATGAAATATAATAAATTAAAAGTTATAGAAATAAAATGTTTTTAAGTATTACTGGCACTCAATTTTGATTATTTCAAATCTGAACTACAAAGTTAGATTTATGCTGAAAACATGACAATGATATTTTTAGCTCAATTAACTAATTGACAAATAAAATAGGAAAATTATACTTCTGGGCTCTATAAATTAGTTAACAATTTTATTTAGAAGAACAAATAATAATTTGACTTACTTAATATAACAAAAATTAAAAAATTATGGATATTTTGTGCTTATTCGATTTTTCAGTTCTTGATCTAATTGCAAAAATTAGATCAATCTTGTCAGTTATCGATTTTGATATCCATTTGAGTTCGGTTCGATATGGAAAGTTTTATCCAGTACTTTTAATTCGTGTATTCTTCTTCAAAAAAAAAAATTCTATAAAATCTATTCCAAAAAATGGCTCAATGCCGAGGCTTATTACTAACCAACTTCTATTTGTTTTCATTTTTAAATTAAACAAGTTGTACATAACTATTTCATCTGTAAAAATATCAAAATATTCACATGGGAGTGGTCCCCATGTGAATAAAATATTATTAAAAAATAGAATCCACTCCCATGTGTGTGTTCTATTATTTTTACAGATGAAATTTTTCTGTAATATCAGCATTGTTCTTCATTTTTACACACTATTTATTAACCAAATACTTATCAGACAAAACAATTTGCTCGGTTGGTTAAAAGAATCTGACCGTACATCCAAGCTCACGCGTCCTTGAAATAAACCAGTCAACGCTCCAAAAATGTTCGTATTTGGAAATCTTCGCGAGTGAAATGAACTTGCGCGTGGAGTACTTGTTACCGCACATCGATTATTTCAAAATAGACGCTCCCAAACTACACTACACTACACTACACGACAGCGCAATTTAGCAGACAGACGTAGACCTAACGTTACTCTCAAAACACTCCAGTTCCCGGTATAAACTATAAAATACCAAATTAAAATAGAATTAACGCTTTCACCAATAAACTAAAATTACAAATTAATATTTCAAGACAATTATTTATAGCCCCAATTTTGTTTATCTAGAATGTGTTTGAGACACGTTATTTTAGTCTTTAGAAAAATGTATTCTGAAATATTAGATTAATAGAGAATGTTTGGTTGAAAATAAAAGAAAAGTTATTGATGTAATATAAAATATTATTTTATTGAAAAATGTGTGGTTGAAAACGTTTAGGAAAATGAAAATGAAAATTTTAATGTGTACCGAACATGGACTTAAAAGTCAATTTTTTAATTAAATTTTGATAAAAAAAAATGATAAAATGCATGCTTAAAAGATGTAAATCTTATAAAATATATAATTAAAACTATTGATTTGATGAATATTATTGAGAAAATAATATATTTTAAATAGTGATATGACATGAAATGAATGGTTAAAAAGTAAGAAAAAATTGTTGATGTAATGAAATATATTATTTTATTGAAAAATGTGTGATTGAAAATGAGTTACGAATTAATATATTTTAAAAGAATATGTATCAAACATGATCTTAATTATTTTTTCTAGTTGTTGAAAGACCGAGATTTGAAAGCATTAATGCTTTTGTTTTGTTTATTAAAATTATAATTTATTTTTCTCCTTTTAGTTTGGTAGTGCTACTAATTAGATTAAATTGAAAATATGATCGTTGTTGAGTTTCAATCGTCTAATAAAAGTCAATAATAATGATTAATTTTTCAATTTTAATCTGATTTTTTAATCTCTACTAAACACCCACTTAATATATTTTTTAATAAAATAATATTTACCAGTATATATAATCTCAAAGGAAAATGCCGGGCAACAAAGGGTAACTGGCATGTTGACTAAAGTTTATCAGTGCGCTGGCGCATGGGGTTCTTCAACATTGTCCCATTCCGTCTTATCCCACACCTGCAATTCACCTACTTCATTGTACAGTGAAAAAGTAGAGAAAAACCAAACCACAGTGACAGAGCAGCCGTTTTCACTGCACGTCTTTTTCAGCTGCCATTGATAGAAGAACAAAACCCAGTTAAGCTTCATTTTCATTTTCTTGGGTTCCCCAAAAAGAGAGAAAAGACTTATATTCTTGTAGAATGTATTGTATTAATATTACCAGGAATCTTCATTACAAGTGTTTTCAGATGATTATGCTTCTTAGACATTGATTTGATAATCACTCCACAAACAAAATACAGTCTTTCTTTACTTCTTTTTCGCTCTCTGTGCATCTACCGTCAATTTCCAGACTTGTATATTTGAATAGTATCTCATTGCGTGACATGAGCTGAATAATATACTACTATTACAAATTAGTTTTGCCATATTTTTCTACTTCTAACTTGCTTTTCTTGTCAAAGTGCTTGCGCATGGCCACAGCCTTGTTCATTTTGGGTAATTTTTCCAACACCTTTCGACTCTGTTTCTTGTTAGAGAAAAAAGACGCGCCTGTTAAAAGGAGAAATTTTTTTGAGATTACTATTGAGCATTTTGTTTAAAAGGGTATTCGAGTTCTGTTTTCTTTTGTTGCCTTTGAACAAAAATGCTTGGTTCTGTGGGGAAGAGATAAATTGGTTCGATAAGTGCATTTTGGGAGAACATTCATTTTTGTTGGAGAAATGAACGACAGATTGGAAAAAACAGCTTCGTCTTTGGCTATTGTAGAGAAAAAGCCTCAAAAACTAGGAGGATGTGTGGGTATTTTCTTTCAGCTCTTTGATTGGAACCGTAGATTTGCAAAAAAGAAGCTCTTTTCCAAGAAATTGCTCCCACCAGGTATATTTTTTGCCATAGTTTTCAATCTTTCCTTTTATCAATTTGGCGAAAGGTATTGGCACGATGTTGGAAATCATGTTGAAAATCTGGTTTTTATGTTGCATTTTACTTAGTTCGCTTGAAACAAGCTTCAAAGAAATTTGGCGGAGATGAGAATCAGGCAAAGCTTCGTTTGGTACGCATTTTGTTTTTATTTCTGCACACTAAATTATTATCTCCTGTTCAATAACGCATACAGAATTATATGCTTGGGATGTTTCTTGATTTTGTGTGAATGATATAGATTGCTGATGAGAATAGTGGGGGATTTCCTAGCTCAAGGAAAAAAATTGGGGTTAGTAATGTTGATCCTGAGCAAAAACATGAAATGCGAGCTCCGGGTTTGGTTGCTAGGCTTATGGGTCTGGAATCCATGCCGGCATTGCAGACAGAGAAGTCTAAGAAAGGACTGCTTTCTGGAAATGGGAATGATAAAGCAGAAAAAATCGAGGATAAATTTTGTGGATACGTGAGCAATGAAGTGAATGTAGAAAAAGTAGGGAGTAAAAATCAACCGAGGCCTCAAAAGCTTCAGAAGACCGGGTTGTGCGAGAGGCTGCCAGTAGCTAGATTGGGGACCGAGGGACTGCAGTTTAAGAACGTTTTATCAAGATCAAGAAAGCATCATCCAAAACTTACTTCTCCGGTTAAAAGTCCCAGAAATCTTTCGGGGAAAAATGCATCTCGATTAATTGGTGCAGCAACTAGAATTCTGGAACCTGGACTGGCAAGGAGTAGGCCAAAACGCGCCCTTGCATATTCAAATACCTCACATAATTCTTCTAAAGGAGATACTGTTTTGGGGGAATCAGCTGTTCTGTTAACAAGCCAAGTGGACAGATCTAAATATTTTGTTACTCAGCAGCCAAAGGTGCAATCTTCTTGCAGAAATTGTGGCCATTTGCTGGATAAGTTGGATTCTGAACCAAGTGTAGATGATGGGCCGATGGTTTTTACTTCTCAGTTCTCTCATCATGTTGAACCCTCTTGTCAAAGGTCAGAAAGGAGCAGGCCTGGAATCCCCACATTTAAGGAGGTTCTGGAGGAATGCCCATTAACCGCAGGTTCAACCTCGGAAATTTTTCGACCTTGTTGTAAATTTTCATCAAATAGGAATCCTTTAATTGGAGAAGCGAGGTGGCATTTGGGAACCCATCAGTACAAGTCTCTGAAGGACAAGTCTTTCTCTGATGGTTTTAAGTACAAGTCTCGGAGCCAAAATCAGATGTTGAGGACCAGAAATAGAGTTCCTCCAAGGTCAAAGTACAATGGTCTGTCGGGCAACAAAGCATCAGCATCAAATGACATAGATGAGACAAAGGATTTTGTGTTTCCTTATCGAAGCTTAAGTGGTCGTACGAAACTGGGGCTCTCTACCAGAGCTTGTAATGGCAAATTTGAAATGAGGAGAGATGGTTACGTGCAAAATGATTCCATATTACCAGTGCAAAAGAGAAGGCTAATTAATATAGCTGGAGAACGTGCAAGTCCTGGTTTCACAAGTTCCTTTAACAAACAATCATATACTGATGATCATGTAATGAATAGAAAAGAGATGGAATGTAATATTCAATCCATTAACCGCCAAAGCAAAAATAGATTGGACTGTCTTCAAGACCGAAGAACAGTTGGTGTTAGGAAGGTGGATAGTGATGTTTTGTTCACAGTTAACTCTCCAGTGAAACAGAAGACTGGAATTCATGCAGGAGTTTCTAAAAGAAGGGTTCAAAATGATTCAAGTCACGGGAGCACTTCACAAAAATCTGCTTTAAATGAAAATGATGAAAGTTCAAGGTTTAAGAAACCATTTCCTTTGAGTGGAGATGCATTAGGTGCACTTTTAGAAAAAAAATTGCAGGAATTGAATATCCAGGGAGAGGATGAGATGGGAATAAGTGGGAATTCTCCCCGAAAGACAACGGCTAATATTCTCCAGGAGTTAATTTTTGCCTTAACATCAGAAAGACCATTTCACCAGGATAAATCAGCTGCTACATCTAATGGGAAAAGTGATTCGCATCATTGTGGTTCTATGTCCAACTCAAAAACATTAGCCAATTACCAGGTCAGCCAATTTCATTCTATTTGATGGCAACTAACTTATCGAGCATTAAGGATATTTGAATGTCTATTATACTTAGTGAGATTCAAAGCCTGTTAGATTGAAATAGGGATCGACAGGCTCTCAGTGGTCTGAACTGAAGTATATGTAAATCAAATTGCATCTTTCATTGGTAAATCTCCTGCATAAATGTCAATAACCTTCGAAAAATTAGACACTGAGCCCTAGAGCGTGCCTTATGACTAGGAGCTTCTTTCTCACACAAGCCATTCTGTTCGAAAGAGCCAGCATAGTTTATCAATCACAATTTGCTTGGTGAAATTTGTTTCTTCTCTCCACCCTCCACCCTAAACATAAAACCTCATCAACAATTTTAATGTCAGAATAAGAAAAATATGCTTGTGCAATAAACTACGCATTTTTGTTAATCTAACTGTTTTCAGATTTTTTTTAGGTGAATTTGGGGTTCAACTAAGTGAAAAGTTCGTAGTCTATTGTCATTTACAGTTAGTTTGAGAATCTGCTAAAAAACATTGTTTTACAGATTGACATGGCAAACCTTGTCTCTACTTTGAAAGTTATCGCTATAAAAATGTAAATAACACGACCTTATTATTCATTGCAAGTGGATTTGGAGCATTTCTGTTGTGTCTAGTTTTGCATTTGGGTTCATTGAGCCACTCACATTTTAAAAATGAGCTTATATCGTGCAATCATGCTTTTGCCCTTTTAGCCCTTTTTGCTCTTATGATGTGGTATAGATTTTATTGCCATGTTAGTTATATTTGGTAGGGGTGTAAGTGGTTCGGTTTTACCGGTTTTTGACAAATTTTCAAACCAAAACCCAAACCAAATCATTTTGAACGGTTTGAAAAAAACTAAAACCTAAATCTAACGGTTTGGTCAGGTTTTAAATCGCCAGTTTCGCGGTATATTTTTTTGTCTGTCTACTTTTATGACATTAATTCATTGAATTAAATATATATTTATATTTTACTAGCAATAAATCTAAAACAAACTAAATATATCTACTACAAATTTAAATACCAACTAAAATATAGTTTTTTGTTTGTCATTTTAGGCTAAGACGTTACGATACAAATTTACTAAACTAAATATAAATCCTAAAAACATAATGATGTTCAACAAGACCTTGTGATCATCATATTTGAAAAGCAAAACTACTGATTAGACAAAAAGAATAATCAACCATAATAATAAATCAATTGTTTATAATATCTAAACATAACAGTTACATAAGCTTAGGCCCCGTTCGGTAAATATTAAAATCGGATTAACATTGAAAAATTAGCCGTTATTGTTGAGTGTTATTAGACGAGTGGGACCCAATTACGGCTTTATTTTCAATTTTGATTGGATTTTAATTTCTACCGAACGGGGCCTTACCGTTGTATATTGTTACGAATTCAGTTTCTAACATATACTCAAACATCAATTGTTGTTACAAATGATTCATAGTCTCCATTGTCAAACAAATGCATTCATTACATCATCATAGTATTGAGTACTAGATAGATAAGAGAATATTTAAAAATATGGTAATAGAAAATATAAACCACCTACCACAACTTTCATTGAATCATCAAATGCTTCCACTTCATCTAAATATTGGCATAGCACTATAGGTTTATTCTTAATTTGCAACTAATTCTTTCCGCATATACAAGCTTCAACCATCCTTGCACCTAATAAACTCTTAAAGGAATCAAGTATCCGACCTCCAATTGAGAATGCAGATTGAGAAGCAACTGTAGAAATTTGAATTTTGATGAGGAAAATGATTTTTGATAGATTAGATTAGTCTTGAGATTATTAGATATAAATTAGGATTATTTGGTAATAATAATATATATGTAATAGAAAATTATAAATTGACAAAAATACACATAAATGATAAAACTATTAAATTTTACATATTTGGATGGATTTTAAAAAAAGCAAAAATTCAGTATTTTTATTTTTTTTATTTTTATATATTTTTTCGCGGGTCCAGTTTAGTTTTAAACCGCAATTAAAATTCTCAAACCTAAACCAAGTCGTTTTTTACCGGTTTTGTTCGGTTCAAAACCATTTCGTTGACGGGTCCACGTGGCGCCAAACCGACGGTTTCTAAAATACGGTTTCGGTTCGATTTTCCGGATTGACGGTTTTTGTTTACAGCTCTAATATTTGGCATGATTGATGATATTGGAATCCTAAATAATCAATTTGATATATCTCATTAGGCTAAAGCAAAGATAGCCAAGTTGTTAGTTGACTGCCCGCCTGATAGTGAACACCTTAGCCCAGGATCTGTTCTTGGGGCTTCGTTTTCCAATGAGAGTTGTCTCTCCAGCAGTATGGATGATAGCTCAGGTAAGCATCTTTGTTTTGATTTTGTTGCTTGTGAGGACAACGTCCCCTTATTGGAACTTATAATTAACGTTACTGTCCATATTTTCTGACATTGGCTTCTATTTTCAGGGTATAAAATGCTCACTGAAACCTTGGATTGCTCCTATGATGATCCACTGTCCCTTGGTCATGACACAGACCTTTTAGATTCTGCAACCTCAGGAAAGATAGCAAAGAGTAGTAGAGAGTATATTATTGATATCCACAATAATATTTCGGAAGTTTTATGCTGTATTGAACTTGCTGATGGTAGTTTGAAAGCAAGCACGCTCAACCATGCAAAGAAGGTCCTCCTGAATGCTGAGTTGGCGTCTGGAAATGCAACTCTCACTAGATCAGTTTCAAGGCAAGGTTTTTCAATTAAATACTTATTCCTCAACCAACTTGAAACACTTGCAAGTGTTCTCCAGATGAATATCGATTGCTTTCGTAACATTGAGAATGGCAAAGAGGTGAATCAACTGAGAAGATTTACTTTTGATTCTGTCATAGAGTATCTGGATTCAAGATTGGGTCAATATGCTAAATCCAGGTTTAAACTCTCAACAAAAATGCCATTTTGTGTGAACACAGAGATGTTGATTTTTGATATTGTGGAGGAGGTCAGAAGGTGGGGAGAATCATCTGGTTTAATATATGATGAGTTGATAGAGAAGGAAATGAGTGATTCATTAGGCCAATGGACAGATTTCGATATTGAAAAATTTAAAATTGGCATTCAAATTGGCATGCACATATTCCAGATTTTGGTTGATGAGATTGTTGTAGAACTTTGGAACTGCAAGCAGAATACCTCTTTGATTGCACAGGGCTTTAACTAATTTCCTCAGAGGTTCCTATAACTGTGCGGCATTCTGCTACCATTACCTGCAGTTAAAAGGAATGGTGCCTTTTGTACAAGCTGATGTATTTTATAGTTGCTGGTGTTAACAGACAGTGTCTCCAAGTTCCCATTCTTTTGTTTCCTCTTCTATTCTTCCTTTTGTTGACAAAAATGGGACTGTTTAGGTGCTTAGATGGTTCAGTAAATTTAGCAATGAATATTCATGTACTTGATCTTGAAATTACTGTGAAGAAGTTAGTTTGTTATTTACAAAAACAAAAAAAATTAAAGTGTAATCTTTTCCCAAATTGGGAAGAGGGTTTTACAGTGTGTAATATTGGGAATGAGAAGAAATGAGAAATTTGGGATGGTTTTGGAGGGGATTAAATAAAATAATAAAATTTTGAGGAAGAAGATGAAATGAGGTGGAAAATAAAGTTTTAAAGGTTTGAGATCATGGAATGCATAAAAAGAATTTGGGTATAATTTGTAAAAGAATAAAAAGTTTGGATATTAAAATTGAAATTATTACTTTTTAATTTTGACATTTTTGCAAATTTGATGGTATGGGAATTTTCGCACAGAAAGTGTCAAATGGAGGAATCTTCTGTGATTTCAATAGATAGGAAAACTCAGTGGAGGCTATAGAAGAAAAGATATTCAAGTTCAAACTGTTCAATTCTTAATCAAAATTCACAAACAAAATACATTCCACTCTCTGTACAAAACTAATACCTAAAACAGAAATTCTCAAGCCAGAGCAACGGAATTAAAAAATAAAGATGCAAATACTAAAAATTAAACCAAAGCAAGTCGATCAATCAATTGAGAGAAATATCAGTAAGAAAGTAAAAATTTCCAAACTCAAAACTGTCTATGCCCAAAAAGAGTCCTACCAATTCTCCCTCTCCTGTTTCCTTCATCGATAATATTATTAGCAGCAGCACCCAACCCCTTCAATTCCTCCATACTCGCATGGCTCTTCCTAGTCATAATTCCACCACTCCTCTTCTCACCGGAATTCACCGACTTACTCCCTCCTCCCAATTTTCCATAAAGCCTCCCACTCTTTGGCCCCGGTGGAGGTGTCAACGACTTCTCCGCCACTGGAGGAAGGATCGATGCCGGTTTCCGGTTCTCCTTCCGCAAAGCAGACGAAAAATCCGGCACAGATTGAGTCAAAATAGAAGACCCTTTTGTCCTTGGTGGTGTAGTGAAATTCGACTTTCCCTGGAATTTCCCCTGCTTCTTTGGCGGGGTCAGAACTGGTTCTTCTTTTCTAGGAATATTCGGCTCCATCACGCCCCTCTTTCTTAGCCTTTTTTCTCTGAGATCCGAGTATTCCTTATATCTGGGGCCTCTCTCCATGACGGGGCTTTCCGTTGTGAGTTGCAGGAACTGCGGTTGGTTAGAATCAGAAAACTGGGAGAGGAGCAGTGATTTGGAATCAAGAACGGTGTATTGTAGAATATGGTTTTGTTGAAGCAAAAACCCATTGATCTCTGCCATTGATGAAGAATTTCTGAAGCTTTGTAGTTTGAATTTCTTGAAAAAAAATAAATTCAAGATTCTTTAAAGTAGTGGTGTTCTTAAAAGTTTGGAGTTTCCAACGGTCTAATAAAGATACGGTAAAAGGGGGCGAGGAGGAGAAAATTTCCAACGTTGCTACTTTATATTGTATAAAGTGGGTCCCACTGAATCATTCATAGGCGTAGGATTTTTCGTTTTAAAAGGTTGAACCTCAATCTTGAGGGTCCCACCGCACTGTCTCTAGAGCATCGTGGAGGAAGTAAATCGCAGGATGTATCTCAGCGGCCCGGGGTACAAGAGCTGTCATATTGTTGCCTACAAAGAGTCCAATTCCAAATCTTGTCAGATGCAGAAATCGAACAATCACACTGCGACTGCTAGCTCAACTGAGACTATCTCACTCCTGCCATTTGCACCACTGAACTATGTCCCGGATGGCGAACTTTTCGTTTTAATGATTAATAGACGTAGGATTAGGTGTGACAATTTAGTATTAAATATAAGGAGGTTTAAATTTTTTTTTTTTATTTTTAAATTGTAAAATATGTTTTTTTAAAATATAATATTTTTTTGAAAATGCTTTAATTACCTCAATTTTAAAAAGCCCCTTTAAAAAAAATTTCACTGTTAAGCATTAGGATCTTACTATATATATGAATGTTTACATAATGAAATACATAATTCCACGTAACACACTATCATTTGTCACTTTAAAATACAATGAACTTTTTTATTCAATCTTTTCCCTTCACGTCTACCATTTTATGTACTAGTATATAATCTTAAGTATTAAACCATCCAATTTTCTATTTCTTTTTTGCCAATTAGGCGATGGACTACTTCAGAAAAGACGATGTTAAAGTTTTTTCTTTTGTTTTTTTTTATTAGGCAATGGCTGTACGGCATGAGGAATTATATAAGCTTAGCGGCTAGCGCCTTCAAATTAGTGGTTTATGGTTATGCTATGATAAAAATAATTTCCTTTTAGTTTAAAAAAATGGGGAAAAATTCTTCTTTTGCCGTTGCCGACAAACGCACAAAAGTCGGCGTGCATGATGCAAAGACAAATTTAGAAAAATAGGACGGCTATTTTGGGCTTTACATATGGCAAATACCGAGCTAGCCAACTTCCAAGTCTTCATATTTTTAACGCACGCATTCAAAATCAAGTTCAATACACTTTTAAGAGGAGAAAAATGAAAATCTAATCAGGGCAAATCCCCTTTGCCCCCTATGGACGCCCCCCACCCCCAATAGGAACCCGGGCGCCCTTTTCGGGCAAAATAGCATTGCCCATCTAATCATTATTTATCCTCGGAACTCAAAATTTTATTAGGATTAAACTTCAAACTCGTAGAGTATGTTTTGGTGCTGCTTCGTATTTGATAAGATTAATACAATACAAATGTTCAATATTACGTATCAAACATAAAAGCGGGACTTACAATTTTGAGTGACTGCAAGAATGTACAAGAATCCATTAAAATCTGAGTTGAGGGCCCACATAACAAGGCGGAGGTTATGGGGGAGGGGAAGCTATGAAGTCATGAGATTTGATTTCAAGTTACGATTACTCAATTTCTCTTTTTCTTTCAAATTAGCGATAATAATGCTCATTTCGTTAATAATACAGCAAATTAGCAATGAAGCCTATATATTGAGGTCATGTATATACTCTTTGTTACCTTCCAACTGAACTCAAACTTTATTGTACTTGTACTTCTGCCCAAGATTAAATCTAGTAATTCTACTGCTAAATCCTTCTAGTACAAGCGTTCTCACAGCCTCGACCCCTTGTTCCATAGCAGCATCAACCTGCACATACAGCCGATAAAAGTTGGACTTTTCAGCAGGCCCAATTGATCTAAACTGAACACACCAGCTACCCATGATATGATTATATAAGTGGTGTTTCCTAAAGGATTAGAAATCTCGATATCTTCACTTCCCTTGCATTACAAGTACTTCACTTTAAAATATTCTAGGCTCATGCCTTCTAAAGGATTAAAGACCTTGATTTCATTTCCTTCCTTTACAAGTGCCTTAAATAATCCTGGCTCATACCTATAATGGAATTGGAAACTTCCATGTAGAAGAAAGTTTAATGAAAAGTTAGTGACCCAAACCACGCATGTGGATGTAGGTGTGTGCCTCTTTGGTGTACTATAGAATGACCAACATAAACTAACTAAACAGTCAAAATGATCCACTAGAATCATTTTACCAATGTTCTCTGTAAGCAGAATTTAAAACGTGGTACCTGTTCTTTCTCTATGGCACTGAATTTCTGAAGAAGATAAGCCTTCATGTCCATGGCACCAGGTGGATTCCCAATGCCTGCAATATTAGACGTATTTAAGCTTGGGTTTGATATTGAGAAATATAATACTAAAACCAGGTAAGGCGATTAAGGAACAGACCTATGCAAAAGCGTGGAAATTCACGTCGACCTTCTAAGTGCTCCATGACACTCTTCACTCTGTGATTCCAAAGAACG
Source organism: Fraxinus excelsior (assembly GCA_019097785.1). Classification (NCBI taxonomy): domain Eukaryota; kingdom Viridiplantae; phylum Streptophyta; class Magnoliopsida; order Lamiales; family Oleaceae; genus Fraxinus; species Fraxinus excelsior. Next base: position 6,490,630 of record CM032623.1, on the reverse strand, counting down.
AAGGAAAAAAAGGAGGTTCATTAACTATTCTATGTTTTTTGCATGAGTTTCTCTTACATCGTGCAGATAAGTATTGAGAAAAATTGGATTATGATGGCTAGAACTTGGACAACACCACTCAAAATTAATGCAAGGGAAATACACTATCATAAATTATTCAACCAATGTTTAGGAGTAAATATTATATAGCACCACTGGTATTAAAACCAGTCTTTGTTGCATTAAATGATAAGTTAAATTAAATGATAATGATGTGTAGCATTATCCTTTAGATGAAAGCATAACAAGAACAAGGACTGACTAGAAAGAAACTGGTAGAAGCAAAAATGTGGCTCATAAACACAGTCCTAACAAGGTCTGTGCACAAGCATATCTGTTTTATAACAAAAGTTTAACCTCAATCCAAGTCATTTGAGTTCCAATACAAATTTATCCGTGCAGACATTATTTTTCTTCTCTTTTGCACAAAAAGAAAAGCTAGAAGGAATTATAAATACTTTCAACGTAAAAATTATATGTAAATGATGAACAAAAAGAACTACAAAAGAAAGTCATCTTCATAAGCACATTTGGCCAGTTGGCTCACCTATCATAATGGCACTCATTATTCCTTTTTCTTTTTATCACATAGCTTTTTTCGATGTCAAAATGTCAGAATGCAAGGATTGGATTGTTAGCTGTATTTACAGGAATAAGAAGATTTCTTTCACTTAGACAAATATATCCACCGAACATGAAGACATATCAAGTAGTCATCTTAAACTTGGTAATAAATATTGTAAAGAATGCGGACCACAGTTTTGGGGGAGGGGGAACTACGAATTTTTAAATGAGTTTTGTTGGAATATGATGCCATTTGTGACATTTGTTTCTAACTCTTTGGGGCAATGATGAAAAATGGGCTAAGCCCAATTTTGTTTTTTTGAAGATAACCATTGCCCAATAACTCAAAAGGAAAAAGCCCAAAACCTAGCCCAACTTAAATGCCAAGTGTGTTGCTCTGGTCTATTGGATCTTCAACCTAATCTACGGTGATGGGATTGCCTATATATTAGAAGGTGGATGGTCATTTCTGTGAGATTATTCATTCGGTTTTTCTTGGCCCCGTGCAAGAAAGCTTATGGGTTCTTTGCTTCTTGTTCTCTCTATCCTCTTTTCGATTCTTTGTGATATTGATTAAAACCTCTGGTTTTAATCACAAATCTTTGTGATTTTAGTCTTAGAGATTGTTCGATTGAGGTGTTGGAGATGTTAGATTGGCTGTAGGGTCTTCGAACCATTGTAGTAGCTGCTCTGTGCGGTTTGGGTTAAAGTTTGTGGTTTTTGAGGCTTGTTCTTTTGTATAGACGGGTACAATGTCTTTGTGAAAATTCTGAGCCCCTATTTTGAGAATCCTTTACTTAATGTTGTTGGATTTTTTGGTTTCTTAATGAATCATTATTGACTGCTTCCGTTGGGTATTTGTGGCTCGATTTCTTTACAAGTTGAAAGATTGCAAAAAATTTCCTCCTGTGGCCATTACACAGCTTCTTTACTGGGAGGACACAAGCACTCACACACATTTATAAGATTGAAATTGTGGTTGATTATCTGTCCTCTACGTCCACTAAAAACATGAAAAAAGTTCATAATCAGATAGGAGAAACTTAGAAACACATCATATTCCCTACATCAATCAACGGGCTAGCATCGTGTAATTCAAAAATTGAATAGCATTTTCAGTCCATCATCAGGCTAAGTAATACCCGTTGTGATGGCCATGTCCTCCTTTAGGCTGAAGCCTCAAAACACCATTTGGTAGGCTCATCTCATCATACACCTGCAAGGACCATTTCAAGAGTCATAGATATATCCAAATTGATTATTTTAAGGTATTTTCATCACTCAAAAAATTATATTAAAAGGTAAATGGTAATTTTGGAACTAAAAACTATTGCTGACCAGGAGGATGTGACGCAAAGGTACTTGATAATATGCAGCAAGTGGCCCAACCTGGAAATATGTAGAAGAGACAGAATATATCATTTGCAGTTAATTTTTGGCCAAGGAAGCTTATATGTGTCATCGAAGACCACTGCACACACACTGTACTAAGAGATAACCACTGAGAAAGAAGAAGATATATATATATATCACATGGTTTGCAGTGTTTATGATGCCTAGTAATATTTGATTTTCCAATAGAACATTACAAGGCATTATAAACTGCTACCACTGAGCAAGAAATGCATGGCATGTAGAAAGCATAATTTAATTCACGATCTCAAGAAATCTACGAAAGAGCAAACATTCATGTCAACTGCAGTGATCACTCATGTTTGTTTCATTATAAATACAGAAGCATATTATTCGAAAATCACCATACCTCAAAGTTATTATTAAACCAAACGATCTTCCATTCCAAATCATTAATTATTTGGAAACTCTAACGTCAAAATGCTAATTCACATTCAAGAAATGCTCAAGTCTCTCTTTCACTGTTGAGGAGATTATATTTATATGTGAAATTATTTTATTTCATTAGACACCACCACATCCTGATTTATCTACACCTTGGAAATGTCTAAACAGAGAAGAAATATGAGTTAAAGAAAACACTAAAATGCAAAAGAAATTCAAAATGACTAAAAGGTTTTGTGAAGCTGTAGACTCTAGTAAGAAAAAAATAGTGCTTTATTTAGGAATTCATCCTTTTAGTAAAGAGAAAAGTATTGGTGGATTAAATGCTCTTGGACTACTATAAAGTAGACACATAAATCCCATGCTGCTTAATTTTGTATTCAAAACATTAACAGAGTTCATGGCCTCCACAACCAGCCAGATACGTAGATAGTATGAATGAATTGGTACAAAATCTTATATCTTTCACCAGAATAGGCAACGTTATTTCAATATAAGCTCTCACTTGCAGGATAAACGTAATATTTTTAATGAAGATTCAATGCAGATTAGCAACAATTGTCATATATTTATGTTATCGAGATGGATTTTTACACTACAGCAAACACAAAGAACTACTTCATTCAGTTGTACGAAATCACTGACATTTCTGGTCACCTAATATTTCTGATTATAATATTAAAAAAATAAATCAGCAACTAAGAAAAAATAATATTCCAAGCCAAGTATCAATACGTATTTAAATGAGAAAACTAAAAAGAACATACCGATTCTCCACTAAAATTCACATATGTTTGAGGTTTGGCCAACAAAACGGGTACCTCTCCAATGGAACCTGCGCTGATTAAATTAAACATGACACTTCATTAATAGAGGTCACAGTGAAAAAATGAATTATAAACAATGAAGTGGATAGATCTCGGGTAAAGGGAACTGCAAACAATTGGAAAAATCTAAATAAGCACCTATCCCAATCAATGATTTCGATTGAATAGTGTTCATCAAAATGCCTTCTGCTTTAGAGACGCGGTCAATCATTTCAAACCCAACCTAATTTTGAAAAGAACCATAAAATTACAATCAATCAGATAAATAGCCCTTTGAAGGGAGCAAGAAAAAGTTCAAACATTCTCTAATAAAAATCAAAACTACATAATGCGAATAAAATGTAAAAATTAAACTAATTGAGTACATGCTATTACATTGTGCCGGGTTCCATGGTACTTGTTTCCCGGATTCCCCAATCCAACAATCAGCCATGGAGTGTACTCAGTTTTAGCTCCATTGGGTTCTGGTAAAGAAGCCAATACACGAAGCCTTGTTGAAGCCAAATGCCCTTGAGGAAGACAAGGGGTTCTAATTTTTGGATAAGGTACACTAGTAATACAAATTTTCGGAAAAGATGTTGCATATAACATTGACCTGCATAAAGAAAATTTTATCAACATCACATAGCATGTTTATGAATTGAAATTTTGAACGAAAGAACACTTGAATACGCAATGGAAAAAAATATGCAGCACAGTAATTGAATACCCCGAAATGAAGGTTTAAAATTGGAGAATGTGATAAAAATACTCGCGCACGGAGGAAGCGAGCTTTATTCTGTTGCTTGCGAAATTTTAGTTTGTTAGGTGGGCAGCACTACAAGGAAGGAAAATAACGGAAGGGGAGCCGAAGCTACTCTGAGCACGCGCCACCACTTCTGTCTTAAAATAGATGGTAATAATCAGGAAAGGGGGAAGAACTTGAACAGAAGCTTGGAGGATATTTAACGATTTTATATTATCCGTAAACCTAAAATACTTATTTAACGATTTTGATCTTTTGAAAAAAAGAGTGATTATATTTAATCACAATTTAAACATCCATTTTTTTTTGTGAACCATAATCAAAACGATTCGTGCGATTTAGTTCAATTCTACAAAAATAAAAAAAATTAATGAGTTTGATTATTCAACCATGCTATATTTACATCATTCGTACACATCTCTGTGACATGTGTGTGAGACCCGCAATGTTGGGCCCATTGTAAACCTCACACACATGTGAGAGGAAGAATGTATACTTAGTTTTTCCCTTATTGGAATTGAGAACCATTTAGTTCTAATTCGAATCCCAAAAACTCAATTTTTATTATTTTTTATGTATTCTTTCTTTTCATAAATCAGTTGATCAAATTAAAGAAATCAATTTTAAAAAACTATAAGGGTGAAATTTCCTAAAAAAAAAAATGTCATTTATCATTACATTTTACCTTATCACGTATCATACAAAGCGCCGTAGATCTAAATTCTAATTCATTTCTCTCATTTTCGCTTCTTGCCACACTCGCACTTCTACAACACAACTATCATCATATTTGCTAAATGTTGGATGCTTATTTTTTTTATTTATTTGGGTATATATTACCGACTTATGGATTTGACGATAAATTTTAATTTGCACTTATCATTTGAAATTTTAGATAGTGGAATCAAAACCAATTCAAACTAGATTAAGGGTGTCCAAAAGTCCCGAACTGAACATAATCGAAGGGTTCTTCATAAGTTAAATACCCGAATGGGTACCCGAATAGAGAACCGATGTGTTAGAATTGGGTCTCGACCAAGAACTGAAGAACCGAAACTAAATTATTTTTTTATTTTTTTTATTGAAATAATTAAATTATTTTATTTTTTTTTCTAAATAAATTAACAAATTAATTGAATAAATCATATTATTTCGTAATTTTAAAGCTTATTAGCCCAAATGTATTATTGATATGGATCATCGATATTTTAATATTAATATCTACTTTTTGGTATTTGTATGCATTGAATTAATGTTATTCGACAATTAATTATTTATATATTTTTGAATTGGGTTACGTTAATTTGTAAAGGTTACGAATGAAATATCATTAGTTATATTTATGTAGTGTTACTGTAAATATTAAAAAAATTAATTATGATAGGAATCGAACCCGAACAGTTCCATAATTATATTTGGACCCGACGATTCCATTTATTAAATACTCGAAAATCTTGGAACCGAACCGAACCGACCCACGGACAACTAGGACTGTCAATTGATTGAATTTTGATCCAAATCCGACAAAATTAATGGGAGGTGGATTTAGGGTCTCAGTCTGATAACCCGATCAAGATTTGAATCCGATCATCCGTTCACTAAATGGATCAAATATGAATATTGATCAATTTGATCCGATAACAATCCGACCCGATTTTTTACATATAATTGAGTCGGTAAAACATTTTTATGACATTATTTGTCACTAAAATAAATAAATGAGAAGATAAATAGATTTAGAATAAAAAAGTAATCAAATTCAAAACATAAAATAGTTGAAAATTTTATAATTATTAAAGATGTTTAAGAATTGAAAATTTTGAAGAAAAAAAAATTTGATTTCAACTAATATTTTAAAAATTGACCCCGAGGTCAAATCAATATCGAATCGGTTGTCAAATTGAATAAACAACTATACACATAAATGTAAAATATTATAAAAAATAAATTTTTTAAATCTTAGTTTACTAATTTAAAGTAAATAAATATTTATATTTTTCTTAATTAAATTTATTATTGTAATTTATTTTATAACTTCAAAAATTAATAATTAATATGTAACAAATAATATGATTTGTTAATGGAAATAATGAAATAAAATATTTATATTTAGAATTGAAATTCAATTTTATATTATCTCACATCGAATGTCAATAGAAAACTAGAAGACGATCTCTTCTTCAAAAAGGAACGTCATGATGGTAGAAGTCACTATTGAGTTTGCTAGTAAAAATAGGTGGGCTTCAAGTTAGTTCAAAGTTTTTAAAGAACATAAAATCATCTTTTTCCTAATTTTTATTAATTTTGGATCGGATATCCGATAACATAGCAAATCAGATATGGATTTAACAATTAAATATCCGTTAGATTATTGGATCAGATCATATCGAATAATTTTCTTATCGGATTGGATATATGCATATCCGATTCATATTCGATCCATTTACAGCTCTACGGACAACCTTAACTAGAACAGAATGGTTCGGTTCCCATTTGGTTCTATATCTTAAAAAAAGTAATACTACTTATAATTAGCGAAGTCATTTTATGTGACAACTTGTTATTTGAAACAACAAAATTAAAGTAAACTAATGTCTCGACTAACAAGATGACATATATGATAACTTTTGTAATAACTGACTATGAATACCATTATTTTAAAAAAAAAAATCATTGATTTCATTATATAAAAAAATCATCGATTTCTGTTTTGGTACGATTATCTTGGAACCAAAGCCAATTAGAACCATATCCATCCATAATTTGTATAATTGTATATAGCTAACTCTTAACCCACCTATATGAGTGGGGGAAAAAATATTGGGGAATTTGATTCGATTGCAACATAAATTAATTGAGAAATAGAGGGTCAGCTTCGATTTCCATTCTTACGTCGAGTCAAAGAAACCTCAATTTTCAAATTATATAATATAAATATTTATTAAGCATTTGGCTCCGTTGCTGTTTTTTTTTTTTTTTTTTTATGCTCTATCAAAATTTAATTTTAGGAAAAATGTATTTTATAATAGTGATTTTTTATTAAATTGTGGTTAAAAATAAATTTTTTTTTTTTAATTTACCTATAATAGTATTTTATTAAAAATTGGGATTAAATTACGGGAACAATACATATCTCAGCCTTTTACTTTACACCATTTCAAAAATACAAAAACAAGTTTCAACTTTCAAAAATCAGGTTTTTAAAATTTTAATTTATAAAATAATAAATTATTAAATCAATTTATTATTACATTTTTAATTCTAATATAACATAATTACCCACCCACCCCACCCCACCCGAACTCCACCGCCCCTACCGCTCCGGCAACTATTCCGTCTATCGTTCCTGTTAAAACTCTTCTCCGACGACTGTCCGCGTGATCGTTCCGATTCCGATGACCGTTCCACCGCCACATTATCGCGGCGACTGCTCCGATTCCGACAAGTGTTCCAACTCCGATGAATATATTAAGGTCATAGATCTATGCAATTCGGTCACAATTCAAAATTTTCATATGTCACAATTTGTTCATTTTGTTCATCGGTCACAAATCACAAAATTCATAAGTCACACTACTTATTTTATGGTCACAAATTAATAATATTTAGGTCACAATTTATCTAATGCATTGGTCACATATTGTTTATTGGTCACAAACAACCTAATTATTTGTGACTACCATTTCGCCACTGCCTTCACCAGTGGCACCACCATCATCGCTGCCCAATCGCAACATCAACATCTCAAACAAATCAAAACACACACCCTCCCACCACCACTATCTCCATCCTCAAAAACCACATCTACCACAAAAACCACCACTACTTCACCATTATCACGACGGCAGCGACGACGATGTCACCAACACAACCGTTTCAACTCACCACCCCCAACAACACGGAACCACGGCAGCCACTACCACTCCAACAACGACAAAAACCACGATCTCAACACCAAATGGAAATGATCAGTGGTCGAAATGCTATTGACATAAATTACAGTCCATTGTCTATGGTTGAATGGGCGATTTCGACAATCCCAAAACTCCCCAACTACACCAAAACACAGAACAACAACAAAATCGCAGTCGATCCGCCAAAACCGCCATAGCCAACAACAAAACATCAACCATCCTTTGACTAAAAAACCACCACAGCAACCATTGACAAACATCAACCATACAACCACCATACCCATCCAATAAATCAAACTTGAAACAAAAAGAAAAAACAAATCCACGACGGCAAGAAGGTCGGGAATGGTGGAAGGCGACATCGCAGTGCTACGCAGCGGCATCGTGAGCATCACATATTCACAATGTCGCTGCCTACTTCAAATTGACGAGGCTGGCGTCGTGATAGCATCGCAATGCCGACGGATGGTGGGAGGCCTTACGAGTGCCAGTGGGCGATGAGGAAGAGGGGAGAAGACAGAGACGAGAGGGAGAGTGAGAGTGAGGACGAGAGAGGGAGATGAGGGGAAGAAGAGTCGATGTCGTGGCGTCATGGCGACGACGGTGTTGAGAGACTGGAGAAGAGATGAGGCGGCTGCCAGGGGTGGTGAGAGAGAGGAGGGGAATAATTGGTTCAAATGATTTAGGGCTTGGCTGGATCAAATGATTTTATTGTATGTAGATATAAAAATAAAAATAAAAAATGTTTTTAAATTATTAATTAAAACTTAATTTTTGAAATGTTAAAACTTGTGATCTGATTTGTGAGGTTGGAAATCTAATCCCAAGTTTAGGTGTAATTTCCTCTTAAATTAAGGGAGGGAGGGTGCATCTGACCTAAGATGAAGCCCAAACAAGAGCAATATCTTAATGCCTCGTGACGCTTCTATCTATTATTCTACAAAGTAGGTGTAATGTAATCAATTTTATATCTTAGTCTTCATTTTATTATATTAATTTAGTAAGTTAATAAAATATCTTATGTGTAATGCATCGTCTTCTTTTCTTTAATAACAAGTCAATAAAAATTAATTTAGTAAGTTAATAAAATATTAAAAATAAAAATATTCTTCATTTGACTCTTCCAACATTGTAAAACAAATAAATTTTTTTACTCTATCTTCTAATTAATAATATTTATTCAATGAGTAAATACTACAACAATTAATTAAGATAATTATTTTAGCTAAATACAATTTATATTCATTTAACGTTGAGGTAATTTTGCAACTTAAAATCTATTTAAGAATGAACGTGTAATTTTATCAATATCTATTATGGATGGTCGTTTTTTTTCCGTGAGAAAACCTTATGGACAAGAAGAACATAAAAAAATATAATTTTGTATAAAATGAAATTGAAAAAAATATGTAAACTATGTAGTGAAAAGAATCGATCGAATGTTAGTTTGTGAGATGAATGAGAAAGAAAAATAATTAAATTCTTAGATGATAATGAAAGAGTAATTCTTTTTTCGAGAATAAAAAATAGTTAAAAATTTGGCATATATAATACAGAGTGCGCAACTTGTTATTTTCGATTATGAGTATTTTGATCTAACTATTTTCAATGACAATTTTGTAGTTTTTTTAATCAAAATTTATTTATTATTATTATTATACTATAAAATGTATTGTGTAAGTAATTTCGGTGTATAATACACCTTATACTAAGCCCATTGTTTGTCTTCCATTTTCTAAAACTCATTTCCAATAACACATTCTCTCAAAAAAATAATTTTGCTAATATTTTCTATTTTTTTAGCCATATATTTTTCAAAAAAAAAAAAAAATCACAAAATTCATTCTAAAAAATTCTTGGGGAGGCTAAGGGCACGTTCTCTTTACCGTTTTCAAGCCGTTTTCTATTTTCGATTTTCGAAAACGAGTTTTTGAAAACAAGTTAAAAATTTACAATTAAAACTGAAAACGACAAATTTTTATCGTTTTGAATGTGTTCAGTTATAATCAAATCAAAATTTTCAAAACGCGTTTTGGGTGTTTTCAAATGTCAAAAAGAACGCATTTTCAACAATCTCAAAATGAACACTCAAAACTGAAACACAAATAGAACATCCCGAAAAATTTTCCCCGGATAACGGCCTTATTTGACTGAAATTAATTAGGTAGGAAGGCACCGATATCCACCTTTTTTTGTTCTACTTTTTGACCCAGTATTGGAAGTTGCCTTCGAATTGAATCCAATTAATTGTCAAAACACAAACATTACAGGGACTATGGATAGATTGTAAGTGTGATAATGGCAACGTCCCTAAATTTAAGCAGTAAATTCAGTTCCTTAATCTGACTGACTATTTGGACAAAGACAAAGAACTCTTTTGCCGAGTCAAGTCTAGCCTAAGTTCGATTTCAGTCATGACCAATAACTTGGACCTTGAGATGGTTTATCACATTTTGACGCTCTATTTTAGACTAGATAACAATGATAATATTAGTCCTCAAATTTTAGGCTCCAAAATATGATCGCCAAACCTAACCATGAAGTCAACAATTAAGTGGCGCAATTCGCTCATCTGTTTTGTTACAAAATCGAAATTTAGACATACCCTACAAGAGTGTTCGGTTTTTTTTTATACCCAATTTCTTTATAGCTTTTAGGTCTATTGTAAAACGACATTACTTCCATCATTCAACCTTACAGTACAGGGCTAAATTTCATCTCGTAATGGTCATCATTCACTAATCTACAAGTTATTATTTCATTGCTGACTTTTAATTCTTTATGCAAAAAAGATGAAGATTCTACACATGCAAACTTGCAAAACGTACGTTCCAAGTGTTTCTCAAGTGGCTTTAGGATACTATACAAAAATAGCCATCTTCCTCCCCTGGTCTCTCCAGTCTTCTCCATATTCCAGTTAAACAACTTGTGACGATGAATATTCTTAAGCTTTTCAAACCTCATTCCTCTTCAGCTTGTATTTTACATTTGTTTCTTTTAATCGTGGGATTATCAATTGGTGTTGTATCTGCTTTATGTCTCAAAAGCTTCTCCTTCACCATTCCAGCCTTCCCATTCTTGTTTCCTCCTTCAATTTCAAAACTATCCTTGCCGCCGCATCCACCGCCACCAGCACGACCAATATCACCACCGCCGCCTGGTCCTCCGACACCCATCGTGCATAATATAACCGACGAAGAGCTGTTGAAGAAATCATCACCGCCACCGGCACAACCATTATCACCACCGCCGCCTGGTCCTCCGACACCCATCGTGCATAATATGACCGACGAAGAGCTGTTGAAGAAATCATCACCGCCACCAGCACGACCATTATCACCACCGCCGCCTGGTCCTCCGACACCCATCATGCATAATATGACCGACGAAGAGCTGTTGAATAAATCATCAATGGTTCCACAAAGTCAAGAGTTGCTTGTTCCCAAAGTGGCGTTCATGTTCTTGACACCAGGGTCACTGCCTCTGGCTCCTTTATGGGACGAGTTTTTTAAAAGTCACGAAGGACTCTACTCCATTTACGTTCACTCTCATCCTTCTTACAATGATTCAACGCCTGAAAATTCTGTTTTTTATGGCAGAAGAATCCCAAGCCAGGTTAGCTTACTTTTGAATATGGTTACATTTGAGTAATTCTTCTAATCTTTAACTTGATTCTTGACGCAGCCTGTGTACTGGGGAACTATATCAATGATCGATGCTGAAAGAAGGCTATTAGCTAATGCCCTACTTGACTTCTCCAATCAAAGATTTGTATTACTTTCTGATTCATGCATTCCACTCTTCAATTTCACTACAATCTACAAATACCTGACACAAACAAACCTAAGCTTTCTAGGTTCATTCGACGATCCTAGAAAACCAGGTCGAGGTCGATACAACCGCCAAATGTGGCCAACAATTACCATCGAGCAGTGGCGGAAAGGCTCCCAATGGTTCGAGATCCATCGTGATCTCGCTGTTAAAATTGTATCTGACCAAAAATATTACCAAGTTTTTCATGAGTATTGCCTTCCTCCTTGTTACAATGATGAACATTATCCTCCAACTTTGGTGAACATTCTTTGTCCGGAAATGAACTGGAATAGGAGTATAACATGGGTTGATTGGTCAAGGGGTGGACCTCATCCTAGGAAATTTGGATGGATTGACGTAAAAGTTGAATTATTCGATCAAATTCGGTTTGGAACCGAATGTATGTATAATGGAAATACAACCAAAATATGTCACCTTTTTGCTAGGAAATTTCTACCCAACACATTAGGGCCATTGCTTAAGGTTGCTCCCTTGGTAATGGGATTTGGTCCTTGATTTTTTTTTTTTTTTTTTTTGGGTAATATTTTTCACTTGTTTGGCCATCAATTGTAATATTTATTTTATAATGATAATTTGTTCTTATTTGCAATAAATTTCTAAATCACCTTAATAACTAGAATTCTTGGGGAAAAATCCGCACCCTAGCTCACTTTTTTTTTTTTTTTTCCTTAAATGTTTCAATACCCTTTTAAGAAAGATATTTTAGGACGTTTCGTCTTTCTCTTGAGGGTAATTTCAGAAAAAATGCATTAGCATACTTTGATGGAAAATTTTGTAATTATTATCAATTAAGTTTATGTTTTTACAAATTTTAAATTTTGATAAGATTTTCTAAAATTAGTTTGTTGTACACAATTTTTTTTTTTTTTTTTTTTTTAAAATAAGATAATAGTGGACTTGTACATGAAAATGAATGCTATCGAAATGGGTGAATATACGAGAAACAAAATGTGGCATATAGATTTTTTTCTCCCATCATATTTGATCCTAGATCTCAACAAGGTAGCTATTCTCTCTTTGTACTCGTCTATACGAACATATGCGTACACGATGAAGAAAATAGCAATGGGGTTGGATTAGCATCGTTCATCTCTCTTCTTTTGTTGTGATATACATAAATATGGGTAACGATTTGATGTATATTGTGACCTCTAACACGTCTGTTCATGTGACTAAAACCATATGCTAGACTTTTGTAACCTTCGTTAATTAATTCCTTGTTATTTGTGTAAGTTTTATTTGTAACCTCAATTGTTGGGACAAGGATGTGACGTATTTATCTTTATTGATTTCGTCGCCCTTTAAAATTGTGACGAATACGTAATCAATATGTTGACTTTGAGATATATGTCTAGTTCTCAACTGTGGTTCAAATGTTACAAGTGATATATATGACTAGAGAGACATCAACGTGACATCTATATCTTCCTCGTTGATTGAGCCGTAAAAGTGTAACTTGAATATAAATACAAACTAAGTCTTTGTTTGGTGCACATTATTTTCAAAAAATGCATTTTTTTAGTTGATGTGATGAGAAATATGTGGTTGAAAAAGAAGGAAAAATTATTGATATGATGGAAAGTATTATTTTATTGAAGAATGTGTGGTTGAAAATGAGTAGAAGAATGAGAATGAAAAAAATAATGTGGATCAAACATGGGCTAAATTAGGTGGATTAGTGTATGTCGGAAAAATTTATAACTCGCGTGGCCAATAAAAGCGAAATGGTGAAGAAACTCCAAACACGAAGATTTTTCTCTTTCTACGTTACAGTAAAGACGGTAAGGTTAATAGGAATTAAAGGATTTTAAAATTTTAAAAATAAATTTCAGATAATTTTACCTCAATCATCAAGAATGGTGTAAGAGTGTGTTTGGTAGACATTAAAATCGGATTAAAATTAGTCGTTATTGTTGATTTTTATTAAACGAGTGAGACCCAATAAAGATTATATTTTCAATTTTAATTGGATTTTAATCTCTACCGAATATGCTCTAAATGTAAAATGAAAAAAATTTAAAAATAGATTTAATTTTTTTTTTATATAAATACCTTATTTGTCAGAAAGGAAACTAAAATGCATGGTTTGGTCTAATTTCCTCTCGAGTAATGCTATTTGTACATTATTGTGTATATATTAAAGTACACATTGATTATGTGAAATAGAGAGAAAAAATAAAAAATAAAAGGGAAAGAAAATGAAATCAGTTAATATAATATACATAATCAATATGTGTACAAGTCGCATTACTCTATTCTATTCGTGATTATAGACACGGCAGTAATTAATTAACAATTTAATGCTATTTATGTCAATTTTATTTCGAGTACAAACCTTAGGGCCTGCGCCTTTTGACGGCCCACATAGTTCGTTGGAATAAAAGTCAACCATCACGATTAGCTCTTGTACAACCTAAAGAGCAATATTGTCCTCAATAATGCAATTAATATTTTTTAAAAAAAATATTATACAGTTTAATCCTTCTTATAGAATGAATTCTTTCGCCCCCTGTTTATAATCTATTTAATATTTATGATTGGTTGATAACCACCGACAATGAATAACGTTATTTTATTTGATTAGAATAGAAATGTTTATTTGAGAGAACCTCATAATAAATGAATATAATCTTAATTTATTGCATAGTTAAGAGATTAAGACCCCGTTCGTTAGGGATTAAAATTGAAAATATAATCGTTATTGGGTCACACTCATCTAATAAAAGTCAACAATAACGACTAATTTTTCAATTTTAATTTGATTTTAATCCCTACCGAACGAGGCCCTAAATTCCTCTCAAAATGTTGAGTTGAGATCTGCTGTTCATTTTTTTTTTTTTTTTGGTCTACTTAATTGCGAACGACGCATCATGACCTTAACATCAATATTAATTTTCCATAATATACCAATTTTGCAATTGAGTTGAATTAGACAACATAAATGAATGGATTAGAAAAAAAGATAGTCACTGATATCGTGTTTTGTGAATCGTGGAGTGCTAGAAAATATTAGGAAATAAATTAAAATTTTGACTATCAATATAATTACAGTAATATAAACTCTATAAATAAAAATTCAGTGAATGAATTTGACTTTTATCTCTAACCTCTTCCTCTATTTAACCAAATTCGAGTAGTGAGATAACGAAAACGACAGCGTGTTGCCATTAGATCTATCAACCGACGAGTTAATTAAATTACTCATCATCAACATTTGCATCCGATTACTTGGAAGAGAAATCGCTATTTGAATGTAGTGTGATATTTTAACGTGTTAAATTTTAACAGAGTCAATATCCACCTAGGATTTTTATCCACCAAACGGATTTTTGCCTAGTTGGTTGGATGAAATTTGAATGGGTGATGAATAAGTAATTTTTTTTAAGAGTGGGCGAATAATCAGTAATCATTTAATTTTGGGTGAGTAAATAGTAATCGAAAGCAGATGTTGATTAACTTGTTAACCAACATTTGGCGTCCAAAGTCATCATCTGATTTTATTTATCATTATTAGGAAAATGAATTTGGCTATTTGTACACGAATAATTTCACTTGGAGTGATGCTAGTGGTACATTAGAGGAGCCATAATGGTGTCCATAATGGACACATGAGGCACCATTATGGCTCCCCTAATGTACAAGAAGAATTATCCTTTCACTTGACCAGAAATATTTCACTAAAATTTCATCAAAAATCTCACATAGAGGCGAGTTCCCCGAGTGAATAAAATATTGCAAAAATGGTAGACCCACCTGTGTTGTGGGTTGTCTATTGAATTTCTGTGTGCGCCAAACCCCCTGCTGCGAGGGGCTGTACATACATGTAACATCTCGTAGAGAGAAAAAAATAAAAAATAAAAAAATCATGCAACAAATAAGTATTGCGCACACAAGAATCTGAAGAAAGTGACCACAGAACTTACCCACACCGCGACACATGCACTTCTCCCGGTTTGTCTCCCCGCCAGCACATCTAAATAAATCCGTTTTTTTTTTTTTTTTTTTTTTTTCCCATTTTACAAAAGGCAAAGGGAATTTCGCTGGAATCTGCCGGTATCCTGACGTGCAATGGGTGATTATTTGCAGTTATTTGTGGAGGAGACGTCGTGGTACAACGATATTGTTCTGGGCTCACTCTCGCCGGAGAAATGGGGGGTCCCACTCCCTCACTTCTTCAGGGGATGGCTCCGAAACTTCATCGGAGGGACCTTGCTCTACTTGCTTTCTGGGGTTTTGTGGTGTTTTTATATCTACTACCTGAAGCGTAATGTCTATGTTCCAAAAGGTACGGGGTTTTCACAGTTTCAATGTTGGTTTTCAATTTGATCGTTTCCTATATCACCATTGATGATGTTCATTTTTTATCTTTCCAGATTTGAACTTTTGACATGGGATTTCAATTTTTAGTTCAATGAAGTTGGTGCCTTTCATTTTTGCTTAGCGTCTTTGGCTCTTTGCGCATGATTTTTTTTTTTTAGTTCTTTGTGTCATTTTCTTTTTCTAAATTTATGCCATTGTACAATGTGTGTGAAGTAAGTGAATTCGTTACTGTGTTCTCCTGGGGCTAGCGAATTGGGTTTGTTGATTTGTCTGTCTATTTTGTGTTTGAATCTGATGGCTATGGTCACTTTGAATTTCTTTTTTAGCCAAATTAAGTTTGTGAAAAAAATTATTCTTTAACAGATATCTGATTGATGTAGTAATTTTGTCTTTTTCATTTTTAGGGAATTTATGTTTTTCCAGAAATTTTCTATATATAGAATTTATTTGAGGACGTTTGCTGGGAAGGACTGAATGGAGATTGAAATTGAAAAATGGTCACTCTTCAGTCTTTTTCTCTAAGGGACTATTAAAATTTCATTATCTAAAAATGCCATTTTTCTTTTTAATCAAACTCTTCATAGTAAGAACGGAGAGTGAATAAATAAAGTCACTACCCAAAGATTCTTGTGCTTTTATGTTGGTTTTGTTCAAAGATATTGTTTACTTCTTGTTGGATTGTTTTTGTGTTTTGAAATCATTTCTGCCATATTTATTCATAAAAACTCGTCCAGCTCAACTGTTAAGTTGACCTGGTCGAGTACTAAGCTATAAAGAACATTTAACTGTTAAGTTGAACATTTAAGCTATAAAGAATGCCTTTTTTAATCAAAAAACTTAAAATGTGGCCATTAAAATATGGCTATTTTGGAAAATTCCTCATTTTTTTCTTCCAAAACTGAGATGTTAATTTTATCCGATTATTATTTGTCTAATTACATTTTGTGTTCATAATTGTATTCTTCCTAAACATGGTGATCTTGTTCATATATGGGGGTCTTCTATTCTTGTTATAAGTGGTTCCAAACTTTATATTAAGCCGAGTTTGTCTCAGAATTGGAGTAGCCAGCCTACAGAATTTTTGCTTCCTTGAAATCATCTTCTAGCAGCTCTTTTTAGATGAATCTTTTAGTCAATAAAACTAAGCCACTGTTTGACAATCGTTAAAACAAAACTATTTTTTTCTCACTTATTTTCAACCGTACATTCTCATAATAAAATATTTTTCACATAAATCCAAAACTTTTTCCCACATTATAGTCTCACATTCTCGAAAAATTCACTATTTCAAAACTAATTTCCTCCAAAAAAAATCTCATTTTAATGATTGTGAAACAGGGGCTAAGATTTAATTTGTCAGTTTGCGGATCATGCAATGATATTATAACTACATTTACGAAATTGCTTGTCCAAAGGCAGGTGTTTCTTTTTTCTTAAAACAATTTGGATTTTTGAGAAAATAACATCGCGGTAAGCAATCCTAATATATTACTGTTAAAAAGTATTTAAGTCTTTTATGTAATAGCTAGGGTTTTCTAAGTTCTTATTATAAATAGTGGGAGGCTAACACAACATGAAATAAGAATTCTTATTCTTTTACTTTAACATGGTATTAGCGCAAGGTTATGGGAGATTAATTCCATAAACTTTGTTCAAACATTTTTTTTTCTTCAAAAAAAAAATAAATAAATAAATAAACAAGCAAAAATTCGGTTACTGTTCATACCGCGCGTACTGTTCATCAACTGTTACTGTTCATCCAAGATTACTATTCATCCGTCGGTACTGTTCATCCGGGTAGTTTTTGGTCCGTGTTCAATCTGTTAATTTCAGATCTGCTTCTGGTTATAGGTTATTGTTCGTATGAAAGTACTACAAATGTTTGTAAGTCTAGTTATGACTCTTGTGTTCTTCGTTGAAACCCTACAGTTGTTTGTATTGTTGGTTTGTTTCTTTTGTGCGAGCTGTTTATTACTTGTTGAATTGGAGGGTACTAATGTCGATGACTATACCTCAACCATTAACAACCCGTGAGTTGAACAGAACTAATTATTTAAACTGGTCTAAGGCCGTGAAAATAGCCCTAACGGATCCGCCCCAGCAACAGATGATAAAAAGTATGACGACTGGATTCAGGCTGATGCGCAGATTGTAACATTGTTGTGGAATTCGATGGAGCCTCAGGTGGCTGATCTCTGTACTCATCGAGATACGTGCAAAGATATATGGGAGTATCTTCGTGTATTAAATTCGAGTAATCTCACCAGGATGTATGATTTATCGGTAGAGTATTTCCAACTTCAGCAAGGCACGCAATCCGTTACAGATTATTTTGCCACATTCAACCGCCTCTATGAGGAGATGAATATTATCATACCAATGACTATCGATATGAAGGAAATGCAAAAGCAACGTGAGCAGATAGGTGTCACGAAGTTCTTGGCTGGATTACGTTCAGAATTTGAACCAGTTCGATCTCAGATTCTTTCCAGTGCTACTCTCCCCACCATCACTGAAATGTATTCTCGTGTCTCACGTAGCACTACCAAGGACAATATTTCTGGCTCGAGTTTGTCTATGTCATCTGAGCATTCGCCACTTGTTACACACATTTTTACACGAAATCGAGGTGATCAACTTAGTGGTGCTCGTGGTGGTTTTTCTCGTGGTAGCCATGGTAGTGGCCCTCGGGGTGGACGTAGTGGCCGTGGTCGTGGCTCTGTTCGTCAGTGCTCCTTTTGTGGTTTGGAAAATCATAATAGAGAGACATGTTGGGATTTAGTTGGCCGTCCACCCAAATTTGCCAATGCAGTGATATCTGATCTAGATAATCCTACCATTCCAAAATCTCAAGCGGCCAAGGACATATCTGATGAAGAATATGCTCAGGTCCTTCAGTATATGGCATCTCAGCAGGCATCTCTTCCCATTGCTTCTTTATCTCAACGAGGTACTTTTTCTGCTTGTCTTTCCATTCGCCCATCCCCTCCCACACCTTGGGTCATAGATTCTGCTGTCACAGATCACATGTCAGGTACATCTTCTTTATTTACGCATATTCAGTCATCTTCTTCGTTGTCCCCTGTTACAGTTGCTGATGGTTCCGCTATCCCTATTCGTGGCATTGGTACAGCGGAACCCTCACCCTCCTTATCTCTCTCTCTGTCTTGTATATTCCTTCGTTCTCCTTTAATTTGATGTCCGTTAGTAAGCTCACCAAACATCTTAATTGTTCTGTCTCATTTTTTCCTGATTCTGTCGTTCTCCAGGATTTGAGGATGCGGAAGACGATTGGCACCGGGCGTGAGGAAAGTGGCCTTTATTACCTTGATCATGATGAGAGTCCTGCACACCCACCTACTTCTTGTCCTGCTGTTGCATCCGCTCACCAGATCCATTGTCGCCTTGGTCATCCCTGCCTTGGCAACCTCAAGTTACTTATTCCTAGTTTAGGTTATTTGTCTTCATTAGAGTGTGAGTCTTGTCAATTGGGTAAGCATCATCGTGTCTCATTTGCTTCCCCAGCTCATGTTCGAGCATCGAGTCCTTTTTGTTTAGTTCATTCAGACGTTTGGGGTCCTTCTCGTGTTACTTCTACATTTAGTTTTCATTATTTGTCACTTTTGTGGATGATTTTTCCAGAGTTACTTGGCTTTATTTAATGAAAGATCGTTCAGAATTATTTTTTATTTTTTGTACGTTTTGTGCTGAAGTTAAAACTCAATTTAATGTACCCGTGCGTATTCTTTGTAGTGATAATGCTCGAGAATATTTTTCTCAGCTATTTACTTCATTTATGTCGCACTATGGTATTCTGCATCAGTCTTCTTGCCCTCACACACCACAGCAAAATGGGGTTGCTGAGCGTAAGAATCGACATCTCCTAGAAGTGGCCCGGACTCTCCTTTTTGAGATAAACGTTCCCAAACACTTCTGGGGCGATGCGGTTCTTACAACTTGCTTCCTAATCAATCGGATGCCATCCTCTACCCTGAACGGCACGATTCCTCATTCCATTCTTTTTCCCCGTTCACCCTTGTTTAGTTTACCTTCTCGTATATTTGGGTGTGTTTGTTTCGTTTATCAGTTGACTCTCGACAGGGACAATTTAGATCCCCGTGCTTTAAAATGTGTCTTCCTCGGCTATTCTCGCACACAAAAGGGTTATCGATGTTATAGTCCATCCTTACGTCGCTCATTTGTGTGTGCAGATGTTACATTCTTTGAGTCCACCCTTACTTTTCTGTCCCATCCTCTCGAGATGATCTGGATGTTACACTTCCTTTGCAAATTGACCTCACCCCTACACTATCTACCTCCGCTCCAGATCCTATCCCATCCAATCGTTCTTCAACCCCTTTGCAGGTATACTCTCGTCGCCAGCAGGACGCCTCCGCTGTCGTGCCCATCGTTTCTGTGCCCTCAGATTCTTCTCCAGCGAACCCACCATTGTCTGACCTGGGCATGCCCATTGCCATTCGGAAGGGTAAGTGCACATGTACTAACCATCATATTTCTAACTTTGTCTCATATACGCATCTATCCCCTTCATACTCCTCTTTTGTTGCTTTTCTGTCCTCTATTTCTATTCCTTGGTCTGTTTCAGAGGCCCTTACTCAGGTTGGGCAAAAGCAATAGAATAAGAAATGTTTGCCTTACATCATAATGGCACTTGAGATCTCGTCTCGCTTCCGCCTAACAAAACTATAGTTGGATGTAAATGGGTGTACACTTTTAAGGTTCATATGGACGGCACCATTGATCGACTCAAGGCTCGCTTAGTTGCTAAAGGCTATACTCAGGTCTACGGTCTTGATTACTATGAGACCTTTTCTCCTGTTGCCAAGCTCGCTTCTGTTCGTTTGTTCATCTCTCTGACTGCCACTTTTCATTGGCCATTATATCAGCTTGATATTAAGAATGCTTTCTTAAATGACGATCTAACTGATGAAGTATATATGGAGCAACCTCCTGGATTTGTTGCTCAGGGGGAGTCTGATTTGGTATGTCGTTTGAGGAAATCTATTTATGGCCTCAAGCAGTCTCCTAGAGCATGGTTTGGAAGATTTAGTGAAGTGGTCACTGAATTTGGTCTCCAGCATTGTGGAGTCGACCATTCTGTCTTCTACAAGCATAGTAAAGTCGGAAGAATATTGTTAATTGTGTATGTGGATGACATCGTGATTACTGGGGATGATCACATTGATATTCAAGAACTCAAAAGGTGTTTGCATAATAAGTTTTAAATCAAAGATTTGGGGCACCTAAAGTATTTCTTGGGGATTGAAGTTGCTCGATCAAGTCAAGGCATTTACCTGTCCCAGAGAAAATATGTCCTTGATCTATTGAGTGAAACAGGAATGCTAGGAGCAAAACCTATTGACTCGCCTATGGATCCAAACACCAAATTATTGCCAGATCAGGGTGTACCCCTGATAGATTCAACTCAATGTAGACGGTTAGTTGGGAAGTTGAACTACCTGACAGTTACCAAACCAGATATCTCCTTTGTTGTTAGTGTTATCAGTCAATTCTTGAATCGTCCAATGATTTGTCACTGGGATGTAGTTATTCGTATTCTCCGATACCTGAAAGGTGCCCCTGGTTGTTGTTTGCTATATCAAAATTTTGGACATACTCAAATAAAGGGCTACACAGATGCAGACTGAGCCGGATCACCCTTAGATATGAAATTTACTACTAGGTATTGTGTGTTTATTGGTGGTAACCTTGTCTATTGGAAGAGTAAAAAGCAAACGGTAGTGGCGCGGTCAAGTGCAGAATCGGAATACAGGGCAATGACGCATATCACTTGTGAGTTAACATGGTTGAAAGATTTGTTGGAAGAACTTGGATTTGAACACACTTCACCGATGGACCTGGTATGTGATAATCAAGCAGCACTTCACATTGCTTCCAACCCAGTCTTCCATGAAAGAACGAAGCAAATTGAAGTTGACTGTCACTTTATTCGAGAAAAATTATTGCAGAAGCAAATTGAGACTAAATATGTAAACTCAGTTGATCAGTTAGCTGATATATTTACTAAACCGTTGTGGAGCTCAAGAATAAAGTACATTTGTAACAAGCTTGGAACATACAATATATATGCTCCAGCTTGATGGGGAGTGTTAAAGGGTATTTAAGTCTTTTATGTAATACCTAGGGTTTCCTAAGTTCTTATTATAAATAGTGAGAGGCTAACACAATATGAAATAAGTCTTCTTATTCTTTTACTTTAACAATTACTATTTATGTTTCACCAAATTTATTATTTTGTCCCTAAATTTATGGGCTCATCTTGTTACATTCTATTACGCTGCACCTTTCTGGATATTGAAGTTGGGTATAGCAATTCGAGAGAAAATTCTTTCATGTGCTTGGTAATAAGGAAAAATATAGTTCTGATAAACATAATGTGTACAGATGCCATTCCTACGAGAAAAGCAATGCTTTTGCAGATAGGGGTTGCCATGAAAGCTATGCCATGGTACTGTGCCCTTCCAACAATTTCAGAATACATGATTGAACATGGATGGACAAAATGTTTTTCAAGGATAAGCGATGTTGGCTGTGTTGCCTACCTTTTCTATTTGACTGTTTATCTTGTGTTCGTGGAGTTCGGGATATACTGGATGCATAGGGAATTACATGACATAAAACCTCTCTATAAGTATCTCCATGCCACACATCACATCTACAACAAGCAAAATACACTTTCTCCTTTTGCTGGTGAGTTCTACTTCGTTTTCATCATTTTGTTGTGTTTGTGTAGTGCATCCCTTGATGACTCAGAAGTTTTGGCACTTTATTCTTAATTTTTTTGTGAAATAAGCAATATTCAACTTTCTCATGTAGTCTTAAACTTCTTGCACCCAGGATACCTATTTGTCGTAGTCTCGTCTTAATTTAAATTTATGTTCTTATGGCCTTTTGAGACTCGTCAAATTCATAATATATGATTTGGCATGTTTTGTTTTCAATAGGTTTGGCCTTCCACCCTCTGGACGGGATATTGCAGGCAGTACCACACGTTATAGCTCTTTTCCTAGTGCCAATGCATTTCACAACACACATAGCCCTTTTATTCATTGAGGGCATATGGACTGCAAACATTCATGACTGCATACACGGCAAGTTATGGCCTGTAATGGGTGCTGGTTATCATACCATACACCACACCACATATCGTCACAACTATGGCCACTACACAATATGGATGGACTGGATGTTTGGAACTCTTCGCGACCCCCTCAATGATGAGGCCAAGAAGATATAATCAATGTCTTTTCAATTTTCTTGTTTTAGCTTGTGCACCTTTAGAATTCTTTCGTGTCCTATGCATCTCTAAATTTTGCTGCTCCATTGTTTTGTAATGTCGAAATGTTGTTGAGAGAGACAGCAGGGGGAACAAGAGAAGAAAGAGGCCGTTCACTTCTTAAACGATCTCTCGTTCCCCTATTTTACTCTGTTGATCGAACGTTGACCGTACATTAATCTCGTCATAATAAGGTTATCGTGATGTTTTTGGGACATGAATGGTGGTAGTGGTGGAACTGCAATCTTCAAGTCATGGTATGATCATCTTTAGAAGTGCTCACCAGTATAATTAATTCTGAATAAAAAATTGGCCTGTTATTATCATCTTTCAAAAAACAATCGTTTTCAGGTTTCAAGACTGGTCAGTTTCCTTTGGAAATGTTTGGTTTAGCTTATGTTCTGTCGAGAAAAGCAATAAAGATTGAAAGAATAAAGTCATTTACTTCCTACTCAGAAATAAGCTAAGCCAATCATACTCTTCGTATTTCCATACTTTTGCCAGATATTTGTTGATGAAGTTACTTAATTCAATTACGTGATATGATAAAACAGATGCCATTCATTTGGCGAGAAGAAAATTCTTCGAAGGAATCAAAATCAAAATTGTTCATACTTTTCAGAGAATGAAAATTGATATATGACCTAGAGTGAGTACGCCAATGTGAATAATTCATTTCATGTAGGAGGAATGGTTGACGCTTTTCCGGGTTCACTTATGTACTGTTCATGAGAGGTTAAGGTTTGGTCTCCTTTCCTAAATAAGACTTTTCTCTAATAATAATAATTATTATTTTAATTATTTAAAGTACGAGTTAAATGCATTCAAGTTACTAATATTCGATTTGGTACAGTTAGATTGTCCAACTGTAATTTACTTATAAATCTGATCGTTTATCTTCAATTTGGTGCAATCAAGTCACCTAACTCCGATTTGCTTGTAGATATGGTCGCTTTGTGTCTTGCCGCCAGTTTAATTAACAAATAATGCTAATCTTTACGTTAAAAATAATGAACGATTGACATGTAAAGATGTTATTTTAATTTAAATAAAATTAAAATAAGTATGTTCAAGATGGGTCATGTGTATTGTTGACATGGACGTAAATGATAATCTCGTTAACATGTTACATTAGTTAAATTGACAAACCAATTCATAGAATAACTAGATTAGGAAGTCAGTCGAAATTGTGTGTCTAGATTTGTAAGAAAATTAAAGTTGAACGATCTAATGGTATAAAATTAAGGATGAATAAGTTAGATATATCTCCGCTCAAAGTTAGGTAAAACCATTTTAAGGTACTAATTAAGTTGTTTGTACGTGTTCTTTTGTCGGGGATTTTCAGAGATGATGAGATGGTGAAATTGAATTAGTTGGTTTGAAGTTTATTTTTTATTCAATTGTCGATAAAAATCTATCAATCTGTCGAAAAAAATGCTCGACAATGTAGCATAACTTTTTAAAGTACACTAATCATTATTCATTTTATTTAGAAAGATGAACTAATAGTAGAAAGACATGTTTATTTTGTTGCTTAGGCTCGCAATAGTAGCGTCGTTTGCACCTAGGCCCTAAAAGTTGATCAAAATAGGATTAAATGGCTTTCTTTTATATCCGTGGACCGTCTTCCTCGTGATAGTCCTTGTTTGACGGAGATTATAGTTAGTTTTTTAATAAAATTTGATAAAATTTAATAAAATGTAAGATTGAAAAGTTATGAATTCCAAAATATATATGATTAAAATTAATTGTTGATTTTAATTAAATTTGAATTTTACAGGGACTAAAAAAGAAAGAGCAAAAAGTTAATTTTTTTTAAACGCAATAAAAATCAATAGAAAAATGGGGACTTCATTTAATAGGCCTAGTCAAACCAAGTATTAGTTTAAAAAGACCAACAAGTTTGTTTTTTAGTTAGAAGGCCTAAATATACATAAAGTGGAAAATAAAATTTGTAAATGACTAAAATATCCTTGTATACAAAAATACATTATTACCCTAAATCCTTTTTTAATTTACATTTAGCTCTATTTCAGTTTTGGCTTCCATTTTCTTCTTCATCACGTGAGTTCGGTCTACAGGTATGTCACCCATCTTCATTTTTTCTTCATCATTTTCTTCATATAATGAAACAAGAAGCTCTACATTCTTATTCCCATGAACTCTCATTTGGTTGAAGTGAGTAATAAAAGCTTGAGATATTCTTGTTGGGTATTTGGAGAAGAAGATGAGGGTATTATAAATTTTCAATTTTTGGGTTGTTTTCTTTCTCCATTTGGTTGAATCATTTCTTCATGTTGTTGTATATATGTTTATGATGCTAATTTGTCAACATCATTTTGAATTCATTTCATCATTGGATTAGAGATTTGATGTGGGTTACTTCCCCTCCTTCTTTTCACTACCCCTCATTTGTATTAATTGGAGTGAAATATCAGTTAGTAAAGGCATGTTTGGCTATTCTTTTCATTGTTTTACTGTAAAACAAACATTTGATTTTCGTCTGTACATAACGACTTCAATATCGTTTTCTGCAATCCATAACGATATACATATCGTTATCAGTACTATAAAATGTTTGGAATTTGATGAATTTTTTATGTTGAATTACACTTATGGACACCGCGGATATCCGATATTGTATGGATATCAGTTTGTTATCCAGTTGAATACGAGCAGTCCGTTGAAGGTGTATGGAAATGAAAACATGCGGGAAATGACAAAGGGAAAACAATGCCTACCCTCGTTGCGAAAACAATTTCTTATGTAGCATTGTATGATAAAGTTAAAGAGGTGTTGAATGTCGATATAAGACTTTACATAATAGAGATTTCAACTCTCGTCCCTATAATGTTTGCAGCTCCAGCTGTTCCGACCATTATTGATTGTGACAACAATGTGAGGTGGTTTGTATCTATCTATAGAGATATTTTTCTCTGTGTGACCCTTTTGAATGAAGTTGTTGAAAATCAAGAAGAGTGTGGTGATGAAGGACATTTATCAAAATGAGGTGGTTGTATCTATCTCCGACCATTAGTTAATGTATTTTGATAATTGTAATGATTATGGATATTGAATATAATTGAAATTTACATATCTTTCAAATTTAAATATTGTACATGTCCAGAGTGTTGACACACTGCATATTCACGTAACGACGTGACCTTCGTTCAGGTGGCACAAAGTATTTCATGTCGTTAAAGTACAAAAATGCATTCATTCGAAAAACGATATTGAAAGCGTTCCTGAAACACAAAACGATTTCGTTATCGTTTTAGCACACACTGTTTCCCTAAACAAACTACAACAACATTGATATCGTTCATGTGTTGAAAAACGATATTGATGTCTTTTCCATTCAAAAATTGCACATATTATTGAAACGATATTGAAATCGTTCCTGAAATAAAAAACGATTTGTATATCGTTTTAGCGTAAAATACACACTGCTTCCCTGAACAAACTACAACGACATTGATATCGTTCCTGTATTGAAAAACGATATCGATGTCTTTTCCATTCAAAAATTGCACGGATTATTGAAACGATATTAAAATCGTTCTTGAAATAAAAAATGATTTGTATATCGTTTCGGCGTAAAATACGCACTGCTTCCCTGAACAAACTACAATGACATTAACGATTTCGAGATTGTTACACTGCAAATAATAACTAAAACGAATTTAATATCGTTTCCTTTTATTAAAAACGATATACATATCGTTTCATCTAAAATCATAATTAAAACGACACTTATATCGTTTCCTTTCATATCAAACGACGATAATATCGTTATAACATTACACTTCAAATAACAACTCAAACGAATTTGATATCGTTTCCTTTCATATAAAATGATATCCATATCGTTTCAGCTTAAATCATAACTAAAATGACATATATATCGTTTTAGTTTATATAAAACGATAATCATATCGTTTTGGCTAAAAACGACGATTCGATGTACACGACAACGCGACATGCATTCGACATACGTAGGATGATCGAAATTGATCATCAAGTGGGTTCGATCTCACTCAAAAGAAACTATGGCGATATTTATGTTCTCATGACTATATACAACCTTCGAATTATTCCAATAGAAAGAAAGTATCCTCGTTCGATCTTTCTAAGTCATTCGAGTGACATCAATCCACTCGATGACCTTTTTCGATCGTCGTACGTGTGTTGAAGGCATGCTGGGTGGTTGTGGGCAATCGAATCGTTATTTTTAGCTAATACGATATAAATATCGTTTTTCATGAAAAGAAACGATATCTATGTCGTTGTAATTATTATTTGAACTAGAACGATTTCAAACTCGTCAAATTTGTACTGAAATGATATGGACGTCGTTATATTATTTTGTGGATTTGATATATAACGATGTCATATCGTTTTAGTACAATTTTGACGACATTGATATCGTTTCAGTTTAAATTGTAATTAAAACGATACATATATCGTTTTAGTTTATACAAAACGATAATTATATCGTTTTGGCTAAAAACGACGATTCGATGTACACGACAACCGGACATGCATTCGACATACGTAGGATGATCGAAATTGATCATCAAGTGGGTTCGATCTCACTCAAAAGAAACTATGACGATATTTGTGTTCTCATGACTATATACAACCTTCGAACTATTCCAATAGAAAGAAAGTATCATCGTTCGATCTTTCTAAGTAATTTGAGTGACATCAACCCACTTGATGCCCTTTCTCGATCGTCGTATGTATGTTGAAGGCATGTTGGGTGGTTGTGGACGATCGAATCATTATTTTTAGCCAAAACGATATAATTATCGTTTTTCATGAAAAGAAACGATATCTATGTCGTTGTAGTTATTATTTGAACTGGAACGATTTCAAACTCGTCAAATTTGTACTGAAACGATATGGACGTCGTTATGTTATTTTTTTGGATTTGATACATAACGATGTCCATATCGTTTCAGTACAATTTTGACGACATTGATATCGTTTCAGTTTAAATCATAACTAAAACGATATATGTATCGTTTTAGTTTATACAAAACGATAATTATATCGTTTCGATTGAAACTTACGCTGAAATGTCGTTTCAGTTCACAGAGAACAACATGGATGTCGTTATGCGTAAAATCAACGATTCGTTCCCTCTTTCTAAGTCATTCGAGTGGTATCAACCCATTTGATGACCTATTTCGATCGTCGCACGTTATGGGTGATTGTGGACGGTCGAATAGTTGTTTTTAGCCAGTATGATATAATTATCGTTTTCTATGAAAAGAAACTATATCTATGTCGTCGTAGTTATGATTTGAATTGGAACAATTTTGAACTCGTTAAATTTGTACTAAAACGATATGAAAGTTATTATGTTATTTCGTGAATTTGACACATAACGATGTCATTATCGTTTCAATACAATATTGACGACATTGATATCGTTTCAATTTTATTCTTAATTAAAATGACATATATATCGTTTTAGGGTATATAAAACGACAATTATATCCGTAAAAAGTTTACGTGGGGGATGAAGGGGAAAAATAAAAAATTTAATGGTTGGACCCATTGATGATTACTTAAAAATATAAAAGCAATTATTTGAAATATAATTAAAGATTTTAAGTTAATTGTCACTAATTATTTATATATTTTGAAGTCATAAATTTTGCAGACATTCAATTTATCTTAATTAAAATTAATATGTCAATACATAATGCGTATATAAAATAAAGTGAAATATTTGACTATAATTTTTCAAGATATTCAGAACTATAGAGTTATATATATATATATATATACATTAAAATAAATAATATTGTTCAATGTTTTAGTGGTGAGGAAAACATAATTTTTCTTAGAGGTTGAAAGTTCAACTATTTGGACAATGAAAATTTGACTATAATTTTTCAAGATATATATAGGTTATTGCAACAAAATAAACAACATTGTTCAATGTCATGTAGTGAGGAAAACATTATAATAAACTTTTTTTTAAAGGTTGAAGGTTCAAATTCTCGAACTTTGTAAATTTGAACATAATTTGACAAGATATATATAAGTTATTGCAATAAAATAAAGAGTATTGTTCAATGTCATAATGGTGTGGGGAGGAATTTTTTTCAGTGGAGGTTGAAGGGTAACCTTCAAAAGTTTCTTTAAATTTTTAGATTCGGTCAAACGGGCTTGACTGGGCCGGATTCATCCCAAAATTCTTGATTTATTTGGTTATATAAGTGAGGGTAAAATAGACATTTAAGACTTTTAAATAATTAAAATTACTTTTCCTTTGTTCATTTTAGTCGATGGCCATTTGGCCAAAATGTTCGGTTTGGCCATTTGAACTCATTTTCCCTAGAAAAATCTTTATCCTGCGAGATTTAAAAGCTTGACATTAGCCAAACGGGATAATGGCCACAAACGAATCTTCAGAGTCCCGGAAAAAGCCTTCAAACCCACAGAATAATTGCACAAGGCGGTGAAATACATCAAACGATCTTCGTGTCATATACAATTTTGCACCAAGAAAATATCCATGTCTGCCACTCCCCTTCTGTCTGCTGCGTCAAACACCCTTTTCCCTTACAATTCTACAAAAAATTCAGCATCACTTCTCTCTTTTCATCAATCTAAAGTTAGTTCCGCAATCTTTTATAGCCCGCTTATCAATGATAATAATGCAAAAGTTGAAAGCAGCAGCATTGTGTATGAAAAGGATTATGCTGCGAAGCGTTCACGCTTTCCACAATCTGGCTCAGCCATCAAAGCACCCACTGCCCCGTGGATGAAGGGTCCTCTTCTCGTCGAACACAATCGAATTATGAAACTTACCAAGTCAAGACCTAGGAAAGATTCCACCTTAGATAAACTTGAAGAACACCCTGATAAGTCTTTGGCTGGTAAAGTGAGTGGTGGAAGAGGGAAAAAGGCCATGAAGAAAATCTTTCAAGGCATTGAGAAACTCCAAGAAACCGAAAATTTGGAGGAAACTCAGAAGGTCCCGGAAAATGTTAAATTCAGATTTGCACCAGGAGACTTGTGGGGTAATGCAGACTTAGAGAATGTTGTAGAACTTGAGGAAGATTCAGAGGTAGGCCCGAAAAGTTTTGAAATTACTGAATTAGATGTTCGATTTGGGGAGGTTGAAAATGAAGGGAAATTGAAGAAAATGCCATGGGAGAGAGATGAGAAAATGGTGATTAGGAGGGTAAAAAAGGAGAAGCAGGTTACCACTGCCGAGTTGGTTCTTGATGGAGTATTGCTAAAGAGGTTGAGGGGTCAGGCTGCAATAATGAGAAAATGGGTGAAGGTTAAGAAAGCTGGGGTGACCCAAGCTGTTGTTGATCAAATTCGTCTTATTTGGAAGAACAATGAGCTTGCCTTAATCAAATTTGATCTGCCCTTGTGCCGAAATATGGAGAGAGCGCGAGAGATCACTGAGGTTTATGTTTGTTTACCTTTCCTTTATCTACATATACCCGTCTATGCTTCTGAAATCTTCATTGCTTGACATAAGTTGATCGCTCCATTTGCTTGAGAGCAAAAGTATAAAATTAAAACAAATGGCCGCAGATGTATATTATTCTTTTTATCCTAAACTTTATCTCTAAGTCAGCCCATAAGTCTCCAGTCATGCTATTTTAGAAAACTTCAAGATGTATCTTGTGTTCCTAGCTGCATTTATTATGTACAACGCACGACCTGAATTTATTGAATTGTTCCTTTGATATACATACTTTTTCACTTGAAAAGGCCTATACTTTTCTGTTTACGATTTAAGTCATTTCGTAGAACAGCGCCTAAGTGGGGTATCCTTTACAACCAAAAATTATTAGTTGCTGCTTTTACAAGAGAGCAGAGCTGGATTTACTCAAAACAGCAACTGTACATATGGCCTTGAAGAGTTATGAAGTTATAATTCGTTCAATGCTGATTCTAGTTCTCAAATCTTATTCCATATGAATTGTAGACACTCTTCTAACCTTGTCAGTGATCAATTTTTAACATGATTGTTACTTTGTTCTTCCCACTGTAACATCCCAATCCATTTGGAAAGAAGTCAATGTATCAATTTTTCAGCAATCCTCTTACCTTTAGAACATCTAGCGAGTGTAAAAATAATTTTAATCATGTCCAAATATGTTTTCCCTTAGTTGCCGTTATCTTTGTTATTTCCTTTCATCTTATTTTAACATCCTTGTTCTTCCCTTAATTTTTTTTTTAGTTGCTTCCCTGATACTGTAGTATTCCTCTAAGCAGATGAAGACTGGAGGCCTTGTTGTGTGGAATAAGGAAGATTTTCTTGCTGTATATAGAGGTTGCAACTATCTGCCAGGCTCAAGAAATTATTCAAATATTGATCACAAATCAGTTAGTGATCAAGAAAATCTATCCTCAAATATGAGTTACCAAAGTACCTGTCATTTCTCTCGAATAACATCAAGTGGAAGTAGTCAATACAAAATAAATGATGGGATAGAAGGTGAATGGGAAAACTTACATATCAATGTACCACTGTATGAGAGAGAAGCAGATAGATTATTGGATGGATTAGGACCACGCTTTGTTGATTGGTGGATGCCAAAGCCTTTGCCGGTGGATGCAGACTTGCTCCCAGAAGTTACTCCTGGATTCAAGACACCTTTTAGGCTTTGTCCACCTCGCATGAGATCAAAACTGACAGATGCTGAACTTACATATTTGAGGAAACTTACTCACCCTTTACCAACTCATTTTGTCCTTGGTATTTTCCTTTCCTTTGTCACTGCACTATATCAATCTCAACTGAACTATTAGAATTATCTATTCTTATACACACACACTGAGTTTCAAGAGAGATTGTGCCTATGTGCAACTTTTTAATGTGGTCAATATCTTATTCTGGATGTCATATCATACTTTCTAATTTTACCAATCTTTATTCTCATGCATCTGCATGTTCTTCCTCATCTATATATGCCACTGATATAATGCCCCTGTTTGAAACCCATTTTGGAAGAAATAGAAATTTTGG
The DNA here is from genome assembly GCA_019097785.1 of Fraxinus excelsior. Taxonomy (NCBI): domain Eukaryota; kingdom Viridiplantae; phylum Streptophyta; class Magnoliopsida; order Lamiales; family Oleaceae; genus Fraxinus; species Fraxinus excelsior. Next base: position 6,458,262 of record CM032623.1, on the reverse strand, counting down.
AATAGTGATTGATGTGAGAATGTGTGGTGGAAAAGTGATGAAAAGTTTTTGATTTGTGTGTAATATTATTTTATTTGAAGAATGTGTGGTTGAAATGAAGAATGAGAAAGAGAAAGAGAAAGAGCGGGTGTCAAACAGGGGCAATATTGGTAACTTCTTTAGTCCATTTAAAATGAATGTATCTTTGAACGTCAAATTGAATTTGGTTCTGATGCTCATCTCCTTCATTTTCAGTTACATTAAATAAAGAAGCTCATTGTGAAGCCCCTCCCCATAAAATTGGTTCCTTACCAGCTTCTCATCATTGTAGTGGTTCAATATTCTCTCTTCTCCCTACTACTAGAGGGGGGAAAAAAAAGAAAAGAAAATAATTGGAAACCCTAATTGAAGCCAGTTGGGACTAGAGTAGTTTCCTATTTCAGCATATACAAACCTATCAATGTTCTAAATGTGCAAGTTGCCCTCAACCGCATTGTACACTATCTTTTAGAAATGGATAAATTATGAAGTGGCGCTGAATTTAGTGGAAACAAAGTGTGCATTGAGTTTAGAATTACTGAAGACATCTAATTCTAGGAGTGATAATCTCGAATGGCCTGTATCTTGTCAAGATTCACCACATGTTTATGTGTAACTCTGTTAAGTAAATTATGCAAAATCAATTTGGTTGTACTTTTGATTCAGTCAGTATTTTTGAGGAAAAGGGCTGGGGTTTTTAGTTTGTTGCAAATTTATATCTTGAATCTTGAAGTGTGAACGACTGATTTGATAGTTTCTTTATATTGCTGTCCAACACATTTAGTCAACGCACAATAGGATGCATATTTGGCTACACTCTGTTTGGGCGTGGTTATGCTTACTGTTCTGACTTAGTCTTGTTTTGGTTTCCTGAAGGAAGAAATAGGAAACTGCAAGGACTGGCGGCAGCCATTCTGAAATTGTGGGAGAAGTGTCACATTGTAAAGATTGCTCTGAAGTGGGGAATTCTCAACACAGACAATGAGGAAATGGCATATGAACTTAAGGCAAGTGTGATAATATGAATTCATCAGTTTTACTTTTTGATTTTGAACATCTGATATTCTGAACTGTTGCTTGCGTATGAGCCCCATGTAGCATGTTGTTATCTTAGAAGGTTTGCGTCATGGTTGAGCAACCTCGATTGTGTGAAAACCTACTAACTAGGTCAAGTATGAAATAATACAGCATTGTTCATGTCATATAATCTGCTTGTTTCTATAATATCGCTTCTGCTATTTTCTAGTACTTTATCACCTCTTTAAGGGGATACAATATTAAAAGTTTGGAGGAAAAATATTTTAACTCCTCATAATAAAATCTGAATAGTTACACGGCTTCATATAGCCGGTACAAAGAATAGGAAACCTAGAAAAATAGGAAACTAATCTTAGAAAATAGGAAACTTTCTAGGGAATCTAGAGCTAAACTAGGAAACTAGAATAATCACTGATTTCCTAGAAGATTTATAGCTGTACAATCTTTCCTAAAATATGTTTCCCATAAATACAGATTTCGGATTTTAACTCCCCCTCAAGTTGGGTGGAAAATATCTTTCAAACCTAACTTGCTTATACATGAGTCAAACCCTGGTTTAAAAAGCCCTTTAGTGAAAATATCTGCCGTTTGTTGTGCTGTGGGCACAAATGGTAAGCAAACAGCTCTTGATTCCAACTTCTCCTTAATGAAATGACGGTCGATCTCAATATGCTTGGTTCGATCATGTTGGACAGGATTATTGGCTATGCTGATGGCTGCTTTGTTGTCACAGTAGAGCTTCATTGGTCCCTCAAGTTTCAGTTTCAAGTCTTCTAGCACTCTTTGCAGCCAAATTATTTCACATAAACCGTTTGCCATAGCTCGAAACTCCGCTTCAGCACTGCTGCGAGCTACTACACTCTGTTTTTTACTTCGCCATGTAACTAAATTACCCCATACATAACCACAATAGCCTGAAGTAGACCTTCTGTCAGTGATAGACCCCGCCCAATCTGCATCAGTATAACCTTCAATGGCTCGGTTGTTGGTCTTCTTGAACAATAGTCCTCTTCCAGGTGAACCCTTAAGATATCTAAGAATCCGATAAACAGCTTCAAGATGGATTTTCCCAGGAGTATGCATAAATTGGCTCACCAAACTCACAGCAAAGGCTATATCAGGCCTTGTGTGAGAAAGATAAATTAGTCTACCAACAAGCCTTTGATATCTAGTTGTATCAACTTGATCCCCTTCACTTTTTCCAAGTTTAACATTCGGATCAATAGGAGTGTCTATTGGTTTGCACCCACTCATACCCGTTTCTTTGAGAAGGTCTAGAATATACTTCCTTTGGCTTACTACAATTCCTTCTTTAGATCTTGCAAATTCCATCCCTAGAAAATACTTGAGAGTTCCAAGGTCCTTAATTTCAAATTCCTCAGCCAAACACTTCTTCAATCTGCTTATTTCTCGCACATCGTCACCTGTCACAATTATATCATCAACATACACAATAAGGATTGCAATTTTTCCTTCTTGTGATCTTCGGAAAAACATTGTGTGATCCGCTTGTGACTGCAAGTATCCTTGCCTTTTGACTGAGTTGGTAAACTTTTCGAACCAGGCCCGAGGAGATTGCTTCAAGCCATAGAGGGATTTTTTCAATTTGCAAACTTTATTCACAAATTTATCTTCAAATCCAGGGGGAGCATTCATGAATACTTCTTCTTCTAGATCACCGTTCAGAAAGGCATTTTTCACATCCAGTTGTTGTAATGGCCAATCCAGATTCACTGCAATGGACAACAAGACTCGCACTGAATTTAGTTTGGCTACAGGAGCAAATGTTTCAGAATAGTCAATACCATAGGTTTGTGTAAATCCTTTGGCAACTAATCTGGCCTTGTATCGCTCCAATGATCCATCCGAGTTGAACTTGATGGTGAACACCCATTTGCAGCCAACTGTCTTCTTTCCCCTTGGCAACTCCACTATTTCCCAAGTCCGATTCTTCTCCAGAGCATTCATCTCTTCCAAAACAGCTGCTTTCCATTCAGGAACCTGTAAGGCAACTTTGATATCCTTTGGAATCTCCACATGAGAAAGTTTAGAGACAAAAGCATGAAACTGAGGAGATAATTTCTTGTAAGAAACATATTTGGACATAGGATACAGTGGATGCCTAGTGCATTCCCTTGTTCCTTTTCTAATGGCAATTGGAATATTAAGATCTGAAGAGGAAGACTCAGTACCTGGTATTTCTTGATCTGTCATTGGGGTTGTCTCTTGGCCATGAAGCTCAATATTGGCTTCTACTCCTGATTTTAATTCCCTTAGAGAAAATACTTTTCCAAAACGATTTATAGTCTTATTTCCAATTGTAGTAGGATTATTGATTTCAGGGACCAAGTTTTCATTATTTAAATCATTATTTTCCTCCAGAACATTCAAGTCATTTTCAGCGTTTGATTTTTCCACAAAGTCGGAATCTAACGTGGAACTATCAAATACGGGAATAGGAAAGAACAGACCTTGGTGTTGCTCAAAACTAGAGACTGAATTTTTTTCTGAATTTTTTTCTCCTCCTCCCCCTAAGGTCGAATCTGCACTAGTGTTCTCCCCCTGAAGATGAGGCCTAAAAAATGATTGATTTTCAAGGAATTGAACATCAAATGTGACAAAGTATTTTCTCTTTTGAGGATCATAGCACTTAAACCCCTTTTGTGTGGGAGAATATCCCAAAAAAACACATTTTTTTTCCTCTTGGATCAAATTTGTCTTGATGGAGATCTTTGTTATGAATGAAAACGGTGCAGCCAAATAGTTTTAATGGAAGGTGGGATTGAAGCCGAGATTGAGGAAAAGCCTTCAAAAAATTGTTTATTGGTCTGTCAAATTTCAGAACTTTTGATGGCATACGATTTATCAAAAACGTGGCATGCAAAATTGCATCACCCCAAAAAACTTTCGGTACATGGTTTGTAAAGAGGAGTGTACGTGCAACTTCAAGAAGATGTCTATTTTTTCTCTCAGCAATTCCATTTTGTTGAGGGGTATTTACACAAGAACTTTGTTGAATTATTCCATTTTCCAAGCAAAAAATACTCAACAGTTTTGAAAAATACTCCCTACCATTGTCACTTCTTAAAACCTTTATTTTAGTCTCATATTGAGTACAAACCATATTAAAAAAGGTTTTAAAAATGATCTCAACTTCAGATTTTGTTTTCATAAGATATACCCATGTCATTCTTGTATGATCGTCAATAAAAGTTACAAACCATCGTTTTCCCATGATAGTAGGAGTTCTTGAGGGCCCCCAAATATCACTGTGTACTAGTGAAAAAGGTTTTGACGGAGAATATGGGCGAGGCACATAAGGAGATCGATGCATTTTTGCCATGGCACAAATTTCACACACAAAAGATGATGGATCTTTATTTAAAAATAAATTCGGAAACAAATGTTTTAAATAATAGAAACTTGGGTGTCCTAGCCTAAAATGCCAAAGCATTACATTATTCATACCAGAATTAGAACTAGCACCTAAATCAGAATTAGAAACTGAATTTGCTTGAAGGGATCCATCATCAAAATAGTAGAGTCCGCCATTGAGTCTAGCACTGCCAATCGTCTTCCCCGATGCCAGATCCTGAAATACACAGTGAAACGGAGAGAAATTAGCTCGACAATTGTGGTCATTAGTTAATTTACTGACTGACAGTAAATTACAAGACAATCGTGGGACGTGTAAGACGTCTTTCAGCTTTAAGAATGGTGAAATTCTGATTTCACCCTTTCCGGCAATGGCTGAGAACGATCCATCAGCCACTTTTATTTTCTTGTTTCCTGCACATGGGCTATAAGAGTGGAACAAATGCGAAAAGCTTGTCATGTGATCTGTGGCACCGGAATCTATGATCCACGGTTCCATATTATGGGTTGAAAAAAAGGATCTATAATTACCTTGATTTGCATATGAACATGATGGAAGATCATGTGGAGATTTTAGGAGTTTCAAGAGTTGCTCAATCTGGTCATTAGTGAATGGAAATTGACTGGAATTTCCAGAAGTAGACTTGTGCTCTGTAGAAGTCTCAGAGGTGGTATTCATAGCTTTGTTTCCCTCCTGTTTCCTCTTCCAACTTGGCTGCCAGTTTTGTGGTTTGCCATGAATCTTCCAGCATGTCTCCTTGGTATGCCAGTGACGTTTGCAATGCTCACACCACGATTTCTTCTTTTTGTCAGATTCGGCTTCAGTGTTCCTTGTGATAAGGGCAGAGCTATCAAGGTCGTTGTTGTGTGAGAATGATCCTGCCATTACCCTTTTTCGGCTTTCCTCCTGTCTCAACTCTGAAAAAACTTCCCGGATTGAGGGTAGTGGCCGACGTCCAAGTATTCTTCCTTTGACATCATCAAAGCTTGAATTAATTCCTGCTAAAAACATAAAAATTCTATCAGTTTCCTTACGTTTTTTTAACCTTGCTAAATCTTTGGGACTCTCCCATTCCTTGTTGTAACACAAGTCGAGTTCCTGCCACAAGGTTAGCATGTGATTGAAGAAAGAGGTAACATCGACATCTCCTTGTTTGGCGTTCCATAGTTTTGTCTTCAACTCGAACACCTGAGAATGGTTTTCCAAATCTGAGTACGTCTCCCGGACAGCATCCCATATTTGTTTTGCTGACATAAACAAATAAGGTTTCCTAATTGACTCCTCCATGGAATTGAGAAGCCATGTGGTGATTAAGGAGTTTTCTGACCTCCATTTTTTGAACAGAGGATCAGATTCCTTTGGCTGTGGTTCTTCACCAGTTAAAAAACTAAGGGGCTGTTCTCTTTGGCCGTTTTGGGCCGTTTTCTGTTTTCGGTTTTCCAAAACAATGAAAACGCTTTTCTGAAAACGGGTTGAAAATTTACAAAGAAAACAGAAAACGACAAAATTGTCGTTTTGGGTGTTTTCAGTTATAATTTGACAAAAATTTCCAAAACATGTTTTCGTTGTTTTCAATCACCGCCAACCATCAACGCACCCGACCACCACTGCACCGCCGGAACCACCGCTACACCGTCAAAACCCACCACCGCACCACCACGACCAAAAACCCCCATCGCCTCAGCCAAAATGGCGACCCAACCACCGGAAATCTTGAACAGAAAGACAACCACCGCTCCAGCCAAAATGGCAACCGAACCACTACCAGATTCGTGACTAGGTAGACCACCACCGCCAAGCCAAACTGGCGACCCAACCACCACAAAATCGCAACCCAACCACCGCCAAATCGCCACCAGATCGCGACCTCTACTCAGCAAAAATGGCGACTCAACCACCGTAAAATCACCACCAGAAACCACTGCCAATTTATCGACCAGAAAGACCACGCCACCCAGCAAATGGGGACCTAACCACCGCCAAATCGCGACCTAGAGAATAGCCAAAATTGATTTGCCATTACCCCCACCGCCCCAACCAAAAGTCGCGACCCAACTGCCACCACAGCCACCACCGCAGCATCGCGACCCAACCACCGCATTCAACCACAAATCGCCACCAACATGTCAGTGAAGGAGGAGGGGAAGAAGAAGAAGAAAAGGGGGGAGGAGGAGAAAAATAAAGAGGAGAGAGAGAGCGCGAGAGAGGCCGAGGAAGGAGGAAGGAAGAGAACACAATTTCCATTTTCTAATTTTTGAAAACAATTTTTCAAAATGTCAAAGAGAACGCATTTTCAATAATCTCAAAATGAACACTCAAAACACAAAACTCAAAATGATTTCAAAACACAAAACACAAAACTCAAACACAAAGAGAACGCCACCTAAGCTTTCCCCGTCCATCAATAGCTAATTTCACTGACTGGGCCCATTCTAAAAAATTCCTGCCATTCAGTTTGACGGTAGTGATCTGAATGGAGACATTTGGGTTGATTTCAGTGGTTTCGGCCATGGCAGAAAAGAAAAGCTAAACCTACAGCTCTGATACCATAAAAGTTTAGAGGAAAAATATTTTAACTCCTCATAATAAAATCTGAATAGTTACACGGCTTCATATAGCCAGTACAAAGAATAGGAAACCTAGAAAAATAGGAAACTAATCTTAGAAAATAGGAAACTTTCTAGGGAATCTAGAGCTAAACTAGGAAACTAGAATAATCACTGATTTCCTAGAAGATTTATAGCTGTACAATCTTTCCTAAAATATGTTTCCCATAAATACAGATTTCGGATTTTAACAAATATACATAAAGAACTTCTTTTCTTTTTCTTTATTATTATATGCAATCTCACACGCTTTTTAGTTTTGATTGGAGCCAATACTTGAGTTTATATTGTTGGATAACATTACATTAGGCTGTAACACACGTCAGCGGCTTGAGATTGCTTCTTGCTTCTGTTGTCTAAAGTTCATACAGTATCAGCTGAAGAGTTGAAATAAGACAAAGCTCAAACACATTTTTGAGTAACTTTCTAGACTTGTTTGGCTAGCTTAAAAACTTCTTCAAGTAGGATTCTCTGAAAAAAAGAACCAAAGTTCAGCATCTTTAAGGTTTTGTTATAATATTGTGCTGAGGTTAAATAGCTAAAACTCAGTTTAAGCTGGCTCATTTGCAAACCTGAAGGTCAAAAGTCAATCTAGTTTTTAATTGAAAAGAATGTTTTTGATTATTTTTTGCAGAAATCCTCAAAGTTTGAAGTATAATCAGATTACATATGAAAAGATCATATGAATATGTGAAATCTTGGTACGAGAAATTTCTCAATTGAAACACAATCCCTTTATTTCCAAAATTCAGTTTTCAGGTATCCCATGCTATATTCCGTGATAAGATCTTTAGGTGAAATGAGTCCCCTTTATCTATGAGGTTGATACATTTACTATTTTTATTATAGTTAACGGAGATATACCCATTGGTTATTAGACTAATTATGTTATGGTACCATTTCCCTCCAGCTACTTTTAAAGTGGCGTGCATTTGTTTGTTGGTCAAATGTTGAAAAAACATGGCCCTAGTTGGGTGGCCAAAGTATTTAGTTTTTAATGTCTTATGGGATTGAAACAAATGGGCATCAATTTATCAATTCCTGATGCAGAATCTCACTGGGGGAGTTCTTTTATTGCGCAATAAGTTCTTCATAATTCTCTATAGAGGCAAGGATTTTGTTCCCTCTCAAGTTGCAACCCTAGTTGCTGAAAGAGAAAAGGAGCTCACTAGATGCCAACTTCAGGAAGAAGCTGCACGGTTAAAAGCCAGTGACATATCTTCTGTCACCCATGAGGATATATTGAAGTCTAGCAGCATTGGAACTTTATCAGAATTCCATAGCATTCTATCAGAATGCAGGAACCTGAGAAAGGGGAAGACTGAGGTTGAAGTTCAGCTGGAAGCAGAACGGCAGAGATTGGAAAAGGAACTCAAAAATCAAGAGCGAAAGCTTTTCATTGTGAGATCTTATTGCTCCTTTTTGTCCTGTATTTTTGTATTTGAATAATTAAATACTCATTATAAGTAAATTTTGCAGCTTAAAAAGAAGATAGAGAAATCAGATAAAACACTGGCGGCACTAAATCAGGCTTGGAGACCTTCTGAGCAAGATTTGGATCGGGAAATGATAACACAAGAGGAGAGAGAATGTATGCGAGAGATAGGATTGAAGTTAGACAGCAGTTTGGTGCTTGGTAAGAAAAAGCTTCCGCTTCTTCTATTTTCACCCTTACGGCTTCTTCTTGTTCTTATCATAAAAAAAAATGTTTCTTAAACTTGTCAAAATTATTTATTGTAGCTTTATAGGATTGGTGATTGATGCTGACTTTGTGCTTAGAAGCAGGTTTCATATGTCCCTTATGATATTCTATATTTTTCTCAGATTTATCTTACCTGTCATGATGTAGTAGCAATATTGGATAAAAGATCTTTGTTGGTCAGATTAGTGAATGGTTGAAATAAAGTGTCAAACAGACAATCATACAGCCTAAAAAGGAATCTACTCCCATGAAATGTTAGTCAAGAATTTAAGTTTTCATGAGGATTGTGTAATTAAGCCTCACTTGATGGTCTACGCTCTGAAATAAAAAGCTGGAAAGATCTGTCTTTGCCTATTACATTCAGCTTCATGTTTTCTTCCCAAAACAGTGACAATTTCTCACCAAGAGCATGATTTCCTCAGCAGTCAAGTTAATACTCTTCTTACTATCACCTGGTCAAAAACTATTATGGATCAAAATTACACTTGCAAACTTCATGGAAAATACATTTGGTTGGAAGTCGGAAAGAAAAACTTCCCAACAAGTGAAAAAGAAATTCAGACTATTAGATGAAGAGGATGGAAGGTATACAATGAGCATTTTGAGTCAATTTTCTCATTGACAGATGATAACATTTAAATTCAGAGGCTAGTAGAAGGATTTTGAGAAACAACCAAAAGAGGATTTGTTTCTTTGCCCTTTAGCTCTCTTCTTATTATCACGAGGTCACAAATTAATATTGATCAAAATTACACTTGCCAAATTCTTGAAAATACATTTGGCTGGAAGTCAGAAGGAAAGAAAAACCTTCCAACAATTGAATTTTTTTTTTCAGAATATTAGATGAAGATGATAGAAGGGTTACATTGAGCCTTTTGAGTCAATTTCTGACTGACAGATGATGATGTAAACTGAAAGCAGAGGCTAGTAGAAGGATTTTGAGAAATAGCCATGAGAGAGGATTTATTCTTTAAGTCACAGCAATTTGGATCCATGAATGGTATTAAAGCATAGGGGATATCATATTTCCTTTTTGTTTTTGCTTTATAATACTAGTCTATTAGAAACAAGATGAGGACTCTCCAACTCTTCCATGTTTTATTAAACAAAAGGATGAAGAAGAAGCTCAACACATTATTGAAAATTTGCATAAGAATAGAAATGACAATCATTGTTTCGTACCCTTAAAGTCAAAGTACTAAGAAAAAGAAGGCAAACAATCTAATGGTTTTTTTCTTTTTTTATTCCTTCTGTTTTGATGGCGTGAGAAACTCCCAGGCAAGCGTTGATGAGGAAACCCTTTAATCTGCTGTCTATCCAACAAGGTTAATAGTGAGTTTAGTTGTGAGGAAAACTTGCACAAGTCCTTCATGGTTATAGCAATTAAGTCATGAGATGGAAACAATGTCATAATTTGATGAAGTTAAATTGATAAATGTTGCAAATACATTCCCATAAATAATGTAGCATGTACTTGCTTCAAATCATAAAGGTTGCCTAAAGATTCATGCTAAATTAAAACCTAAATTAACACAATCATTTGAATCAATAGCAACTGACATAAAGATTCTGAATAGAGAATCTATTATGTCAACAAGAAAGTGACTACAGAATGGGATTAGACATCCCTGTGTAAAGTTTTTGAATGCAAGTAAGTAATGTAGTTGCGAAGAATCTAAAAGTATTGGTTGCAGGGTCTACTCTCAGCAATCACATATTTAGAAGTCTCTGGGCCTCTGTTAATTCTTTGATTGAACCTACTAGTGTATCTCATTCATCAAATGAAGTTGTGAGACAACTTACAGAAGTGGGATCTGGATTTTTTCAGTTTTGACATTTGCGGTTATAGACTAGATCTGTTTGGGGGTTAGAACCAGTATCTCCTTGCTTTTCTCGACTCTTAAGAAATAACTATAAGCCTTTAAGCAATTCATATATCCATGAGCAAAGCAAAGCCTGAAAAAGCTAAGGAAGTTAGACAAATGTCAGCAACTAATATAAGGGATAAGCTCAAACTTCTATATGTCTGTACCTTCACACTTCCTTGAAATTCAGATAGCTTATTAGCCTCTACTGTTTTGAATCGAAATATGTTTGCTATCATGCTATCATGTTTATTTTTTTATTCAATCTGGCTTCAGGAAGGCGCGGTGTTTTTGATGGTGTAATAGAAGGCATTCGTCAACATTGGAAGCACAGAGAAATTGCGAAAGTAATTACAATGCAGAAAAAGTTCTCACAGGTCCTTTACACTGCAAAACTTCTTGAGGCTGAAAGTTATGGGATACTGGTTTCTGTAGAAAAAATTAAAGATGGCCATGCTATAATTATGTATCGTGGGAAGAACTATAAACGTCCAAAGTTGTCACCTAGAAATTTGTTGAATAAAAGAGATGCATTATCTAGGTCACTTGAAATCCAGAGAAATGGAGTAAGTAAACTAATTCTCTCCTTGCTAATTAAACTGTTTTTGTTTAGACTGACTTATATGTCTCTAACCCTTTTAACCTTCTGTTTTCACTCTAATAGTCATTGAAGTTTTTTGCCAATCAAAGAGTGAAGGAAATTTGTGATCTGAAACGCAAGCTGGTAAACCTCTCTGTCTTTTAAATCATTTTAATTTTCAAAGAGAGAGATATTAACAAAATAGTTCTGGGGATTCCCTTCTCATGAATCTGTTTAATAGAGTTTTTAGTTGATAAAATTTTCCGACTTTTGCATTGTATCAGTAATGGTGGATTCAGTGGCTTGTGCCCTTGCTTCTATGATTTCTTGACTGAATAATTTGCAATTTTGCAGGCGGACTTGAACAGAATTAGTGATTGATTGGGTTGGTATTGGACAAGCTGATAGCCATTAGCCAACACATCTTAATGTGAATTCTTTGAATTCCTTATATTCTTTATGGTGAAACTAGCACCTATAAGAGATATTTATTCATCAAACAATATAATGCCCAGATGCAACAGGTACCACTCACATTTCAAATTACTTGAACAAAGTTTTCAGGTGTTGATTTTGAGGTGGGAGTAAGTAATATGCTTATGAGCACGCTTTTGTTTGCACATTGGTTTTAAAATTGTGACTTGTTATGGATTCCCTTTTGGCCGTTCCATAAAAGCTGCCTTACTTTGGATGCCGCATGATGAACCAGCAGGCACTTTGTCGGGTAATTATTCTAACATCACCTTAAGACTAGTTGATGGAATATTAGTAGATACATTATTATATTTAATTTCCAATTTTGATATTTAATTTAGGAAACATAATTAGAGATTGATTTCATAGTATTTTGCTACCTCAATTAGGACTAGTTTAAACTCTATATAGAGGGGGCTTATGCGACACAACCTTAACAATTAAATAAAATTTATATTCTCTCTCTTCTTCTCTCTTTTCTCCTTCTTTCTCTTCTTCTCCTTCCTTTCCCCTTGCCCTTCTCCTATAATTTTTCTATTGCATCCTATGTCAGTTTGGTATCACATCTGTTAGCGTATATAAATTTAGGAGTTTATACAATTTAGGACTCGGTTATTATTACTGGTTGTATATATTATCTTACCATGTATAGATGGATGGACACAATATATATATATATATATATATATAATGAAAGTGGCCGAATTAGAGGGCAACTTTTCCAAATCTCTCTCTTTGTGGTCTCTAGTATTTTGACATGGTATCAGAGCTTCTGAATTAGAGTTTCAAAATTGTGGGGTTGTTCCCGATGGTGCAAAAGGTTGGGTCGTCACTTTTGTGGTGGACGACAATTACCTGTCACTTCTTTGTGGTTGAAGATCAGACGTGATCTTGTGCGATGGTTGGAATTGTTCGGTTCAAAATTCTAGGTCTGGTTGTTAGGTGGCTTTGGAACAGCATTCTTGTCTCCCAACATTTGGATTGGGTGATGCCTAGGAGAATTGAAGATGTGGTGCGGGCATGGAGGATGAAATTTCGAGATAAGAATAGTAGGATTGTATGGAATCTTATCCCGGGATGTATTGTCTGGTGCGTGTGGAGAGAAAGGAACAACCGCTGTTTTGAAGATCAAACAAGAACTTTTGAGCAGTTCAGAGAACTGTTTTATCTCACTTTGTACAATTGGTTTAATACCGTGGCTGATAACCACATAGAAGGGTTGCCTAATTTCATGTCGTTTTTGCACTGTTTATGTTGATAATACATTCCCCATGTATTATCTTTTGATTTATTATTAATATACTGATTACTTATAAAAAAAAATAAAAAATAAAATTCTAGGTCTGGTCTGTTTCTTCGATGCCGGAGGTGAAATATTGGCGAGCAAATCTGTTATTTTTGTAAGGTGTTGTGTGATTTGGTGTCGAGATAAGTAGCAGATCTGGTCGGGTTGATTTTTCGCCAGCTTTGTTCCTCAGTTTAGTCAACAACATCATGAGCAGGTTGCAGAGAGAGCTACGTTTTGAGAGAAGGAAGATTTGGGTTGCATTTTCAGAGGTTTTATTCTTGTTGAGCCTGTGATAATTTATTTGGGCCCTTACTTCACTTGGGCTATTAAATTGGTGAGATAATTGATTGAATTTGGGCTTTGATATTTGGACTATTTTTTACCAGGCTGCATATTAATTTTTAGGCTGTTATTTATCATATTTTTGCATCATTTCAACCAATAATTCTGATTTTCTTGGTGTGCGCTTTACGGGTGAAAACTATTCAGTATGGGAGTTTCAATTTCAATTATTTGTCAAAGGAAAAGAATTGTGGGGTCATATTGATGGGAGTGCTCCCGCACTTAAAGGTGTCGAGGCTTTGTCTAAGTGGGAAATTAAGGATGCTAGGGTCATGACTTGGATCCTTGGCTCGGTTGAGCCTCATCTTGTTCTCAATTTGAGGCCTTATAAGACTGCTGCTGCTATGTGGAATTATCTCAACACGGTTTATAATCAAGACAATTTCGCTAGGCGATTTCAATTGGAGTATGAGTTGGCTCATTTCACACAAGGAAGTCTCTCAATTGAGGAATATTTTTCTAGTTTTCAAACTCTCTGGGTTGATTATTCCGACATTGTTTATGCTAATGTTCCAGGTGCAGCTCTCTTGGCTGTCCAAGCAGTGCATGCAACCAGCAAGCGCGATCAATTCTTGATGAAGCTACGATTCGACTTTGACATTGCACGGTCTAATCTGATGAATCATCATGTACTATCTCTGGATGCCTGTTTGAGTGAGGAGCAGCGTATCATAACACAGGCTGCCATGGAACATTGGGCTAATGTTAGTGCACCTGTTTCTATGGCTTATGCAACACAGGGGAGGAATAAGTGTAGAGACCTGCGTGCTGTCCAATGCTTTAGTTGTAAAGCTTTTGGTCATATTGCCCGGGATTGTCCCAAGAAATTCTGTAACTACTGCAAGAAACAAAGGTCATATCATCTATGCTTGTCCCATTCGGCCTGAACAGAAGCAGGGTACTACTTATCATGCCTCTGCTAGTGCCTCTAGTTCTGCTACATCGCCTGCTGCCTTGCCAATTGTTCCTATTCCTGCTCCTATAGCCTTAGCAAACCCGAACACACTCACTCCTGAAATGGTACAACAGATGATCATTTCTGCTCTTAGGTAATCATAACGTTTCTTCTAAACCATAGTATTTTGACTCTGGAGCCTTTAACCATATGACTAATATTGTCGCTCCTCTTTCCAATGTCAGAAAATATGATGGAAATATGAAAATTAACATTGCCGATGGTAGTTCTCTCCTGTGCCTATCAGCGCTATTGGTGATCTTTCCTCTTCCTTAACTGATGTTTTTGTATCTCCTAACCTTTCCACAAATCTTCTTTTTGTTGGTCAATTTGTTGATAATAATTGTAATGTCCATTTCTCTCGTTCTGGTTGTGCTGTGCAGGATCAAGTGTCGGGAAGATGATCGCGAAGGGGCCTAAAGTGGGACGACTCTTTCCTCTTCGTGTTTCTTCTTCCGCTATTATTCCTAGTTTTCCTTTACTTTCATTTGCTTGTAATGTTGGTTCGGGAAATAAGATGTGGCATAGACGCTTGGGCCATCCAATTTTTGTTTACTTCGTACTTTATTTAATTTTGGATTATTGGGAAATAAAGCATGTTCTTCTCTTGATCTTTCTTTTGATTGTATATCATGCAAACTTGGCAAAAGTAAAGTTCTACCTTTTCCTTATCATGCATCTTGGCCTCACAATGTTTTGAGATTATTCATAGTGATGTTTGGGGGATTGCACCTGTTGTTTTTCATGCGCATTACAAGTACTTTGTTACTTTCATTGATGATTTTAGTCGCTTTACTTGGGTTTACTTCCTCCGGGCTAAGGTTGAAGTTTTTTTAGTCTTTAAGCACTTTCTTGCACTTCTTGAGACTCAATTCTCTGCCAGTATCAAGGTCTTGCATTCTGATTCTGGCGGCGAATGCATGTCTAATGAGTTTCAGGACTTTCTTCAGAGCAAAGGGATAGTCACAGCGTTCTTGTCCTTCGACACCATAGCAAAATGGTATTGCTGAGAGGAAAAATCGCTACCTTCTTGATGCGATAAGAACTCTTTTACTTGACTCATCTGTTCCTCCTCATTTTTGGTGTGAAGCACTTTCCATTGCAGTTCATGTGATCAATTGCTTACCCTTTCCTACGTTAAATCATGTTTCTCCTTTCTTTAAGTTGTTTGGTCATTCTCCTTTATATTCTGATTTTCGTACATTTGGTTGTATTTGTTTTGTGCATCTTCCTACTCATAAACGACATAAACTTACTGCTGAGTCGGTTAAGTGTGTTTTTCTTGGTTATGCTATTTCTCGAAAGGGTTATGTTTGTTATGATCCTCGTCGTATACGGGTTTCTAGGAATGTAGTTTTATTTAAAAATCAATATTTCTTTCCATCCCATATTGAGCTGTCATCTGCATCTGTAACTCTTATAACTAGTTTTTCTGATTCCCCAACAATTATGGAAAGGTTTAAACCTGATTTTGTGTATGAAAGACATCGTCGACACGAGTCTGGTTCCACTTCCTCTGTGCCCCCTTCCGATCTTGACCTGACGCCTAATCCTGATCCTGTTCCTGCTTCAAGTACTCTTCGTTGGTCTACTTGTCATTCTCGACCCCTGATTGGTTTGATTTCTTTTCTCTTGTCTCTCTTGTCGCTACTTTATCCACTATTTCCATTCCTTCTTGCTACAAATAGGCCATGGCACATGAGTGTTGGCAAATTGCAATGCAGGCAGAACTTCAAGCGCTTGAGAAGAATCACATTTGGGATATTGTTCCTTGTCCTCTTACAGTCACACCAATTGGGAGTAAATGAGTTTTTTCTGTAAAACTTCGTTCTAATGGCTCTTTGGACCGGTACAAAGCTCGCCTTGTATCTTTGGGTAATAAGCGGGAATATGGGGTTGATTATGAGGAGACATTTGCTCCTGTTGCCAAAATGACCACGATTTGAACCATTTTAGCTATTGCCGCTTCAGAGTCGTGGCAACTACATCAGATGGATGTGAAGGATGCTTTTCTTCATGGTGATCTCCAAGAAGAGATTTACATGAAGCTTCCCTCTGGTATGACTACTTCTTCACATGATGTCTGTAAGCTAAGCCGTTCTCTGTATGGGCTCAAGCAAGCGCCCCGCGCTTGGTTTGAGAAGTTTCGCAGCACACTTCTATCATTCTATTTTACACAGTCAATATGATTCTTCTCTCTTCTTTCACACATCTACGTCTAGTGTAGTTATTCTCTTGGTTTATGTGGATGATATTATCATTATTGGCACTGACCGTGGTTTAATTACTAAGCTTCAACAGATGTTACATAAAACTTTCCATATGAAAGATCTTGGCCAGCTCACATACTTCTTAAGATTGAAAATTCATCATCAAGCCCATGGTGTTTTCGTGAACCAACATAAGTATATTCAAGATCTTATAACTTTGGTTGGTTTGGAGGACACTTCTTCTGTTGATACTCCTATGGAGGTAAATGTCAAATACTAAAAAAAAGATAAAGGGGACCTTTTGGATGATCCTACTCTTTATCGGCGCTTGGTTGTGAGTCTTATCTACTTGACCGCTATTCAACCCGATATCTCCTATACATGGTAAGATAATATTATTATTATTATACATGGTTAGGACTCGGTTATTATTATTAGTTGTATATATTATCTTATCATGTATAGATGGATGGACACAATATATATAATGAAAGTGGCCGAATCAGAGGGCAACTTTTCCAAATCTCTCTCTTTGTGGTCTCTAGTATTTTGACAACATCTATTCGTTCTCCTTTGGCCTACACCTTCTATCCAACCCATATACACACTGCCGCCTTCCACCAACCATCCAAGCCTTACAATCACCTAATATACAAAAACCTTAGAACAACGCAGGAACAAAAAAAATTGTCTCAACAACAACAGTTTTTATTTTTTTTCCTTTTTAGTAGTACATAATATTTGAAAAGAAGTTTTAAAAAAAACACCAGAACTGTTCACCGGGCCAGCAGTAGATGAATTAGGTTTCTGTTATTTCCCTTTCAAACAAGGAAAAATGTACTATTTATATTGAAATCATGGATAGAAAAGTTTATGTTTCTCTCATTGATTCTCGTTAGGAATCTGGGCCAATTTCCATATTTAGCGCTCAAGATCCTCCTTTGAGAGAATATCAAGAATAACAGGAAAATAGAAACAGTAAATATCAAGAACATAATAATTTATATAAAAAAACTCAAAATCTTCAAAATTGGAAAAACCCTTTGGACGGTAAAGACAAACTCAATTGTGTAAAATTTAGGGCTGGACATGGGTAGGTTCGGTTCGGTTCTGAAGAGAATCGAACCGACCCGAAATTTTTGGGTATTTAATAAATGGAACCGTCGGGTCCAAATATAATTATGAAACTGTTCGGGTTCGGTTCGATTCTGTTCAGTTCCGTACAATAATTAAATTTTTTAACATTTACAACAACACTACATAAATACAACTAATGACATCTTCATTCGTAACTTTTACAAATTAACATAGTCCAGTTTAAAAACACAAATAATAAGTTGTCCAATGAGATTAATTCAATTAATACAAATACCAAAAAATAGATACTAATATTAAAACATCGATAATCCATATCAATAATTCATTTGTTTCAAGCAGTCTGCATAAAGAAAACGAAATATAAATTAAAAGTTATCAAAATAAAATATTTTTTTAAGTAGTGATAATATTTACCAACTATTTGATTTAATCATCAATTGTTTGACTTGTCATAGTAAGAAACTCTACAAGCATAATTGAAAAAGCACAAATAAACTAAAAATTATTTAACTAAAAAGATTTAATAATAAGGCCCAAATGTTGGGCTAACAAAGTTACAAAAAATTAATTTGGCTGATTAATTTGTTTAAAAAATTTTTAAAAATTTAATTACTTCAATATAAAAAATTATTTAGATTCGAGTCTTATTTGGTTTTTCGGTTCTTGGTCCATAATCGATAACCGACCCAAACCCATCAGTTCTCAATTCGGGTACCCGTTCAAGTATTTAATTTATGAAGAACCACTCGATTCGGTTCGGTTCGGGTTCGGGTTCGGTTCAGTCCGATTTGATTTTGGACTTTTGTCCAGCTCTAGTAAAATTGTACAATCACACATCTCTTAGAGACTCAAAGCCCTAAATACTTTGAAAGCCCTACATTCTAATATAAGTCGCATATTATACATAGAGTGAGACAACAAAGGATCCCAAGTTTATCCCAAAACAAAAGTCAATTATTATCTCTTGAATTGTGATGAATAAAACATTATGGGATATATATATATAATTTAGGAACGCACCAACACAACCTTAGTGGATTTTCAGGACCACCAGGGAAGGGTAGGGAAGGCTGATGATATATATATATAGGAAGGGGGACATAAAACTGACCTCCCAAAGGCGAAGAAAAGCAACAAAAGAAGGAAAGGAATAAGAGGGGAATTATTACTCGTAATACAAAAAATAAATGAGAATACAACCAACGTTCTCTAACAGTGGGAAGCCCAGCCCATATATACCGAGGAAGTTCAAGTGATCTGAACTCATGATAGTGATGTTGGTCCCAGCCTCAGATGCTAATGAATCGATGACCTGGTTCCCCTCATGATAAGTATGGGAGATAGTATCACGGTCAAAAGAGAGATAGACCCTTCTGAGAATGATCTGAATCTCTCATAGTTCTCCATCCCTAGTGATTCAATGAATGGCCATTGATGAGTTTAGTCTCCACCTAAATGCCAAATAAGCCGATTTGTCAAGCAAGAGAAACCCCATCCAAGATAGTCCGCATCTCAACCTCCAAAATAAGACAGTCTCCATAAGATGTCGAGAAGGCCCAATACAAAGTTCATTCTGGTTGCACATAATGCCTATGATGCACCGACACGGACACGTGTGTCCGACACGATACGTGTCGGATACGTTGACACGCGATTTTTGAAAAAATTACAAACACGACACGTTGATTAAATTCTTAAAAAAAATTCATTTATATAGTATAAATTTAGTTTTATACTTATTATTAATTTTTCTTGTTGAAATCTT
Source organism: Fraxinus excelsior (assembly GCA_019097785.1). Classification (NCBI taxonomy): domain Eukaryota; kingdom Viridiplantae; phylum Streptophyta; class Magnoliopsida; order Lamiales; family Oleaceae; genus Fraxinus; species Fraxinus excelsior. The sequence goes on along the minus strand of CM032623.1, from coordinate 6,438,945 downwards.
TTAAACATGATTACCTATTTATTACTTGTTAATAACTTTGAATTAATAATATATAATATTTCTAATATAAAAAGAAAAATGATTACGGTAGAGTGTCCGAGAAGTGTCGGTATCGACTCGTGTCCGACACGTGTCGGACACGGACACGCTGCCCTTATTGAAGTGTCCGTGCTACAGAGCATAATGCTACCACCACTAGCAAAACCATTTTCGACACATCATTGGTGTTGATCTTGTGAGACCCCACGGTTGGAGTACTCCAAAAAACTAAAATTGGAGATCGAAGAGAGGAGTCAAAGAAACACTAAATGATGAGGCAATAGTTGAGTTACTTCACCATGAATAGGCCAGAATAAGCGACCAATATGAATAAATGAAATCATGCGATAGACTCTCCATATTATCCGTCTAGGCTCCATACGTATCTCGTTGTGCTATCGTTCCTCGCTTCCATAAGAACCAAAAAACAATAAGGGGAATGGCAATGCGAATGTGACCCTTGTGAACACACTGACCCGAGTACCTCCATTTCTGGAACCTGGATCTAGCTGCCTCACCAGTTCTCATAGGTACCTGAAATATAGCCTTAAAATGATGCCATACCTGATCAGAAATGGCATTGCAATGAAAATATGTGAAGTGGTATCAATCTCCGAGCAGCATTGGCATTGAGAGGCCATATGACAGCCAATTCTCCCCTGAATGGCTACGTCGACCTGTGTTAAATCTTAATACACACTCCAGTGGAAGAAAGAAAACCTAAGATTAAGTAAGAAAAATACATTCGGATTTTCTCCCACTCAATAGTTTGTACAAGTCTTTTTATTTCACTAATTACTACTATTCAAGATACGTCATTCTTTTGCTGATATTGTAGACAACCTATATGAGTCCCAAGGCTGTCTACAAGAGTGGACTAGTTGTTACGCTGATTTGGTAGTACCATCTGGTGTATCCTTTCAAAAAATCCGATCAGGAGCATAATCCCATAGAGGTATAACTCCAGTCTGCTCAACCATGGATAAAGGAAGAACCCGTAACAATCGTGTAATATCCCATCCCGAGCCATCATAAAAATCCCGAGTCGCCATTGTCAGAATCATTTACCGACTTCAAACAATTAGTAGAACTTGCTTTATCTTTTTGGATTATTTCTCTTGAGGTGCCTAAACGGTCCTCATCTATTGAAAATTATGGTTAGTCTTCAGTCCAAAATTTTTGTACAACACATTATATTCTTTACTTGCACTTGTTACAAGTCAATCTCATAATCAATTTTTTGACGTCGAACTTAACATTTGATTTTTCTACTCCGTGTTCTTGGCTTGATGATACAACAAACTCCAACACTGCGAAAGACATGTGCTCTGATATCAATTGTTGGGAATCTGTCAATTTTCTGTTTCACCCTCTAAAAACTTTCATCCAAGAAAATATCAAGAAACATGAAAGAGAAATAGAGAATACTAACACGAACAAGAAAACAAGAATTTACTTGAAAAACTTCAATACAGGAGAAAAGCTATGGGCCGTAAGAGACAGAGATACCACTATGAAAAATTGTACAGCCACAAAATCTCTCTTGGACGCCCTCCCAAACCCCAAAGAAGGGGAAATCTCTATTTTTAAGAACATAAAATGAGTCTTCTGATTTTTATTCCATGTTGATTCACTTTAATGCCATTGCAAGTAGAAAGTTAAACCCTATTTTATGTGGGACAATGAAATAACCTAGTCAAATCCTAACAATGCTTTGCCTGATAAAAACTAGACATGTATCAATAAATTATTACCTGGCATTTTGTGTTAATGACACTTGGTTTGTAAGCTTTAACATAGTATCAAATCTATACTTTGGAGGTGCTTGACAAATCCCAGTTTACACTGATTTCATCAATTATGTCATGTCACTCTTTTTTTCCCCCACTTTCGCCAATGTTTAGGCATGAAGGTTCTTCTGCAAAGGGCACAAATTTTAGATCTCTTGATCAGTAAAATTGAATTTGAATTTGCACTGGAAATTTCCCTTACTTTATACAGTGGAACTAAATGAATGAAACCTCATGCTATTATCAGTCAATACTTCACAGCAGCACTTCTTTAATGGAGTTGGGGCAATATTAGTTACTTGCATGATTACCCCATGCATTTCTTCTTAAGACATTATTTCCTTTTCATTTATTTAAGTTTTTTGCCTTTTTTTTTTAACCATTGTCAGTGATACCAACAAATTGGAGAGTAATTAGCACATTCGAATGTCTTGTACATGTCCCTTGCATTTATGCAGATATTTTAAATTTATGAACACACTGTTAAAATAATCGCCTTAAAATATTTATTTCTTTCACCTTGGTAAATAAAATGAAGTTAACACTTAATAGTCATCTTTTGCTTCTTATATTACAATAGTTAACCAGCTTTTACAATGCTAAATAAACCTACAGAGACATATCACTATCTTGGCATAAAATGGTAATAGAAGTAGTGGGAGCACTGTCTATCTTTCTGTTGGGAGAAGAATGAAAAGACTTAGGTGGAATTTGTAGAACTTTATGGCTCACCTGTAACTTATCCAGTACCCTATCAATGGATGGGCGATTTGCTGGGTCCGTCTGTATGCACCACAAACCTACTAAAATCATCTTTCTTGCAATTGCTTCTGCTGCTTTATCCACTGTACATTGCAATTTTATGTCTTGATCCATCAAAAGACAATTGTAGATCCAATGCGGGAAATACAATTCAATGCTATGGTCAAATTCCATGTCAATATTTTTTCTCACACTCGCCATTTCTAAAATCATCATGCCATAGCTATATACATCTGACTTGCAGAACACAACACCAAAGTTTCTAGAGAAAACTTCTGGGCAATGTATCCTACAGTTTCTCTCGTACCTAGCATTTATATTTTATTCTCTTTCCTAAGGCATCATTTGGCGAGGTCAATATCTGATACTTACCGGAGAGAAGGATGTTTTGAGGTTTTATATCAAGATGAAGAATTTGCGTGTTGCACCCAAGATGTAAATATTGCAGACCTTGAGCAATAGTGATTGCTATATGATATATTCTTTCCCATCCTGTAGGTGAAATTTTCTTTTTCCATATATGTAGTTGTCAGGAGATCCATTGGCATGAACTCATATATGAGTGCTCGTTTAGACCCCTCGTAGCAAAAACTATCTAATATTTCAATTCTTCCGTGTTTCAGCAGTAACAAGATGCGTGACATTTTTACATGTGAAGTCCTGCTAATGCTGGAAACTTCATTTACAAATTCTTCTCCATTTGCCTTGGACTCATACATAACCTTTACTGCAACCAGACAATCATCGTGCAGCTTCCCTTTATACAAATACCATAGTCTTCCTGTCCTAATTTGTCCTTAAAAAATTCAGTCATTTTCTTAATATCTGAATAGAGATATTTTTTGGTGCCATGGGTCCACACTTAACTAGAATATATTTTAAATTTTCATATTTCTTTGACATCTTCCTACAGAAAGGTCCACATATTGTGCAATGTAGTTCCTTCTGAAGCAAACACTCAGGATAGATATCACCAAATGAATGCAAGCTCCAAATGTGGATGCAGTTTGCAAGGAAAATAATAAAATGCATATCATGCTGTTTTGCTGGAAAGTGGTAAGAACATAAATAATCATTAGTGTGTTCGGATCGTGGGATTCACATGGTTTCCTGCAATACAAGCAATGTACAAGAGAACACTTAGACTAATGAAGCAAGTAGTTTGATAGGCGTGTTTAAAATCACAAGCATTGACTACCGTCACTTGAAGTGATGGATACTCTTTGGTTGACCAAATACAATTTTATTTTCAATGCTGAGATTCATAATTATTTCTTACAGATATTTTATGTTGACACTGATTTTTGCTCGATCCATTTTACAGGTATCGTATGTACCGCATTCGTTTTACCAGGTGGAAGTTGACATCTCATCAAGTTAGCTGTCTGGAAAGAGACATGTAGGTCTAAAATAACTTGGGTTGGGTTGGGTTGGGTTGGGTTGGGTTGTGTTGTGTTGTATCCACATCTCCCACCAGATCCTGCACATTCTATGCATGCTGCATCATCCGTGATTCAGTGTACTTCAAATCCATCATTTAAAACCTGATCAATTGATGTTAATTATTTCTAAGAGCATTTACTGCTGTTTGGAGCACGGGGACAGTAATATTGGTTGTGCAGTTTCCATGCTCTCCATTTGTCGGAATGGAATTGTGAAGTAGTCTCAATTGAGGTACCATTCTTGTGACAATAGAACTTATAGGACGCCAATGGTGTACTAACAGACGAACATCCAAAGAACACAGTCAGGTTCCCAAAATTGGGCATGTAACTGAATAGGTAACTTGTGGTTGTATCCGTGAACATAGATGGGCAAGTGTTGTTGTACACGTCTAATCTGGCAAGCCTCAAAACTTGGTTTTTACGTTCTAATTTCATGACTCGAAATGTTTGTGACATGATCTTTTGATGAGGAGATAGTTTAGATAGAAGTTTAAAATAGAGTTTAATTTCAATTAGATTAGATAAGATCAAATTTAATTATTTCGATTAGTTTATTAGATTTTAGTTTCTTTCAGTTTCTTGCATTGTAAATAAAGAGCTTATTTATTGTAATATTCAACCCTTGAATATATGAAATAAATTGATTCCTCTTTGCCCTCAATTCTTCTCTTCTTGGACCCTATCTTTCTTATTTTTTGTCAAATTAATACGCTTCTGCGTCATCTTTATTGTAGGGAAGTGGCCTCGACACTCCGAGTTTGAATTCGAGGAGACCACAGTAGTACAGTTGAGGATCCCATGGGAAGGGATAGCTTATGTTTTCTATGCCCCCCGCATTGAAACTGATGACCGCACTGTAAGTTTCGTGCATCATCTGCTGAAAAAATTGCTGGAACTACTGAAAGAACTATTGCAATGATGCTAAGGTCGAAGGGAACATATATAAGAGAAGTCTGTGAAACATTTAGCCGAATTTTTGCATCAAAGTACGTGTAAATAACTTTATAAGATATGTGAATTGTTTTGGCAAAGAACAGTGCAATAATCATGCCATTGCTGGAATCATATTGATTTTGTTGACATTTTCAATATTTAGAAATTTTAACAGTCAGAATGGCTAAGCTGTCTATTTGACTTGATGACATTGTAAGGAGTCGAGTTATTGCGCTTCTTGGAATTGTACTAATATAAAATTGTCTTGATAAGGATTGAAACACGGGTAACAGGGAGTGATCAAAGGTTAAAGAGTGTAGATTTTGTAACAATAATGCTTCGACAAAAATTCTTTACAGACGGTCAAACAACACATGGCACGACATCATTGAAAGATGGAAGAAAAAGAGTCCAATCATGCATCGCCACATCAGCTTCGGTACAAATTCTGTAAAGTTTTTCTCGTACTCATGGCTTTATCCGATTTTGTAAAAGTATGATGTTAACTTGGGTCTCTTAAGCCTGTTGACTGTGCGAGCCTTTTTCTATTTTTCTCACTAGAGTAAGCGAAAAGAACAGCATGCCCTGTGAAATTCGACCCAGTTGTGTGCCCCGTTGTGCCTATAGGCACCCATAGTGACCCTCTCGCGTGCCTAGAGCCTTCTGTTCCATGGAAAATATACTATTTTTAGATTATTAAACATTTGAGAAGTTGCATGTCTGAACAGAATCACCATCCTCTCTGTTTGGCTATTGCTTGCCTTTCTTTCTGCCTTCAAATTTTACTTGTTTTCCCCACTTTTTCCTATTTGCTTGTGTGATGTATATTTTCTTGAAAAGAGAGGAGCTGCGGTGGTCCCCCGAACCATTCGAATCCCACAAGTGAATTGAAGTTTTTGATTCAAAGTTACTCGATACTTTCTGGATCTCTATTACTATTAGTTCCTCTTGTTACCAACTGTCGACAAGTTGCCTCTTTCGATGTAATTCAACAAGGCCCAAATCTGAAAATTTTGGACGCAAGTCTACATCTAAAACAAACTTTCCTGTTAATGTCAAAATGTATAATTCTTGTGTTGCAACCTCCAGGAAGATACACTAGACCTTGCACGACCCAGACAGTAATTCGGTTCAATGTTTTCCACTCTAAACGGCATTCTGTATTCAGCAATCCACTCTTGTAGATTAGTTTGTCTAATGATTTATTGGGCATAAATTCACAGACTAGTTCTCTTCTATTTCTGTCATAACAAAACCTCAAGTGATTGACAATATTGAGATGGGAAGTTCTACTGATGCTACCAACTTCCTTTATGAAGTCTTCTCCGTTTCCTTTTACCTTGATCAAAACCTTGACAGCGAGAGTAGACCATCAGATAGTATTCCTTCGTATACATTACCATATCCTCATTGGCCAAGCTTATCAGAGAAGGATTTGGTTATGTTTCTTATTTCTGATTAGTTATACCGATTCAGGGCAAGATATCTGTGGTCAAGTGGAAATATTTCCATTTTTTGATCGTTCTCCTGTCCCGATTCACATGATGATCAGTCTTTTAAGGAAGCAGAATACCGAACCGAACACATGAAACGACTGGATGTAAACATGAAATCGTGATAATATGGATGTATAATGCTTTGGATGCAGCTCTCAAACAGAGAATGGGACAATCAGAGTGTGAACGTGCGCGTTCAAGTTTTTGTTCCAAGAATGAAAAATAACTTTCTTAGCCTCTCAGATGAGAAAAAGTGAAAAAAAAAAAAAACTGGAACTGGAAGCAAAGAATTGGAAAAAAAATAGTTGCACGTACCATTCCTGTAGTTGCAAGAAACTCATGAGATCGATCAGCACAATAACAAGCAAACAAGGTAGAATCCTGAGTACTCCCACAAAGCCTACCTAAGCGGACGCAATTTTGGCAGACCACTGCAACAAGAAGCCACTTGCAAGAGCATCCTGAAGAAGAGTAACTCAGGCAGTTGGAAGTGCCAACAAATTCCCAGCCGCAGTTTGATTGATGTGAACAAAAAAATTATTATCATATCTGCTTGTACTTCCAGGGTCAGATGATTCTCTTATCACGTAGAAACTTCCACTGGTGGCGGCATTCACAACACAACTGAACTAATTAGGGAGCTGTGTAGACTGGTCATAAAGGAGGAGCAACTGTAGTATAGAGTAAGGTTTCTGTCAGTGGGAGGAGTAAAGAGGTGGAAGTCCAAGGCAGTGTTTTGCCTTGGTGGAAATTAATTCTGCCTGACTTGGTCCAGGGGAAATTTGAAGGAACTTCCTCTGCAATTCTATTGGACAAGAAGTGCATGTACACTAGATTTCTAAGCTAATTTAATTTAATTATTTAAAGAAGCATCTTGATTGACAATAATGTAATAACATTATACAAAAATTAAGGATTAAATTTCTAAATGGCCAAATAACAGTTGGAAACCCTATCTGTACCCTTCTTTCTATCTAGGCAAGTAATTTATGAAAAGTTAAAACCGACAAAAAAAAAAAAAAATTAGTTTATTGCAAACAGTCACATGTTCAATTTCAAGGCTAAAAAGTATGTTTAACACTTTAGAACAGCAAACATGAAAAGGATGGGAAAAAATGAGACTAATATACATATTTGGAGACATGAAAACAGCTGAAACTGCATGCCGCCCACATCAAAGTTATCCATGATTTTTCAAGAGAAAAAGCAAATGCACGAGTTCTTATTTTCCTCTTGGGGTCATACTTCACCCTCAAGCTTATATGATCAAAGATAACTTATACCATAAGCACTCACGAAATGATACAGAGAAACCCTGATACCATCAGTAGAGGAAGGTATGTAAAATAATGTGCGTTAAATAAATCACCATATCAAGCCTTTTTTCCTCCTCAACCTGTCAACGCGGTCTGTACTCATTCGAGACTTTTCAGGTTTGCTCAACTTCTTTGACTTGTCAAGTCGACTATCCAAACTGTTCCTAGATAAATCCGGTAGATCTGTTTGCAATGTGTCCGTGGTATTGCTAGTGGCTGATTTATTCTCATTGTCAGAGTCTAATGATGCTGTTTTAGAACCATCAATAGGTGGCTTTGATTTCCCAAGAGCCAGCACAAACTTTTTCAGATGTTTAATGAACTCGAGATAAAGTTCCAGATTGCAATGCCCACCTCCATTTATCCATAGAGGTTCGTACTTTACCTTGCAAAGCTCCCAAAGCTGCTTCCCGTGGGAGCAATCTACAACTTCATCTGCCGTTCCCTAGATATGAAACTAATAATTATTAATCATTTATCTCATAAAAGATTTAATAACAACTTAAAAGTGACTGCTACTTTTGATCGCAGATTTTTTAACATATTTTAGATATTTTATGCGAAACAGTTCGTACACAATCTCCAGTAGAAGAGAAGAGTCGAGTACCTGAACTATTCATGAAGTTTGTGATTGTGAAATAAGTTTCTTCTAAAATCCTTCTTGAATTAATATTTTTTTTAAGCCTAAAAAGGTAAACAAGAAAAATTAAAGGGTATTGATGCTGCCCCGTCTGTGACTGTGTATCCCTTGTCTGGAGACATTTGACAGCCTATGTCCCAGAAAGTCTTTCCCTTGTTATGTAGAGTCATGTGACAGTGTTTAATTTCAAATCTTATTTTCTATTCCCTTAGTTCATTAATGGATGTCTTTGTTAAGGAATAAATCACTGATGGATGAAATAAATAACCAATATATTGGGATTTGAGCTACTCTTTTTAACAAGGTTGACCTTTAAAGATGGATCCCAAGTCTTTAACTTAGTATCAGAGCCCATGAAGTTGAAACAAGTTATTCTGACCGTCTAAGGCTCAAACGAGCATTCTAATTCTAGGATTCATGTGCTCAAACAAGCCACCATCTTATGGGGTATGTTGAGGATAAATTCCACATTGTTTTATAGATTAAGAGTTTGGCTACTCCTCTGGAACTCTCTCAATGTCAAAAAATATATAGGTGAAGCGTCTAGGCAAAAACATTACTCACAGTCACAGAAAAAGGACAATCAACTACTAATTAACATACAACAATTTGAATGCCAGTCCGCAAAATTTGTTTCTCCAGATATTTTAGGAATTAACAAAATATGAAACTGTGATTCAGGGATGGGGAAAAATGTCTAGAGAAAACTTACATGAATGACAAGAACTGGACAGTTTATTGCCCCAATTTTGTCAATATTCTGTAATTAACATAGAAACAATGGAGAAACAATGTGTCAATATGCAAAAATTGGGAACAAAATGACACATGACAACGAATTGTAAAATTACCTTGTATATATCAAACCAATATGTCCGTTTTACAGGGTACAACACCCTTAACCCAGACAAAATTGGGCTATGTAAAACAACCCCTCTCAAGTTTGGTATGCGTGATGCAAGATCAACAGTGGGACCGCTCCCAACAGACTGACCATAGAGTATTATTTGTTCGTCTTTAACCCCATACTGCTCCTTGAGGCATTTATATACAGCATCAAGGTCTGCGTAGGTATTACATTCAGTTGGCTGTTTCCAGAAACAAGGGATGACTGTGTCATAATATAGCATGACTCAACAATAAAATGTTAGGAGAAATATGCCAACCACGTCAAAACCTAAGAAAGAGCAGCACAGAAACAAGAAAGCGATGCCTTACCTAGATCATGTTTGGCAAAACCTATTTTTTAGTCATTTCTGTTTTCAAAATGTGTTATATTTTCCTAATTATAAGTAAGGAAAGTTACTTCTTTTGATAGGAAGGCAGGATTGCTTTCAAAATAAGTAACTTACTTATTCCTAACTTACTCAAAAGTAAATATTTCAAACTTAGCAAACACACACCTTGTCAAGAAAAAAAGGAACATTGCAGAAATTAGACAAAGCTTTTGTGGAAAAATTTTACATTTTGGTCCAAGATTTTAAATTTAACTAAGATACAACAGAACTTGCATCCGCTTTAAAATATCCATCTCGTGTAAGTAAATCTTACACCTATCACCTCAATAATTATGACTTTGACATAGTGCAAAAGAGAGCTTGAGTAAATTAGTAAATATAATTTCTCTGGTTTCCCAATACCTTCAGAATGAAGTTTCATTATTATTTTTGTTCATATGTAATAATGATTTCCAAACATATACAATGTTTCTTAACTACGACCTAAGGAAGTTAACAAAACTTGTACGCCTGACTGTATAGTTATTTGTACAACTGTCTGACATTGTTTGAGAACTGTTTGTCAGAAGTCTAATACTGCGACCCAGTTTATGTGGTTCAATATGATTAGAGAAGTGTCAAAACTCTTATCCACTACCGTCAAAGAGTGGCTTACTGGGGAGAGAAACCTTAAAATAGAAGACTATCCCAAAATTAATGCCGTTTGAGGCAGACATGACGTATTCTTACATTGTTAGTGTTCCTTAATTTCATGGCATCACAGATCACCTTTGTGAAAGCTCAAATGCTGTGCTTTCATATTGCAAGACGTGGAATCCCAAGTTATTTACAAAACTATTTAGAGCATCTGAGTATTGAAACAAGGATCATGTTACAAGTACATAATCAGTTACATAATACATTACATAATGGACATGTGGCGCGCATCCATCGACAGTCTACAATTTTTGACTTTTCCACACTTCACATTCACGGTCGATTTCTTCCATATGGGCTTATGTAATCCATTATGTACAATGATTATGTACATATAGATTTATCCTTGAAACAACAACAACAATAACGACACGTGAATCCTTCTTAGCCATTGCACTATGTTCATTGCTACATCTACTTGGAGATCAAAGTTCCTTATCAACTACAACAGGCCGAGTATTGCTAAACTACCAATACAAAAAAATTATTCCATTAAAAATTGAACATCTTTACTTGCTTTATGGACTGTCCCAATCGAGTGCATTTTCCAAAGGCAAACAATTACTTATGTTTTATCCCGAAAAACTACTACTGACATAATCCCATGTTATTACTTATCTCACTATTGATGCTAAAAAAAATCAGCTGGTCACAAAATTCTACAAACGCTAAATCAAAACATGTCATGTCCGAAATCACATCAAGTCAATCAAATACACTCAGTTTGGGGTGGAGCAACAAATCTTGTAGAAAAGAAAAGAAGAACAACGTTATTGAGGATTCTATGCAACAATGAAGTTACGATACTTGTGTTAATAGCGTACATCCTTCCTAATTGGAGAAGAAAAAAAAAAAACCCCAAAAAGAAAGCATAATCGGATGGTATAAGGAGTAAGTTAACATTTAAAACTGTTGAAAGCATTTGCAATTTAATTTATTGCAGGGGACCCAAATTACGAGGACACCAAATCTTGATAGAGAATGGAATAGCATCGAAATGTATGCCTTGAAGGATCTTTCTCAGGTGAAAAGAATACAAAGGAGGACGATATTTGCAGAACAAACGTATACTCAGTTTAAAGGGAGTAGGCATCTAACCTTTCCAGTGGAACGTCCATAGCCCGAATAATCATATCTGGAAATGATACAAGAATGAGCAAGTCAGCAAGGTGAACAACAATCAAGAAAAATAGGATAGTCATCTTTTTTATTCTTAAATATTTCATAAACGCCATATGGATGAACTTTTGCAAAAGGATGTACAGCTTCTAGACAGAAATTGATTAATTTAGAGCGGATCAAGCCCAATTGAGCTTAGGCCAGAAATGTATAGATCTCTAATTCCAAATAAACCGTTTCTCCTTCCCTTTTTATAATATCAAGGGAACTAATCCAACAAATTGAGAAAGATCACCCTGCTTATCAAACAAAAATCTTTATCTGCCATTTCAAAGCTGGTAATTAGGCTCGCACAATTCCCATAATAGTACGCTGGGTAGAATTGCTGCTTTCAGTTACTTGCTCATACTCGTTCCATATTAAATGCATCAAACTTAAAAACAAAAATATGTGCCTCGGCCATTAACCACATCTCGTTTATACCCTCTCTATTTATATTACTTCAAATTCTCCTTAGAATTCTAGAAATCTCTGGTAAGTGAATAAAATGAACACATTGAACTGGTAATATGATGCAACCTCCATTTTAGCTCATCCAATTCACCAGCAAAAATACCTAAGGAGAATTAGAAAGGGCAAATTCGTGGCAGATCAAACGATAGAATATCTATTATTTCATTGCACTCATCCCATCAAATTAAGAAACCAAATCCTACTAAGAGATAGTTTTTATTTAACCGAATCAACTCATAAAGAGGAAAAGAATCAAACAAAACCCAGTATTAACTGATGCACGACTCACCACATTAATGGGGAAAAAAAAAAAGCTCTTAGATAATCAATCTTTATTACACCCCTATAGCTAAAAGCTCGTACGCCCACCAATTAGCAGCTGAAAAATCAGAAATTACCCCATGAGATTTACGCGTAGGCGAAGGCTGAGCTCCACGAATAATTCATACATCTGCCCCAAATCGGCGGCGTTTCCGTGGGAGTATAGCAGTGTAGCGTTGGCCTTGGGGTGGATGACGTGCACCGCCACGATATCATTGCCCCGTCGGGTCCTTAGCTTCAAAACTTCGACGTCATCCCTTCGTGGTACCTCCGGTATGCAAAGAGCTCCACCACACGACTCTTCAGCCACCACCGTGTACGACGGAGGGGTCGGCGGGAAGAACGCGAACTTAGCTGCGATAGATGACGTCACCCCGCCCATTATTTCCGTTTATTAAAATATCCTCCTCCTCTCAGTAATTAAATTTATCGCATAGTTGTTAATAATAAACAACGGAGCAACCTTTATATCTTTGTTGTATTTAGATCTTCTTTTTGGCTTTTTGCAGAGAAAATAAACAAAGAGATAAAAAAGTGAAACTTGGTGGCGGAGGGTGGCGCGTGGAATGGATGCGTAGAGATTAACGAGTAGGGAAAGTGAGTGCGGAATTTTCAAAGGAATCTTGAATATCTAACTGGAAATTTGGAAAGTTATCAGGTTTATGTGTTTAATGTGAAATTAGGCATACATAATGGATACGAATTTCCAGTTATGGCCTGCCTGATGGCGCTTTGTAGAATGGAATACGTACGTCTCTATTACGTTAACGAGTCACTGAATCTTGAATCATTCCAATGAAGGCTTTCGTACAGGCAGCAATACTTTGTTGTACAAAAATATAGGAAGGTGAATTTGATCATTGATGCAACTAATTATTTAAAAAACATGTTTTTTTTTTTTTTTTGTACAAGAAAACTCAACAATGTAAAAGGTCTAGGTTTCCAGATTCTTTTTTATGTTTTTAATTTGGATGATATTGATTGGTCCGATTTGATTCGATTCTCTTTAGAACCGAACAAAACTCAAATTTTCGAGTATTTAGTAAATGGAATCGTCGGATCTTAAATTTAATAAGGGAACTTCGGTTTAGTTCTGTTACGTTCTATTCAATTCTGTACAATAATTAATTTTTTTTTTATATTACAACAACGCTACATTAATTCGACCATGACATATTCAATTTTAACTCTTACAAAATAACGTAGTTAAATCTCGTGATATATTTTGCACATTTCTTTGTTGAGTTTTTTTTTTTTTTATATTTGACTGTTAAAATTACAAGAAGAGGAAGATGACTAGTTTGCAATAATAGAACGGTATAAATGACAATACGGTAGAATAAGAGATTTGAGTAAAATTTAGGTCAATTTGATTAAGTTAGGCTTGGATGGAAATTAGAAATAGTAAAATCATATTTTTTGGATTTGGACTAAATTAATTAGTTAGCAAATTTATTTAAAAAAAATAAAACAATTTGATTTATTTAAGATGAAAAATTATTTAAACAAATAAAACAATCATATTCTAGGTCTAGAACCGAGAACCGAACCGAACCCATTAGTTCTCGATTCAGATACTCGTTCGAGTATTTAACTTAAAAAAATCGTTTGATTCGATTCGGGTCCGAGAGTTTTGTCCAGCCCTACCTATTGATACATTTTCAAAAATTCAGTCGTCTAAATGTCAACTAACTGATTGAAATTTTAAATGGAATTTATATTCGTACATTTACATTTAAGAGGATAAATTATTGAGCATTGACAACTTTTTTCAACTAGCTAACTTCAATTAATGACTCGTAATTTTTATTAACTTTTTAATCAAACATTTTATTAATTTTATTTAACTATGCTAAAACTCATATAAATTTTTTTGTCAAACAATCCCTATCATTTAAGAGTCTGTTTGACAATCATTATTGTATTGAATAGCGAATTTTAGAAGAATATATGATTAAAAAGTAGAAAAAAAATTTGGTATACGTATATAATATTTTATTATGTGCATATATGTTTGAAAATGGTCCTATAGCAACCAAAAAATAAAGTAATGAATGTCAAACAGACACTTATCACCTAAAATGCTGGCCATAAACAATCTAGATGGACATTATTGTTCCTATTAGTCATTAATGTAATCCAGACTATGCATGTCAATTTGAGTTTAATTCCACAATGAAGCAAAATTAGACATTAATGTTGGGTTGAATTTTGTGACATATCTCTCTCTCTTTAACTTTATTAAGCCCGTGATATTTATTATTTTCAAAATATATTATTCTTTGTTTCCTTTTCAACCACACGTCATTCAATAAAATAATATTACACTCAAATTCAAGATCTTTCCTTATTTTTTAACCACACATTTTTCATCAATCAACTATTTCAAAATTCATTTTTACAATAAAATGGAGCTCAAATAGTATATAAATTGCACACTCTGAATGGGCAGGCAATTGAAGTATGCAAATTCTTATATGATGAGTTTGCATTCGAGATTTGATTGGTAAGGTAAAGCATTTCGAGTATACAATACAAATACAAATTATGTTTTAACAGGTGGTGTGAAATTGAGACCCAAGATTTGTGTTAAATCAAAATCTACACAACTGTGAATTACACAGCCTGTAATTACATGACCATTTATTTTTTCCTACTGGCCGTTGTTGCTATATAATTCAAGAAATCATTAGTACAACCAAAATCTCTCTTAGTATTTTATCCTTAATATTGTCAGCAAGAGTCAAGACTTCAACAAGAGAAAATGAATTCATAGAAACCAAGTTCTGTTTAACAATTTTGTAGGCTTGCAAAGCTGTCAGTTCTTTTCATACTGGAAAACAGATATAGAATAATTATTCCGTCAGTATTATCTCTGAAAAAACGTTAGATACAAAATTGATAGAAGAATAATTTAAGAAAACAGCTCCACTCTCTATGTACATCCCTTTAAAGCTTAAAATAAGTATTAGCTGACTGTCAAAACCATATACTCAATATAAAACTGAGACATGCATATATATGAAACATAATGAAACTCTACCCCGTTAAGTGACATCTGATGACAATAACCGAAAAGAGTCAAGAGCATCTGTATCTATAGCATAAATTCAAGCAGACTGAAAGGATTTCTCATCCACTAGAATTAGTTGTAGAGGTGCTAACCCATTTATCAGTGAACTGAATCCGGTGACGATGGAGCAACGCTACCCTTCAACAGTCCAACACTGTCTTCTATCAAAATGTCTACAACCTCTGCCTTGTGAGCATTCAAATCTCCATTCTGAATTCCTCTCAAGACCTTCAGCACTTCTTCCATTGAAGGCCTCATATCCCTTTCCTGTTGCAAACACCGAAAAGCTAACTCTGCGACTAATGTAGCCATCCTCCTCACGACATTGTTTGTCTCAAATCCAAGACTTGAATCGATTAACTCGTGCAATGTGTGATTTTGAATCTTGTTGACCGCCATGTTAGCTAAGTTAACATCATTACGTTGTCTGTTGGTATCCACGGCTTGTAATGATGATATAAGTTCAATCAAAACCACTCCAAAACTATAAACATCGCTCTTCTCTGTGAGTTGATAGCATTGGTAGTATTCAGGATCAACATAACCAGGTGTCCCTTGTGGAGCCGTTGACACGTGTGTGACGTCATTGGGGAACAATCTGGAAAGCCCAAAATCGGCAACTTTTACATGAAAGTCATTGTCAAGGAGAATGTTGTTGGTCTTGACATCACGATGTATTATATCTGATTTGTGGAGATAAGCCAGTGCATTGGCTGTTTCAATGGCAATATTCAACCGCAAAGTCCAAGATAGCAAGCCAGAATTGGCACGTTTCCCATGGAGATGATCAGCCACTGTTCCATTTGGTATATATTCATAAACAAGAAGCAGTTCTCGGCTTCGTTTTGATGTGCATCCATATAATGTCACAAGGTTCTGGTGCCTCAACCTAGTCAGGATCTCAACTTCATTCATGAACTGCTCTACACGCTTAAAATTGTTCTCGTACAAGCGCTTGACAGCAACTACACGGCCATCAGCTAGCACCCCTGTTCAAAAAAAATAAAAATATCAATAGCTGAACAAACTGCTGCGTATATCCAACTAACAACGGATTATGCACATACCATAGTACACTGTGCCAAAGCCACCATCTCCTAGTTCTCTAGAAGGATCAAAATTATTGGTAGCTTCTTCAAGTTCATTATAGCTGAAGACCTGCACACCGAAGTAGGAGCTAGCCCTACCAAAGTCAGATTTTGGAGAGGGATAAGAGGGGATGCTTCTGGTAAACGTATTTGACGGAGGAGTCGAGATGCTTTTGCTTGGAGGTGAAAGGTCCTTGCTCACAGTTTCGGTAGGTTGTGCAGCAAGCCGTTGTTTTTTCTTCTGTCTGTAGTGGAAAATTAACCAACCTAAGCCAACACCAGCAAGAACTGCACCTGCTATGGAAAGGCCTGGAAATGTACGTAGAGAGAGAGGACAAACATTATTATTTAAATCGTTGCGTATTGGAGATATAAGTCAATCTTCTTCATTTTTTATTTTTATTTTTTGGTACACAGAACAGGATCATACCAACACTCATTCCCGTTTTGTTTGAATTACCACTGCCTGCAATAGTAATTAGATTGTAGAATGTTAGTTGTAAACAAAGCAGATTAAGTATAGCTAGACACGGAGAATTAGTTCATCCCAATGACCCAATCCATCCTAAATAATAATAGAGCACAAAAATGACTGAGCATATTAAAATAAAGAAAGTGCAAGTAGCAATATACTATCCAAAATGTAGACAAAGCTGAATGGGATTGACAACTTAATGACACGGATGTGAAAAGAAGCTTGTTCACAGCTGCATTTCCCATTATACAGGACTTATTTTTTTTCCTGTTTAGAATGTGATTTCTTGCTCTTTCCAACTTTGTTCCACAGTTTTTAGTCCACAAAACTTATCTATACAGACACAAAGAGATGATGGGACAAGATTTTAATTGAATCAAAATCTCATCAATCAAATAACTTCCTCACTAAATCAGATCAGATTATTATTGGATTGAATTAGCATATATCCATATTTGATGAATTTAGTTAACGAATTATCGATTTCAGATCGTGATCAAGTTATCGGACTAAAATCCTGAATCCATCTCCCATTTTTTACATTGAATTCAGATCAAAATTCAATTCATTGACAGTATCGTCCATAAGTGGTGAAGGATGTAGCCCACCAAACTCCATGAAGTGCTTCTATTTTTGGACAACGTCATGCTTTCTCAACTAACGCTACCACTTAGTCTTCTCTTCTTCCATATTCAAGGGTGGGGACAGGGTAGGGAGGGGTGGATGGGTGGGTGGGTGGGTGCGATCCATAGGGAGTGGTGATGGTCATATACTGGTATCATCTGTAACAGTTCCCATAACAATTTTAGTTTGCCATCCATCATTAGAATAGGGTGTTCAGACGAGGTAAAAGAACAGACTGGAATAATTCTCGAGGACTATTGAAGGGATGGATGGATGAAGTCCAGCATCAAATTGCAGTTGTAAGAAAGAAGAAACACAAATGCTTTGACAAGTGGTGGGAAAAATAAAATGTGTTTGAGCCACGTTATTTTGAAAGAATATATTTTGGACTAGTAGATTGATGAAAAATATGTGGTTTAAAAAGAAGGAAAAATAATCGATGTGATGGAAAATATTATTTTAATGCAAAATGTGTTGTTGAAAATAAGTAGAAAATGAAAATGAAAATTTTAGCGTAGCTCAAACGGGGCTAAATATAGAAATCAGGATTCAGGCCATCTGCAAAATGGTATTCAAAATTCATGATGATGATGATGATAAATTGATGAGAGACGGAGGGGGAGAGAGAGAGAGGCATAGTTGAACGATCAGAGCTATCTTTTTGAACATTTAGGGTGTATTTAAGCCATATTATTTTGAAATAGTAGATTGATAGAGAATGTGTGGTTGAGAAAGAAGAATAAGTTATTGATGTGATTAAAAATACTATTTTATTGAAAAATGTGTGGTTAAAAATGAGTAAAAGAATAAGAATGAAAATTTTAATTTGTACCATATGGGCTCAAAAAAATAAAAAATTCAGTACTGCCTTTGGTTGACTAAGGGACTGTTTGGAGGCTAATGAAAATATTATGAAAATGATTAAAAATGATTAATGAGTAATTATCAAATAAAGTAGAGAAACTAAGAAAATAATTGAGTGGACAGTGGATATTGTGTTTAATCAATGTCTGCGTTTTGACTTGATTGCCCACAATTTTTGACATAAGGACAAGATTAGGTTTAGAATTTGCTATAAATGAATTATTAATAAAAACTTGTCCATTTTTATTTCAAAAGTTACTTCTAATCAACAGTCCGGCCGGCCCTAAAATTTTGAATGCTCTGTACGATATTTTAAAATGATGTCTCTTTCATGAAATAAAAAAAAATATTTCAATAATATTATATAATCACAAAATTATGATATTTAAATATTGTTTATTTTTTTAAATGTCGTAAATAAGAAAAACACAAATAAAGTTCAAAAATATTTTCCAAATTTCATCAAAATTCATGTTATCAACAAAGAATCATCCAATCCCCTAAACTTTTCATGTAATTCCATATGAGAAAATCTTGAAATAAAAAAATCAAATACCATGTGTAAACTTTGAAATACAACAAATCATGTAAAAGTATTTCTTTTTGTATTTTTAGAAGCAAACTAACTAATTAAACTTTAGTTTCTAGTTCAATAGATATCAAAACTAGGTCACTTAATCGTTCTTATAACATGGTTGATTGTAAATAAGATTTTAATAATTTCAATTTTGAAATTTTTTTTTCAGCAGATGTAATAATAATAGTAATTGACAGTAATACTCTATAAACAATAAATGTATTCAAAAAACAATATAATCTTTTCAAATAAATCAATATATCAAAAGTTGTTTTTGTTTCTTTTAGAATTTCAAATAATTTAATATATCAAAAACTATTTGTTTCTTTTGGTAAAAGATTTCAAAATTTTTTAACTCTTGAAACAAATCTTTGCCATCAAGATTACAAAAAATTACACGTTTTAAAAAAATGTCAAGATGATTACAACATTCTTTCAAATCAGTATCATCCAATGTGCTTAACTTGTCAAAAGAAAATAGAAATCCAAATTTTTTTTCCATATAAATTGAATTGATCGAACATTTGATCAAGTGATCCTATTATTTGATCTACTATATAAAGGAAATAATTAGTTATGAAAGAAAATATACAACAAATAGACCCTTGAAAATGAAAATTAAAAATAGAGAATAGATTGTGAGATATTTTTTTAAAAAAATAAAAATAAAAGAGAGGAAATATACTAAGAAGGATCAAAGCAAATTATAAAAATTGAAAAGTAAGTGGAGCCGAGTAGATAATAATTCTTTGAAGTACTCATAGAATCTAGGAGTGAACCCATGAATATGAAAGGTCGATTTCAGAAGAATTATAATAGGTTGAAGAGTTGATAAAAATATTTGTTGAAAACTCGGAAAAGTTTGACGAGTACGCATACTCTGTTTTGAATTAAAATGCGAAAAAAGTTTTAACATCGCGTACCGTTCCCAGTTGAAGCATCGTTGCAAGTTGATGCAGAAGTTCTATTAGCACAATAACAAGCAAATGATCCAGAATCCCGATTAGTCCCGCACAGCCCACCTGACACGATGCAATTTTGGCAAATCCTATTATTCGCCTCCCACTGCAACGAGAACCCACTGACAAAAGCATCCTGAAGAAGACGAGTAACTGAGGCAGTTGGAAGTGCCAACAAACTCTGATTGATGGGAACATATATATTATTGTTACATCTGGTAGTATTCCCAGTGGCGGTAGCTCCACCTATCACGTAGAAACTTTCAGTATTGGTGCCATTCACATCGCAACTGAACTGGTTAGGGAGCTGTATAGGCTGTCCGTTAAGGGAGCAACCGTAGTATATAGTAAGGTTCCGGTAATCAGGAGAAGGCGTAAAGAGGTTTAAATCTAGGGTTGTGTTATAAAGAAATCTGGGACAAGTGGTGTTCCATAAATCCTCTCTAGCAACCTTGAGAGTCTGTGTGGTGTTATTGATTTCCAGGACACGGTATTGGGTTGACGAGATATTAAGTAACGCGACATCGCCTTGGCAATTCAACTGGAAGCCTGAAAAACCGCAATAATCCGGCCTACTACTCCCTCCCCAGAAAGGATAAGTAATGTTTTGGATGTCACCACATCGATATGGAGCACCACAGGTTGCATATTCCCCTCCATTTTGACACAAGGAACCCGGGATGTAAAGGATTAAAACGAGGCTTACGAGGAGGAGAAAATATCTCTGGTTGAGTTTTGGATGCATTTTCACAGAGAGAGAGAGAGGAGATTCTACAAAAAATATTTGGAATAAGCCAAGTTCATGTTGAAGGGGGATCGCTTGAAAATTCAATGTTTTGGACGTCATATATAATTGATTAATGAACTTTTCTTTAACGTGATATGACGAGAAACTAGTTGTGCAGTTTTTTCAAACAAATAGAAGCTTCTGTTGGAATGGAATTGGTCTAATGAAATAAAAATATTATGAAATTACGTATGAAAACATATCTCCATTTTCTGTTCTCGTCCTTGAAGGTCGGCGACAAATTTTGGCATTTCTTGGAAGAGTTTCGGGAATAGAATCAATCCCAGAAAGTAAAGACTAGGAGTTTGGTGGGAAGCTTGACTAAAGAATAATGCGTTAGGTTCAGAAAGTTGTGGAGTCGGATGAACCACAAGATGTCATCTTAGTTGATACGGCTATGTTTGAGTCCCATTTTTGCTAAAAATAAATTTTCTTATAATGGTTTTTTAGAGAATATGCATCTAAAAAAGGGAAAGTTTCGAGTTTACGAATATAAATATTTTATTCGGAGGATGTATGATTGAAAATAAGTTGAGGAAAAATGAGCTTTTTAAAGTTTTATTAGGATCTTGGCTATAAAGTTTCATGTTTGAAAGCAAGTAATGTTTCATCGATCCTGAACCTTTGTATCTCGTGACCACACAAGAGAACAACTCCAATGAAATTAACATCTGTCTTGAATATCTACTAACTTGATTGTCAGAGTTCAATCTCGCGGTCTCAAATTGAGGCAAACTCTGAATATTATATATCACCTCAAAATAACAGGGGTCAAGGTGACAATTAAGTATATGCGCGAGATCTAGAAATTTCTTTCTCGTAGTTGTAGAAGCAATTTTTTTTTTTTGGAATCCTTTTTAATTGGTTGATCGTAGAGTCCAATTCTCTTTTTCATTTTTGTTTGAATTCACTAACATTTGAAATTCCTTTTGTTATACTTCTCTATTTTATATTTCGAATTCTATTAATTTTTTCGTACATAGTCACGTAGCACTCCATCTATTTCAAGTTCACCCCTAGATGAACTTCAAGACTTCAATTGACACTGAGTCCACAACAAGCAGCCAATGAACCAATATAATGGAGCAGTCCGCTAGTTCAAACCCAGTCCACTGGTTTTCTTTCATCCATCCATATGGAATTGATCATATTTTCTAATTAAGCAGCCAATGGCTCTGATCCCTAATCAACTTCTTCTAAGACAGAATTTCTCCATTTCACATTTACATGCAGTAAATTGAGCTGTCGAAATTTCACCTTGTTCCAGCAATCACTCACCAACTGTGAGGCTTGAGCCCGTTTGGTAGAGATTAAAATTGAAAAACCAGTCGTTATTGTTGACTTTTATTAGACGAGTGAGACCCAATAACAGTTATATTTTCAATTTTAATCGGCTTTTAATTAGTACCAAACGGGCTCTTAATCTCTGATCCATTAAGTCAATATTATACCATGTTTTCATATCATCTTAGTCTCATAACGGGATGGTTCCAGTTTCATAATGCTAGTTAGTAGTCGAACTTTGGGATCCTGTAACCAATGGTGGACAAAACACACTACGAGTAAGCCCTAATTCCTCGTGCCGAAAGTATAAAGGAATAGAAAAGAAAGAAATGTGTACCTGAAGACGATCTGGGTCCATTAGTCCCTGAGCAGGTTGTCGAAATGTATGGCTGATCAAGGAAAAAGCAAGCTGTTTGATTTGCTGCAAAGTTAAATCCACATCGTCCCTTCAATTCAATGCATTCATTGCAATCTTTGTCGTCCATCTTCCTTCTAATCTCAAAACCCTGTTGGATGTCTTTAGGGCTAGATAAAAGTTCCTGAACCGAATCGGATCGAATCGAACCAAGGGGTTCTTCATAAATTAAATATCCGAACGGGTATCTGAATCGAGAACCGATGTATTTGGTTGGGTTCTTGATTCTAGGCCAAGAACCGAATAATCGAATCTAAATAATTTTCTTAATTTTTTATATTGCATTAATTAAATTATTTTAATTTTTCCTGAATCTATGTAGGCTGCTTGAAACAAATGAATTATTGATATGAATCACCGATATTTTAGTATCAATATCTACTTTTTGGTATTTGTATATATGAATTAATCTTATTGGACATCTTGTTATTTATATGTTTTTAAATTGGACTACGTTAATTTGTAATAGTTACGAAAGAACATGCTATTAGTTATATTTATGTAGTGTTGTTATATTTAATTATGGTATGGAACATAATCTGAACGGTTCCATTTATTAAATACCCGAAAATTTTGGGAAGATTTGATTCTCTTCAAAATCGAATCGAACCAGACCATGTCCAATCCTAAATGCCTTGATCCAACTTTGCAGAATTCACGAATCCTCTAGCTCCATATCCATCCTCATGATTCACAAGTACTGGAACCACTACACTTGCATTGCATTTTCCAAGGCCTTGAGTTCCATCCAAGTGATCCTAAGAACCTACGTATTTCTGTCTCAAATATTGTAATGTCGTTATTGTGAAGGGATAAACTCCATGTTGATTAAATATAAAAATATAGACCAACTTATAACTCATTTTAATAATGTTGACCTTTTAAGAATGAACCACAAGTTTTAATATGATATCAGAATTTATTAAGTTCTTCGATTAAGTCCTATGTCGGTTAAAATCGAAATATACCCCAATTTATAAGAGATTTGATTAATCATCTTAATAAAGTTTATCACAATCAAGTTTGAGGTGGGGGGTAACAGCATTCCCGCGGCCTGTCATTTCCTCAAAAAGGATAATCAATGCCAGTGATTTTCCCAATTTGAACAGATTTCTTCAACTTTAATAATGATTATTTTCATCACCTGACAGTAGAGTAAAATGAGGAAACAAAAACAGAAATATGCAGAAGCAAACGTGGGAGGATGTAATAAATATGTATGAAAAAGCAGGCAAGTGCGTTCAAGGGTGGGATGGTAGTCCTTTTTCTTAGACTTGTTTTACTATCTCAAAAATGGGAAATTAGGGACCTAAAAACAAAGTAAGGATTATAGAGAGAAAATTCGGCTTCTACTTTCAGCCCATTTGACATATTCGAAAGAAGCTATCTTAATATTTGTTTGAAAACTAGTTTTTAGAAGCATTTTTTATTTTGAAAGTGTTTTTAGATGAAGTCACATTGGATCATCTTCTTCAAAAAACTTCTAACAACCAGAAGCACTTTCACAAATTTAGTCAAACAAGTCCAAAAGCTCCTTTTGACTTTTCAAAAGTCTCGACAAACGGACCCTCGGGCCCTCGGTCAATTAAATAGAGTTACATTAACTTATCAGTTAGCATAAAATTAGAAGAAATGAACATCCGTAAAAAGATGCAAATTTCAAGCAACAATAGGAAAAGGATTTGATCAAGGTCATTTTATTACATGAGTTACGATGATACACAGCCTGCGAATTCATTCATACTTCTTATAATGTAGAAAATACAACTCTTCAGGTGAAGTTTTCCGATTAGCATTTAGGGGTGGGCACACCACAGGTTTTGGCAACCCTTCTGGCATTGGGAGAGTTAACATACTGACTCAGGCTTGGATCTTTTATATATCCACAAAGGCAAGGCTCCTGCTCCTTCAGCTTACTGCAGCAGGCACTCGAGGGAGGCAGCGACATCATTATCGCTTCGGCGCAAGAACTCAGCTCCAGTGGACTGCAATTAACTGCCTCCGTCACGTGCAATTCACCTAGCAACAGAACCACCACGGCCAAGCAGAGTGCAATACTAGCTGGTTTCTTCATCTTCAAAATGCACAATGGTATGGACTAGAGAAAGAGTAATGCAGGAATAGAGAGAATTAGGCAAGAAAGTTAAGTAATTGATGTAGTTTGGAATGAAGAATTAAACTACAATTTATAGAACAATGGGGGCTGAAATTTAGGACATGTCAATTAATTTGCATAGGAAAAGGTCCCAATTCAACTAACTGATTAAATGCATGTTGGGTAGGTCATTAATTCAAAATATAAGTGATTATAAGTTGTGAGTTATGTGAAAATGCTTAACAAGTACGGTCATCAGGGGCGGACCTAGGATATTTGTCCAGTGCGGGCGGTAACAGTAAAAAAGAAAAGAAAAAATTATAACACAAGCATTATATTAAAATGAAATACCTTACAATTGTTCTTTACGAGTTTTCATACTTTGATATCTTTGT
Organism: Fraxinus excelsior; assembly: GCA_019097785.1. Taxonomy (NCBI): domain Eukaryota; kingdom Viridiplantae; phylum Streptophyta; class Magnoliopsida; order Lamiales; family Oleaceae; genus Fraxinus; species Fraxinus excelsior. Next base: position 6,414,001 of record CM032623.1, on the reverse strand, counting down.
ACAATCACATCATTATCAATCTTTAAGAATATGTCTTTCTCCACATAAACAATAAGGCGATCATTCATCCACTCATCTCCAATTCGATTGCACAATCTATTCTTCACAATGTTCATGGCAGAAAATACCCTTTCTACCGTAGCAGTAGCAACAGGAAGAATTAGTGCCAAAGTCAAAAGCTTGTAAACCATTGGATATGATCTGCTCTTATTTGTCAAAACTAACTGTTGTGCGAGAGCACTGAGACCATTTAATTCTTCAAACTCTTTGTTAGAGAGGACATAAAAAATGTAATTATCAAGTTGATCGTCAAGTGTGAAGAGATCTACTTCTGAAAAATCTTGTGGATAAAACTTAGCAAGTTGAATCAACTTTCTTTTATCAAAAGCAGAGAATGAATTTTGTGGACATAGACAAGCTACACAAAGGAGCAAATCAGTATTTACCTCTGAGAAACGATCATTCAATTCTTGAAGTTGCGTATCTATGACATAATAGAATAAATCTATCCGAAAGTGATGCAAGTTGGTCATTTGTGGAGGATTACGATGAGGGCGACCACCATGTGCAGAACGCATAAACATACCATCCATGTTTGGGACATTGATATAATGATGCTCACAAAAAGAAGAAACATGTTGTAAGAAAGAATCCCACCCATCATCTCTCATAAGTTGGAGTCTCTTTTTGCAAATTCTTACCATGTCCATTGCATTAACAATGTCTTGATCTTTCTTCTGTAATGCATTTGACAAATCATTTGAAATCCCCAAGATACTTCTCATTAAATGTAGATTAAATGCAAAATCAAACGATTGTATCGACTCCAATATATTAAATGCATCATTTTTTTGATCACAAGTACTTGATCCATCTTCTTCAATTATTCCAAGTACATCAATAACAGCTGTAAACATGTTAATCAAGCTAACCAAAGAATTATAATGTGATCCCCAACGAGTATCACCTGAACGCTGAAGAGTAGTTTCTTGATTAAGGCCTCGTCCACTTAAAATATCACCATTCTCCAATGACTCAACAATAAAATCTGATTGTTTATCTCGAAGAAGATCACAACGTTTAGCAGATGCTCCAACATTGTTTATCACGTTTGCAACCACACAAAAGAAATTAGTAATCGGTCTATTCTTCTTTGCCACAGCTACAAGAGCTAGTTGGAGTTGATGCGCAAAACAATGAATGTAAAAAGCACAAGGGTTCTCATTTAAAATGAGTGCTTTGAGACCATTGAACTGACCTTGCATATTACTTGCCCCCATCATAACCTTGTCCCCGCAAATTAGAAATGCTTAAATTATATCTAGAAAATATCTTATCAATAGCAGCCTTGAGTGAGACAGTTGTGGTAGTGGACACGTGTTCAAGACCTATGAAACGTTCATTTACAAGCCCATTTTTCACATAACGTAACACAAATGACATTTGCTCCTTCATTGAAACATCACGAGATTCGTCAACTAAGATAGCGAATAACGAATCACCAATATCTTTGATAATAACATTTATCGTTTCAGTAGCACAAGCACTTACTATATCCTTTTGTACCTTAGGGGATGTTAATTTGCAATTTTGGGGAGCATTTTCAAATGTCACAGCCTTAACCTCATGATTATGATCAGATAGAAATTCTAATTGAACTAGAAAGTTACCTGGATTCAAAGAATTCTTAGACTCATCATGGCCTCGAAATGAATGCCCTTGCCTCAACAGAACTCGAACACAATCAATTGATGCAATAAGACGGACACGATATTCATTTCTCATTTGCTCTGACTGCTTGAAGAAAACCGTTTGAATGTGTTGTTCTTGATTCATCAAAGCTTCACACTTAATACGAGCTTCATTGTGTGAACTATTATGCTTTCCAACATGAGTACCGAGCCTCTTTTTATCTTTCCAACACGTGAATCCTTCACCAACAAATGAGTCGCCTCCACCTTGTTTCCCACTACTTGGTTTAAAAAGATAACAATACAAGCAAAAAGCTGCCTCTTTCGCCACGCTATACTCCAACCAACCTTCAAACTCGTTAAACCAAGAAGGATTGAATCGTCTAGATTCTTTTTCTCCAAATTGTCTTTTCTTAAATTCATGGTTAAACGGTTGACAGGGACCCTTTTGCATATATGCTCTCCGAACTTGATCTCTAATGTTAGAATTGTAATTCAAGATTGGAGTCCTTAATCCAGGATCAGTGGGAAGTTGTGTAACATCAAAATCGTCTCTAATTAACGTCTCTTCATTAACATTTTCCGCAACCTCAAGAGCTTTTCTTTTATAAAATCTTTCTATAACTGACTGTAATACATAGGAATTGGAATATAAATAAACAAAATAAAAGAAAATTCAACAGAAAATAAATAGTAATGACTCAGTTAGTGGATGTGGACCATGTGTAATGTGTTTACCACTTACCATTTATCAATTACCAATAGAAAATTCAATAACATCCCAACTCTATAGCACTATAGCAGCCTACAGCATCCAAACTCTATAGCATCCAAATTCCTAAATCCTAAGGAGTAAGGACCTAATCAAAATTAACAATTCCAATCCAAATTAACAGCAGTTAGTCTATATTTACAGCAGTCAGTCTAGTCTAGAAAATCACCAATCCAAATTCCAATTCCAATTCGGCAATCAATCCAAATTCGGCAATCACCAATCCAAATTCCAATTCCAATACGCAAATCAATCACCATAGAAGAAATTCCAAATTTTGAAACAATGAAATTGAATACCCATAACAATCAATAAGGAGGAAGAAGTCTAGGAAAACTTACCTACCGTCTGGAGCGTCGCGTGCGAGCAGCGACGGGCGACAGCGCGAGTCCGGAAAGGGAGTTTCCGCAGCCCGCAGTTCCCCCAGCGGTCGCCGGATGCAGCAGCAGCAGCAGGTTCTCGTGGTCGTGGTCCTCGTGGAAGAAAGGGATCGGCGACTCGACGGTTGATTGCAAGAAATCGCAGCTTGCAACTAGAAGAAAGGGCTCAGCAGTCGCCATTCAGCACCTGGGAACTTCTATGGTTTGGTTCATGTGGCCTGGGACTGGAATGGGCCAAATAATTGGCCCAACTTTTTTTTTTTTTTAAGAATTGGGCTAGTGCAAAAATCAGGGGTAGCCCAAAGCCCAGTGCAGGCAGATGCCTGCACTGGGCCTAAGCTGGGTCCGCCCCTAACAGTCATATGGTTAGGTTTTACGAACCGTGTGGATAAAAAGAATATTTGTATAGAAGTAATTAAATTATAATCACCTACCAACCATGCATTTCCAGGACTTGGTAATTCAGTGTTTCTGTCTCAATTTTTGTAGTATTATTTTCACGTTTAAGAGTCCAGGATAATCACGTTCCTTAGGCATATTATTTCCCTCAAGAATATACGTGAGAAAAAATTGACATATAAAATATTTTATTAATTACAAAAGAAAATAATAGGTAATCGAAATTTGGAGAAAATAATAATTGATAAAAAAGGGGACAAATTTGCAAATCAAGAATCATATATCACGCAGTGTTCTTAATACGGTTTCATCCCTTCACCGTAAGTGCTTGAAATTAGAGATGACAAAAAAATCCATCTGACTAGGCCCCTCCCCACCCCGCCTTGAATGGGATGAAAAAACCCCGTCCTGACGGGTAGGCTTGGCTTGGCGGGGCAGGCATCGCCTCCCCGTCTCGGGTCACGGGCCCTGAACCCACCCCGTGAAGAATAAAAAAAATAAAAAATTAGTTAATTGAAAAAAAATAAATGGGGCAGGCTCTTGAGGTGAGGGAGTGGCGGGGCGGGGCGGGGGTGCCCCGCCCCGTTAAATTTGATCCAACAGAGAAACCAGTGAAGACCGAGCACTTAAGTTTCTACATCGACAAACAAATTTGATCCAAATTATCACCAAAACTTTAGACATAAAGTGAAAAATTCTGAGAAGAAAGAAAATTGGAAAGAAGATGAGATTTTTCGTGTGTGGAACAAAGGAAAAAAATCGACCTATATAAACGGTTCTAATGGGTGACTTAACATATTGGAAGTTCTAGGTGTTGCAACCTTATATTAAAAGGCAATAAACACGAGAGTTTTAGGAGTTTGGATTCAAGAAAAAAAATTAGAAAAATATAGAAAAAAAAGGCAAAGCGTGAATCCTACTAAGAAATCAATTTGGATTCGACATTCGTGGGTGTAAGCTCCACTTGTACACGTTCAATGGTTCAAGGTGCTAATTTGATCCATAATTCGCATCTCTGTCTAATCTCATAAAGAGAGCATCTATGTTATACAAGATTGTACTGTCCAAAATTGTGAATTTGTGATTGTATATAAACTAGTTTTTGCCTCCTTATTTTTTCTCTGTGAGACAAATTAAAAATATTTTCCCTCTAACATATAAACCTCTTCCAATAAATCCACTTTGAACTCAATTTCTCGTTCACTCGAACATCCTTTTTGGTAAGTAAATATATAATTTTAATGTATTCACGAAGAAAAACACGAATTAACTTTGATCTTCCAAAAACAACGATTATATCAAAACCAGCTCCATGGAAGCTATTTTCCAACAATATACATATGGGTGTCCAAAAGTCCCGAACCAAACCGAATCAAGCAGTTCTTTGTAAGTTAAATACCCGAACGGGTACCCGAATCTAGAACCGATGTGTATGGGTTGGGTCTCGAGTCTCGACCAAAAACCGAAGAACTGAAACTAAATAATTTTTTTATTGAATTAATTAAATTATTTTATTTTTTTCTAAATAAATTAACAAATTAATTAAATTAATCATATCATCTCATAATTTTAAGCCTTGGGCCTCAATTTTTTGATAGTGGAAATTACATCATTCCCTACTTTTGGAGATTCAAATTTTAAAATCAGATTTTAAGTTTTAAATTCAAAAATCAAATATTTTATATATAGATACAAATTTTTTATATTTAATTAAGTATTAATAATAATATTATAAAATTTTATTTTAAATATCAAAACCTAATCAATTTCGTCACAATTCACAACCCTAATTTTCTCATCTCATCTCTTCTCTCTCTTCACGCCGACACTCTCTCCTTCATTTTTCCTCCCTCACCGCCGCCACCACAGCCGGCGATGTCTTCTCCCTTTTTCCTCATCTCCATCTCTCTTCACCCACAACCGGTGATGTCTTCACCCCCGATCCGGCACCACCAGTCATTCAGCGGCGGCAAGGCGAGCGGAGCAGAAGCGCAGCGATCCACTGCCGTCAGTCGCACGGCCGCTGCAGCAACTCACCGTCACTACCTCCACTCTCTTCGTCATCACTCTCTCTACTCAAAATCGTTGCCGCCTGCGATTTGAACTTCGCGGAGCTGCCTGCGATTTGAAGCTCGCAATTTGCTCCGCCCGCTGCGATTTGCGATTTTCACTCAACAGTCGCCCGTCGATTTGTTGTCTGTTCCAGCGTGGTGGTTGTTGTGTCTGTTCCAGCGATTGGTGTGAATTGTGGTGGTGTGTGGGTATTTAAAGTGTTGATAAATGATTCGGGTGGCATGATGTTACAGAAGGTGTGGTAGTGGTTGTGGCTGCTCCAGTGTGAATCTGTGGTGGGTGGTGGCGGCACCACGGGCTGCAACAATTTGTGCTTGTTGATGTGGTTTTTGGTGATTTGTGGTGGTGTTGACGGTGTTTTGTGGTGGAGGCACCATTGGTGTTGATGGTGGAGTATTGGTTAGGCTGTGTTGACGGTGACGACGACGATTATGGTGAGACTTGGTTGGCGACGTTAGTGATGGTGGTTGTGATGAGTTACCGACTGTGGTAGCAGCGGTGGAGTAGGATTAGGGCATGTAAGACGGTGATGGTAGTGAGGTGGTGCTGTATAGTCTCTGTGACCTATGCTGTGACCTGAGCCATGTGCTGTGACCTATTCTGTGACATATGTTGTGACTTGAGTTTTGTGCTGTGACCTATGTCGTGACCTGGGCCATGTTCCGTAACTTGTGCCATGTGCAAAAATATTTCGTGACCCGTTCTGTAATCATTTAAAATAAACCTGTGACTATCAACAAGAATCGGAGCCATGTGCAAAAATATTATGTGACATGTGCTGTGGCCATTTGAAAATAACATGAGATTATGAACAAAAGTGTGAATATATTTTTGTGACCTGTGCGGTGATCATTTGAAAATAACTCGTGACTATTAACAAAAATGTGAAACATTAGCCTTATCATGTTATCAATCATTATAAAAAAATAACAATGCGTTGTGACTTTAGCTGTGACTAGTGACTTGTGACCTGGACTGTGACCATCAATGGTAATCGAAATAGTCGTCGAAATGGCCGGACGGTCGCCGGAATAGTCGTCGGAGCGATCGCCGGAACAATAGGGGTGGTGGAGGTGGGGGTGGGTTAATTAATTATATTATATATAATTATCTTTTTATATATTTATATATATAAATAAATATCTATATTTAAATAAAAAAAATATGTGTATGTATAGGTCAAGTATCCGATTTTTGAAATGTGAAAGTTGTTTTGTCATTTTTGAAATAGTGTAAAGTAAAGGTAGGATAAATGAATTTTTCCTTTTTTAATATGGATCATCGACATTTTAATATTAATATCTATTTTTTGGTATTTGTATGCATTGAATTAATATTATTCGACAGCTAGTTATTTATATATTTTTGAATTGAGCTACGTTAGTTTGTAAAAGTTACGAATGAAATGTCATTAGTTATATTTATGTAGTGTTGTTGTAAATGTTAAAAAATTTAATTATGGTATGGAACCGAACCGAACTCGAATTGTTCCATAATTATATTTGGACCCGACGGGTCCATTTATTAAATACCTGAAAATTTTAGAACCGAACCGAACCGATCCACGAATAGCCCTAAATATACATGTCAATCACGGGGAGAGAGAGAGAGTGGGGAGGCATGATTTGAATTTGGTATGACCCCAATAACAAACCCCCCATTGTCGTATTCCTATGCATAAGAGCTACAAATAATAAAAATCATATGCATCAGAACTCATTGTACATAGATGTAACTTAGTAAATTATTTTGAAAACACTATTTTGTAATACAATTTCTAACTTCATTCTCCTGACTGTCACATGACCTATGCGAAGTGACACTAGTACTTCTCCCGAGACAAGTTAGTGTTGCAAATTGGAGAGATAACATCATTCTCGAGACTAGTTAGTGTTGCAAATCGGAGAGATACCCGTATTCGAAATGAGATCTTAAAAGAGGTAAGTTTCAAACGTCAACACACAGTATTAACCGAAAAAAGAGAAGGATAAATCAAAGCCATTTTATGAGATGAGTTATGGAGATACAACGCCACCAAATTCATTCATGCTTTGATAATATAGCACTGTAACACTTCCTGTGAACTTTTCAGATATTAGTGTTATAGGCCTTTAGGGGCCCTCCACCTCATCCATCCAGCTCGTTCGCCACGTGTTGCACGAACTGATTTTATGCTGCCACGTGGCGGATGAACTGAATTTGTATTGGACGAATCGAATCCAATACTCGAACTGAAACGTTACTGCTCACTTGTAGAAGATCTGAACTCATCCACCATACACAACAGATCCAAAGGCCCGCACTCTGGATTCGCCACACCCTACATTTACCTCCCCACGCCTGCCAAGATCTTTTATGAGGAGATCTCTCGAAAATCAAATCCTTAACCTGATTGATGGGACGTGTGACAGACTCCAAACGATCAACTCACGCTGTTATGTCAGGGAACATTTAATACCCGCCAACCTATGGATTGACAAATTGACGCCTATGAAAGGATGACCTGCCCAAGATTCGAAGCTATGCGTCCCTACATCCAACGATTCTCCTTTCCCTTTCTCTCATGACGTGTTCGGTGGAGATTAAAATCGGATTAAAATTGAAAAATTAGCCATTATTATTGACTTTTATTATACGAGTGAGACCCAATAACGGCTATAGTTTCAATTTTAATTGAATTTTAAGCCGTACCGAACACGCCCTTAGTATAAATACTCTCACATTAAGTAAGAAAGGGGGGACTTTGATTTTTGATCCTAAATTTCTTCACTCTAAAGAACACATATTTATTTACATTCTTAGCCACGTTTCGATGGCTACTTTACCGCTGGACGTCTCTTTTCGGTTTACAAAATCACTAACTTGACCGTCGGAGTGCTCACCGCTTCACCCCATCAGAAAAGGTCACGAGTGACTAATGATGTGTTACTGTGCGCAAGAATGAGTTTACGTGGAATCTTATTCTGTTGACCACGTGTTGTAACTATTTTTCAGGGTCAACAGTTAGCAACCCTTTTGGCATTGGGAGAGTTAACATATTGTCCCAGGCTTGGATTTCTTATACACTCACAAAGGCAACGTTCCTGCTCCTTCAGCTTGTTGCAGCATGCATCCGACGGAGGTAAAGACAACATTATTGCCCACACGCATGAACTCAGCTCCAACGGGCTGCAATCGATAGCCATCGCCACATGCGATTTGCTCATTTGCAAACAAACAGAACCACCACTGCCAAGCAGAATGCAAAATTAGCTGCTTTATTCATCTTCAAAATGGAGGATGGCATGGATGAGAAAAGTGTAATACAGAAATAGAGAGAATCAGGTAAGAAAGTTATGCAATTGTTGGAAGAAATGTCGTGCAATTTATGCAACGATTGATCTGATGCATAATAGATGACTCAATAAAGCATGTTTGTGAAGTGTTTAATAAATGGTATAAATTATAAAAATATTATTATTTAGCCTTGACGCCACTTGCAACTCCACTGGAGTTAAGTAGAATTACTCAATTATAAATACATAGAAACGAACAATGAGCAAGTGGATATCATTGGGAACAATGCTATGAGTACAGGAAATTACCCAAAGAAAATGGACAGAATACACACATGTGGGCCATGATTTTTTAGCAATATTTAATTCATGTGGGCCTGCCTCCCCTTGTGAGTGAAATTCAAATTTTGGTAGAAAATCTGTTTTTTTTTTTTTTTTTTTTTAATTTCTGTCCTTGCAGTTTTTTTCTATCATTTGTGGATCCCTCAAAATGTAAAGATAAAAGTGACTTCAATATTTACAGACTGTATATAAACATTAGCCAAACACATGCCGTATGCATAGGAAAAGGTCCCAATGGATGAATGATCCTCGAGAGTCTTGAGTGTCCAATAATATAGACGGTGTATTGGTAAGCACAATCAATACCGGATTAAATGCCAAGTGATACCTCTGTACAATCACACACTTCAAGTCACGTTAAAGGATGAGACCGCATTGACCATTGTCCGTTTGATGTGACTTTTCTTTTCGTTTTGTTTTATATAAAAGAGTTTTTGAAACTACCTTCATTTTTTGCTTGCTAATTTTTAAAAGAGGAATACTATTTATCATTAAAATGGTGGAACATCGATAATATAACAATCTATTATCTATCGAGTTAATACCTTAAATAGTCATTGAACTTTGCCAAAAGTTCCCAGGAGGTCACCGAACTTCAAAACTTCCCTAATTAGTCACTGAACTTTGCAAAAAGTTCTTAAGAGTTCACTGAACTTCAAAACTACCATAAATAGTCACTGAACTTTACTAAAACTTCCTAAGAGGTCACCTAACTTTGCAAATTGGAACCCCATACATCAATGATTCAGTGACCCTTAGAAACATTTTGCAAAGTTGGATGACTATTTAGGGAAGTTTTGGAAAAGTTCAGTGACTATTTAGGGTAGTTTTAAAGATCGATGACCTCTTGGGAACTTTATGAAAAGTTCAGTGACTAATTAAGGAAGTTTTGAAGTTCAGTGATCTCATGGGAACTTTTGACAAAGTTCAGTGACTATTTAAGGTATTAACCCACTATCTATCACATTTCTCTCATAAAAATTGTACTATCTACTCTCATGATTCCGCATAGACTGTCATATCATCGATATTTTATCATCACAATAATAAATAGTATTATTCTTTTTTAAATCACTTTCTATTCCGAAAGTACTTTTAGAGGAAGTTACATTGCAGTAACTTCCTTTTTAGAAGCACTTTAATAAGATTAGTTAAATGAGTCCAAAAATAGCTTTTGAACTTCAAAAACTCCCTTTTACTTTTCAAAAGTTATACCAAACAAGCCAATAACTATATTTTCTCAGCACTGGAAAAAAGTTAAAGCCATAGTATTCCTCTAACAAAATTTTCTGTCTACCTTGATTCTGTGATTCTTGTAATAGAATGTAAAAACTAACGACTATTAAAAATAGATTCTGGGCACGGGGGGACACAAATGCTGGAAGAAAACACTCCCAATTCTTCAGATCTGCAACACATTCCAAGTAGAAGAGGCATCTTATACAGATTAAAATAACAGAAGTTTTTCCTTAAATACGCATAAATTATCTCAATTTTTTCTTATGTTTTGATTGTCATTCAGATGATGCACCATCCTAAAATTTCCGAACTGAATGGGAAAAGTACAAAAAACAGCTATGCTATTACAAAAATTAAAACTGAATCAAACTGACCACGGGATTGTTACACAACCGTATTTCCCCTCTTCTTCTTTTCCCATTCCTTCTCAATGGCTCGGGGAATTTTCCTCATTGCCCTTAGTTTTGCCCCGCAGCATATCTGTAAAACCACCCCTCATAATTCGCCTAAATCTTGTGTCTTCAACTACGGGCTGTGGATCAGGCTTCGGGGACTCAATTGTCTCTGGTGGTAACGCTCCTAGTTCGTCACTTTCCTTTCTCCCCAGAAACCCACTTTCACCAAAGAAATTGGTAACAGATGATGCAAGCCCAATGTGAGCACCCATCACCTTACTAATAGCATCAAATGTTCCGCCTGATCTTTCCCTCAGTATTATTTCAAGAGCTTCCTTGTGTGCTGGATCGAGAGCATCAGAGTCTTTCAATAGATTCTGTATTGCTGGTAAGAGGAAATCCCTAACACAGGAAGAAGGAAGGTCTGCAGAAAGAAACAAAATCAATAAGCACCAACAGAGTCCACAGCCTAAAAGTGTGAGCACGCACACACAGCAATAAAAGATTTCAGAAAGAAGCAAACCTGTTGCATCAAGAGCACGAATGGATTCACAAAAAGCATTTGCTCTTTCCCTCCGGCGCAATAAATCATTTGAAGGGGTTGGTGAGGCCGTAAATTGAAAAATCTTGGACAAGAGATGTATGCACAGTTAAGGAAACAAATACTTCACTAGTAGGAATATGAATGAAAGAAGTGCATTCCTAATTGTTGAAATAAAAACCAAAATGGAAACAAATAAGAACCACCAATAAAAAGGTTCAAGGATATATTCTCGTAGCCTATCTGTTGTATGTGGTACAGCCAAAGCCAGTGCACGAACCACAGCAATGGTAGCTTCAACTGATCCATCTTCAAGAAAAGCATCCATTTGAATCCTTATCTTGTCAACAATCTAGCAGAAAACATTTTTCAGTCAACTGATATATAAAAGCTCCACCCAGTCAGCAAAACCTTGATTCTAAATGTAAATACCATGTCACTTTTAAAATGCTGTGCTACAGCTCCAAAAGCATCGATGCTGGCATATTTTACATTTAGGTTTTGATCAGAACCAAGAGTTACAAGAGCAGGCAATACATTACTTGAGGCAACCTTTGCATCTATATATGGCACCTAAGAGACCAAGAAATCACAGTATTAAAAGCAACCATAAATTTAAAAGGAAATGACTGATATTTAAAAGTAAGAAGGACTCACGATGACTTTCAAAAAATGGGCTGCACTGATTTTCAAATTCACGTCAGAACTCACAACCAATTCCCAAAGGATGTTAAATATCATACTGTGATGTTCTTCAAAGATGCTGCATCGTGGAAACACTACAAGTTAATACACGAATAACACAATGACATAATTTCAATGATTTGAAAAATAATCCGACTACACGAACCAAATAAAGCGGACAGAATTGACAATCTCATTCTTTGCTGGCTGACCTTCCAATCCAGAACTTCGAACCAACAGGTTCCTTAAGTACTGGGCCAATTCTTTGTGCTTGCTTGGGTGTCCTAGCACACCTGCCAGCAGAATTGGTAGGACACACATTGTAGCAAGTCTCTCGGCCACTAAAGTTTGGGGTCTCAAACCTGTCGTGATGGAAGAAACAATACCTATAAGATAGAGCTTTATTATTAAATACCAGTATTGGTAAATTTTCAGAAAACCATTGCCTCTTATTCTCGACTGCACAGTGGATGGGAAGAATTTGAAATCAGCATTTTCACCAACTGCTACCAAAAACACGGGAAGCATGATGTGTGTCAAATAAGATTCCCCAAACTGCTGAGCTATCGACAGCAAAATCTGCAGAAATTACCAAACCTTGAATATTTCAGAAAATAAGAAAGAAACATCACAGAGGAAAAAAAAAAAAGGAGATGACATGAAAACAAATCACCGAAATAAAAATCCTAGGGTCACCAAAGTACCTTGGTAATTCTATTTCTTAAATTATCTTCCTTCTGGGGCAATAGAGAAGCCAACCGAATCAAATTGGGAAAACATTCAATATGCAGCCACTCAAAAGTAGGCCATTCCACAAATCCCCTGACCAAAAATTGTTAATATATAAGCACCAACTGCAAACAATAAACACTGCTAATCCATAAAAATGATACGTTTATATAGAATGTTCATGTTAAAAGAGGCAGTAAGGAAGACCACTAGATAAGCTTACCCTGCATAGAGTTCAAGCAAAGACTCAGTAAATGATATTCCAGTGGAATCTGCAACTGCTGATGAAAACGGACAAGTCTTGACAGCTTTCTGGTGAACAAATGGAAGTAGTTCCACAAGCAAGCGCAAAAGAACGTCAATGTTCCAACGTTCTCTTTCACCTAAAACACGAAGTTGTGATTCAACAGATCCTTCAACTCCTGAAAGAGGTGGACAATGCTGGAAGAAACATCATGTCAGATACATGTTGTGCAAGAATTACTATAATTAGAGACTATACACCCATACCTGAGCAGAACCCAAGATATGAGAGAGTAAAACTTGCAGAACATGATCAAGCTCGCTTCCCCAATTTATTAGAGGAGGAACTAATTCTTTAATTGTAGTTTCAACAACTACACCAGATGGATCACAAACCAATTGAAACATCAACTCCTCAACCTATCAACAAGCAAGAGAAAGGAATTGGAGAAACCTTTTTTGTAAGTTATCATATTATGACCAGGGGAAATGCTCCATTCCCTGGATCACGGAGCTTACATTGTATAGAATTCTGTCAAGTCAGATATCTTCTCCATGATTGCCTCGAAGCATATTTAGTGAGGCTGACCTTGAAATATTTGTCAGTATTGGGGAAGAGTGGCAACAACAGGGCCAGATTATGAGCAGCAGCCTCCCGAACCACTACAGCAGAGTCCTCAATGAGCTGTTGCACTATAGATAAGATGAGAGAATCAATGATCTCAGGCCGTACAAATTCTGCAAGCTCGCCACATGATTGAGCAACAAGCAGCCTACGTTCTTCATACATGTGATTGATCTACATGCAATTGAATCAGAAATCAGACTGTAGTCTTCGTTCCTAAAGTAGAAGAAATGACAATGCCAGGAAAGTCACAATCAGTCTTACTTGTTCCCAACATTGGGGCAGCAATTCTGTTTCTGTTCTCAGCTGTCCGACATTCTTAGCAAGAGTAACACAAGCCTTAAATTATCGAGAAAATTGTCAGAAGATGTTGCAAGAGATTAAATTTTATTTTCTTCACTTTCAGAATCTTACATCCATTATAATTCGTCTCTGGTGCTCATCTGGACGCTTGATTAAGTTAAATAATGTATGGGTCAAAGAATCTCGCATGGCACTATCTGGATGGCGCTCAATCGCACACATTATCAGAGGAAGAAGCTCCTACAGTATAAGAAAACCAATCACATGCATGACAAGCACAAATATAGAAGTGAATCAAGAGTTGCAGTAACCTTTAGTCCCAGCAAAAAGATATTTTTGGTAAACATACACCAAGATAGAGTGGCAAACCTCTCGATGTTGGATTAAAACATATGGTACAATTTTAGGCAATGAATCTGAAAGTATCTGAACAGTTCCCAAACCCTGACAAGGAAATAGTAGCTGTAGATGTTAGTTTGAACCGAAAATTGCTGGTAAATAGTTACAATTAGAATGTTCTGAAGCATGACAAGTTCTTCCAACCTTTTGAGCATTTGATTCAGTATCGAGATTTTCTGATTTCGAAAATAAGCCATCAGTTTCTGAGGGTGGTTTTCCATTGTGCTTGAGGAAATTTTCAGCTTTTTCAAGAATTGTATTTTTGTCTGAAGAAGTTAATATCCCTCCTGGCACTTTCTCGGGTTTGCTGGTTGTGACGTCAGACTCCCATTTCCCCATCACCTGAGTATTGTTGCCTAGTAAATCTGCCGATGAGGCATCAACTGTAGATGGCAAAATATTATTTACTTGTGATTTATCAACCTCATCTACTGTCTCTTCACTCCCTTTCTCTTGCTTGATTGACTGTACAGATTCAGTAGACACAAGATGTTTGGCCTTCAATCTCTCTACTTCATTCTGAAGCAGTTTTATTTCTTCAGACTGGTTCTCTAAGGACCGTGATTCTACCTGTGCAGAGTCACTTGTCAACAAATTCCGTCCTGAACAAGCTCCTTCAATTTGCATTTTTAGTGAAGTTATTTCAGCTCTACAACCATTTAGTTCTTTCATTTGACTCTCTAAAGTCTGCTTTAAATCCTGGACCTGAGATACATACAAGATACTTGTATAAAAATGAACATAACATGTGAAAACCTGATCCTGGAGAAATGTTCAAAGAAATTACCAGAATTTCTCTATCATTTATATCTTTTTGTAGCACCTCCAAGGATTTTTCCAATGCCGTGGCTCTTGCATCAGAGACGCCCTTGCTTTTTAGCAAGGACTGGTTATCATTTTTCAGCCTATCATTTTCTTTCAGCAAAGGTTCAAGCATTCCTATTCTCTCCTGCAGCATATGGCAGCCAGCAGCATGAACAATTTGTTGAATTTCACCCTTCACAAAAATGAATATGCTACTCGAACCTCTAAGCATTGAACATCCTCAAAAACTTGAGAAATATTTTCAAGCACTTATACTAAATAATATGTGATACATCAAATGCAGTTGCCACAACAGGATGTACTTCCGCACTCAACAATGGGACTGGATCCCAAAATTAAGCACTTTTTGGGATTTCCCCTCTACATGAAGATTCAAAAACCGGGGAAAAAAACTAAAAAATAAAAAAGTGCAGAAGCCAAGCCACATCAAGTTGCTCTAAGGATCAAGAATCTAATCTAAGTTAAAGAACCTGACAATCTTTTAAACCATTTTAATTCTCTAACATAAGTCTTAATGCTTCAGAATTTTTTAATCCAGTGCACTGGAAATTTACAAGAAACAGCATCCTGAATCTTAATATATACTAATATTACACGAAAGTCAGACTGTTCAAAATCATCTGAAATTTTGATGATTAGAACTCTGCAAGTTAAATTGAGCACCAAGAGTTGATTGCCAACTCCAAAGTGAGTTAAACTAATCAGAAAGCAAAATCTGGAACCAAGAAAGTGGGAAAATCAAAATGATTAACCAAAACGCGGCAAAGACAAATTGTATCATTCGAGTCACAGAAAATTAAATAGAACAGACTACAGCAGAAGTACAAAACAAAAGGGATGGCGGAAGTAGGATTGAATCTAATACTTCGGAGATGAGCACTAATTGCTTCAAATTTATCAAATTGCATCAACTCATCTCTTTTCACTTCAAGCAAGAATGTAAAGTTCCCCTTTCCATGAATATTCAGTAAGTACCTCAGCAGCCTCTGTTGTTGATAACAGGTACTTGTAGTAATAACGACGCAGTGCATCTGGAACACATGCAGATGAGTTTTTCCATGCATCCAGATTCTGATTAATGACCTGTTATGCAGGCAAAGAAAATACTACAACAGTTAAAACAATATGTTCAAGTGCACATGAAAAACAGTATGTTCACCCAAGACAACTATCGCATGAAAAACTTCTTAAAAGAGAAAATTATCCAGACAATCAACTAATAAGATGCAGGCGCTCAGCTACTTTTGGATAACGAAGACCAGCACCAGAAAAAGATCACACTGAACTGGCCATTTAACAGGGACTACAATGTTCCCGAGGAACAAACTCTATATGACAGACTATTCTTCATCTGAAAGATGTTAATATAAAGACAGAGCTTAAAATTACAGTGTTGAATCGACGCTACTAAGATCAAGAAACAAAAATTTCGGAAGTCTACATTAAATCAAAGTAACATCTTTCTATTTTCAGTGCTAGCGAGGAGAATGTATTTAGCTGATAGGTAAGAAATAATCGACTGGAAACAGACAAGTTCTGTGGCAGGTTGTCCACATATGAACTGTCATAGATCATTAAGTTTTATTCACCAAATGTTTTCTCATCTTGCCTCATATACAAAAGCACTTGTCTACCATGTGAAACTTTTCAAATCCCATTATCAGATTATCAGAACTTTGCATCATATTTTCTCATTCAAAGTGCATAAGATGATTCTGCTACAGCAAAGCAGCTTCTTGTAAACAACAAATTTTAGACACCAACTACTAGATAGAGCATGAGAGAGAGAGACGGAGGGAGGGAGAGAATTAAATACAACAGATGGACTAAAGAGCAAAAAACTAACTCAACTGCACGCAACAGAAATCAGAAGGAAATAACAAGACTCTTTGCTTTAAGCACCTCTTCATAAAATGTCATGGCAGTCAAGCGGTATCCTGCTAAAAGTAAATATTCCTTCACTGCACAGTTCAGATCCTGTCGTTCAGTGTCCTTCAGGGGTCCCAAATCTGAGAAAGCAATGTCCTTCTGTGGTTGCAAATCAGGTTCATGATTTGCAGAAGCATCTACCTTCAACTCTGTGAAATAGACTTGGGCATATAAATACACAAAAAGAAAAAAAAAAAAAACAATCCCAATACTTGACAAGACTAGGCATGTGAAAGCCTACAAAAACTGATGTATTAGCAAAACCTACAGAACATATAAAATGATCTCATATTGGGGAAAAGGAAGTCTGAAAGTCTCTTATCACCCCTATCTATTAGATTTTAGAGAAAACATCTCTTAATTCACACAAAAACCTGTGAATGCGTAAAATACTAGCATGAGGAATACTGGTTTAAACAATATGATACATTGTACAGTTTCAGTAAATTACCATTTGACTCATCCAAGCTGATCTCAATTTTCTTCTGCGTCTCAGTCCTGAGTTTAAGAATGTCTTCTTGAGCTAAACGAAGCTCATATTCACTGATTGCCAATTTTTCTACTAGTGATTCTTTTTCTTCAAGTAGACTCTGGGGGTCCGCAACTGTTCCCCAAACAATAAAAAAAGGAATGTTTTGGCAGTTGGTTACACGTGATATCACACAAATCACAAAATTCAGAAATTTCAAACAAGACGCAATATGAGATTCAATTTAGCAACTGACAGTTGTACCATCAAATGTAAAGCGTCAGCAGCTACTATGCCACAAGATTTGAAATGTAAAATGAAGCTGTGAAAATAATTTGGCCACTTAAACCCACAAATTATGACTGAATCAATATTCAGTGAAGGGAGTACTTGGCATCTTATGCAATTTTAACTTTATCTTCATTTCAGTATTCCTGTGAAGCACGGACCCTCCAAATAGGGCAGAGTGTCCATGTATCACACGTGTATCCAACACAAATGGGGTGCTATTTTTAGATATTTTTAAATTTCCAAAACTTGAGAGATTCTTTAAGGAACTCATCGAGTCTAAATTGACTAATAAGGATATTGAGTTTTAAGTTGGTGGATTGCCACATCACACGTGCAACTGACTTTTAATATATTATTTGCAGATAAAATGCTAATGCTTTCCTCAAATTACTTTCTCTCCTTCCCATTTATCATTACATCTGGTAGATAATTAACAAAATTTGAAATATTACAAGGATTAAAGGCCCTGAGCACATATATGAAAGCAACAGAATTGCTGTCAGAACTCAATTTCAAGTCAAAAAATGTATTTTGCTTTTAGTTATAGGGTTAAAAATAGTATTTCTAGCTTAATCTCAGTAACGTAAAACCACATAGTAACACATTGGCATGCTCTATTAGGCTAAAGCATATGCTTCTAAGCATCTTGATAAAATACTAAAAGAATACATTCTTCATGGTTCCGAATTTTCTTTATCAATCATGGTGGTTTCTCTCAATCCTTAGTTCTGGAAGTCATGTGAGATTACTTAAATATGGTGATTGAACCATAACGTAACACTTTCCCTAATGTATTAATTGAATCTTTTCTTTGTCCTTTTTTTTTCTGAGTCTTCAATCATCTTTTATGTGCCATCAAAAGTTAAAGCTGGTTCCATATTAGTTTCATACACTGTAATACAAATTCTAACAAATGACATATGTGCAGCCTTCTTTATTTTCATGAAATTAATTATTATTAAGTAGTATCTATTAGTTGTCAGCTGAGCACCAGTGCAAATGTCGGAAACACTTGCACCACCAATTTATCAATCTACACCGAAAACAATAAAGCGGTTAGATCTATCTACAATGTTGTTTAAAAAAAAAAAAAAGGAGAGACAACATTACATTCCAAAATTTTGTCATCAGACGAAACTATATTAAACCACAAGTTGATTATTAGAGAAAATCACATTAACGTAATCAAATCACACCACGAATTTTGTTTTACTATCAGAATGAGTCAGTGCTTGCAAAAAAAAAAACACGGAAAGAGAGAGAGAGAGAGTATGCAAATGTAAGGTAGTATACCTCGAAGGGAGTTGAAGCGAGAGATCTGATCGGGAGGGAATTGAGATGGATCGGAAAAGTAGTCCTTAAGGCGGATTGCCTGATCGTCGCGTCCATCGTCGAGCAGCTCGTGGAGAAGCTCGAACGCCGACAGCAAGTAATTTTCTTCCAGCAAGAAATTAACCACGCAATTGCACAGCGACGATCTCTCCACGTCCATTACAAATTCTCAATCTCAATTCGATTCACAATTGAATCCAGTACATCCTGATTTTAGGTTCTCGCGAGATCTATTTAGCGTGGAATTATGAACAGGGAAGAGTAAGAAATTGAAAATATGGGAGAAGCATCTCGTTGATTTATATGATATCGGAGAGGTTGGGATTGTGATTGGGTGCTACGCAGGTACATCGGTTACGACGGACAAGTTGTTCATGTGCATATAAATTAGGAATTAGTGCTCAAATCAGATCTCGCAGTCAACGCTTGTGATTGTAAAGTTGTACCACATTCCGTTCCATCTGTATAAGTTCGCTTTGCTTATGTTCTTGTCTCAATTGTATAGTTTTATTTTTTATTAAGAATATTTTCTTTTGTTCGTTTACTAATGTACCTTTATTTTTTTACTACTTCCAATAATTATTTATTACTAATTAATGATAATTAAATGAGGGTAAACTATGAAAGTTTTTAGTAAAAATTGTGTTTCCAATAATATTAAATAAGATTTTCAAAATCGTGTGAAAAATAAAACAAATGCATATAAATGAGATAGGGGAGTACTAATAATGTTATTTGTAGTCGTTCATTATCGTATTCGTCTTACGTAGCATACATTACGTGACGGTTAATGATTTGATGCATGAGACTATAAAAAAATTATCACATTAATGCATCAAATCACTAATCGCCACATATATATATCACGCAGGACGACTACGATAATAAGCGACTGTAAATAACATTACTCATCTTTACTGAAATATTGAAAATTCCCAAACAATTAAATGCGAAGCTCGAATTCAATTCCCCCCGAGAAAATAATTAACGTTTGACATGCAATTTTTGCAAATCGATTTAATTGAAAAGCATAATCGTAAATTAAGTTAAAGTAATCATGAATTACTTGAAAACATCTCATATCAAATAGGAATCCAAGACAAGAAGAAAACATTTTATCTGAAGTGACAAACTTTTTAACTAAAAAATGGTTCCCACAACTAATTGTTTTTCATAGTCTATTGTATTCCTATCCCTTATCCCAAAATGTTTCGAATTGGACAAATAATAAGACAAACATGTGCTCACCTTTTGTTGCTAAATACTTTCGAATCTTGTTCAATTCATCACAACAGGAAGGATGCTATAAGCATATAAGAACGTTGTTTCTTTCCTTATTTATTTCCGGATTTCGGACAGTGAAGTAGAGATGGCAATGGAACGATTCGATGCGAGGCACAACGGGGCGGGGAGGGCCCACCCCATTTCCCTCCCCGTTTATTTATTTTTTATTTTTTTGCAATCTGTAATTAATTTTTTTTATTCTTCACGGGACAGGTTTGGGACGGGGCGGGGGCCAAATTTGGTGGTCGATTGCCCTTGACTTGGCAGCGTCTAATAGCTTTTGCTAGCCTGAAGAGCTTCATTCCTTCACATAGCAGTATCATAATCATGAGTACATTATGGGCATGTTTGACACTCTTGAGATTATGAAATTACATTTGAACATTGGAAATAGTTTTCTAAAAATATTTTATCTAATTAGAATACATTTTAAAGAAAGCTGGCCTTACGTGACTTCTTTACGAAGCTCTTCTACTACATAATGCAATAGCAATCCCAAGCACGTCCTTTATTACGATAAGATTTCGGGCTCAAAACTCAGTTGGATGCTGTTAAGATATTAACTTTGAATCAATAAGAAAGACGTTCATCGCACAATACATTTAATAATAGATGAAATATCGTAAATAAGCGCGTCTAAACATTTAACTTCAGAATTTTAAAAAACCGGAGAAAATTTGAAGTTTGACACATCAACAATTTGGACATGCCAAAAAAAATTACAAGCATTAAATAGAAAATAGAACAGCTTCGATTAATCAATAACAATTTCAAGGTATCAGCCAAGTGTTGAAGTTGAATCCACAAACATTTCTTTAAAATTAGGAATCTCATATCCTTAATAGTACATAAAAAAGGAAGACAGGAAATAAAGAACCTAGAGAAATAATAAACAAATGGTCCAAAACACAGCTTATTTGTACACAGTTTAGTCAAACTTAATCACACCTAGCAGAGAACATCAAGAAATTGACATGAAATCACCAGTTTATTGAAGACACTCTTAGAATAGTTTGTCAAGATTGAAATGAAATAAGGTAAACCCTCAATAATTTCCTCTCCCTTCAAAAATGACACAAAAGTTCCTCACTCCTTTTCCATACAATAAAAAAATTGCACTCTAAATTATTTTGATTCACGCTCAATCTCATTTCTTAGAAGTGAAGGAAGGTATTCAGTTTTATCTTACAGATGAAACTACTGAATACATTTGAACACTGAAATATTCCAGTGCTTTGCCTTATCACTTGACATATGTGAGACTTCTATGCAAGCACAAGCTCACATGCAATATTGTGAAGGATTGAATAACTGTGCGTGTGCAACAGAGATAAATCAACTCAACCAGATCCCTATAAACTGCTATAGACTCGCACAAAAGAGAATTTTTCTTACATTGAAGCCTACAGTTTAATGGCCTTAGGAGTTGATCTTAAAGTCAGTTTATGATCATTCACAAGATTTGTCAGGGCACAATCTCTAGAAAGTGAAAAAATTCTCAACAAAGAGACGAGAAACAAACAAGTGCGATTGTGTAATTTCTCTTGCTTAAACAATAATAAACACGTAGTTCAATCTGGTTGTTGGTCCATCTTGGGATAGAAAGACACGCCAACTATGAAAATGAGAGAAAATGTTTCAAGAATTTCCAAGTCTTTTTAAAATTCTAAAGTACGTAGTTTTCTTCATAAAGAGGTAGAAAGAAATCGTGGGAAGTATTTTAACCTCACATAATTATCAATTCTCATCAAATTGAGAGGGTAGTAATCTACCACATCGATAAATAGTTTACCTCTTTTTCAAGTAAAATGTGATTCGTTGAGTTCTAAATACAATCTTGACCAAATGTTTCTAAGAGAGTAGTCATTTCACTGGTAGAAAATCATCAAGATCTTAGGTGTTCATCCATGTGATGAAATTAAGTTGACTTACTAATTTATAATTTAAATATGAACCCCAAACCAACTTGAAATTGATAAACAATATGAATAGATAGATAGACAGAGAGAGAGAGAGAGAGAGAGAATACTCCTACAAAATTTTCTTCATTAATAGCATCATTGATTATGCATTGCATGCTGATGCTTAGCAGTGTTTGGCTGTAGCTGGGCGGAAGACTCTGAAAACAACACAGTTGCACCCTTTGTCAAGGTTTCATACAGAGGAGGCAACACGGGTGCTGAAGGTTGTGTTTTGTATATTGAGTTGTATGCAATATCATCCTCAAATTCATTGTCATGAGTCATAGTGCCTGCTGAAGGAGGTGCAACTAACTCAGAAGAATTCTGCGGCTCAGGAGGCCCAATCAACTGTTGACCCTGATTAGAAGATATACTAATTGGTGTTGCAGCAACATGGCCACTAATGCAAGCTTTTGTTGATGATTCAGCTACGCGTTGTGTAGCCAAGAGCTCCGTATGAGCAACAGGTTGAGTTGGATGCAGAGTAGGACGACTCAAAGCACCACTAGCAGCATCGACAAAGTTACACTGCACAGGCATATTATGATATTGTGTTGGTCTTACAGGCATTAAATATATTGGGTATGACTGATTAGGTGGATAAATGATGTGCTGCTGCTGGTGAATTGGCATCTGATACACAGGATAATAAGGTGAGATTGGACTTGGGGTTGTAGCATATTGTGGTATATAATTAACGGCTCCGTGAATATACTGCATCTCAGGTTGGAGCTGATTTTCATCTGGATGGTGAGATAATGAATGGCCAAGTATCTGAGTTGTTTGCTGAGTCTCAATTGTTGATGTAACAGCAGAAATAATACTTTCGGATTCAATTGGGTTCGACAATGTCCCTGAAGTAACTTGAATAAGTGGCTCTTGAAACTTTCCAGTTTTCAGTTGATAAACAGAGCTTCCAATACTATTATCACTGTAAAAGCCATAAACACCAACTAATTGAAAAATATGTCTTCACAATTCATTGATTTATCGCATTGATGTGCTGCTGATCCTTCTAAACGGGATAAAATGACTTAAAAGGCAGAAACAAATCATTTTTATCCAATCATCTTAATTCTGTGTCTAATACTAAGAATCTTGAAAATGAAAATTTGATATCTAATTACTTCACCAATTCCAAAGAGCTAAAGAACTTTTGATATGGCAGTATCAACATTTGATTGGCTAAAGTTAGCAGGCAAAGCAATCAGCAAGTTATCATTATCAGGTTCCAAAAATGCAAGGATTAACAAAACCAATGACAAAAATAAGCTCAAAACATTTAATAATTCGACATTTGTCCAGCAATAGAAAAACACAGTAGTGAAACTTATACACCAAGTAACACTAGAGCATTCAATGATTGAGTACCTTTCAATTGAGGCCGATGACGGCACTCGGATCTTCTTGTCCTGCAAATTCAGTCCATTCTCATCACAGTGAACAACCCCAATAGGCGGCAAATTTGACATTGAAATGGAAGAACTAGTGGAGCCAAAAGATGAACTCGTCTCCAAAACCAACGACTCGGCCCCGTGCTTACCGCCACTGTTGCTCCCACTCTCCAATTGGGCCTCTAAATCGGACTCACCCACAAGGCCCATGTCCATCAACAAACCCGTATCCGCAGACTCACCTTTCTGCAGGACCCGTGTACTCTTAAAAGAGTCAGAAAACCAAGATTCCGAATTCGGATCGAGAAGCGAAGACTCCAGGCACTCGGGTTTGGCAGGAAAGAAGAATAATCTAATACGGGGCGGCATAGGAGAAGAGTGATTAATCCGATCGTGTTCTTCGAGCATATTGAACAAATCTTCATCTGTCGTAACAGAAATTAAGGAGTCAAAGTCCTCGTTGGGTAATTGGTACTTGAGGGTGAAGGAGCGATTGTTATAGAGGGTACGGGAGAGGTGGGATGTGAGAGCAGAAATGGAAGATGCTGTGGTGCGGCGGTCAAGGGCGACGATACGGGTCTCGCCGCCCGCGTAGAAAAGTGAAGACTTGTTGTTGGGGCGGGGAATAATGTGTCCACCGTAGCTACACATGAGGCGGAGTTTTGTGGGGATGGTGGAAGGTAGGGGCGGATGTGAATGAGGTGAGGTCGGGGTGGCGGTGGGAGGTGGTGGTGGTGGGTCCATCAGGCGGCGCTGGTGGAGATCTGGGGACTATTAGTGGTAAATATGAGTTGGGGTTAAGTAAAATTATATAGGACTTTGTGCCTCCGCCGGTAATTACGCCTTTATAGATTTTTCTCAATAGTAAGACTAAGAACGTAAGTTAACAAACTTATGGAAAATAATTTTTTTTATTTGGTAATTTCTTCTGTAAATTAACATTATAATCAAACATTAATTGTAAAATTAAACCCATCGATTGCCAGCGTGCAATGAATTGTTGCTTTTCACATAAAAATGAAAAGTGAAAAATATATTCATTTTCAACTTAACAAAAATTATAATTGCACCATGTTATAAATGATGAACAACAACCCTGACGGTCCCCACATGTCATGTCCTGGACCTTGGTAAATAAGGTAAATCGCAGGTGTTTTCGCGCGTTTTCCAACACGCCAACAATTACGAGAAAAGGATAAGACGATTGTGTAAGGAACAAACCTCTTGAGACAGAGTCCCAAAAAGGGGTGCGTTTACTAGTGAAAAGTTACAATTGGAAAGTAGACAAAACGCCTCCAAGAGGCGCAAGCACACGAGTACTGAGAAAGGATTAAATTTAAACTAAGGAAATAAAAATTATATATTCTCTTGTCGAGAGTTTTTGATTCGGGGGCTTTCCTTCTACGACTTTACTTCCTTTTATACTTCATGGGCATCTCTTGATTGTCGAAACTGCTTGGAACTGCTCCATTACCTTTGTAACGGTCCACTTTTTTAGTGAGAAACTGCTTGTTTGGGGAGAAGTTACTTAGTAACTGTTGCCACTACCCTTGCTGTTTCTGGGTCGTGGGGGCGTGTCGGGCTTACTTGACAATTGCTTCTGTAACTGCTGAATTGGATAAACTATACCTTTTGGACCTGTCTGATTATGGGCGACTTGATGATTTGGGCGATAATGAGGCTATCGCTCTGGGCGATTGTGCAGTACTACATTCGTTCCGCCTCTGGGCGTCCTACGGTATTGGGCGATGATACTCCTTTGCTTCTGGGCCGTTCAGCCTCTGGGCGTCCTACGATTTTGGGCGATGG
This sequence comes from Fraxinus excelsior, assembly GCA_019097785.1. Classification (NCBI taxonomy): domain Eukaryota; kingdom Viridiplantae; phylum Streptophyta; class Magnoliopsida; order Lamiales; family Oleaceae; genus Fraxinus; species Fraxinus excelsior. Next base: position 6,388,617 of record CM032623.1, on the reverse strand, counting down.
TACTCCTTTACTCTTGGGCTTCCAATACTCAGGCCTTTTCGGTTGGGCTTTTCTTCTTGGGCCTTTTAATTGATTTCCATTGGATCTTCATCTTGGGTTTCTCAATTGGACTTCCCTTTGATTTTGGGCTGCATTTTTAGTGTGTCAACAATTACCCCCCAATATGGCAGAATTAATACTAATCATTAATTTTGCCATATTCACTCTGTATCTTTCCCGCAACATTTGAACTTCCCCAGAATTTCAATCATCACGTACGTTTTATTGCCTGAAGGATTGCGACGTTACAAACCCTTAAAACCCAAAAATACGCGACATTCTTCGTTTACGTCTCTGCAGTCTTACGCTTCTCTCTCGCCAGTTCACAATCTCCATTGCTGCAACCTTCGATTTAAACCAGACAAGTTTCGAGGGTAACTTACATTCTGCACCATAATGACTACTTCTCAAACTCCTTCGGATAATATTTTCAGTTTTGAGGATTTCCAAACCCTTTTCACAAAACCATATGTGAACCCGTCTTTTTTTTCACAATTCAATGCTGACCGCAACGAGTTTTATTTGGGTCCGTCGTTTAATGATGCTGAAGCCATTGAACGGGCTGCGGTAGGTCATTTGTTCTCGTGCTCTGAAGATCTCCCTTTCTCGCAGTCTTTGCCATTGAGGCCAATCCATGATAAATGTATTCGCACTTGGCCTAAAACTGATGCATCCTTCCGTAGATGGCATGCACGTATGGTGGCTCATGGTCCCACTAAATTGATTTTTGAACGTGCTAAAATTTTAGACTTATTGGAGATTACCCTTTTTCCCCCAACGTATGACCCCGTGCTTTTTCCAATCGCACTGAGTTTTTGGTCTCCTGAATTTAATACCTTTGTTTTCCCTTTTGGTCCCATGACCATTACTTTGAGAGACGTTGGGGCTTTGTTGAATCTCCCACCACTGGGCGATACCATTTTTCCTGGTATGCTAATTTCTGGTGCTGCCCCAAAATTTGACAAGAAACTTACTGAATCTTACTCGAGCATGCAAGGCGGTTATGTCACTGCTGTCTCTGAACCTTGCCATTCTGAGCGAGTCGCTTTTCTCCAAGTCTGGCTTTGTAAATATGTTCTCTGTGTTCCCAGTTTGAAACCTTCCATGAGCTACTTGCCTTTATCTCATGAATTGGCTCGGGGTAGACCTTTGAACCTATGTTCATTCCTCCTGGCTGCCCTTTATAGGGGTATGGCTATGCTCCAGTTCCAACTGAAAAACAATGCATCTCCCACTGGTAGTGGGCCTTTATGGCTTGCTCAATTGTGGTTGAGATCTTATTTTCCCCAACTGGGTAGCCCACCTTTTCCTCTTCGTGAGGTTACTTGCTATGGGCTTTTCATTCATCAATTGAGCCCTGTAAACATGTCTATGAGAGACGTTTTCACTTTCTTTTATACTTTGAATTCAACCCTTTCGTTCTTCCCTTTTCCTTCTGAGCAAATTCCTCCCTTTGTACGGCCTCCTTCTACTTTGGCTGAGGCAAATGCATTTATGCCTGTTTGGGTTCAATTTTTGGTAGGGAGGGAATTGTTTCATGACATTCTGGTGGGAACCAATGCTAAAGCGGGGGTAGAGATATACGCGCCCCAATTTTGTGCTCGCCAACTTGGTTTTTGCCAAATGTGGCCTGTCCCTCCTTGCTATTCCAATAACTTAACGGATCGCTTTTACATCCTCAACAAAACGGAAACCCAAGCCATAGATGCCCGTAATAAACTCTTGGCCACCGGCTTTACTTTCGCCCCTTTTAATCCTATTGCCGTTACTCATCCTCTTTTTGATCAATTGTGACCGTCGGTGAAACAAAGATTGTTTCCAACTGATGCGAATCGCGCTTTCCACCTGCTGGATAAACAGGGTAATACTCCCATTTCTGTTGTCCCTTTACCCAGTAAGGTCCCTGCATCCCCTTCTCGTACTACACGTTCTGCTCTTTCATCCTCAACTTTGAAGTCTGCTGTTTCTAAAGGTGCCCCCAGTCGCAAACGGCCAGCTGCATCTGTAATATCTCTCATGAGGAAGCATCTGGCTGAAAAATGTTGGGCGATCCTCTCCTTCCTCGCCAATGTTAACCTTGACCAAGGGGTCTTGAGCTTGTGCATATCCTGACTTGGGGATCTTCGTCGCTTCATCATCCACATCGCTCAGAGAAGTTTGCTCTTCCAGACAATCCACTTTATGAACTTCCCAGTCCAAGCTCTGCTCCATCTCAGACACTATTAATTTGTCCCTCAGCATCTTTAACGCCGCTTCTTCTTTCTTCACACGTTCACATTCTTTATTGAAAGCCATCAGCTTGGCTTTGAGGGCCTGAATTTCGGCCTCTTGCCTTTGGTGTTGAAAACTCATTTAAGGTTGTTTGGCTTCTTTTTGGCCAATTACTGGCTCTTCCAAAGCCACTATGTTTGGCCTCATTTGATTAAACATTTCAGTAAGTGCATCCACTGAAAATGGTTCTTCGCTTTGGGCAGTAATTTGAGTTCCTTCCCCATCTTGAACCACTCTGACAGGCCCATAATTTCCTTCGTACATGAACCTCTCTACTGAATTTGCCTCTGCCACAAAGGGTCTATGATCGGCTTGCACCACCTCTGCTTCACCTTTGTCATTCCAGAAGACTAAGCATTGATGGAGTGATGAGGGAATACAGCGACTGCCATGGATCCAGTCTCTTCCTAGTAGCACGTTGTAACTGGTGGGGCCGTCTATCAAGAAGAAAACAGTAGTCCTGGTGATTGTCCCTACAGTTATATCCAATGGCATAACTCCTTTTGCTGAAGTTGCCCCGCCGTTAAAACTTGTAAGAATGACTTCTGTTGGGATCATGTCGCTCTCTGTCTTAGCAAATTTCCTCATCATCCTAACTGGAATGGTGTTTATAGCCGCTCCATTATCAATAAGTACTTTTACTACTGGTACCCCATTAACCAATGCTTTGACGTACAGTGGTCTTAAGTGTTTGGTTAATCTCATAGCTGGTTTGTTGAAGATGACTTTTTCAGCAGCGTCTATTTCCACTTCCTGCCTATTTTCTGGCGGGCTATCTTTTGGTGATAGATCAACGTGCAGCATATCGCACTGAGCCTTCTTTTCTTGGGTTTTTTCTTTCTCTTTTCCAGTATTTCTTCCTCAGTTACCCAATTTGTAGGAGGAGGCATTATTCTGGGGGGTGATCCATATTTTTCAGAGCGAGGTACCCTCTTTTTCCTTTTTGGTGCCCCATACAACAAATAGAAATCAAACGATCGGCCAGATGGTTCTCCCAACAGATCTACTTCGCGGACTCCTTCTTGGTGCAGTTGCTTCAACAGGGTGTTGCGCGACACTCCCATTTTCTGTCTCTCTGCTTCTAAATCAATTTCTTCCTCGATATTTGTCATACCATCATCCTCTTCTTCATTACAAATTTCTCCAGCTACTTGGCTTTCATCGCAGACTAGTACACAAGTTTCTTCCTCACTATCCTCTTTTTCTTTGCTTTTGAATTCGTCGGCCAACAAGTAATTATTAGCCAGGACAGGAGGTAATGTGCCAAACTGGATAGTTAGAGGTTGGTCGGGATCATCTTCGTCTTTCCTGTTTCATTCAAACTTTGATCTCCCAGACGAGCTTTCTGGCTATTCTCCCATTGATTCGCCAGTGTATGTTTCTTCACTATCTTCAAAAACATTTTCGTTGGCCATTCTGAGCGGTTTGGGCGCTCTAGGGCGTGATTCTCCATGCTGTTGCCTCATCATACGTCCGTAATTACGTTGGTAACGCCTTTGTTGGGTTCTAGTCATTTCATTGAAAGGCACTACTCTTCCTGCATTATACTGGAATGAATGCCATACATTGGGTTGGCGAGGCTGCGGCCTAAACGTTCTTCCTTGACTGGCCGATCCAAACCCCCTTCATCTAGGGAGTCCTCTATAAAACGGCACCCTTTGCCCCCGACAGGCTGAGCGACCGGTGTGAAATCAGAGCGACGGTGGAGTGGCTGCGTCACGGGTGGCCCTGTATTCTCTTTCAACTCGTGTTTACATCTGTCGCACAGAACATCTTTGCCCTGTTTGGGCTCTTTCCCTTTGATGCGTTCAAAAACGCTGGGATGCGGTTTGGATTTTTCTTCCTCATCATCAATCACCAATTTAAACCTTGGCAATTTGTTTTTCAAACCAGTTGTTAACATGTTTATTGCCAGTGGCCGTGGGAAAGGATTTTCATCCACTGCCATCTTTTTCTTTTCTTCGAACGTGATTCGTCCTGATTCAATAGCATCCTGCAACACATGGCGAAAAACTACACAATAATTAGTCGCATGTGACCATGCATTATGCCATTTACAGTATTTTTTACCCTTAATTTGTTCAGGGTCTGGCAATTTGTGCTTGTCGCTCAACTTTATCTGCTTATCCTTATATAACTTGTCGAATATAAGGTCAGCTTTAGTTACGTCGAACGAGAACGTTCGCGCCTTTCTGTTTTCACCCTTTGCAAGATCGTCTTTGCCCATTATTTTTTGCTTAACTAGTATGAGACAGATATATGCTTCTCCCTTTACTAACTCAGCCAAACATATTTCCGTTTGGTCGTAATAACTATCATCGACAGTATGAACGTTGAAATTCGGGTCTTTGTAATAAGTTCCTTTACTGGAATTTTTCATCTGTTCTTCCTCTCTTACCAATCGCTCATACCTAACAACGTTTGCACTAAGTTGGAATAAATCTGGGAATTCCCTATCCTGGAATTTCTTCTTTAAATCAAAGCTTAAACAACTTTGTGCGATTTTAACAAATTCATTTTCTGGCAAAGGCACAAAGCATTTACTTCTGGCCGTTTTGAACCTTTGTAGGAAATTTTCTGCCCATTCGTTAGGCAATTGACGTAAATTCGTCAAATCGGCCAGTGTAACCTCAGACTCAGTTTTATAAAATTGAGCATGGAACAATTGCTCCATTTGCTGCCAAGTTTGGACGGAGTTTGCTGGCAAATTAATAAACCAAGAAAAAGCTACCCCTGTTAAAGAACTTGGGAACAACCTCAACTTATGGTATTCATTCACCTCACCACTTTGCAACGTGAATCGCCCTACGTGTTCTAGTGTAGACACTTCTCCTAGACCAGTGAATAGTGAGAATTCCGGTACTTTGTACCCTCTAGGCCATGGATATGCCTGATCTATCCAATCAGGGTATGGCTTGGTATAGATTGGCCTAACCACCGGCCGCACCCCGACTGCTATTTGATCTTGCACTATTTCCATAATTTGGTTTCTTAGCACGACATTAGGGTCATATGGGTTTCCTATGGGTTGATTTACTGGCTGATTCGTGGGAGGCCTGGTAGTTTGCCCTTGATTGGCAATAAAAGTGCCATTATTCGGGCTGTTATGACTGTTAAATTGAGTGTTTAAACCCTCATTCATACGTAAACCATTATGTCCGTTGTTCGGGACATTATCTCTCACGTTTGTATTACCCCCCAGGTTGGACGTAGTGTTATTATTATTCAAGTTCAAGGTCCCGTTCCCCCCTGGGTTCGAAGTAGAAGGGCCAAAAGGTGGCTCTAGACTTGGGCCGGAATTCATACCAAGGGAATTATATGGCGAAGTATGCCCCACGATAGTCCTAGACTGGAAGTGATTATCTATAGGCATAACAGGTTGACACATTTGGCTTACCAACTTATTCATGATTTCATTCAACGTATTCAGTTGTTTAGCCATATTATCAAAATGTCTATTCTCGTTTTGGGTAAACTTCTCCATATTATGAATACTTCGTAAATTTACCTGTTCAACGACATCCTGCGTGAGTTCTCCCAACAATGCACGCATTGTGCGAGGGCTCAATTCTGCCATTGGTTCGTAACGACTGTGACTGCTTTGACTTTGTCCATCTGTTTGTGGAGAATGTTGTTGCTCCTCGTATCGCTCAACTACAGACTGGACTACTCCTTGACTTGCTGGTTCCTTATCGAAATTTTTATGATGCATGATATCTTTTCTTTTTTGTATCTTCACTTACAAAACACCAATTGTCCCACTGGGCGTGCCAAATTGTTTTCGAGCGTTTTCCAACCCGCCAACAATTACGAGAAAATGATAAGACGATTTTGTAAGGAACAAACCTCTTGAGACAGAGTCCCAAAAAAGGGTGCGTTTACTAGTGAAGAGTTACAATTGGAAAGTAGACAAAACGCCTCCAAGAGGCGCAAGCACACGAGTACTGAGAAAGGATTAAATTTAAACTAAGGAAATAAAAATTACATATTCTCTTGTCGAGAGTTTTTGATTCGGGGGCTTTCCTTCTACGACTTTACTTCCTTTTATACTTCATGGGCATCTCTTGATTGTCGAAACTGCTTGGAACTGCTTCATTACCTTTGTAACGGTCCACTTTTTTAGTGAGAAACTGCTTGTTTGGGGAGAAGTTACTTAGTAACTGTTGCCACTACCCTTGCTGTTTCTGGGTCGTGGGGGCGTGTCGGGCTTACTTGACAATTGCTTCCGTAACTGCTGAATTGGATAAACTATACCTTTTGGACCTGTCTGATTATGGGCGACTTGAGGATTTGGGCGATAATGAGGCTAACGCTCTGGGCGATTGTGCAGTACTACATTCGTTCCGCCTCTGGGCGTCCTACGGTCTTGGGCGATGATACTCCTTTGCTTCCGGGCCGTTCAGCCTCTGGGCGTCCTACGATTTTGGGCGATGGTACTCATTTACTCTTGGGCTTCCAATACTCAGGCCTTTTCGGTTGGGCTTTTCTTCTTGAGCCTTTTAATTGATTTCCATTGGATCTTCATCTTGGGTTTCTCAATTGGACTTCCCTTTGATTTTGGGCTGCATTTTTAGTGTGTCAACAGCAGGTTATGCCTCTAAGGGTACAATGTGAAAGACTGCTTGTACACTTGCACTTACCCAAATGCCAAATTCATATTTTAGGATTCGAATTCTTGACGTGGCAGCCTCAAGCAAAGTTTGAATTTTTCCACATTCCCCTTTTACTACTTGGAGATGTGCTCTGGGGGCTATAATTTAGATAACAAGTTGTATGAAACAGTTGACGTGAAGTTTGGATATACATTTTTTTTAGTTCAACCATCGCTAATTTAATGTGTATAAATATGTTATTTGGATTATAATACCTTTTGAATAAGATATTGTTTTACCCCAATTGTAGAACAACACGATGATCACTTGCAATTGTTATCCTAAAATTTGACCAAACCAATCGTTCCATCGCTTTCCCAGTATAAATAAGCAACTTCTTAAAGCGGTTAGCCATCTATAAATAGCAGTCTTGTTTACACGGAAATGTAAAACTTTGCTTGTAATTTGCATTCGTGACACACAAAAATTTGGTCAATTGAGAAGAAAACTGTTTGAGAACTAACTTATTAATTACTTGATTATGTTAGTATAATAAAATAATAGATACTGTGTTGACGCATAAAGTGTGGCCCAATTAAATGACCCGAAAAGCGAAGCCCCAAATAGGAGATTCGAATGATAAGCATAAGGAAAATCATGTAAAAGATCCATGGTAGAGCTGTGCAATGGAGGCTCATTATCGCCCAAGTCTACAAGACGCCCAAGTTCTGGGCGAGTACATCATTTTATTAACACTCAGGACGACATCGTTATTATTGACCAAGCTTATGAAACGCATAGTATATGGATATATTGATATTTCAAGTGACGATTACCAAAAGTAGTTAAAGGACAATCTCATCATGCACTACGACCAAAGAAGCCCCGGTTATCAGCAGTTCGATGGTGGAGGTAATGACGACAATTAAAGATGAAAGTTCCATGACAAGTCAGTCATGATGAAGAACGTGAGTAGTTACAGGACGACCAGCAAGTTCAAGCGGTTCTACAACAACTGTCCAAGAAATATAAAGAAGAAGAAAAGACATAGAAGAAGAAAACTCGAATCAAACACTCTCGAACATAGACTATGTAATTTTCATTATCTTTACTTTTATCGCATTTAATTTTCAAGTGTTCTGTGTGTTTACACTCCTTTGAGACATTTCGTTTTCTCATTAATTGTAGATCTTCGTCAATAAAACACAATTTTTTGAGACTTTGTCTCAAGATGTCTGTTCCTTACACAATCGTCTGAACCCCCACTTTTTTTTAATTGTTAGCGAGATCCGACTTTTCGAGCGGAACATATTGATCTCAAAATCTGATTTCGAGGTCTACAATAGATTACGAGAAATAAATACCAATCCCTTTACACAAAACAATTCAACTTCCTTCGATCTCTACCTAAAATAAAGTATGTGATTACTCAAATTGAAGCAAAGTGAGCGAGCAAGTGACTTGTCATTGGCCTAAAAAACCGGCAGAATATATGCCAAAAGGTGATTCAAGAACACCAAAATCGGGGAAGTGCTTATCTGGACACAGCTGTTAGTTACATACAATTACTCGGTAAATTTATTCTATTTTAATTGGTACCCACTAAGTATGTATAATATTAGCAAGTGCAACGTCCACGTAGTTTGGGTGACATAGTTTGACGTGTTGCCTTTGGAAACTCAAGATTCAGGGCGGACAAATCTAGTACGCTTTGGTAATTTGAGTTTGGACATCTCCGTCAATCGTCATCTGTACACTCAATTTATGTACGATTTTGCTACCGGTACATCGGGGTATACATCGAGGTGTACACCCCCCTCATATAGGGATGAGACCCGCTTAAATAAAAAAATATTTTATGCAGTGGGTCCCACCCCTTATGTGAGGGGGGGTGTACACCCCGATGTACAAGTAGACTTTTTCATTTATGTATTGTTGTCAAGAAAAATGATTAGATGAAAAAACAAATTTTTTTTTTTTTTTAAAACTATCAAATGATAGGTCATCATGTAATAAAGTATGAGGTCTACACTAAACATGATTCGGACATTAATAGCTCAAAATCGACTTCTCAGTTCTCACCTTTCGTTCTACAACAATTGTTTGGAGGTTTTAATGTTTCCATTTGCCATAAACAACAGGGATGAGCCTATGTTTCACAAATATTATTTGGCTAAAATAGAGTTTTTAATAGTGATTTTTCTTAGAATCAGTGGTTAAAAAATAGGAAAAAAGAAATTAGATTTATGTGCATAATATTTTATTGTGTGGATATTTGATTGAAAATGAGTACGTAGTGGCTTATATTAACTGTAGATTAAAATCAATTTTTTATTAAATTTTGATAAAATCTATAGTTGAGAAATGTGAATAACATAAAATATACTATTAAAATTAATTATTGACTTTAATTTTAAATTATTATTAAATTTAAGTACTGTTTGATAGGAAGAATTTTCCATGGAGGTTGGACATTATTTTCCATTTTCTATCTTTCAGGTTGTTTGATAGAAAAAATTTCTAGACAATTGATTTTCCAACTTATACCTCACGTGACCATATTTTTCACATTTTCCTTGAATTAGTTTTCCCATAGGTTTGGTGGTTTTTGGTTTTCTAGACAATTTTCTTTTTTTCTTTTTTGGCAATTGTAACAAATTATATCCCTTTAATGAACAATTTTCATAGAAAACAAAGTCAAACGAATACCAAAAGATCCAAACTTTTATCAATCAAACACAATTAATTGACAATTTTTAGTAAAACAAGTTCTAAACAATTCAAGTCCCTAAAATTCATTTTCTTTTTACCCAAATTTCATTATTGCAATCAAATGGGCACTTAAATCGATACCAAACATGGCTAAAGAGAAATTCTTGTTTATTTATTAAACAGCAATTTGAAGTTTATTATTGATGTATTTGTTCAATTTTTAAGTATGACAAATCTCCATTATAATAGAATAATGCTATTTATAATTTTAGTCTATATGATATTAGGTGATATGTTAAATAAAATGTTTAATTAAATCACCCATTTAACTGTACTTATTATTTAATTTTATATTAGTGCCGCATAGATTGGGTTATAATTTGAGTGGACAATGTATTTGATTTTCCGAAATATATAACCCAGTTACTTCGCGTAAAAAATGTTGATAGTGCCATTGCTTGCCTATAATGTGTTCCATTAGCGTCAAGATATGCCTTAGCTTTAATTAAGTGTTTTGTTATTTGTACACTGGGGGTTGACACCTCGGAGTACAGACCCCCTCTTTGTGAGGGGGTCCACGACTAATAAAAAAATCGTGGGTCCTCCTCTTGTAAGGAGATCTGTATACCAGAGTGTCAACATCGGCTTACACTTAACAAAGCCTTTTTATTAATTTTCATATCCAAATCTAGTTCCCCAAATCTTTTACGTAAGATCGTGTTTTTAATTTTTAAGCAATTCTCTATTTTTTTTGTTGTTTCTTGAGTATAAATTTAACACTAATAGAATTATCGTAATGTAATTTGCATAGAGAAAGTTAATTCGAGCCCACTAACTTCACGATATTTCCTTAGAACGAATTTGTTGTCTTCACAGGTGCTAAATGTTCTCAGTAATAATTTCTCAAGATAAAACGATTTTCATCTCTTACATAAGTAACACAACAATCCGAAGGACTTCCAACGAACTTAATAAAGCATTTTCACTTCGAAAACAATATCAGAATGAGATTCAAAGTAGAGAAAGTTTGCAATGAGAATGATGTAATTATTTTGGCAGTAAGGTAAACTGTTTATAAACTCGTTCATGGTCATTCGAACATCCTTCAAGCCCTTTTAAAACAATCGTCGTCGTTCAGACAGTCCCCTAAAATTGAACAAACAACATTGTTCAGTATTAAACACTATGTATGTTACGTCGATTAACAGACGATCCATATCAAAAAATTACCCGAAAGTAAGGTAATAAAAATTAATTTCATTAAATACCCAAAAATTTGATTAATTACAATTTGGTAAAAAAATTTAAATAAATTTTGTCCAAAAAGATAATATTGTACAATAATCCATCCGCACCTGACCATGAACCGGACTCGAACTCGGATTCGGGCTCGGGTAGGGCACGTGCTCGTGCTCATGCCGAGCTCATCCAAGTTGGAAGGATTGCGGGGCACGTGCGTCGATGCGTGTGGGCTTAGGACCGAACCCAATAGGATATTGGTCTCCCCCATTCCTAACTTTCCTATATGAGAAAAGTGTTTGACAGTTTTCAAAAAGTCAGATTTTTCTCTAGTTTATAGTTTTAAGTGCGTTATTTTGACATTGAATATTTTCGTTCAATTTTAAAGGTTTTTGATAAATAAATATATCATGTTAATCACCTTACGGAGTAGAACATGATATGCTTGGTCCTGTTAAAATTGAAGTATGGGTCCCACTAATATTGTGTAAATATTTGATTGGAAATGTGTTTAATCAAAAAAGAATTTTTAAAAAATGGATGACAAACGGGACTTAGCTCCCATTTGAACCCCATTATTTAATATTATAATTTTTGAAATTGTATTTTAAAAAAAATGAGTTGTTAAAAAAGAATAAAGAGTTTTTAATTTATGTGTAATATTATTTTATTTGAAAATGTGTGATTGAAAAGAATAAAGAGAAAAATGTATTTTGAGGCTTAATGTCATAGCAATAGTGACTTAGATTTTTTACTTGTTCTGTAGATAAGATTCATGGTGTTGAATAGGGGTGTAAGCGGTCCGATTTTTACGGTTTTTGACAAATTTTCAAACCAAACCGTCTAAACCGGTTTGAGAAAAACCCAAACCCAAACCAAATCATTTTGAACGGTTTGAAAAAAACTCAAACCTAAACCTAACGGTTTGGTCCGATTTTAAACCGCCGGTTTCACCGTATATTTTTTTGTCCGTCTACTTTTATGACATTAATTCATTGAATTCAATATATATTTATATTTTACTAACAATAAATCTAAAACAAATTAAATATATCTACTACAAATTTAAATACCAACTAAATCAAAGTGAAATCACAATAAACTAAAATATAATTTTTTGTTTGTCATTTTAGGCTAAGACGTTACGATAACGTTACAATATAAGTCTACTAAACTAAATATAAAGCCAAAAAAATATAATGATGTTCAACAAGATCTCGTGATCATCATATCTGAAAAACAAAACTACTGATTAGACAGAGAGAATAACAAACCATAATAATAAATCAATTGTTTATAATATCTAAACATAACAAATACACAAGCTCACCGTTGTATTTTGTTACGAATTCAGTTTCTCACATATACTCAAACACCAATTGTTGTCACACATGATTCATAGTCTCCATTGTCAAACAAATGCATTCGTTATATCATCATAATATTGGATACTAGATAGATAAGAGAATCTTTAAAAATATGGCAATACAAAATATAAACCACCTACCACAACTTTCATTGAATCATCAAATGATTTTGCTTCATTTAAATATTAGCACAACACTATATGTTCATTCTTAGTTTGCAACCAATTCTTTCCGCATATACAAGTCTCAACTATCCTTACACCTAATAAACTCCTAAAGGAATCAAGTATCTGACCTCCATTTGAGAATGCAGACTCAGAAGCAATTGTAAAAATTTGAATTCTAAAGAGGAAAGTAGTTTTTGATAGATTATGTTAGTCTCGAGATTATTAGATATAAATTAGAATTATTTGGTAATTATTATATATATATGTAATAGAAAATTATAAATTGACAAAAATACATACAAATGATAAGACTATTGAATTTTGCATATTTGAATGAATTTTCAAAAAAAAAAATCATTATTTTTATTTTTTTATTTTTATATATTTTTTCACCGGTCCGGTTTGATTTTAAACCGCAAATAAAATTCTCAAACCTAAATCAAACCGATTTTGACCGGTTTGGTTTGGTTCAAAACTATTTCGTTGACGGGTTCACGTGACACCAAACCGACGGTTTCTAAAATGCGGTTTCGGTTCGATTTTTCGATTTGGCGATTTTTGCTTACAGCCCTAGTGTTGAACACCATATGGACCCCATCAATGTCTTGATTCAATATCTGCCTTTCATGAATAGTACATTTTACTGTAGATGTTTCTACAGCAATATATTAATTTATAGGGATAATTGTACCAAAAGTCACAAACTTTTGAAATATTAGCATATTTTTTTTAAAAAATTGATTTGTTACAATCGTCACCTCTAATATTTTCAAACGTGGTAGGTTTCTTCAGTTAACTAAAAAATTAACTTTGGCCATATTTTTTATATTTTAAAGTGGGGCAAAAGAGTAACTTTATATATATCATATTAAACAATCAAACTAATTAAATTTAAAAAAAATAAAAAATAAAAAAACACGTCTTCTTCTTCTCATCCCCACGCCCACGCCTACCCCTTCCCCCACGACAAACCCAAACCCAAAACTGAAGTTCCAATGGTGACATTTAAACATCGGACCCCACGAAAATGGAAATGTTTTCCCTTGGAAATCATGTGACTGATTAAGTATATCTCACAGAAAAAAAAAAACACTCAAATGTCTCCCGTTCTCTCTCTCTTTTGCCACCCTCCAAAAAAAGCTCTGTTTTGAGGAATTTTCTCAATTTTGGTAAATTCTCTATTTCAAAACAACTTTAATGGTGTTAATGTAGGGGGTTCTCTTTATTGATTCCACACCTCCAGTCTTTGACCCCATTTCCCATCTGGGTCATATCCAGATCCTTACGGTGTAGGATCCATAATCCATTTGAAGGGTATTGGGGGTCATTGGTTGTGTTAGCTCCAAGAAAGCCACTATTGAATCACCCGAATTCGATGCTGATGCCTCCTCTGCCTCAACTGTAGCGGGCCAAAGCAATGTTTCAGGCCACCGTCTGCATTCCTTATCTTCATTGCGTGCATTTGGTCTGCCGTTGGAAAAGATTAAGGAGGAATCTAAGGAAGAGAAGGACGGGCGACCTATGAAGGTGAAATACTTGGAAATAGCCTAAAAAACTAGGCCATTTATTTACTTTGGCCTTTGACTATTTTAAAGTTTTAAAATTCCTAAAATACCCTCAATATAAATTGTTTCAAAACAAGTCATTCAACTATAAAATAAACTCTATTTTAGTCCTTAAAAATTTTAATTTAGGATTCGACACACTCCTTCGGAATTAAAATTTAAAACTTTCACCATCAACTCTTTCCACCTTAATTAAGTCCAAAACATTCGATATTGATTTTGTATTTTTGTTAATAATTGTATTTTTGCATAAACCCCCCCTAAGATGGTATCAGAGCCCTAGAGATCAAGGAAATTGAAAATACTGAAGATATAGAAACTGAAGTTTATGAAGGGATAGAAGGATATACCTTAAAAGGAAAATTTGATTGGGAAAAACTTAGAAAAATAAATAAAGCAGAATTAAATCTTAAGCCTCCAAGAGAAAATAGATTATTCAGTATGGTAGGTTCAGCATTTAAAAGAAAAAAGCTAGTTATCAATGAATATCACGAAATAGAAAAAGTCATAGATGTAAAACATACACATGGAAAAATAAAACTAAATTTAATAACAAAAAGAAATATTAATGAATTCTTAGGAAAATTAAAACAAGAAAAAAGAAATAAAATATCTTATGTCTACCTTGCTGGAGTACAAATAATAATAAAATCATGTTTTAAAGAATAAATTAATAGTCCTATAATACTTAATTTACAAGATGAAAGATGTATAACCGTAGAAAATGAAAATTTAGGAATAATTAAAGGAAACTTAGCCTATAAAAAATTAAAATTTACTTGTTATCCAAGATATTGTGTACATATAAATGATAAAAACTTAGATGATTGTCTCAGTCTACATTTTAAAATGCCTAATAAAATACTAAAAGATGATAATAAAGTTTTTACTATATTATATCAAGGATTATATTGTTATACAAATAGTAATTATGGAAATATATATATGGAAAAACCGTTTATAGAAATCGATGAAAAATTTAAAGATATAGGAGAAGCAATTCTACCTAGAGAACAAAATATAGAAGAAATAGAAAATTTTGAGATAGGTCATAATGATGCCATAAGTATTGATCAACCTTTAATACCAAAGCAAATAACTTATAAAGAAAATAAAATAATTATTGGAAGTAGTAGTACTTCAAGACATAGTATTTCAAAAATAAAACAAAATAAAAATAGTAGTGTCTATGGAATAAAAGGAAAATTCTTTAATGGAAATAAATGGATAAATGAAAGTAGAATACTTATTGATACTGGAGCAAGGCAAAATCATATTTGCTCTCTAATAGACGAAGGAATTAAAAAGAAAAAGTAGAACCCTATAGTTATAGAGATTTTGAAGGAAGAATAAACTCTTGTGATATAATAGGACAAGTTCAAATTAAACTTGGAAGTTTATTATTAAACATAGAGTGTTATATAGATAATAATATGAATTTTGATGAACATCCAATATTATTTGGAAATTCATTTTTGACAGTCAAGATAATTATAAAATAGACAAAGAATGAATTCTTATTATACATCAAGGAATAACTACATATTGTCATAAAGAAAAATGAGTAGAGAAATAAAATTTCCAATAAGTGTATATATACAAATAACTGTATTCGAAACAAAAATAACTACTTGTGCTTTAATAGATACAAGAGCTGAAATAACTGTATTTAAAGAATTCTTATTAACAAAATGGATAGAAAACAAACAACAATTAACTCTACAAGGAATAACTGGAGCAAAAGAATCATTAAAATACAAAAATGAAAATATAGAAGTTATCATAGGATCTAAAATAGTAACTGTAAAAAATGTTTATCAATATAATATAAATGATTGTGATATTATTTTAGGAAATGACTTTTTACAACAGTTTAGTCAATATAGTCAAAATATTTATACTATCCAATTAAGAACCCCATGTGGACATTTACTAAAAATTGCAAGAGAATTTAAACCATTCAGAGTTCAGCCAGCTCAGCGTGGTGAAAAGATAGAATTTATACCAAAATAACTCAAATACTCAATCAGAACAATTACTCTTGACCAAATAAAAGATCTTTTAGCCAAAAACTATAATGATAATCCACTTGAAAAATGGGAAAAATAAAAAATTACAGCTAAAATAGAATTACTTGAACCTACAATCATTATTAGAGTCAAACATATGCTTTATAATCAAGAAGATAAAGAAGAATTTCAAGTACAAATTCAGGAACTTCTTGATCAAAAACTTATAAGAAGAAGTAATAGCCCTCATAGTAGCCCAGCTTTTATGGTTAGAAATCATGCGGAAATAAAAAGAGGAAAACCTAGAATGGTAGTAAATTATAAAGAACTTAATAAAAATACTAAATTTGATGGATATTATCTACCAAATAAAGAAGTCTTAATAAATATAGCTAAGAATAAAAAATATTATTCAAAATTTGATTGTAAATCTGGATTTTGGCAAATCAAGCTAGAAGAAAATAGTATACCATTAACAGCATTTAGTACCCCTCAGGGACATTATGAATGGATAGTTATGCCATTTGGATTAAAAAATGCACCACAAATTTATCAAAGAAGAATGGATGAAGTTTTTAAAACTTATAATTTTCTTATTGTTTATATTGATGACATACTTGTTTGTTCAGAAACATATGAAGATCATCTTAAACATCTTAGAAACTTTGCTATACTTTGCTCAAAAGAAGGTATAATACTTAGTCAGAAAAAGGCAGAAATAGCAAAAAATGAAATTGAATTTTTAGGAATGATAATAAATAGTGATGGAATAAAATTACAACCTCATATATCAGAAAAAATAATTTGTTTCCTGATAAATTAGAAAATAAGCAGCAAATTCAGAAATTTTTAGGATGTCTTAACTATGCTGAAGGATTTATAGAAAAACTTGCAGAAAAAAGAAATAAATTACAAAGATTATTAAGAAAATCAAATAAGTTAGGATGGAATGAAGAACATACTCTTTGTGTTAAAAATTTAAAAGAAAATTGTAAAAATTTACCTAAACTTAGACTCCCTGATGAAAATGATAAGTTAATTGTACAAACAGATGCATCAGATTTATATTGGAGTGCTTTATTGAAAACCGATTTAAATGAAATTTGTAGATATACTAGTGGAACATTTAATAATGCTGAAGTAAATTATTCAATTAATGAAAAAGAATTATTAGCAGTTATTAAATGAATAAATAAATTTAAAATGTTTTTGCTACCTAAAGAATTTATTGTTCAAACTGATAATACTCAACTTAATGGATTAGTAAATAATAAATTACCAAATTCACCTCAACATAGAAGATTGCATAGATGGCAAGTGTTATCATCTTTTTATAATTTTAAATTTGAATATATTAAAGGAAATGATAACTTATTTGCTGATTTCTAGAGCAGGAATCATGAATATGGAAAAGATTGAAGCGTTTACAAAGGAATTATAAAATCTTCTAACAGATTTTAATGCAGATTATCTTGCTGTCCAAGAGGATCATCTTGATATTCGACAAACTTTGTGTGATTTATCAAATAAGGTTGTTGAGAGCGGAAAAAAGATTGAGAAATTAAACAATAATAAAGAAAAAATAGTTGAAAAATTGACAGAATGTTTAGATTTTTTTGTAACCTGCAGCCAGGAATACCCTCCTTTACAAAAAGGTGAATACAGTCGAAAGGCTAATCACATCCCATTTCGGGAGATTAATATGTCCACCTCAAGTGGAGATTCAAAATTTAAAAGAAATGGCTCTCTTACCTCGCAAGAGGAAAAAGTCATAAAAAAGGGTCCACAACAATCACCCGTCAGTATTGACAAATTGTTGGAAAAATTTACAAGTGGAAAAGGAGCCACTCACCTTTTAGGTGAAACATCCTTATCAAAAGGCCCATTGGAACAGCCTACTGTTATCAGTGAATTCCAAGAAAATAAAAAATCATCTACCGGTGATCTTAAATCACCAATGGGAATAATTACAACTCATTATGTTAGAACCAATTTACATCCTATGGAGAAGGAGTATTACGAATTCTCAGAATGGATATATAATTTCAGAGAAGGAAGTTCTTTTTACTTAACAGCCCTTCCAACGGTGATTTATCCAAGGATTAGTGCAGTTCAAGGTGCTGATCCTATTATTGTTCGAAAATTAGCAACATTTGGATTTTTAGATCGACTTTTCCCAGGAGCAGATCTAAAAGAAATTGAACAATTCGACAGAGAATTTGTTAACTGTGTCAAAAAATACAGTGATAAACAACTAGTTGAATTGAGATTCTATACTATCAGTCCTGAGTATAAAGAACCAGAATGGTATGGAGAACATCATATTGTCACTATTCGAAAAAATAATGGGAATCCACTCAAGGAAATTCAGATTTTTAAGGAGATGCCCACTATCAATAGAAATGATGATTTACACAGGCGAGAAGCGCTTGGAATATAAAATCAGTTTAGTTCAACTATACAATTTTTCTATGGAGAAAAATACATGGTGTATGGAATAAATAATAATTGTGATCCTTATCTGTAGAATAGTGAGAAAAGATAAAAAATTTTAGAAGATAAAGAATTTGCGAAATCTTGAAGCGAAGTCAATTCCTCTGTGATTGAGGAATGCACAAAAGAAGACTTGCAGCTTGATCGGGAGACAGAAGAAAATCGTCCACAAATCAAGGACGATAAAGTAACATCACAAGACAACACCAGGTGAGCATTAAAGGAAAAATAAAGACAGCTTTACAGCTGTAATAAGTCGCCGACACTAGCAAATAAGTGCTTTGATTATTGCGACCACTTTGAAGAAATTATTGTACTTTTACTTTTTTTTTTGTAAATAAATTATTGTATTATCAATCATTTTGACTTTTTGATAGCAATTATTTTCAAGATCTTATAATGAAGACTTCTTCTTACTTGAAGAGGCAAGACCATAAACTCCACAAAAAAGATATTATTCTCTCAAATGATCTTTTGTAACCACTTTCTTGAAAGAGTAGAACCAACTCTTCGGTGTATCAATCTCTGTAAAAATCTTTGTATATTAGCTTTCTAGCTATTATCAGATCAATAAAGTCTTTAAGTTTGGAACAAATCTTTTATTACGCTTTTGAGTGTTGTTCTACACAGTGGGTTTGTTTGAGAGTTTTGAGTGCCTATGTGTCCTTTTTGCTGTGATGCTGTTGGACTTTGGCCAACTCTTGTGACGAAAGTGACCAGGAACATATAACATTCTTGCTATTTTGGCGAAGCGTGGTAAAAGCCCTTATTTTAAGCTATAAGGATATTTATTGTCCAAAGATTTGTTTGAAAATTATATATATAAAGAAAAATTTTTAAATATAATTTAATTCAAAGATATACCAAATATTTGATGCATGGTATAACGAATTTTATTTAGAATTGTACTTTTAGATTTTTTTTTTTTTTTTTTTTTTTTAAAAATTTTAAAATAAAGTTTAAAAAAAAAAAAAAAAAAAAAAAAAAAAAAAAAAAAAAAAAAAAAAAAAAAAATAAATTTTATCAAAAGTTTTTTTTTTTTTTAAAAAATGTTTTACAATTGCTTATTTTGTGTTAAAAGAAATATTACCTAAAGAAATAATAAAAAAATGATGATATTCTTCTGGTTTAGATGAGTGAAAATATGCACAGACACCATTTGAAAATATAGAGTAATATGATAATTATACACAAAATCCGATTCTGAATTTATAATTATTGATCTTAGCTTTGATGATAATGAATAAAAGGATTAAGAATAATTCTAAATATTAAATTTAAAGAATACCATAAAAAACTTATAAATGAGAAAACCTATCTCGAAACTAGATTACTCAGACAAAAGAATATAGATTAAAAAAAAAAAAAAAAAAAAAAAAAATTTTATATATCTATAATTAACAATAAGCTAGATCATGTTACTAAACGAAATATTTACAGAACAACACCACTATTTAAATAAAAAAAATATGCTTACGGAGCGGGGGGGGGGGGGAGGTAGGGGGGTAGGGAATCAACTAACAGCAATTTGGTGATAATCAAATAACAATTTATTTAGAATGAACAAATAATAACTACAAGTAATCGAAAGACGAAATTGAAAAAAGAAGATTTTTAATTGGAATAGCAATATAAAAGAGACTTATCTTAACTGAAATTCCAAGAGCAATTAAGAAGAGAAAATAAGGAGACCATCTGCCCAACAGGATCCAAATCTACTTAATATATCATGTTAAAACCTACCAGAGGTATATGCAGTTTACACAACAAAAAATAAGATTTGACAAACAGAAATTCGAAAATATAGAACTACCAATAAGGAAGCTCTGATCAAACTACGATGATGGAAATAGCATACTATGATTTTCAACCATTTTAGTTCAAGCGGGAAATACAGATGGATTTTTAAATATGACCTAACCCATTGACTAATCATTTTCATGGCCACAATATATGTACAAATAAAAAACTAAAGATATAGAAGCTATAGATGAAATTAATAACAGTGAGATCAAAAAGATGAAATAGCTAAAAGAAAGATTAGAAGTTTTAACTAAAAATATTCTAGAACAGATTTAATAAAAATCAAAGAACAAATAATAAATTAGAAGTGCTTGATGAATCTAAAACTTGAAGACAATACAAAACCAAATATCAAAAAAATTGCACAAGAAAAAAAAATATATTAAATAAAATTGCAAAAAATTTTTTTTTTTTTTTTTTTTTTTTTTAATAATTATAAAATAGAATATTTTATTTAGCTACCATTAGGATGTGAAAATATTAATTTTAAAAACCTCAACACCGATGTGTAAGACAAATCTACCAGGATGTTAGAATGATCAAAATTAATTTAATTGAAAAACTGTATAAAAATAATTGAAGAAAATTACCAGAGTTGAAAAATAATATATGTAAGAGGTAACAGCAAATTACAATAATTTCTTAAGAATAAAGAAAATCAAAAAAAAAAAAAAAAAAAAAAAAAAAAAAAAAAAATAATGAGATAAAAGAAGTAAGAAAAGACAAAATTGAATACAAGTAACTCGATCGCAACAAATTAAGATAAGAGTGTTTGAACCACATTAAAAAAATTATAAAAAAAAAAAAAAAAAAAAAATATTAGAAAATAAGAAAAAAAATTGTTACACAAAAATAGAAACGAAAAAAAGGAAAAGAAAATTAATTAATAACGAACTAATGAATGAAAAATGGAAACCTAATATTCGACTTGGAAGATTTAAAGATTTGTTGAAGAAATACCTAAAAAATATCATATGGTTGAGAAAGAACAGAAAAAATAGGACCCACCCAGGAATCGAAGAAGAAGATGATTTTGGAGAAGTTGGACAAACTAGTACAGCTAGATATGAAGTTGAAATAGATCCTAGAAGATATTTTAATACTAAACTTGATTTTACAATTAGAAAATTATAAAAATGTATGAGATATCCAAATATTAAACCTTGTATAAGAGAATCTTAGGGCAAATGAAGAATATTCCACCACGATCATATTATATCTAGATTGGCGAACAGTTAGATGATATACGAAAAAAGCTATTAATGAATGGAGTACTAATATGATATCACACTTTGAATTATAATTGAAGTAATACCGATAATAAAAATAGGACTGAATATTTATTAGCAACTTTCAAAAGAAATGTACTATTGGTATGAGAGGATTAAAGAAACAAAGAAAAGGAATTTGGAAAGATAGTATTGAAGCAGGATTTGGAATTACCATAAATGAAGGAATAAATAAAGTTTGGTCTATATTAAATTGTATAAGAATGTTGTAGGAGAAGATTGGGTAAATGAAAGAACTAGAGCTAAAGCAGAAGAAATAAAGATAGCTAAGAATAAATAAGAACATTTTACAAATTTGTATATGTGGTTTATTTTAATGAATATTTTTTTTTTTTATTTCATTTTCATTGAGGTGATATTTCTATCGATTATGGACTGATTATTACTTGTAACTTGATTTTATTTAGTGAATTAAATTACAATCACCATGGAATAATTATTTTCAAATAAGATTAGAGAAAACAATTTGGAAGAAAGGCAAAGCTATACTTTAGGACTTATAATAAGAACTATAACAAGATGAAATAATTTTAATATGTAACAATCAAATGGTTTATAGACAATCAGGATTTGTACAAGATAGAATTTGTTTTCAAGACACTGAAATACCAGGAAATTGGGGATGTTATGATTATAGAAAAGGAAAAGAAAAGAAAAACATAAAAAATTATCAAAAATTTAACAAATGAAATAAAAAAAAAATTTTATGTTAAATTTTTTTTTTTTTTTTTAAAAATATAATCTTATAATAAAACCATTAGATAACAAACGATGAATGTTGGAATTTTAATGAAGAAGGACATATAATCACTGAAATGCCCAAAAAAAGAAAGTTAGACTACTAATTACCGATTTTGAGAACAAATTAGAGATGACTGTGAAGAAGTCAACTTTGAAGAAATAGAACTGATGAAGAGATTTTTAAATTGAAATTTAAAAAAAAAAAAAAAAAAATATATATGAAGAATAATAAAAATAGAAAAAATAAAACTTATTCTAAGTATGGGGACTAATTTTTGCATATAATACCTATTCCATTAAGGGTAAAATTGACCTTTTAACCAATCAAAACTTTAAATATTCAATTTCAAAAAAAAAAATGTCATTTTTAATAATCCCCCCTGTGAAGAAAAGGCGCAGTCATGTCACATGTGGAATATTCCGGGAACTTGAGGTGGAGGAAGGGGTGGGGGTCAGAAGAAGACATTCCGTTTTTTTAAATTTCTTATTTCTTATTTTTTTAATTTAATTATTTAATATGATAAATATAAACTTACTCTTTTGTCCATTTTTAAAATATTAAAAATGTGGTCAAAGTTAAATTTTTTTGTCAACGGATGGAATTTTGGATGGAAACTGTTCAGAAGGGCTTCACTAGTAACGTCTGGAAATGTTAGGGGTGCCGACTGCAACAAATAAAAGGTTTAAGAAAAGTTTGCTAGTGTTCAAAGGTTTGGGACTTTTACTGCAATTATCCGTAATATATATACACATGGCCACAAACCAGCCACAAACTATTAACTATTACCAGGAATCTTTTTATTTGTCCATAATTGAATTGTGTTTATTTTCCTTCATTCAATCATGCCCTGGTGGAATTTCAGATCGACCTTTCGTTTTAAGATTTTCAATGGTTTATCTCAGTCTCAGGCCACTTATCATGCCGTAGTAGTTCTGCATATTGTGTGCCCTGGCATAGTTTTTATTTTCTGAGCTTATGGATATTGTGAGCAGTTTCGATTGTTTCTGAGTTCTTTCGTAGGATGGTCATGATTTACATTTTCTGTCTACGATTTTTGTGATTGATGTGAATCATTTCTTGTATGATTCACTTTTGATTGCAATGAAGTCTATGATTCTTTTCGGATGACTGTTTTATGGAAAGAATGTGATTGATATTAGTACTATTGCAGCCATTCTCTAATGAATATGTACAGGAAATATTTATTTTCTCAAATTGCTCTAAATTGTGCTGTTTTGCTTGTTTTGTGGTGGTGTTGGTTTATTAGAGTTAAGAAGACTGGTGAATGGCCTCGTGCCCTGTTTAGTGTGTATAATTCGGTGTTAGGCCCTCGGAAGTTGAAGATTGCACAAGAATAATCTGTTCTACGAATAATTCTTGAGGAAAACTTTTGTTGGATTTACCGTACCATTCTAAGTTATGATCTGAACTGTAGGTGCATGATTGCTTTTTTATGTACTGTAAAGTCAAAAGTGTAATATGCTTGGGGAAGATGTACATTATTGGCTGGTTTTCTTAAGGTTCAACTTTTATGTTTTGTGTATTTTCACCATACTATGACCATTAAATGATGTTTCTGCTTAATGATCACGAAGTGCTGATACAAAAATGTTCCCCTTGAAGTTGAACAAATTAGCATTACACGCATTTCCTTTTATTTCTTCTTTATAACTAGGTTGAATCTATCTTTTTCGATAATGAAGAATCATATTGGGGGTTGATTTTCTATTTGTCAATTCAGGGGCTGGAAACTTCTGAAGTCACTAATGATTCATTTCCTGAGCTCCAATTTCCATTGATAAAATTCAAGAACCACCAGGTATATCGAGTCGATGGGAATATTTAATAAGAATATGCATCTCTTACATTTAGATGCAAGGATGATTGTCATAAATGATTGCTCGTGCTTATTAAAATATTCTGTAATACCTTAAACTAGTTAGTCAAAAAAATCTGTTGTGTTCTCTATATAGTTATTTTACCTCCACTGATGCATGAATAATTGTTCATTCTCAGTTTTCAATCTTGTATTGCAATCGCGAAGCAATGCACGCTATATTTCTTATTAACGTCCAAAATGGACATGAGTATGAATATGAAGATTTTTTGTAAACAATCATTTAGCAAATACACGCTCTTTATAGATTCAGCACAGACATTTCGTAAGATTGGATTATAACTAGTAAAAATGATATAGTCAAGAATGAAGTTGTGTATGAATGAAGAACCTCATAAGAATGACATAGGCGTGAGAAGAGTTGGGGTAGGACTGCTATCTATCTTTCATTATAACTAGAATATTGTTATTTCCCTGAAGGAACCCTCCTGTTTGTTTGTCCTTTGCAAACCAAAAGGCATTGTGCAGCTGCCTTCATTTATTCAATCTACCATATAAAGATCATACTCTTCACATTTCTTTCAACTTTAATTGATGTGCCTGTCAAAAGTCCTCAAATGGAAAACAACAAACTCCAGGTCCTAATTTGTCAAGTCAATAAATGAGTGTGGTCTTAAAATTTAGTTGTAGACCAAAGAGTCTGTGTTAAGTTGTAACTCTATTTGGTATTATGATACTTTGGAAGTTCTCCTATGACAATTTGTCAATCCTATCATTTTGGGATCATAATTCTATCTAGAGTAAAAAAACAACTATATTGGCTATCTTCTGCACTTGCTATATGATGCATTTTCTCCTATTCTTTAAGTCTTATCATGGCATTTATTTCATTTCTGTTCTGCAGAAGGGAGTGAAGGAAGCCGAGCTTGGGGCACACACTGTTAGGTCTCATGGGGTCACAGTAGCAAGGACACACATGCATGACTGGTTGATACTGATACTACTTGGGGTGATCTTAATTATTCTGAACAAAATCCATCCATTTTATCGCTTTGTTGGGAAAGATATGATGTCTGATCTCAAGTATCCCCTTAAGAGTAACACAGTACCTGTATGGCTTGTGCCAGTAAGTTGATAACTTGATTGCTGAACTTGACTTATTTCTTCTTTAGCCCTTGTTTGACTCCTTCTAAAACAAAAAAAAAAAATTTTTCATATTCATTTTCAACCACACATTCACACAATAAAATATTTTGCACATAAACCCAAAACTTTTCTCCACTTTTTAACCACACATTCTCTAAAAAAATCACACTATTCAAAACATCATTTTTACACAATAATGGCCATCAAACAGGGGCTTAGTAAAGTCATTGATGGGATGCCATGTATTGATTTTCTTAGACACTCCTTAGATATATGCAGTGCTGTTGCCAGTAGCAGTTTTCCTACTCTTCTATGTTCGCCGAAGAGATGTCTACGATCTTCATCATGCCATATTAGGTAAATAATGTGTTTTACATCTGTGATTTTTTTATTAGGATACAATTTTTTATTAGGATTTGTATCAATCAAAAAAATCAAAGTGGATGATGTTGACATTCTCATACTATGAAGCTGATTTTTATAAGCAGGGACTCTATTCTCTATCTCTATAACGGGGGTTCTTACTGATGCAATTAAGGATGCAGTTGGTCGCCCTCGGCCAGACTTCTTCTGGCGATGTTTTCCAGATGGAAAGGATGTAAGTGATGTTTGACCTGATCATTCAAAACCTTGAAGTTAGTATTGCTAGATCATTTTCATTAGATTGTGTTTTGCCTAATTAAATTGATTGTTTTTCAGGCTTATGATCAATGGGGAAATGTTGTTTGCCATGGTGACAAAAGTGTCATAAGGGAAGGGCATAAGAGTTTTCCTAGTGGGCATACTTCATGTAAGCAGGAAATGTCTATTATCAGCATGTTAATATTTTCAATAAGATTAAACTACTCGTGACAGTTTTGGGGTATTTGATGGAGAAAGTGGAGAGTCTCAATTTTTGCATCAATGTTAATGCCCTTTGGAAAATGGTTCATACAACTTACAGACAAGCTTTACTGCTGTTATTTGGTTTTTAGTAGATCGACTGCTCTTGCCAAATGCAACATCTCAACTCTCATTTACTGCTGCTCTATGCTTTACCATGTCATCCCTACATTTTTTGGTAACAAATGTTTCCTGAAGCATCCTCTAGCTTTTCACCCCTTCCTCCCTTTTCATAGTCAATTGTAATTTTTATCATATCTCATTTAATCTTCCTTGCTCCAAATTGAATGGAGTTTTCCTGTATTTCGACCGAGAATCTAATAGAGATATTACTGTGTGAGATTCTGACAAAAAAATTAGACATTCCATGCCCTTAGAGAGTGCTTGTCGTGCTAAGTGACTGACATATCTTTTTTTTTCCCCCCCTAATTTTTACACAGATCTTTTATTTATGCAAAAAACTAAGTGTATGTTTGATTTCCTCCATTTTCCATGGAAAATGAAAAACAATTTCCATTTTCCATGAATTTGGTTGTTTGATGGCAAAGTTTTGCCATGGAAAATATTTTCCATTTCATCCTCACACGTGCACCAATGACTTGATTTGGTGGAATTCATTTTCCCACCTATTTGGTGGGAAAATGAAATCTAGGTTGTGGCCAATTTTATTTTTATTTTTATTTTTTATTTTTTTTTGGCAATGAAAATAAATTTCATAACCAATTGAAAAAAAAAAAAAATTCACTTTAATGGACAATTTTCATGTAAAACGAAACCAAATGAACACTAAATTTTGAAGAAAAAATGATATTTTTAGGAAAAAAAATTTTCCGTTTTTTTTTTTTTTTTTTTGACTTTTTGACAATGGAAACAAAATTTATAACCAATTGTGGAAAAAATTATCACTTTAATGGATAATTTCCATGTAAAACAAAGCCAAACAAACACAAAATTTAAAAATTTTCCGGGTAGAAAATTATACCAATCAAACACACTAAATTAACAATTCCCTGCAAAACAATTTTTAGGCAATTACTTTCCTTGAAATTCATTTTTTTTCCACCCATTTTCCACCATTGCAATCAAACGGACCCTAAGTTCTATGCTAGTTCCATGTAATAGCATTGCAGGATTTTTTTTGTTCCTTTATTTTGCAATGTTTGTTTGAGAACATTAAATATTTTAAGAGAGGCAAGGAAATCTTAGATGGTAACTATAGGGGCATTCTTCCCAGTTTTTCCTTTCATCCTACTTCCTCATATAGTTATGTAATCTCCGATCCTCAGTAATCAAAACTATCAGGATAACTTATCATATCCGTTTGTTCCAAGCTTGTTAATGAATGGGCATCTACACTAATTACTCTAATTTTTCTATGACGGGACTTGAATTGAATATGCAGGGTCTTTTGCGGCTCTGGGCTTCTTATCACTGTATCTATCTGGGAAGCTAAAGGTATTTGACAGGAGAGGTCATGTTGCAAAACTCTGTTTAGTTTTGCTTCCTCTACTTGTTGCATCTCTTGTTGGCATTTCTCGAGTGGATGATTATTGGCACCACTGGCAGGACGTATTCGCTGGAGGTGTACTAGGTTTGTCTATTACATTCCAACTTTTCTTGTTTTTATCAGTTGAAAGCTAATAATGACATTGGTTCACAATTTAATAGGTTTAATGGAAGTATTCTTTGCAGGTCTAGTGGTAGCCACATTTTGCTATTTGCAGTTCTTCCCACCTCCGTATCACGTTGATGGTATCTTCTGCTGCTTTTACTTACACTACTCAGCTGTTGTTTTTGCAACTATATTGCTTGATAAAAGCTCGTGATTAGTGTGAAAAATTGTTCGTTTTCAGTTAACATTGCTATAGTTATTCCCTGAGAGCCTTTGCATTCTTTCCTGGTAGGTTGGGGTACGTATGCGTATTTCCGGTTATTGGACGAGTCACGCTCGAATGTAAACAATGTAGAGACCTCTGAGGCCATGGTTGAAATCCAACAAAATGAAAGAAACAACAACGCTGCTGTGGGGATATCGTTATCTGGTAGTCCCAGCTTACCAGTTGAAGATTTAGAATTTGGAATGAGGTAGTTTTTGAGACTCTTGTAGAATTTATCTGCGCTTTCTAGTTTTGGTAGAAATGTGTAAAAATATGCATCTACTCATTACTCCATGTATATGTTGTAAAAGATTAGTTCTTCCATCTTCGGATGACTTACTGTCATGTAAGACGCCAGTTTATTGTAAATGGGTCATTTACATGAGTGGTAACTACAGGCGAATGGAACGATGGTATCAAAGATCGTAATCATAAAGCTCACGCTCGATGAAGACCGTCCTATAATTGGTGTGTGTATTAAATAACTGAGATTCTCTATCAAATCATTACTATTAAATTGATAACCGTATTGCCCCCCAAAAAAAAAAAAAAAAATAAAAAAAAATTATATGATTGGAGGGTTTTGCTTATTATAATTACAAAGGGATTTCTTAATTCACCAAAGCTAAAACAAACTTCAGCTCTACACTACCTCCCTTCACCTCACCATTCTTGCATTTGACGTTATTTTAGTTCATAACTAACTACTTCAAACATTAATTAATTCACTCCCATCATCTTACACTTTATTTTTCTCGACCTACGTGCCTCGAAATACAAACATGAGTGACGAGTAAGTATTTTTCAAGTTAAATTTCACATTCGATTCGAAATTTAATTATATTTATCATTTTCTTATCGCAATAACTACAATTCTCGATATCCTTCTTGGCCTTTGTTGAGAATGTTTTTGAAGTTAAATTATTGTCATACCAAAACACCATTGACTTTTTATGATCACCAACAACTTGAGGGACAAAACAACTTTAACTAACCGCATAGCTGGCACAGTAGGTAGGTGTTCTCTCATAACGGTTTTAGATTGGATTTTTCCATTTTTTTTTAATAAATTTCCCCGCCAAAAATTTGAAATGCTTATAATCCAAGCAATTCAACCGTATGTTTCTGAAAGATCGAACGGTTACTAGTTTTCTATAAACATTTATCTACTGTAGACGGAGATATACCAGATAATTATTTCTCACCCTTTATAATTCCCAGCCTATTATTCCAACTCACAAATCCTTCCCTCCCTCTTTCAATGGAAATTAATGGAGTTGTAAACTCCCCCAGCTTCAGGTGATTGAGGCAATAAATCACCGACTCAATTGAATTGAATTCTGTTAATATGTTTTCCAGTCAAATTTCATAATTTATTGGCGTTTTCTGTTAATTTTAGTGCAATGCAGGAGAATAATTCTTCGAGTGAAGCCATCACCAGCAGCTCCACCGCCGCCGTGTCTCCTCAACGCTTCACTAGCACCAATCCATTTTTATCTCCTACTTCTCCGACTTACCTGAACCCCAATCCCTATCGCTATTCCTCGCTTTTCCCGCAGAACTACTCACCAAATTCTCCGTCTGAAACTGCCTCGTTTGACGGCGGTGATATTGCCGCCACCGAACAGAGCCTTCACGAGGCTAGCCGCATCCTCGAATATCAGCAGCTCTATAATCGCCATACCGTCTGCCTTGCTCGCCTCCACGAGTATATCAATGAAGTTGATTCCCTCCGCTGCGAGAACAACTCCCTCCGCCAATCCAACGCTGATCTCACCCGCCGTCTCACCCTCCTTGTAAATCAGAATTGCATTCTCTCTGATTTCAACCGCCTCAACATCGTCCCTTCCTCCACCGTCTCCTTTCCTACATACGCCACTCACGTGACCTCTTCTCAACCTCTTATAGAGGAGAATGGCATGCAAAGGACTCCCGAACGAGTCACAATTCCGAAGAGTATCTCGGTGCGTTCCAGAGGCTATCTGAAGACTCGACCGGATCAAGATGTTACTCGCCAACAAGTCGCTGGTGAACCTGGTCTTGCATCGGTGAGTCAGCTCGATCTCTAATGTACCATTTCAACGTGAATAACCATTCACTGTGTAGCGACGTCATAATCTAATTTCTCTTTGAACTGTTAATACTAATATTTTCTGAACGCTCGATCTATTGCCCAAGGTTTCCATCATTTTGTTTCATTCTATACCGATTGATCTGTTCTATTCTTTCAAAGTTTGCCTTAGTAACTCAACCAATAACAGAGAGGAAAGTCTGTAAATTTGATTTTAATGTGAAGGGGAAATTGATCATGTCTAATTGTAGCAACCATTTAATAATCTGAAATCATCCCTAACATTTGAATTAAGAGTTCAGTTGATAATCTCACACTTAATTTCTTTCTTAACATTTCTATTTGAAGTAAGAGTTTAGTTTGATTATTCTCTATACAATCAATATTAACATTCTCTCTAATTCTGCCATATTATATTGTTGACCAACCCTTTCTCGTCCTAGTTTGGTACCTAACTTGTTATTTGCCTTTATGCTCGGTTTTGTTAATGTTGTTGGTAAGCAGCAACGAGTGTTCGTACCAGGGAGAAAAAGGGAAGAGGAAGCACTGGAATTTGAAGTGTACAACCAAGGAATGTTCAAAACAGAGCTGTGCAATAAGTGGCAGGAGACAGGCGCATGTCCTTACGGGGACAATTGCCAGTTCGCGCATGGAATCAAGGAGCTGCGTCCAGTGATAAGGCACCCTCGCTACAAGACTGAGGTTTGCCGTATGGTTCTCGCGGGAGACATCTGTCCCTATGGCCACCGCTGCCATTTCCGCCATGCGCTGACAGAGCAGGAGCGGCTCATGGCGATGGCACCAGCACCGCGTTAGTTGGTTCATCAGCACTGGAGAGTTTACAAACTCAGTTGGGCTTAATTCGGTAAATTTGGATGAATATATCATTTAATAATCGGTGTTGCTATTAGCATGCATGATTTACATATGAATACTGGATGATTACTTAGTTATAGCTTGTAAGTAAAAAAAAAAAATGTAAAGATATATACTCATGTTGCAAGAGTAGTTCAAAGTTATATGTTTAGCTACCTTTTGATACAGTAATATAGATAGCTGATACATGGTATTAAATATGAGGAATTGAGATAACATTTGAGACTTTCGTACATAGTGTGACAAGGGGTAGCCAAATTGCTAGTCCATTGATCTACTTTTGAAAGCAATATCTTTATCAATTACCTTCCTTAACTACAAATACAACAATTCTGACAGGATGATTAGATCAATACATACATACTCTGCACATGCTTTGTATATTTTTAGTTCAACCATTCTGACAGGATGATTAATTCTTCATAATCTATATGGGTTGCCTATACCAGTTTTGAGTAAAATCAAACTATACGTAAATGGGTCATGGTTCTTTGGTGATTCACCGATTCTTCTTCACAACCACCGTTGGTTGGATGTTCCAGCCAACTGAATATTGAATTGCACGTCTCAAGGTAAGCAGGGATGTGCAATGATTATGCACAAGGGGGGACAACTTTCCTCTATCCAAAAGACAAAAAAGAGAAGAAAAGGAGCCTTCGTGTGATAGAGAAGTAAAGGTAATGGATAAAGTAAGGCTTGTTGATTTATTAAGAATGTCTTGTTTTGTTTGTTTACTAATATACCTTTTTTTTACTACTTCCAATAATAATTTACTACTAGTTATTGATAATTAAATGAGGGTAAACTATGAAAGTTTTTGACAAAAATTGCTTTTCCAATAACATTAAATAAGATTTCTTAATTCGTGTGAAAAACAAAACAAGCCTATGTAAATGAGACGGAGTGAGTAATTCTTTCATATTGACAATTATATACTATTATTTTGCCTTTTTAGTGTGTGTTTGTGCCACATTATTTTGGAAAAATGTATTCTGGAATGGTATATTGATGGAGAATGTATGCTCGAAAAAGAAAGAAAAATTATTAATGTGATGGAAAATATTATTTTATTGAAAAATGTGCGGTTGTGAATGAATAGAAAAATAAAAATGAAAATTTTAATATGTACGAAACATGGGCTAAAATAAAATTGTAATTGTTTAAAATGAGCTTATTGTTGGGGCCCTGTTACAAGTCAGAATTGGCTCTCCTTGGTTCTGGTCCAGTCATTAGGTAGCGACAAATACGATCACAACCTTGTGGACTGGGTCGTCTTAACCTAACTTTCGAAAGGCGTATTATATTTGGTCCTCTACTTAATTTTATCTTTTGGTGCTTTCGAGCCTGTAGATGGATTTTTAGGCTATTGTTTTGATGGCCCGAGTTTCCTTTGTTTTTTTTGTGTGTAAAAGTACTAATAGATCTTTTAAATTTTTCCAAACATACAGACTGTAAGAGGGCGGGACCTTTCCCAGATTATTGTAGATGTATAATCTTCTCAAAAGTGAAATTAAGGGAATCTGCTCTTTTTTTAGTTTTTCATCTAATTTCAAAGCCATTTTACCACCAACATATATAGGATAATTGCTTCTTAATTAGTTTTTTTTTTCCAGTTTGTCCTTGCTTGGAAATTATGTCTTTATCAGCTATGCCAGTATTTAATTTTATGGTTCTCGTTAATGCTGATATCTAATTATAGACTAAAGATCAATCCGATTCTACGAGTATTGAGAGTTTCGACAACTTTTGTTCTTGTTATTTTTAATTCCATCCTGTTGTTCAATGTTATTGTGCGTAAGAATTATTGGTAATTAACTGTAACATAAAGAGCAAACCAATTCATGATTATTTTCAATAACTTAAGTTACAGTTTTTGATACTTTTATTTTACCAAATCCATAATATTACATTGTTATTCTCAATCGTTATAATTTGTCATTCATTTCATCATCGTGTTACTCTTTTTTACTATGTAGAATGGCTGGCTATACATCATTCAGATTAATCAACTGTGGTTTGGTTACAATCGTGGGTTTCAATTTCAGAATTAAAAAAATGAGTAGTTTGTGGGATAAAATTACAAGGAATGACGGCTGATTTTTAATTAATTAATTAATTAAGGTAATATTACTCAAATTAGGACTCTTTACATATCAAGTACCAACTAATCTCCAATTTATGTTATCATTTTTAAGTGTATATTTCTCTACTTTTGATTTAAGATAGGTGCATATGTAAAAAATTTCCTTGAAAATTATTAAAGATTTCTCTTCTGGCATAAGATCATCCTCTTGCTTTCTTGGATTCTTTTATTTCAAGTCTAATTTTCTAGAGTTGTGTTAATTTTAAACATAATTATTCCATATTTGGTTTCACTAAAATGATTGATAAAAAATTAAATCAAAATTAATAATCATACATTTTTAACAAAAATTACTAAAAACCTAACTTTTAAACAAATCAGGCCATATAAATTTTGTGATAACATATATTCCGAAAAAAGAAAAAAAATCTACGGTGTGCTTGAACCACATTATTTTGGAATAATGGATTGATAGAGAATGTATAGTTGAAAAAGAAGAAAAAATTATTGATGTGATGAAAAATATTATTTTATTGAAAAATGTGTGGTTGAAAATGAATAGAAAAATGAGAATGAAAATTTAAATATATATCAAACAGGCCTAATAGATAATCCATTATCCATGCATAGCCCACATACCATTTCTAGTCACTTCAAGTATATGGGATACTTTTGCATTGACATGACAAGGCTTAAAAGGGGACAAGATGCGTTCAAATCTTTTTTTAAAAAATTTCTTATAATGGTCCAACATACTTTTTCTAAAAAATTTAAATAATTACATTTGCGGTTTTATAAAGTAAACGTTTGAGATTTTCCTTAAATCTTTTTCTGTATTTAAAGTTAGTTTCCAACATTCATGCAATATTTTGTAGTCTGCAAGTCTTGGAAAAAAAATCATTCTACCTAATTGGTTCTAAGAACACAACTATATAAGAGGCACTATTGATATTTATGAAGAAATATACAATTTTTTTGAATAATAAGTCAGGATTGAACTATTTTTTTTTTTTTTTTCCCCTTTTCACGCTAGACTGATATGTACAAAAAAAAATAAAAAAAATGATTACATTTAAAAAAAATTATTTTGCAAGCAAAAAATTGAATTGGCCCAAGCCAACTACCCCTAAATTAGCCCCCGATAAGAGTCATCCTGATGAAAAGTTTTAGATTTTTGTGTAATATTATTTTATTTGGAGAATGTGTGGTTGAAAATGAGCACGGTAGAAAAATGAATGGAAAAAAATGAAAAAGAATGTGGCTCAAACACGAGCTTAGTTAATCACTAATATGTATTTAGAATGTGTAGAGAATGGAGATGGGGATGAAAGTAGTAGAACGATCGACAAAAGGTCGAGGTGCGAGAAGGGACACAAATAAGTCACTCTCGTTTAGTTAAAAAGTTGATAAAATCAAAGTCAACAATTAATTTTAACAATGTCTTTCATAGGATCCGAATTTTCAACCACACATTTCATCAATTTTTGTCAAATTTATTGAAAAACCAATTTTTAGCAGAAGACAAAGCGAACTAATGAGGGTGGTCAAAGATTTATGACGATGAGGAATCTGGTTCAAATCTAACAACAGTTTTAGACGTTAAATATTATTCGATAAGTTGGATGTATAAATTTGAAGGGAAGGATATTCCATGCAATGTCTAATCATAATTGCACAAAGCAGCTTTCACATTGTATATCAAGAAACATGATTTGACTGAACCTTATGGCTATTGGCCCTAGTGAAAAATATTCTATCCAATGATTTGTGTTCGTGTCATCCTCTTATAGAGAGTATTTTCTCTCTACTCAACTCTCAAACCAATTAAAGTACTTATTCCAAGGGATGAGCTAATCTTCAAAAACTGATGCCCTTTCATAAGAATCCTGTCAAACTGGAGATGGGAGACAACTTGGTTGACTTTGAATTTTTGCTAGCTATCTGAAGTCATTTATTTTCACTGTAAATTCTTCTATGAAATTTTGGATGAAATAAAAAGGGACAAAATGGAAAAAGAAAAAGAAATGAATAGACCATTTACACCCAGGGTCGATCATGTGATTTTCGGGGCCTGAGGCGAACTCCCAAAGTTGGGCCCCCAAAACAACGTAAATGCAAAATTCAACAGCGTATTATGCAACGTATTGCTAACTTAATACTGAACAGTAGAACAACAAACAAATATAAAGAATAAAAAAATTATATTATTATTTTTTATCGACAAGAGTTCAAACAATCAGTTAATACTATTCGTCTCGCTATTTTAAGAGATATGGTGTATGAGTCTATATCTAATACACAATGATTAGCCTAAAAGACAATTACAAAATATATCAATCATCTCATAATTAAAATATTCAATACAGTGATTACGTGTGCCTGTGCAATTGATCCTACATGCCACAATGAACATTCATATAAGTCGATCAAACCACAATTATATAAGCTGACAATGCTTTAAACTTTTTCATTAGATTCAATATCAAGTTAGGGCAAGTCATTGCTTATTTGAGAAGTATAAAATCATCGAAAATTATGGAATCACAATTCACACTCTTCAAAATTCCACCGTCGCATCTCACAAGCCTGAAATCAAAATCATACGCACGTGCAATCAGATTCAGATTCACACCCTTCGACAATAAAATTCACAACAATCAAATTATAGAATCACACCCTTCAAATTCACAATTAGATTATATTAAGGAAGCTATTATAATAGTTCCATGTACAAGTCAATCCCCAAATCTCCACATTTATCTATCAAAACAAAGCCTCATACAATTCCCTAGACATTGAAATGCTCGGACAACATGAGTACTCAAACAAGATTCAATATTAAACCTATTTACTTGCAAGATAATTAGATGTGATATACTCAACAAATTTTTTTAGCACAAATTGAGTAGTTTCTTCTTTATATACTCGTTTAAGAATCAGTATTCTATGTTTACCCTTTAATTCCCAATACAAAAGTCCAGATCAGAGTAGTCGTTCAAATCATATAAAGAAGAACGACTCATCAAGAAGCACAATAAAAAAAGTACTTCTCCTTCCCAAATTGACTCTTTTTCAAAGCAGTAATTCATAAGACTATTTTTTTTATTTATACATGTTAAAAGTGAAAGATCAAAATATTAAAAAACCTTTGATGTAACTATTAACTTTTTGGTTCTTTAGGCAAATATTTGTTACTCGACTGAAAAGTCGAAAAAGACTCCATCTAGTACAAAAGAAGTATCAAAACATGCCAATTTTTTTTTTCAATGCTACTAAAAGAAATACTCCCAGACCAACAATTGTTCATACACATTGCGCTGCAAGAACCTTACTTAACACTACTCATCGTCCAACGCACACCAAAATTACAGAACCGAAAATCAATTCAAAAAAGAAAAAAGACGCAGATGGAAAAAAATTACAAGATCACTGGCGAGTCGACGAGCTTAAAAATTCGATCAGAAACTTCAAAGACGTGGCGAGAGCCAGCCCATACATACTTCATAGCATCCACATCGAACTGAGCCTTCTTCCTCTCATCCGAAAGATAATCCGCTCCCTCCATCTTCCTCATAAAGCACCAACAGACCTACAGACGGGACTTGGGAGAGTCGGGAGTGAATAGTTGTTGCCTATTGTCTGTTGATGTTAGTTTAAAAAAAAAGTATTGGGCCAAAATTGAGTGAGGCCTCCGGTGTTGGCCATTAGGCTGGATCTAACCAAAAAAAAAAGGGCCAAAAAATGAGGCCCCTCCATTTTTGGGCCCGAGGCGCGAGCCTCATCTGCCTCTATGCAGAACCGGCCCTGTTTACACCCAGGCCACCTTGCTCCTACCCACCGTCAACCATCCCCTATTCAGTCCATGTACATGTAAAAGAGAGATCAATGTCACAAATGTTACAGCATTTGGAATATGGATCAAGGCACGTGACAAAATGTGAGAGTGAATAGTATTAATATCGAGATTTTACTTACGTTATGAAGATTCGTTTAAATCTTTATATGTTGAAGATCAATATTGATGTAAGATTTTGCTTTTAACAACGGCTATGGCGGGGGTGGATTTTAGACTTCATTTTTCTCATTTTCTATATTTCTTTACGTTCTGAAATAAGAATATAATATCCCTTTTAAAATAAAATCTTAGTTTAGTTACCATCTAGTGGGGATCTTGTTGTTTGAAAATTGAAAAACAAAAATCGCTCTCTATTATTTTATAGTTTGTATCTCAAGTCTATTTTGCTAATATTTATGTCTTCACAAAAGCAATTTATATAAATATAGAAAGAAAAGAAGCCCCGGTTTAGTTTGGATTAAAAATATATTTTTAGTAAATTTTGATAAAAATTAATGAAATGTGTGGTTGAAAACTTCATAGAAATTGTGGGTCCATAAAATGTGCGATTAATAATAAATTTAAGAAATGAGAATCAAATCGAAGAAACACAATGAATAAAAGTACTGAAAGATTAGTATAGTTATGTAAGAAGTGACCAGTCGACACCATTTCCAAATGAAGAGATAGATGCTACAGCACATCCATCACCATAATGACGGACTTCCATTAAGGGAAATGCCTAAGAATTTTTTGCCATTACTTACTCCATGTGGCAACTTGCTTTAGATTCCATTTATTTTCAGATAAGCAGCTTAATTTGACTCTCTGTCTTTCCAACAGTTCCAGACTTGTATTAGTGGCGCCGTTTAAAGTGTTCATAATCTGCGAATCCTTGAATAGATAATTTAGAACCTGTGAAAGGACTGCTGCTCTCCGATAAATACATGAATGTATAATCATAGGACGTGATTTATTGATTATCGTTGTCTAAGTCAAAGATTTTAAACCTGCTGGGCCTGCGAATTCCATCTTGAACATGCATTGTGGACTAAGATTCTAAAATTGTTGGAAGATGAGCTAAAAAGAGAAGAGAGCCATGGGGAGAAGACAGGTGGATATGATAAGGCATATTCTTCTATCTTCTCCATGCTTCCATGATCCATCTCATCCACTTGATGAAGAGATATATTTTGCATGCATATATACCTCATCTCATCCAACTTTTTCTCAGCCTTCCTTTTTGAACTAAAATTTGCAAGTTTAAATTTAAGACGGTTGATGACTAAATATGATGTTATAAACTTAATAAAAATTTAGTAGAGTGATTGCTTGAATTTAAGAAAATTAAGGATAATTTCACGGATTGAGAATACATTGCGTTTCGCTTTAAGAGGGAACCATTTGCCCCTATTTATAGGCCAGAAAATCAAACCACTTGCTCGTCCAATGTCATTTCAGCTGCAACCTAGAAGTGTGCGATCGCCCAAAATCTCGACCCCTGATTGGTTGCTGAGGTCGACCACATAGAGCATTATGGTTTCTAGATCATAGCTAGAGCCTAGGCAATGATTACCTACTATCTAAGCAATCAGAGTATGTGATCGGCAAATAATGGGGCATCGACATTATTGGTGACACTTGTCATTCTAGAAGTGGTTGATCACAACGAATGCAGTTTATCATGAATCTTGAATCATGATCTCACCCTTCAATTATGTCGGCCATTGTTACTTGAATTGTGAATGTCCGTCATGTTTGTGTTATATGTTTATACAATAAATATAATATGTGAAAGAAATAATTAATTAAGATAAAGTGCCCAACTGGTAAAAACGTGGAATTTGTGTGGGAGGTCAGGGGTTTGAGCCACGCCTCACGCACTATATTAAAAAGTCTAATAAAATAATTATTATTTTTTAATTATTTTCGGAATTATTTAATGGGTCAACTAGCCAGTAAAATATGACTGTTTTAACTGCCCAGTTTTAATATCCATTACCATAGGCCATTACATCTACAACTTAATGCTAGATCATGGTGGAAGAAGTTACATCTCTTTATGCCTATATAAACACATTTTTGGGTATTGGAAAACTACAACAAAAACGAAATTATCTCTTCATATATACAGTAAAATATTATACTCAAATTGTTTTTTCATATTTCTGGAGTACACTTGAGAGTTCTGAAAACCTTTTGTGATTGCTGCACAATTGGTTTATTTGATCGTTGTATCCTGGAGGTGATTGTCCACGGAGGTCGCAGCAGTTATCGACGGGCAATTTCGCTTTAGGACATCATGCTGTCACGAGACTCGATCTATTGATAAGTTTTTTCTGCACTTTACCATAATTTTATCCAACAGTTTGTAGTTCAAAATTAATTCTTCAATCTCTTTTAAGCGAGACCTGAGATCGGACACCAACAAGGACAAATACCAACGCTTTCTTTTTCCTTCCCTTCCTTATAAATAAGAAAAAATCATGCAATGTTATGTTTTCTTAGCTATTATTTCAAAACGTTCATGGACCAGTAAATTAATGAACTCCAAAAATAATGAAAAGTAATCACAAGACAATGGTAGTTTTTTTTTAACCACTAGATATGGCGTGTTTAATGAATTTAAGTTAAAACGTAGTACATACTTATGAGAGGGATTGGCCTGGCTGAGAGGCCACCATCTAATCATGAAAAAGAAAAAAAAAAAACTTATCGCATGGAGTTACGAGAATTAAAGAAGTTACGAGAAGTATGACTAGATTGCATGGAGCATAGTGTTTTCTTTCCACTCTCAAGTGCGATCCCCCGTTTTAGGATTGGACGAATTTGTTCTCATTGTATTTGATTAGTTGGAGGATAGGTTGAGTGAGCCCCCTCCTAAGTTGTACTTTTATTAATGAAACGTACCACACAGAGTCATTTTATTTTTTAAATTTTTTTTACTTATAAGTAGGCAAGTAAGTTTTTAGTAAATAATTTTTTTTGTTAGTCCTTGTTGGAAATAATTAATCAAGTTGAAATAAATGTACCTTACTAAAAAATAAGCAACTTTTGTACTTGTAAGAAAAAACTAATCTGTATATCCAACTTGAAAATCAAAATTGACTTCGAGTAAGCGTGTCCTAAAAACTTACTTCATTTTTTTTTTCCATGATCCGTAGTTTTCTCTATTTTACTTCTTTGGTTTTCCAAGAATATGAGATAAGCAGATGATCTCCTGTTTTCTCATGATTGACATAGAAGCAACTTGTTTTCAATAAATTTCATATCAGCTACTGATGCAACAAAAGTAAGATTAGCACTCTAAACTCGTAGATTTAATTGAATACCAAGAATTTTGACATCGTATATGTTGAATCAAGAAAATGAGCATGCAGGCTCATGGCCCCTATAGGCGAAGGTTAAGTACACAACTAACGAAAACATAGAAGAGTTTGCACGTAAAGGTGCGAATCATCCCCTTGAA
The DNA here is from genome assembly GCA_019097785.1 of Fraxinus excelsior. Classification (NCBI taxonomy): domain Eukaryota; kingdom Viridiplantae; phylum Streptophyta; class Magnoliopsida; order Lamiales; family Oleaceae; genus Fraxinus; species Fraxinus excelsior. The sequence continues at coordinate 6,348,253 of CM032623.1, read as the reverse complement.
TTACAGGCCGACACACAAAATCATCATTAAAACACACGTGAATAAGTATTTGAAGTATGACTTCTGAACCAATGAACACACATGGCACATAAGATGATGAATAACACATGAATACATAACTTAATGATTTATATATCCACCATTAATGACTGCCACTTTTTATTTTCTAGAATAACATAATTGTCCGCAAAACCTTAGAATAACATATAAATGCTCCGGCCTGAGAAAAGGAATGTATAAAAAAATCAAATATCCCCCTTTCAAATAGTTATATATAAAATAAATGAAATAATTGAGAAAATTGTTGATGGAAAATTGAATTGGGTGATGACTTTAAACTAAAAATCAAACTTACCAACCTTACAAAAAATTGAACAGAGCAACGGACAAGAAAATGTGTAATAAAACACCAAAGAAAAAGAATGTTAAAGTTACGCCAAGTGAAATGGATGTAAAGTCAAGGTAAGAGTTGAACTCTTTGTCCTTAAATTGATTGTACCCTATAACAATGCCTACGGATGATGGCAATCAACTCCCAAGATACAACGATCATCTTTTTGTGTTTGTAGCACTTTAAAATACAATGAACTGAAAACTGGTTTTTGTACTCCTTCTAGAAATAAATGGAAAATAGATTTTTATGCAAAGTTTTGGTCAAGAAAATATGAATTTAATGTTATGCCATGATTGCATATCATTGTGATGAAGTAATGAACGTCTCAAAGATCTTAATTATAGAGGAAGAGAGGTTGTGAGTGACCTCAAAACTCAAAAACCTTTGCCAAGAGTCACAGATTTTGTTGTCGCCCTTGTGTCAAAAACAGATACTCTATCGCTCGCCTGTCGTTTAAACAATAGCCTCACTGCTCGAGCGCTAGGCGAGCGGTGGAGTTAGATAAATATATAGTTTTCTCTTTCTCTTTTTTTTTTTTTTTTCCATTTCAACTTTGGACCGCAATTTCTCATTTATTCGGAATTGATTTTGATATTCCAAATATACCACGACGATCTACTTGACGAGTATAACAAGTTAGTCTATTCATTTTCATAATTTAACTATCGGATCATGTTCGAATATTTTGTCGAAATTGACACGAAAATTACTTTTCCATGGTTAAATATTTAACCAATTCCAACAATAATATATTCTTTCATAATAACTTAAAACAATAATGAAGCCCTAAGCTTTCAAGAAAAACCCTAACTAAAATTTAAAAAAAGCTCTAGGAAAGTAAATTTAGTCAAAAAGTCTTAATAATAATAATAATAATAGCAAAGAAATTAAAAAGAAAAAAAACAAAATAAAACAGAAGGGTCACGTCTTGTTTACATTAATTACATATAAGTAACTACATTTTTCTCGTTAATTGTTAAGAGTTATCATCAAATATAGAAAATCTACTAGATTTTGGAAATATAAGTATAACGAAATAAAAGAAAATATAGATAATGAGATGTAATTATTTAGAACTCCTGGAATAAATGTGCTTAATTATCAGCTTCCAGCACGAGCAGCATAAAGAAAATGATTCGTAGTGTTCCAAAATTCTTTTATAAGGTTCTTATTCTAAATTCTTCCTCTCCAACGTTGAAACTTTTCCTACATGTATACACAGTTACTTATGCCAACACTTGTTTCTATAATAGTTATAACCCCACAAATCAAGTATTATTTCGAAAAAAGTAAATCTATCTGGTTACCTTTTCGCTTCCATAATCATCAAATTAAGTACTGAGATTGGTTAAGCATGATTAGTCAATGGCTTTACTAATGATTTAATTAAGGACCCTATGTTTAAACATATTTCAACACATAGTTTTGCCCTATAAATAGAGAAGTTGGAGAAATCTTTAAATCACACAAACTCATATTCTCATCAGTGGCTTCTCTAGTCTCCATTTTCATCACTCTCCTACCCTACAGTCACCCCAACCTCACCCTACAAGTCCCCAACTTGCTTAGGATTTTCTTGAAATTAAGATGACAGGATGAAGGGATATTGGTGATGAGTTGACAGAAGATAGAGAGCACAGATGATGGGAATACAATAAGTCTGTATGTATCTCAATCTTTGTGCTCTCTAGTCTTCTGTCATCACCTTCTGCCCTCATCACCCTGTTGTTTTACTATTCTTGTCATTTTTATTCTAAATTATTCTGTCACAACCGTTATCTTGGCTAGATAAAGGGTGTAGAAGGTTTGACCTTGGTACAATGGGTGGCGATGAGACTTCAATGTAGATTTTTATTTATTTTGATACTATATCGAACTACCTTGTCTAAAAGCTAGATGACGGTTCAAAGTCGACTTGGTATTTGGTTTCTCTCTCTCTTGCCACAGTGAGCTCATATACATATTTTAGGAGTGGAAGGCAGTGAGAGTGTTGTTGACAGAAGATAGAGAGCACAGATGATGAAGTGCATGAAGTAGGCCTGCATCTTGCTCCTTTGTGCTTTCTATTCTTCTGTCATCACCCTCAACCCCATCTTTCATCAATGCATTTTGCACTGATTTTGTTTAAATTCATGCTAATTCTTCATGCCAAATAGAATGTTATATTAGTTTGTTTCTGGAGGTGAAATTCATAGATTAATTTTATTATCTATTATGGGACAGAAAAAAGAAAAAGGAAAAAAACCACTTGCCAATCTTTTGCATCAACTTTATTATTATTCGTTTCTCCCTTCTTATCCTATACTCCAGCGAGTCCTTCTCTTCCAGATTTTGAAACTTGATTTATATATCCTCGTCTTCTTCTATATACTAGCTAGTAGAATTTGGTTATTTGAGAAAACCTGTCCTGTCCCAATTAAGCTCCCTTTTCACCACCATTAAAACAAAATTGTTTTTTTTTTAAAACTCATTTTCAACAACATATTCTCACAATAAAATATTTTACACGTAAATTTAAGATTTTTTCCTATGTAAAATCACATATCTTCCAAAAAATTTACACGGGCCCATGTAAACGCCCGTGTACGAATAGCAAGGTCAGTTTGCAAATTGCAACCAAACATATGGTATTAGAGCTCGTCATCATGCTGTCTCCTCATCATGCTGCTCTAGAATTAACAACTTGTCTTATTATTTTGGTGCCAATTGTATAGATATTAGTTAGTTAGTTGTACAAATTAGATGTTAGTTAGTTACCATACAACTGTAATAGATAGTTAGATCACCTTGTATTTATATAGAAAAATGTATCCATTTTACACTTGAGTTTCTAAATAAAAAATTGTTTCATCTTCAATATGGTATCAGAGCTTTTCTGTACGCTTCTTCCCTACAATTTCTGATTACAAGTTGATCAAACATTAATATCAATAAATGGCTACAGAAGCTTCAGCTCAATCTGTTCACAATTCTACATCATCAGTAAGTAGTTTCGCACTTTATAGATCTATTCTACCACCAAAGGGTTCTGATGATCTACTCAGCTTATGGATCCGCAACAACAACATAGCGATCTCTTGGATTGTCAATTTCGTATCAAAAGAGATATTAGCAAGTGTGATGTACTCTGAATTAGCTCACGATAGGGATGTCAACGAGTTGAGCCGCGAGCCGAAACTTTTTGCTTGGGCTCGGCTTGAATAAAAATACTTTGAGCTTTTCTTTTTGGCTTGAGCCGAGCCAAGCAAAAGCTCAGCCAAAATATTTAGGCTCGATCTGAGTTTTCGGCTTGAGTCTTAGTGACAATTCTAAATTTTTTTTAAAGTACTTAAAATTTATGCAATTTATACGTATTATAAATAATAATTAAATATTAATATATAAAAAACTACAGCTAAAACTAAAAGAAAAAAATTAAAATTTTTTTTAAAAAAAGTGGCGGGCAAGTTTTTTATTTTATTTTTTAAGCTCAGGGCCGGTTCGTCGAGCTACACGGGCCGAGCCGGCTCGAGCCAACTCTCCAAAATGGGGCTCGACCTGAGCCTTGGCTCAGCCTTACCGAGCTACGAGCCGGCCCGAATCGGGCTTTTTTCGGGTCGAGCTCGAGCTGCCTGAGCCGACGAACTATTTTGCCATGAATCTTAAGGAGAGATATCAACAGAAAAATGGTCCATGAATATTTCAATTGAGGCATGAACTCATGAATCTAACACATGGGCAATCATCTGTTAGTACCTATTTTACCAAGCTGAAAACTATTTGGGAAGAACTCAGTAACTACAAGCCTTCATGTTTACGTGGTAAGTTTGTGTGTAGAAGAAATAAGAAGCTTGCTAAACATTATCAAATGGAATGTGATGTCATTCCTAATGGGATTACATGAGTAATTCGCTCAAATAAAAGGTCAGTTGCTACTGATGGGCCCAATCTCTCCAATTAATAAGGTCTTTGCTCTAGCTGTGCAAGAAGAGAACCAAAGGAAAGTTAACATGAATGTTGATACCTCTGGTATGAATGATTCAATGGCATTCTATGTTAAAAATGAAGTTAGGAAGCCAACTGTAGGGCAACCATTTAACGAAGTTCAAAAGAAAGAAAGACATGTTTGCACATATTGTGGATACACAGATCATGCTGTAGAGAAGTGTTACAAACTACATGGTTTTCTTCCTGGATATAAGCCTAGGCAAAGGTTTGAGAGACTTAACAACCAAGCAGGTTCAAGCAATCAAGCAAATTGTGCTATTGCTGGTTTGGTCTCTGAATTGGTTCGTAAACCAGATCAAACACAGAATGATGTTGGAAATCTTGTATAGACCTTAAACCCTGCTAAATATCAAAACTTGATGAGTATGCTAAACAATCATCTTACCATTGCAAAGGCTGAAACAAAACACGAAGACAGTTCTGATCAACTGAAAGGTACTTGCTTCTCGAGTCATATTTGCTCAAATCAATATGATTTTAACACACTGAGATATGTTCAGAATGCCTTTATTTATTTGCCAAATCATGAACAGATTCCTATATAATTCATTAGAAATGTGAAGCTATCTCCAGATTTGGTTCTTTAAGATGTATTGTTTGTGCCTCAGTTTAGATTTAACCTTCTGTTAGTGAGCTCTTTATCAAAAAATTCTTCATTAAGCATCAGGTTTCTCACTGATACATGTGTTATTGAGGTTCTGCCAACATTGAAGATATTTGTCAAGGGTAATAGGGCTGAAGATCTCTATATCATTGATGCAAGTTGTCTTAATTCAGTGCAAAGTGATGCTGTTACTTCTTATAATGTTTGTAATTATGTTCATTCATTGATCAATAATGTAACTAATCACATTGGCATAATAGACTTGGACATTTGTCCTTTAAGAAATTGGATATGTTGAAAGACTTGTTAAAGTTTGATATGAAAAAGAATGGATGTGCTTCTTCCATGCTCCATATGTCTTTTGGCTAAGCAGACAAGATTCTCATTTGTGTCCAATAATCACGTATCTCGTGTTGCATTTGACCTTATCCATTGTGATGTTTGGGGACCTTTCAATGTAGCTACACATACTGGTTATAGATACTTTCTAACCTCGTTTGATGATTGTACAAGATTCATGTTGCATTTTTTATATCGCAAGTGTACGATATCGTAACAAGTATTATAATGGACTTTTGAGTCTGGATTATTGTTCCCACGAGGACTGTTCTTTCGTTCTCAATTTACTATTTCTAACTCATATTTGATGCAAATAAACAGAATTATGGATTTGTCAAAACTATTAAATTTAAACACGTGAAATTAAAGTGAATTGAAAACAAACACAATTGATCAGAATTCAAATAATAACGGATCTTAAGGCGGAACAACTTCACGTATTGATTACCTTTATTCCTTAAATCAAGATTCCTACCATCTAAAGTAGTGTTCGGTCGAATTCTTCTATTGTATTCAATTTACCTATCTCGAGTTCTCATTGAGCCTATTTAACTAATTTAATTTCATATCTCTATGCGAATTAACGTTAGTCAAGTGAAACAGTAGTTCTAATAATTCAATTATGACCGCAATAATTAACATATGTATCTCTACACGTTATGTCAATTTACCGGAGTTTACTATTTGATCTAAATCCTCAACTCACCTCTCGACTTGTAAAGGGTACAAACTATATGATATTTTATCTAAATCATTCTTTATTTTCAGGGATGTTGTCTTCCATGAAAACATCTTTCCCTTTCAATCTGTTCCTTCTTCTACTGGCATCATCGATCCTTTTCGTGATATTGTTTTGCCAAATATCTCTCATGACTTACCCTTTAGTCATCTTCATACAAATTTCTCATTTGATATCAGCCATGACGATCTCCATAATGCCACTGATTTTTCTCCCATTCATAGGCCAGACCTTGCTTTGCCATAAGAATCAAATTTTGTCTAGCCTCTTTCACCTATGCTTAGAAGAGGCACCTGAATATGCAAAGCTCCTTCTTACCTTCAGGACTTTCATTGAAATCTATTGACCAACACTTCTCTTCCTTAGCATAATTTTTTATACCCTTTATGCAAATCCTTGTCTTACAAAGCTTTCTCTTCTTCACATAACTCTCTTCTCTTCAATGTATCTTCCACCTTTGAGCCCCAATTTTACCAAGCAGTGAAGTATGATAGCTGAAAAGAGCTATGGCTGATGAATTGGTAGTTATGGAAGCTAACCACACTTGGTCTATTACAACTTTGCCTAAGGATAAGCATTACATAGGTTGCATGTGGGTATATAAAATCAAGTTTAAATCTGATGGCATTATAGACAGGTATAAAGCCCGGTTAGTAGCTGAAGGCTATACTCAACAAGAAGGATTGGATTTCATTGAAACTTTCTCTCCAGTTGCAAAACTGGTCACTGTCAAAACTTTTCTTTCTGTTGCTGATGTTAAGAAATGGCATATTGCTCAATTAGATGTAAACAATGCCTTTTTTTAATGGAGATCTCTTTGAGAAAATATGTATGGATCTACCTATAAGTTATCCTAAGCAGCATACTATTGGTCCTCAAGAGGAGAAACTGGCATACAAACTTCATAAATCATCATCTTAAACAAGCTTCTAGGCAATGGTTTTCCAAGTTTTCTCAAGCTCTTTTAATGCTCAGATTACTCATTGTTCACAAATGGGACTGGCACCTCTGTTATTGCCTTGTTGGTTTATGTCGATGACATAATCATCACATGATCAGATACTAAAGTAATTGATTCATTAAAAGCCTTCTTACATAGTCAATTCAAGTTGAAAGATCTTAGAAAATTGAAGTACTTTCTTGGCTTGAAGATAGCTAGATCACATAAAGGCATTTTCCTTTCCCAGAGACACTATACTTTGCAAATTCTTCAAGATACTAGATTTTTGGCTTGCAAACTAGCCCAATTACCAATGGATCGTAAGGCTCGTCTCAGCTCATTTGAAGGAGAACTTCTTGATGATGCATCATTATATCGTAGACTTGTTGGCTGCTTGCTTAATCATTTCTTAGCCATGTATTACCTTTGCTGTTCACAAATTAAGAGCCTGTTTGGAGGAGAGTCTCAAAATGATTTTTTTTTTTTTTACCGTTTTTGGTCAACTGGGGCCCACATGTGAAATATTTGGTCAAGAAAAGTGGCTGGAAATTGTTGGAAATGATGGCCAACGGTCATATAATTGATTTTTTCCCCTAAAAATCTCCTCCAAACAGGCTCTAAGTCAGATTGTTTCTCAGCCCAGTCAACCTCATTTAGATGCTGATCATCATCCCCTACGATATCTCAAGGTAGTCCCTCGTCAAGGTTTGTTGTTTAATGCCTCTTATTCTTTCCAGATTCGAGCTTTCTTTGATGCTGATTAGGGGTCATGTCTTGATTCAAGGAGATCGGTCATACATTTTTGTATTTTTGTAGAGATTCTTTGATTTCTGGAAAGTCTACGAAGCAAGCTACTATCTCCAGATCTTCTACAGAGGCTGAATATCATGCCTTAGCATCCTTTGCCTGTGAGATTGTTTTGATTCATCGGCTTCTTCTTGACTTGCAGGTCAAGACTTCTCTTCCAACTTTTATTTTCTATGATAACCAGACTGCCATTTACATTGCCACTAAACCAATCTTCCATGAACGAGCGCAGGTACATAAAGATTGATTGTCATTTTATTCAAGATAAAGTCAATGATGGTTTTATCAAGCTCTTGGTAGTTCACACTCAACATTGTTTTCACCAAACCTTTGTCATCATCTCTCCATTTTCTTCTCATGTCCAAGATGGCTATTCTTGATTTACATAGTCCATCTTGAGAGGCAGTATTAGAGCTCGTCATCATGCTGCCATGATGTCTCCTTATCATGTGCTCATCATGTTGCTCCAGAATTAAGAGCTGCAACTCGTCTCATTATTTTGGCGCCAATTGTATAGATATTAGTTAGTTACCATACATCTGTAATAGTTAGTTAGATCCTCTTGTATTTATGTAGACAATTGTATCCATTTTACACTTGAGTTTCTAAATAAAAAATTGTTTCATCTTCAATATATGGAATCCCTTGTACATCTTTGCTATGTTCAATTGGGCATTGATAATTGTAAATAAATACACATTTTACTGTTTAATGCTTTATATTTATCTTCTAAAATTGCTACCCGTTAATCTTCATTTACTGTAGTTCTTTCCACCAAAGAGGAGGTTGCGGCTGCAACATATTTTTGTAGGTTTAGTTAATTATTTTGTACTGATACTCGGTGAATTTGATTCATCTTCACAAGTCATCTGCATTAAAAACTTTCTTAGATTAACTCATAATAAATAAAGGAGTTAATCTTATATTAATGATGTCAATTACTGTTTATATCACGCTTTATGCTATTGAATAATTTACCCTTCAAGAAAAATTAGGTTTTGCTTTCTCTTTAAGAATATAATTTTTATATTTTATTAATATCCAGACATATTTAAATTAATTTTCATTATATTTGTCCAACAGAATTTGATTGTGAGTTCTTCGAGTTCAAAATAAGTGTTAAAATTGTGATAGAAAAATAAACTTTAACTTCTGGTTTATAAAATCTGGTTTTGTTCACGTTGTTAATGTTACCATAATTAGTTAGTTTATGTTATTTGTATTTATATTATTTCATATTGCTAAAGGGTGGAACCGTAGTTTTATTTATTTGGTTTGGGTACGTAGTTAAAATATTTTGCTATTAGACTATTTAAGCTCTTGTCATATTTCTTTTGTATTACTTTTCTCATTCGCCGATTGAAAACCCTAGCCTCCCTCTTGCTTTGTTCATCTTCCATATTGCTTGCAATCACAAAAATCCACGGTTAACACTTCTATTTGCTCTTTATTCTCTATTATTTAGTCCTACTGGAGTTATGAAGTTATAATCCCAGTGTAGATGTCATTGATGTGGTATTAAATGATATATTAAATAAGTCATTTAATTTCATCTTTTACTTAATCTATCATCTAACACTGCATAAACTGTGATTGTAACCATTACATAGCACTACTCCTTCAAAATACAATTTTTGTTGCAAAAAAAAAAAAAAAAGACTCAAACAAGCTTAAGGGTGTTTTTGAGCCACATTATTTTGAAAGAATGTATTTTGAAATAGTAGATTAATGGAGAATGTGTGGTTGAAAAAGAAGGAAAAGTTATTGATGTGATGAAAAATATTATTTATTGAAAAATATGTGGTTTAAATGAGTAGAATAATAAGAATGAAAATTTTAATGTAGCTCAAACATGGGCTAAAATTAGAACCGATGAAACTCGTGCACAATTTAAACACAATTCTCAATATCTCATCCATTCAAATATGACTTCTTGAAATACGTGTTGTGCACGGAAGCTAGATCATAAAAATCCATGAAGTTAATGACATTTTTCTTCAAACTCATTTTTAGCTAAACATTTCATGTGATCCACGATTTTTATCAATTTTTTAACAACACATTTCATCAATTTTTATCAAAATTTATTAAAATAATAATTAAAATCAGTTAAATGAAAAACATGTTGAAGCACAATTCTTTCCAACACATATATGTAGGTTCATTTTGAAGAGAACTTTAGTTTGATTTGATCGTCAAAGTATCGGTGCTTAATTTATGCTAAACATTTGAATGAGATGACACATTACAATAGTTAAGTGATAATGGTTGATTATTAAACTGATTACACTATCTATCATAGTGTGCCACTTCACTTAGTACTTAGGAGATCAATTTTGTTGGTTCTATAGGTCTTTCTATATCTATCTATTCATAACTTTTATAAGAGAGGGAATATGAATTCGTGTGCCTATGTGTGTCCTGAGGATGAACTAACAGTTGGTGTGTGTATATGCAATATAAATATTTAAATATGGAGGTGCGTGTAAAAGATTTTTTTTTTTTTTTTTCAATTTAGTAAAAGTTAATTTTATATTCGAAATTATCATAACACTTTCATAATTTTTATAAATATGTGACGATAAGACTTCACCCCAAATCATGCAGTTATATATGACATGTAAATTGTTTCTTTTCAATGTCCAAGTTGTTGCCTGTATGAGAAGAGACTTGTTTAAACAAAAATGCTACATGTTCACTTCAATTGTACATTTTTTTTGACATTTGATATTGTTGTGAAACAAACAAGATACCAGAATAGTTTTGATATCATTTGTTGTGTTAATTATGCACTGAATCTCTGATACCAATTATTGGGAATTTAAGGATCACGCATCGCTCGATACCACTTGATATGAAACAAACCACCGGATTGAGATGTTGAAATTATATTATACTGTTTCGCATAGAAAGTCGGGTCTCGCTAACAATTAAAAGAGGGTTTAGACGATTGTGTAAGGAACAGACCTCTTCAAACAAAGTCCCAAAAATGGGTGCTTTATTGATGAATATTTACAATCGGTGAGAAGCGAAATGTCTTCAAGGGGCGCAAACACACAGAACAGTTGAAAGTTAAATGCGATAAAAGTAAATGAAATAAAAATTACAGTCTCTGTTCGAGAGTGTTTGATTCGGGGTCCTTTCTCCTATATCTTCTCTTCTCTTTTATACTCTTTTGACAGTTGTTGTCGTGGAACTGTCTGAAATCGCTTGTCGTCCTATAACTACCAACGTTCTTCATCATGGTTGCATTGTCATGAACTTTCCATTATAACTGCTGTCATTACTTCCACCATTTAACTGCTTGTAACTGAGATTTTTGGATCATGGGACGTGATGAGATTACCCATTAACAGCCTCAATAACCGTTGCTCACAATAACAATTTGCCCTGGTCTTGGGCGTTTCGCAACCTTGGGCGATGATGGCACCGTCGCCCTGAATAACAATAAAGTATCATAATCGCCAAGAATTTGGGCGTTTAGTAGGCTTGTGCGATGATGAGCCTTTGCTACATTACTCTATCTTGGGCCTTTTATATGGTCTCTTTTTGGCCTATCCTTCAAACTTCTTAATTGGACTCCGTTTCTCGGGCCATTTAATTGGGCTGTATTTTTATGTGTCAACAATTACCCCCCAATATGGCAAAATTAATATAGATTATTAATCTTATGTCATATTCATTCTTCGTACCTTACGCAGAATTTAAAGTCCTAAAAGGGGAGGAGTATCCAAATCATTACCTTTGCTTGACGATGACCTTCTACATCCCGAACAGTGATACTACAAATTAAAGGATAGGCTACTTCGTCGTGCCATTATACCCACGTCTCGTGTCGTCATGCTTCCATAAAAGTCAATGTTCATCTTCTTGCTTCTCTATTCATACACTTATACTCCAATACCCTTGAGAAGATTAAAATCCACAGCAAATGGCGACGTCAGAGAACTCCATTAGTTTTGAAGATTTCCAAGAGCTACTCACAAGATCATATGTAAAATTTGAGCTTTCGTGAGCTAATGTTGACCTCAATGAATTCTACCTGGGTCGATCATTTAACGATGTTGATTTTGTAGGGCAAGCCGCGGTGGGCCAATTGTTCCTTTGCACTCAAGATCCTCCGTTTCTGAACCATTTTGCATTAAAGCCAATCCGGGAACGAGGTATTCGTACTTGGCCCAAATATGATATTATTTTTCGTTGTTGGCATGCATGTTTGGTAAAACATGCCCCCACCAAGGTAATTTTTGATCGTGTTGGGATTTCTGATTTATTCAAAATTGCTCGTCATCCCCCAACTTACGATCCCGTGCTTATCCCTATCACTTTAAGTTTTTGGTCATATGAGTATAATACATTTATCTTCCCATTTGGTCCAATGTTCATTACTTAAAGATATGTTGGTGCTTTGGTTAATCTTTCGCCCTTGGCGACACCATCTCTCCTACCATTTTGGTCACAGGCGTTGCCCCAAAATTTGACAAGAAGCTTACTGATTTTTATTCGGGCATGCAAACACTTTATAATAACACTAATGTTGAACCCACCCGTACTAAACGTGTTGCCTTTTTCCAGGTTTAGCTCTGTAAATATGTTCTTTGTGTGCCCAACATGAAACCTTCCATGTCTTACTTGCCCATAATGCACGAGTTAACGCGTGGTAGGTCCCTGAATCTTTGTTCTCTAGTCTTAGCTGCCTTTTATAGAGGTATGGATTCTCTTCAATCCCAATTGTAGAATGATGCATCTCCTACTGGTGGTGGCCTCTTTGGCTTGCTCAATTGTGGTTGAGAGCATATTTTCCACAGCTTGGTACTTCCCTAACTCCTCTTAGACCAGTTATCTGTTATGGGCTATTCATTAATCAACCAAGCCCTGTAAACATGTCCAGTAGGGAGGTTTTCACATTCTTTTACACCCTGAACTTGATTCCTTCGTTTTTTCCTTTCTCTGCTCATCAAATCCCAATTTATGTGCAACTTTGTTCAACCATGCAAGATGTGAGCACCTCTTTGCCTGTCTGGGTCCAATACTTGGTTGGGAAAGAGTTGTTTCATGACATTTTGATCGGGACAAATGCCAAAGCAGGGGTTGAGCTATATGCTCCCCAATTCGTTGCCCGCCAGCTCAGCTTTGGTCAAACTTGGCCTATTCCTCCATGTTTTTCTAGGAGCTCAACTGACCGTTTCCATACTATTACCAAAACAAAGGCACAGGCCATTGAAGCCTGCAATGCCCTTTTAACTTAAGGCTTTTCTCTCTGGCTCCTTTCAACCCTACTTTTGTTACTCACCCTATTTTTGACCGACTCTGGCCATCGGTGAGGCGTATGTTATTTGCAACCGACGCTAACCGTGCTTCCCACTTGTTGGATGGGTCATGAACTTCTTTTATTTCTCCAATTTATGTCGTTCCCCTATCTACCAGGGTTTCTACTTCCCTTTTAAGGTTTTCCCTTGTTCGCGTCAAACGTTCTATAGCAAGTTTTGCTCCATTCGACTCTTCTTCTACTCAACTTGGAACAACTAAGGATACTTCCAGCCGTAAACGACCAGCTTCAGCTTTGCCTAGTTTGCTTGCTGATGATGATGATAATGACATTCCCCTCGTCGCTAAGAAAAATGTGTTTGACCCTGTTCATTCATGTAGAGCTTGTTCATTCATGTGAAAACCCTTCATATGTTAATGTGTTGCTTGGACTTTTCAGAAGGGTTCTGCTTCTCCCTTAAAGGCTCCGCCCTCACTAGATCTTGTTCTGCCACCTTCCACTAAGGTTTCCTCGTCTAAATCATTTGGAGAGGGGGCTTTAGCTACAAGCCTTGGAGAACTTCCATCTTCCCAGGGTATTGACCCCCACGTGTTGAATCGGAAGGTAATGCAAACTTTAAAGTTTTCTCTTTGTTTACATTGTTGGTTTCTAACTTATTATCACTTACTCATTACAGAGATTATTGTAAATCTGCTTGTTGTGGAGAAGTATGCTAGTTCGGACAAAGGGAAGTCTCCATAACTGGTTGATCCAACCGGTGATGTACCCCAACTTTCCTAAGTTGCTGATGAGGTAAACTTTGTTTCGTCATTCATCTTTATTTTATTTGTTGTAATGAGAATGCTAACTGCTTGTACTTTCTTTGCAGGAGGCTGACGCCATTCTATACTCTATCTAGGACTTTCTTACTTTTTGGGAACAAGCCAAGGCAAGCATTGCTTCCCGCCCCTTGCTTCATCTGCTATATCCTCAGAAGAGAACATGAATGTTCTCAAGCAATCAGCGCTTCAGTATGTTTCTTTTATGGATTTGGATGTCAACAAAGCTAGTGCTTTTAGCCAGAAGGATAAGTTGGAGTAGTTAGGTACAAAGACGGCCCAAGCACTTGAGCTTTCCTCGCTCACGATTTCATTTGACTTTAGGCTGACATTGAAGATTATTCATTCAGAAATCAGCTTTTTGTTGGCTAGAAATGTCGAGTTGAAAGCTAAATAGGCTTAGTATCTTCGTACTTCAAATGAAAAGGAGTCTTTGTTCCAAGAACTTGAGAGGGCCAAGGTTAACCTTAACGAAATCTCCTCTAAGGTTATGATTGAGGACTCTTTGATGATAAAACTGGCCGCAGAGATGAAGGAATTCCAATAAAAAATGGACGACTACAAAGCTAAACTGCCTGTTAAAAAGCGTGCTGTTGCTCAAGAGGTTGAGCGACATAAGCATTTGATTGAGCGTTATACGAAACTAGAGGTTGATGAAGATTTTGTAATTGAACTATCCAATGCCTCTAACGAGCAGGGCGATGAGTGAGGAAGGCTTAGAGAACGGATGCGCTCCATGTGGGGTAAGATATAATTAAGACATCTTACCATTGACATTCTTTTGTAGGATGATTTCGTCCTATATTTTATTTTTGTAATTATGACTGGTGGTCAATGTTAACTAGAATTGTAATGGCAGCCAATTTTGTCAATGTAATGATTTTCTTCATTTTGGTACTATATTTTGAATGAATTTTTCAGCAACATAATCGACGTATGTTGTAATCGTCAATATTCCCCAAACTTTAATTACTAACCTTGTACTCATGCACCTTCACGTAGAATAAGACTCTTGACTTTCGGTGTCTCCTCAGGATTTGGGTTTTCAACTTCGGTTACTGCACATCTGGCTATTTGTATTTTGCCCCTTCACCTTCAAGCCTCTATAAAGCTATGTATTTGCTACATATTTACCATTTTTGTCCTTGTGCTCCGACATACCACTCTCTTGCTGTCTTCTACAATATTCAAATGATGGGTCTTCTATGTCTGGATACTAACTGTTTTCTTTCCCAATTAAAATGACTTTTTCCTTTTCCAAATTCGCCATCTATTTCTGATTTGTCCTTTGGTATGGGAGGTATAAGAAATGTTTCCTGATCAATAAATGTCTTATCAGCACCCTTTCCATTTATGATCTCCAGTGGGAGATTTGGATATGAAACCAATGGCTTGCTCAGAGTGTTTCTTGGCCCCAATTTGCTTGCTGTGAGTGCTTCTCAGCCTCAATTGCTTGTTGAGAGTGCTTCTCAGCCTCTCTGCCTATTACTGTAGCAATGCATTTAGGAAGACGATGAATGACTCTTCACCTTTCCCTTAGTATTGGATAAGAGAAAAAGTAGTTGATATGAGAACACAGTAGCTTGCTTCCAATTGCGACTTATATGCTATTTGTACTTTTGTTGTTCCTTGATCTGTAATGAAACATTTGA
The DNA here is from genome assembly GCA_019097785.1 of Fraxinus excelsior. Classification (NCBI taxonomy): domain Eukaryota; kingdom Viridiplantae; phylum Streptophyta; class Magnoliopsida; order Lamiales; family Oleaceae; genus Fraxinus; species Fraxinus excelsior. The sequence continues at coordinate 6,332,704 of CM032623.1, read as the reverse complement.
TAACGAAAGATTTTATTTGAACGTATTTTGCTCTTGTGTATTCGAACGTGATCGTCCAATTTACCTTAATTTGACAACGTGGTGCCTATATTTGTTCATTTTCCCATATGGGAGGAACATACTTTTTAAGGTACTTACCATTAATAAATCTTACATGCTTTATATCATCTAAATCCTTCAAGTGGTAAGCTCCATTAGGTAATATGATTTTTACTTTATATGACCCTTCCCAGTTGGGCAACCACTTACCATACTTTGGATCTTTGCTATCCAAAGAGAGTATTGCCTTTCACACCAAATCGCTCAAACTAAAAGACTTGGCTTTGACTTTTTTGTCATAGAACTTAGCCACTTTTTTTTTGAACCTGCAGTCTATCTAGGACGTTTAGTTTCAACTCGTCCAATGCTAACAAACTGTAGGCTAGTGATTCTACATGATCACCATCACTTAAATTATTTTGCAAGCTTACTCTAATTGATTGCACATTGATTTCCATAGGCAACACCGCTTCTTGTCCATACATAAGCTGAAAATGAGTGACTCTGGTACTTGAGCGTGGTGATGTCCTGTATGCCCACAAAGCTTTATTTAAACATTCGTGCCAATTTCTGGCGTTTCCATCTATCATCTTCGTTATAATATTTTTTAGAGTCTTATTAGAAGATTCTGCTTATTCATTAGATTGAGTATAATAAGGCGTGGAGTTTACTAGCCTAACTCTAAACTCGCTCAAAAATTTCTTCACTTGATCCCCATTTAAAGAAATTCCGTAGTCCATCATCAGGGTTCGTGGTATTCCGAACCTATAAATAATGTGGTCATGAATAAAGTCTATAATACTTTTCTAAGAGATCTCCCTTACAGGTATTACTTTTACCCATTTAGTGAAGAAATCCGTTGCAACTATTATAAACGTATGTTGTTTGGACGATGGAGGATAAATTTTCTCTATCAAATCTACTGCCCAACATTTGAACGGCCATGGCTTAATAATATGTGTTATTTTTCTTGCTAATGCTCTTGTATTGGGCCATATTTTTGACATGCTAAACAACTCATTGCGTACTGAACACACGATTCTCCCATCTTGGGCCAAAAGTATTCATTCCTATTAATTAACCACCTCATTATTTGGCAGGCCTGATGGGCTCCACATATCCCTTCATACACTTCAGCTATGATTACATTGACTTCTTGCAAACTTACATATTTCAATAACACACCGTCTGGCCTTTTCTTGAATAACTCCTCGTCGATTAGTGCGTACTTCAATGAGCGTAGCTTCATTTTCTTATTTTCCTCTTTGTTAGATTCATTTAAAAATCTTTTTATTTCCTTCCTCCAATCTATTGCATCTTCGTCTTGTATGCAATTAACATTGATCTTTTTCGCCCTCTATTGTACTACTATGGGCAAAATTACCCCATATTCACAGGTGGATTCTACATTTAGCACCTTTGAGTAGCCTAAAGCCATTTGGGCTAGTTCGTTTGCCAAATCGTTAAACATCCTGCTAACGTATTGAAGATCCAGTTGATCAAATTCTTCCAATAACTCTTGGGCGATTTTGTACTGATTTATGACGGAATCACTTTGGCATTTAAAATCACCAATCAATTGGTAAATTACTAATTGGGAATCGCCCCTAACAATTAAACTCTTTACTCCCAATTCTAATAACGGCTTTAGTCCTACAATCAAAGCTTCATATTCGGCCTGGTTGTTGGTACATAATCTATCCAAAGTGAAAGCAAATTTATAATAAACCCTTAGAGGATTTACTAAAACTATTCCTACTCCTACTCCTCTAGAAGTTTTTGATCCATCAAAATATAAAACCCAAGGTTTTAATTTGAATGAATCTACTTCCAGTTCAATTTCTTTAAGCATATCAAGACATGGATGATCAGCCAGAAAGTTAGTCAATGCTTGATTTTTAACTGCCTTTTGGGATATGTATTGTATTTCAAATTCTGACAATGCCAAAGTCCAAAGGCCTATAATTTGATGAAAAATAGGTCGAGAAAGCATATAATTAACTAAATTAATATTAAAAATTAAGTAAACAATTACAGACTGTAAGTAGGCCCTTAGTTTTGTACATGTGAAATATAAAGCAAGACATAACTTTTCAACAACAGAATAATTACATTCATACTTTGTTAACTCTCTACTCAAGTAATAAATCACCATTTCTTCACGAAACTAGTCTTTTTGTGCGACCATTTCGGTTATTGATTATTGTCCAGCCGATATGTACACTTTCATGACTGTTTTTGGATAGGTGACACCAACACTGGTGGACTTGACAAATATATTTTCAGACTATCAAAAGCCTTTTGACGTTCTTTCTTCCAGACGAACTCGTCCTGTTTTTTCAGATTTAAGAGAGGCAAAAAAGTTTTTGTTCGCCCTGCACAGTTAGAGATAAAACGTCTCAAAAAGTTTATTTGGCCTAAAACCTTTGTAATTCTTTTTTATTACTAGGTGGTTTGACCTCTAAAATGGTCCTTGCTTTATTTTTATCGAGTTCGATCCATCTTTGGTGCACTAAAAATTCAAGAAAATTCCCTACGTTAACACCAAATGCACACTTTAAATGGTTCAATTTCAGCTTGCACTGCCTCATTCGCTCAAATGAGCTCTTTGATTGTTCAAAATGGTCTTCTTTTTTAATAGATTTAACCAATATATCATCTACATACACTTCGAAAAATTGGTTTATCGTGTCATAAAAAATTAAGTTCATTGCTCTTTGATAAGTTGCCACTGCATTTTTCAGACCAAAATGCATAACTACTCATTCAAAGCATCCTAAAGATCCAGGACACCTAAAGGCAATTTTATGCATATCTTCTTCAACTATGTAGATTTGATTATAACTTGAGTATCCGTTCATGAAAGAGTACATTACATGTCCGGCAGTTGAGTCTACTAAAGAATATATCGTGGGCATTGTATACCTATCTTTGGGTGTTGCTAAGTTTAAGTTTATAAAATCTATGCACACCCTAATATTACTATTCTTTTTTAACGCATATACAATTTTAGACAACCACTCAACATACCTGGCTGTTCTAATAAAGTCTGCTTTTAACAATCGCTCTATCTCTTTCTTTACTTAAGGTAATACATTAGGAGCGAAACGCCTAGGAGGTTATTTATGAGACTTAAAGTTTGACTTAGTTGGCAACCTATGCTCAACTAGACTCCTATCTAAACCGGCATATGCTCATACTCCCAAGCAAAGCGATCTTTATATTTCTTTAATAAAGTGATTAACTTGGTACTTACCTCTTGATTGAGTATCTGGCTGACAAATGTTGGACGATCTTTCCCTTCGTCGCCGATGTTCACCTTTATCAAAAGATCTTATGCTTGAGCATGCCCAGGTTTTGCAATTCCCATTACTTCTCCATCTAAGTTCTTTGGATATGCTTCTTCTTCCAGACAATCCACCTTGTTGACTTCTTGATCGATATTTTGCTCCAATTCGAACACTCATAATTTGTTCCTTAGTGTCTCCAGTGCTGCATCTTTTTTTCATATTTTCTTTACATTCCTTATCGAAAGCCATTAATTTGGCTTTGAAGGCCTAAATATCGGTCATATCTGTTTGCCGCTGACAATTCATTTGATTTCTCTGGTTGCCAATTATTGGCTCTTCGATGGCCATTATGTTTGGCCTCATTTGATTGAAGATTTTAGTAAGTGCGTCTACTGAAAACGGTTCTTTGCTCTGTGCAACAATTTGAGTTTCTTCCCCATCTTGAACTACTCTGAAAGATCCATAATTCCCTTCATACATGAACATTTCCACTGAATTTGCTTCTGCAACAAAGAATCTATAATCTGCCTGTACTACTTCTGCTTTGCCTTTGTCGTTCCAAAAAACTAGGCATTGATGGAGTGACGACGGTATGCAACGACTTCCATTAATCCAATCCCTTCCTAACAGCACATTGTAACTGGTTGGACAATCAATTACAAAGAAGACTATGGTCCTAGCAGTTGTCCCCACAATTATATCCAGTGGCATAACCCCTTTAGCTGAAGTTGCTCATCCATTGAAATTTGTAAGAATAACTTCCGTTGGGATCATGTCACTTTCTGCCTTCGCAAATTTCCTCATCATTCTAGATGAGATGGTATTGATGGCTGCCCTATTGTCAATGAGTACTTTCACCTCAAGTATGCCATTAACCAAAGTCTTCACGTACAATGGCCTAAAATGCTTGGTTAACTTCATAGTTGGTCTCTTGAAGATAACCTTCTCAGCTGCATCTATTTCCACTTCTTATTTATCCTCTGTTGATTTGTGCGACAAGTTTACGTGCAATATTTCATTCTGGGTCTCTGCTTCTCGAAATCCTTCCTTACTCTCTTCCAATATATCTTCTTCAGTTACACAACCTGTAGGAGGAGGCAATATTCTTGGAGGTGACCCATATTTCTTAACACGAGACACCCTCACCTTTCTTTTGGCATCCCATATAGTACATAGAAGTCAAAGGAATGCTCAGATGGTTCGCCCAGTAGATCCACCTCGCAGATGCCTTCTTGATGCAGCTGCTTCAACAATGTGTTGTGCGACACTCCTCTTCTTTTTATTTCTGCTTCTAAGTCGATTTCCTCTTTTATGCCGTCATGTCATCATCCTATCCTTTACCATGTACCGCCTAAGATGTCTGGCCTTCTACACATTCCAGCACACATGTTTCTTCCTCACTTGTTTCTTTTTCCTTTTCTTCATTCTATTTGCTTTTGAACTCGTTGGCTAGTAGATAATTGTTAGCCACAACAGGAGGTAAGGTACCAAATTGAATGGTAAGGGGTCGCTCGGATCCTCTTCATCTTCAGGCTTCTTCCCACGTTCGAACTTGGATCTTCCAGAGGAACTTTCTGGCAACTCCTTAACTGATTCGCCCATACTAGTCTCTTTATCACCTTTGAGGACATTTTGGTTGGTCATCTTATGGAATTTAGGCACCTTAGGACGTGATGATCCCTGTCGTTGCCTCATCATTCGTCCATAGTTCCATTAGAAGCGCCTTTGTTGGGTCATGGTCATTTCGTTAACTGGTACAATTCTACCTGCATTATAGTGGAAGGAATGCCGTACGTTCAGTTAGCAAAGATGTGGCATGAATGTTCTCCCACTGTCTATCGGCCTGAACGGTCTTTCAAATGGCCGTTTCCCATAGAATGGTAAGCTCTGTTCTTCATTAGGTTGGACACTTCGGGTAATATTGGGATAACGGTGATATTGATGCATTTATATTTCATCAACATTCTCCTTTATTTCTCTATTGTATCTAACACAACACACCTTTGTCCCTTCTAGGCTCTTTCCTCTTGATTCATTCAAAGACACTGTAATGCGATCCAGAATCCTCTTCTCCATCATCTATGACTAACTTGAGCTTTGGAAACTTACCTTTGAAACAGACGTCACCATATTCACCCCAAGTGGCTGTGGAAAAGGATTTTCATCCACTGCCATTTTCTTCTTAGCTTCGAACGTGATTCATCCTGACTCAATAGCGTCTTGTAATACATGATGAAAAACTAGACAATTATTAGTTATTTGTGACCATGCATTGTACCATTTACAATATTTTTTACCCTTAATTTGTTCAGGGTTTAGCAACTTATGCTTATCGCTCAACTTTATCTGCTTATCATTTCTTCTTTAACCAATTCGGCCAGACATATTTCAGCCTGATCATAATGTTTCTCATTAACAGCGTGAACCTCAAAGTTTGGGTCTCTATAATAAGTCCCTCTACTAGAGCTTTTCATATGTTCCTACTCCCTTACCAGACGTTCATACCTAATCACGTTAGCACTAAACTAAAATAGATCGAGAAATTCCTTGTCTTGGAATTTTTTTAAATCAAGGCTTAAACATCTATGGGCAATCTTTTTCAGGCAAAGGTATGAAGCACTTACTCCTAGCTATCTTAAACCTTTGGAGAAAACTTTTTGCCCATTCATTCGGTAGTTGACGTAAATTTGTCAAATCGACCAAGGTAACTTCTTATTCAATTTTGTAAAATTGAGTGTGGAACAATTGTTCCATTTGTTGTCATGTTTGGATAGAATTTGCTGGCAATGAACAATGAAAAGACTACACCTGTCAACGAACTGGGGAATAGTCTCATCTTATGGTAATTAGTTACTTCACCACATTGCAATATGAATCGTCTTATATGTTCTAGGTAGAAACTTCTCCAAGGTCGGTAAATAATGAGAATTCCGGTACCTTATAGCCTCTAGGCCATGTATACGCTTGATCTACCTAATCAAGATATGGCTTTGTGTAAGTCATCCTGGTAAAAGGACGCATTCCAAAAGTCATTTGATCTTGTATTATTTCTGTAATTTGGTTCCGCAACATAACGTTGGGATCATATGGGACTCCTATGGGCTGATTCATTGGTGGGATCGTTTGAGGCCTAATGTTTGGTGCTTGGTTTGTGGCAGGGATGCCGTTATTTAAACCATTATTACTGTTAGCCTGAGCATTTCCACCATCATTAACACGCAGATTGTTCTGTCCATTTATTTGAACATTATCTCTTACATTTGGATTACCCTCCCAAGTTTGATGCTCCTTTACTAATATTCAAGTTAGCCATTCCACAACCCCTCTGTTTTGAAATGGATGGTCCGAAGGGTGATTCTATTCCTTGATTTGGACTTAAGACTGAGAAATTATGACCTGTAATCGTTCTAGCTTGAAAGTAATTCCCTATACTTGGCATAACTGGTTGACAAATTTGGCCCACTAGCTTACTCATGATTTCATTCAGATTGTTTAATTGTTTGATCATGTTGTCATAATGTACATTCCCATTTTAAATAATTGTTTCCATGTTATGAATATTTTATAAGTTTACCTGCTCAACGATGTCTTGTGTGAGTTCACTTAGCAACGCGCATGGTCCGATGACTCAACTTCGTCATTGGTTCGTAACGACTTTGACTCTGTCCATCTGTTCCTGAAGAGTTCTGCTGCTCCTTATATCGTTCAATTACAGACTGGACTAGTCTCTGTCTTGCCGGCTCTTTATCAGAGTTTTTATGAGATATATTTTTTTCACTTTTTGTATCTTCGAACACCAAACTGTCCCACCGGGCGTGCCAAATTATTTCACGCAAAAAGTCGGGCCTCGCTAACAATTAAAAGAGAGCTCAGACGATTGTATAAGGAACATACGTCTTGAAACAAAGTCCCAAAAGGGGTGCTTTATTGATGAAGATTTACAATCGGTGAGAAGCGAAGTGCCTCCAAGGGGCGCAAACACACAAAACAGTTGATGAGGTGTTCAATATATTTTGCAATCCATTCGCTGGTTTTTGGAGAAGATGGAGAATAAAATTACTCACATTTGGAGAGATGGAAACCAAGCTGTTGACTGGTTTGCTTCCAAAGGATACAGTGAAAGAAAGTTTAAATTTGTTGAAGCTAATGAATTCATTGGTAGAATCAAAGGTATTATGAATCTTGATAAAATTGGCATGAAGACTATTAGACTAGTTTCTTAATTAGATCTTGCATATTTTTCACTTTATCTTTGTTGCATGATTTGTAATCCATCAGTAGACTTATAGAGTTCAATTATAATTTTTTTGGAGGTAAGGCACACACGTCCCCTTCCTCGCACTGTAATTGACTTTTCATTAATAAATTCATATCCTACGGCTTGGATTTTCAAGCTAGGATATTTTCCCAAAAAAAAAAAAAACACAAAATAGTTGAAAGTCAAATGCGATAAAAGTAAAAGAAATAAAAATTACATATTCTCTATTCGAGAGTGTTTGATTCGGGGTCCTTTTTCCTATGCCTTTTCTTCTCTTTTATACTCTTCTGACAGTTGTTGTCGTGGAACTGTCTGAACCCCTTGTCGTCTTGTAACTACCCACGTTCTTCATCATGATTGCATTGTCATGGAACTTCCATTATAACTGCTGTCATTACTTCCACTATTTAACCGCTTGTAACTGAGATTTTTGGATCATGGGACATGATGAGATTGCCCAATAACAGCCTCAATAACTTTTGCTTACAATAACAATTCGCCCTGGTCTTGGGCGTCTCGCAACCTTGGGCGATGATGACACCATCGCCCTGAATGACAATAAAGTATCATAATTGCCAGAGTTTGGGCGTTTAGTATGTTTGGACGATGATGGGCATTGGCTACATTACTCTATCTTGGCCTTTTATATGGTCTCTTTTAGGCATATCTTTCAAACTTCTTAATTGGACTTCATTCATTGGGCTATTTAATTGGGCTGCGTTTTTATGTGTCAACATGCACAATAATGAAGTATTTGATCACAAACAAAAGAATAATAAAGAAGATAAGAAAATATGGCAAATGAATTATGAGATTTTATCGCACCAATAATAATAGAGAAAAATATAATTGGTCCTAAAGTTCTAGTAATCTCTTTTCTTACACTATAAAATTGTATGAAAGAGCATATTATTCATAGGGAACCTGTAGGGGACGTCCAAACCCCTCTTAGTAGAGTTGTTCATGAAGTAGGATGCCAAAAAATCGAGTCCAAAAGGAATTAGGAATGAAAAATGCGGAAAAACCTGAACAGAACAAGCGGCGCCAGGTCTCGACCATATTTTTTTCCAAATTCTTTTCTCCGTCCCAAACTCTTCTTCAAGTCCACTACCAATTTTCAACTTCCAATGAATTTTCAAAATAAAATTTCAACTTAACATAGGACTCTAATCGCATTTCGAACCGAATTTTCCTTGACGTGCACTTCAATTAGAATTCTTTAATACATCAAAAACTTCAACAAAGGAATTCGGGTCACACCCAAATTTCAACAGATGTATTGTTAAAAAGGATTGTAAGAAAAATTGTTTATTTTTTCAAAATATCCAATAATGTGTTGTTACGTGATAAAGTATAAAAGATAATGTAATTAATGATGTGCAGGTAACATGATTGTTATTTAAATTTAGTTTGAAAAGTTTAAACTAGATAAATAGGACGAAATTATGTCCTATTTATCTTGAACTATACACCCGAATTATATTTCTTTAACAAATTGAAGATTATTAATTAATTATGCATAGAATGTGGCTAAGCTCTTGTTTGACAACCATTTTTACAGAATTTTTTTTTTAAAACTCATTTTCAATCACACATCTTACAATAAAATATTTTGTAAGTAAATTCGAAATTTTTCTTACTTTTTAACAATACATTCTCCAAAAAAATTACTATTTTTTTCAAAACAATTCTTTTTAATGGTTGTCGGTGTTGGTTATTGGATTTAATCATTACAAGAAGAAATTAATTTTTCTTTAAAAATTAAACCCTAGTGAATAATGGATCTTAGATGGATGTTTTTTTTTTTAACTCCTCACACATAAGAGTGTGATGATAACTTTGAAAAAGTTTTTAATGACCTAGCCAAGTGCTTCCTCCTTTATTCTCCTTATGTGCCTCCCTTCTGAAAAATAAGAAAATGTGGCAAACTTTATAACTTGAGAAATGTGCCCATAAATGACATATTTATAATACTCAATTAGGGTTTCATAATTGCACAAACGTTTTTGGATTTTATTGTAGTAGATCAACTAAGTTACATGCATTTATTAGAGTAAAAAAGGGACCTAACCGAGCTTATAAGACTCAAGCTCCAATAAATGTTTCTAATTGTTGACCAATTGAGATACATATATTAATTTCGGCTTATTTTACAAAAAAAAAAATATATCAAAATTTCACTCTAGAATCAAGTGATATTTATGGAAACAAATAATGATTTGATAACAATATCCCCCGATTATCGTTCCACAAGTTAACCCCCGTTTGACCGTCATATGTTGAAACCGACAAAACGCTCGTTTTGCCTTTAACATGTATTACTCTCTAAGGGCGTGTTCGGTAGAGATTAAAATCGAATTAAAATTGAAAAATTAACCATTATTGTTGATTTTTATTAGACGAGTGGGACCCAATAACGACTATATTTTCAATTTTAATTGAATTTTAATCACTCCCAAACATGCTCTAAGTCTCATTTTGATAAGGCAATTCTTTGTGATCAAATCACAACGTAGAGTCCAACGATCTCATCGTCGGATTATTGAGCTCAAGTTCAATTGCATATAGAAAATACTTTAAAGTGATAATCGTCTCATCATGATGATTAGTGGATTCCACTATAGCAAGTACATGATCTCTAACTATTTCGGCCCGATTCTCAAAGCATAGAGATCAATATTCTAATTAAGATTTCACTTATTGGTACCTCAAAAAACTTGAACTATCAATCAAAGGTACATTACTCGCTCATGATTTAGGTGACTTGTTTGATAATTGAATAGAGTTTCATTTCAGCAGTCACAAATTAGTCATCTACGAGGTCCCGTTTAATGTGCATAAAAAACAAATTGTAGTTTTAATTCCTAAATCTAGACAAATCTCAATAAGAACAAAACAATATTATCAATATAAAGCGTCCAACTTTATGTACCGATTGTGAACGACATATTTTGATCACGTCACGAATTATCTCACTGTACTATCAAGTATACAATTTGTGACATCCTATATTGATCATAAAAACTTTGATAATTATTTCAAATTTTAACACACGAATAATCAAACCTTATTTCATAATGTCATTTTATAAAATAATACTCGATAGTGCATCAAACTAACAGTCGAATGGGACTAAATGTGCCCAAGCGTGTAAATAAACCATGAAGTTCAATTGAGGTCATGTCAGAATTCAGATCTTTCATTTCTTAATCAATCAATTCTTTGGTGGCACCTTGTAACAACATTTCAAAATTTTATAAACCAGATTATAATGGAATTATGTTTAACCTTTTAAACCTAAATGACTTTTATCATATTAGAAACGTTCTAATAATAGGAAATGAAAAATTGAAAAATTTCATAAAAATTGAAATTAATTTTTTCTCCAATTTGTTCTCACCTTAATGGCAGATGAACACGTGTTTCAACAACTATATAATTTTCAAACTAGGAACAACTGGTCTATCTCCATGTCCATGACGTGTTGTAGGTCTAGAAAAATCTAATTATCTTATCACTATTTAATGGATTCTTGCCAACAATAGTTTTGGAATTGTAAACATCTATCTGGTAAGCGAAAGGATGGCATTCCGAAGACGTTCACCTCCTCCACCACCACCGGAATCTTTTGCACCACATCCACCGCCGCCACGGGCACCAGACATGTATGCACCCCCACCACTATCTCCACCAACGCCTCCACCACCTAAATATTATGCGATGCCGCCACCACCTGGTCCACCTCCTCCAAGTCCAGTTCCTTTACCACATGGACCACCCCCTTATGCAACGCTTCCTGGATCAGTAACACCCCCACCGTTGGTGTACACAGATCGACCTGGACCACCTGGTCCTCCTCCTCCACCGTATTATGATCCACATCAACCATCTCCTCCATGGAACCGCCCTCGACCGCCTTACTAGTGACTTGATATGCGTGCTTAATACTGGCCTAGCTATAAGACTTACGGCGTCTTGTAATCAAATCAATAAGTATGTTCTCTTTTTCATGTCTCGCTTGGAAGAAGCTAGAAAGCTTACGTAAGTTTGTTTATTATACAGAGTTTGTGTATGAACTTTGCTGATATCTGAGACTCATTCTGGTGTTTCTTGATCATGATAATCATACTGTGACTGTGTGGAACAAGAAGAGGAAAACTCTTATTATACTTGTAGAAAATAGTGAGAAAAAGGATGTCTCTGTTTTGGGAATAATTACACTTTTTCTGTTTGTCCTAATACTTTTTCAATCCATGATTTAATTTATTTGAATTAAACATATTATTTTGAAATTCTCCTTCACATCAATGTATCACGAATAAACACGCCTCCTCCAAACTCTTCATTCTCTGGAATCAATTCAATCTGGGCTGGAGTTGTTCCTCAAATATCCTTTGCCTTGCTTCCATTGCCTGTCGTATGCAAGAATTAATGAACAGGTGATTAATACGAAGAAATTTAAAAATATTTAGTATGGTTAGAATTCATTGCATAAGAAGCAGTTGAATTCGAACCTGTTTCTCCCAATCTGTGAGAATTGTTACAAGAGAGAACAAGAAAGATTGCAGTGTTGCCCCTGCTACCAATCCAATCCAAAGGCCCTTTCCTCTAAAGTGGTAAACAAATCCCACCAGCAAAGCCACTGGAATTCCAACCAGATAATAGGCACCAAGATTTACGTAGGCTCCTATTTTCTGCCAACCACTACCTCTAGCTGCACCTGGATCCGAAAATAAAATAAAATGGAAATTTATTATGATACAAGAACAAACAGCTAATATTCCCAATGGTTGTTTTAAGATGTATATAGATCACCGGAGAATATAGCTTGTAAACTGTCCACGATGATGGAGAGGCAAAGTAAAGGAGTCATTTCTTTTACATAAACCACGACTTCTTTTTCATCGCTAAATGCATAGCCCAATATGTGGCGATAAATGAAGATAGCAGTGCTTGCTATGAGGAACTCTGTAGTTGACAAAATCAGCACCGTGTATAGAGCAATTTGGGCTGTCTGAGGTTCCCCAGCTCCTAGTTCATTTGAAATCCGAGTGCTACAAGGTGTGTATGATTTTCGTCTCAGAATGTAGTCTCAATATAAAAGTAAAACTTGTTGGCATATATTTTGAGAGAAGACCTTGCAGCAGCACCAAAAGAATATGGTATGTTGTAGTGCAATGAAGTAGTAGTCATGCTGTTTGGAAAGTGAAATTAGGTCAAAAAAAAGATGTATTCTCTGTGTATTCAAATGATACTAGAAATGAACATACCATATAGATAAAACAGACATTTCAAGTTTTGGATTGGGCAATAGTCCTGAAAGAAGTATGATTATCTCAAATGACCACCACTCGAGACTGCATTTAGAAAGAAAGAAAATGAACACAACTAATTATTATAAAGTACGATAAATTAAACAAGTATAGGTTTTCTAAACGAGAGTGGAATTACCAAATCATCATAGCAGAGGGGATAGCAAACCGGATGAACTGCCCCATGGTTTGGAAAACATCTTTTGAGAATGGAGCACGGGTCTTTTTACAGGCTGAAGAGTACTTCACATAAACCCCAAGCAATATCACATTTAACCAGTATGATAAACCAATAGAAAGTGCAGCTCCACGATTCCCTAGCTTAAACTTGAACACAAGAACCCAACAAAGAGGCAAGTTGAAAAATAGAGATGCGACTGAGCTCAAAAGCATTGGTTGGATTAAACTCTGTGTCTGCAAATACCTGACCAGAGATTGGAGAATTGCATAGGGAAATAGTGCAGGAATGAGCCAATTTGCAAATATTCCTGCTTCGGCTGAGACTAAAGGGTCTTGCCCCAAGAATGTTAATAGATTATACGTGTGCATCCATAGAAGAGATACAGGTAAACACACCAGGAAGAGGCACAAAATGGAACCATAAGTGAACGTTCCAACCTGCTGGTATTGTTCTGCGCCATATGCCTGTCCACACAGAGTTTCCAGTGCACTGGCCATTCCAAACTGCTCGGGAAAATTCAGATGCTAGATTAGTTGCCATTCCAATGCCTGGATTATGGACAAAGCCGTACCATGATGGTCAATCAAACCTACTTTTGTAGTCTTTATAGTAGATATCTAAATATTGAAGGTTGCTACAAGAGTGCTTAAACAGCTGCATATGAACTGAGTTGGTCAAAACTAGATATGCAACAAGTGCTTGAAGACCAAGTCTTTAGGGAGACAGTTGATGCTATTTTCTGTTTATGCTTGATATTAGGAAGTTGTTAGTCATGCCTTATAACCAGCAAATTTCTTTGGCATTCTGTTATACTTTAGCTCTAGCTGTGCAGTGAATAAATAAACACAAGTTTCCTGAAATCACATTTTTCATTTGCTGTCTTTTTACTTCTTTGCTTTGCTCTTGTGTTGAGGGATCTGTGAGTTGAGTGAGTCCACAAACCAAAACCAAAACACAAACATAAAACCAAAAATATAAAAACTGCTAAACAATGGAAACTGAAACAACAATCTCACATGTTGTACCACCAGTTTTTGATGGTGATAAATATCAAGCTTGGGCTATTAGAATGACAGTCCATCTTGATGCATTAGACCTCTGGGAGGCTATAGAAGAAGACTATGACATCCCTCCATTTTATGTATTGCTTAAAGACCAAGTCTAGCTAGTTGATGATGTTTTTCTATTTATGCTTGATATTAGAAAGTCGTTAGTCATGCCTTGGAATCAGTAAATTTCTTTGGCATTCTGTTTGTTATAAAACAAACAACTGAATTGAGATGTTGAAGTTATATGGCACAATAATGAAGTATGTGAACACAATGAAAAGAATAAACGAAGACAAGAAATATGACAGAGAAACTAAGAGATTTTATTGATTCAAGAATAATGGAGAAGAGAGAAAAAATTACAATAGATCATATAATATTAGTAATCTATTTTCTCACATTTTTAAATTGTTGAGAAGAGCCAAGTATATATAGGCAACTATGTAGAGCGATATCCAACCCTAATAGGTGAGTTGTGGTTGAAGTAGAATATCAAAAACGTATTAAAACACGATATGGGCTTGAGCCGGATAACACTATCGCTCGAGCGCCAGGCAAGCGACCAAGTCTCGGAAGAAAACCTGTAGGTATTGCTCGAGCGGCTAGCTAGCAATTAGCTAACGAAAATGCGATGGCTTTTTTTCTCGGTCCATAATTTCAACATCTTTAAGTCCAATACAAATTTCAATTCCCAATGAGCTTCCAAAATAGAACATGACATAGGACTCCAATAACATTCCAAATTGAATTCTTCTTAACGGGTACTTCAATTAAAATTCTTCAAACACTTCAACAAGGGAATTCGAGTCACGCCCAAATTCCAACAGTGTTAGACTTTAGCTCTATATAAAGAGTTGGTACAGTGAATAAATAAACGTAAGTTTCTTGAAATCATATTTTTCCTTTGGTGTCTTTTTACTTCTTTGCTTTGCTCTTGTGTCGAATAACAACAAAGGCAATATTTAATCAAATTACATCATTTAGGCACACTGGAAATCCTCCCTTGAAAATTGATTGTTTTAAAGTATCAACAAGTACCTAATATTGGGGAACTCGACTGCAAAAATGGATAACTGCGAACGTCAATTTTGAACGGGTGTGACAATATTTAAGTTTGTAAAAGGCTTCCCTCCTAATGTGCTCATAAGCACACGGGACATTGTCTTCACAAGCCAATTTTAGGGTCTTTTTACTCAAATGTTTGTAACAATTACTTCTATTTGATCTGAGACCAGGGACGAATTTAGGGGGACTGGGCAGGGCTGTAGTTAAATTTTTTTAGTGTAAAAAAAAATTCTTTTAAATTTTTTTTTTTTTGTATAAAGTTTTTTTTTTTTTTTTTTTTTTGTAAATTTATTTTTTCACGTATTAACCCGTCTTGTAGTCCGACCGGTCAAGACCACTCCCTCTACAATTAAAGGTTTTGAGCAGAAGAATCCAAGGATCTTTCTTTGTCAACAATTTACCTGGAGACCGTTGTCAATATTTTTCTATAAAATCGACAAAACATTTTGAATGTCACCTTTTCCTGACTTGCTGATTTTCAGACTCAAATTTGTAGAGAATCAAACTTCTATAAATTTGACATAGCATAAAATAGGTTGTGACCTTAATCATTCCAAACAACCTAATATACATATAATTGTTGTAGACACTTGATTACTTGGAGCAAATATCTTCCTCTGTTCTCTGAAAGTCAAATAATAGAGATAAAAAGGGAAACTAGGAAAAAGAAAGCAAAACTTACAAGGACACTGAAGCCTGTAACATTGGCTAGAGAGGTGGCGATTGAAGCACTCGACAGAGAAAGTTGATCAACATGTCCCAACATAAACATAGGCAAAAGGCGCAAAACAAACTGCGATATAGTCACAAGTATCATGGGCAGTGCTATAGAATTCACCATTTTCACTTCTCCTACAAACTCCTTAATTGAAACATCCCCAACAGTACATCTCTCCCTGGAAAAATCTCTACAATTTTGGAAAAACTGCATGCATTGCCACCTTCCCATGGAACCTTCAAATTATAGGTTAGTCAAGTTGGTTGCGTTTCGTTTAAAAAGAAGAGATATTGGAGAAAAGTGGAGTGTGAATCGATATGGTATTCAAATGGTATAATTGGTGTGAAGTATCAAGTAAAGCTATATTGTTAATGTGCATCATTATCATATCAATTGTGCACATATGTCCAACTAATATTTTAATTGTTACTTTTGGAGAGGAATTTTGATGGTGCTGAGTGGAAAAGAGAATTTATTTTGTCGACAAGGGACAAGTGTGAAAGGAAATTTTATTGGGTTTACGAAAATAATTTGGAGTTTCATCTTTTTAATAATACATTTATTTTTGATCTATGAAATTGCTTTCCTTGAGCTTCCCTTGCCTACTAGAAGGAAGAAGCTTTTAAGTGCACAAGCTAGATAAAACCTCTTTTACCGAACTTGAGTTGATGTTGTATTTGAGTGCGCATTCAGTGCCCTACTCTCTCTCCTTGGCTTTAGCAGTCCTAAACAATAAAACTAACACGTTCTCTCCATTTGAATTGACAATGTCGTTATTTGTCAACTTGGAAGAAAGGAATGCCAAGTTTCTCTATTTAATATTAACACTACCTAAAAGTACTGGTATTTCCTCCCAAAAGGAAACTAAAGTTCCCCTCTTTTTTAGGTCGAAATTGTCAAGATGTGGAGCTTAATTATTGTCTTTACGCGAAGTTGGTATGAGGGTTTATTTATATCCTAAACAATATAAAAGATGCACTTCTCTTGGTACACGTGTCGCAACCTCCCATCGTCAACCATAATGATGCCGTTTTAAAGGATTTCCCCAATTCTTTTCTACTCCGTCTCCATGGTGGCACTAAGAAGTGCAAGAAGAAAACGTACACCAAGCAAAAGAATTGTGAGACTACTTGCCCGTAGCCGACTTGATAGGATCTCGTCATCCTCCTCTCCAAACCCTAGCTTTTTCAGTTGGAGCTTCTCCTCGGAATGCATTCTGTTCCGCGCTAATCCCTTCTCCGACGATGGTATCGGTCCTAAAATCACAGAATTTGTCGAACATGTCCATTCACTTCTATCAATATGACTATATGTACATCATTCATTATCCGTTCAATTTTTTTCCGTGTAGCTGAGTGAGCTGAAATAATGTGGTTTTGGCACTTGATGTGTTTTATTAGGGGTTTTTTTTTTTTTTGATTTTCTGAAGTACCTGGCATTTCCTATAGAATACAGAGGCAGTTTGGAGCGTTTGAAGGTGATATTGTAGAATCTTGGTGTTGAAGAGCAATCTTTTACTCGAGTTGTAGTTTTAAATTGTGAATTTTCTCATAGCATGGAGAGATTCAGATTTTGAGTATACATTTGTTTGCTATGATTGTGATTTTTTTTTTTTTTGACATTTTGTTCGAAACCTATGCGTATATCTAATTCATAAAGTTTTGGGTTTTTTTAACTTTTGGTCTTTATTAAATTCTCAAACATCAAGTAGGAAAAGAAAAGAATTGGGGGGAAAATCAACTAAATTTCTCTCAAATTTTTGGTGTTTTGTTGGGAAGGAAGTCAATTATTTCAAAATCCAATAAAATGAAAGAGACTCGCAAGAGAGAATTAATGAATGTAGAGGGCAATGGTCAAAGAGGAGAACATCTTAACTGGTTTGTCAAATGAAATAATTTGAAATCTTGGTTATATGGAAATAGGAGTAATGGGAATGCGGGTTTACGGCTAGCTGTTTCAATAACATGATAGAAGTCAAGGTACAATTTCTGAGAATGAGAAGATGAACTTGGCTACAATAGATGATACTGCTGAAACAGATTTTAAGGAGAAATAGTATGTTTATCAAAATAAAATGTCGAAATATCTAAATGATGAACAATTTTATTCGAAAATTGATGGCATAGATGAAATTGAAATAGGGGCATCTCTTGATAGTTTATATGATTATGTCGATTTTGAGTTTGATAGCTTTAAAATGTAAGGAAGAAAATGTTAAAAATAAAAAAACAGGCCATGTCTCCGTGTGGCAGGGAGTGTCTTCGCCGCACGATTGTGCAACACGGAGACATTTTTTTTATATACATTGAGATATATAATACATATTCTTTTATTAGCCTAAAACTGTCCCGAAAGGAGATAACAATGAAATAAAATAGGTAAATTCAAGAGGGGTGTCTACTCTTTTTTTTTTTTTTTTTTCTATTTCTTTCTTTAATCGGATTAGATTATAACTCTAAATTTGTTGCAATGTGCTAATTGATAATTATATTGTGATAAGATATATGTAAAATTCTTTTTTTATATTTCATTACCACAATATAAAAGGGGCAAAACACTTTGTACCACGTGTTGCGATTTTTGGAATTATTATTGAATTACTTTTTTTTTTTTTTTGTCAAATCCTGAATTTCAATTATTTTTTTACTACAAGTGGCGCTGCCTGGGGCATTGCCCCTAGACCCCAAGAGAGGGCGCTGCCCCTTTGACCCTCGCGACCTGATCGGTCGGTCGTTCACCGTTTGTGGCGTTGCCCCGAATCCCATGAGAGCGCTGCCCCCATTGACCGCAACCTTGGTGTTGCACCCACTGCCCATGTGTGATTTAATATCGTTGTACTAATGTCATCGTTCTTATTAACATATTCACTGTTGAGCTCATATTCATCTGCTTTGATTTATATTGGTTGTTTATGATGAATAATTTCTCGTTTTGTTTCTAACTTTTATTTGTATATTTTTCGTTGAAACTTTCAAGTTTTCTATTGAAGAAGTTTTGCTAAATAAAATTTAATTAGTTCCAAAAATAATCAAAAATCAGTCAACGCAGTTAGGTTTTAGTTAATTTTGTAATTGACATATTCTGTAGACAAAAAGACTTAAATTGATAGTTGATGAAAGTTAAAGGAATAATGTGTAAATATGTCAAAAGTTAGTTGAATAGGACTAGGGTTTCGAGTTTGGAACAAAGGAGAAAACGGCCTGAATTTTCACTGGACTGTCACCAGGTTATGACTCGAACTACAAAAGTAGAAACATTGTCGCTGGACCGTCGTCCCTCCTTCGCTCAAGTGACACCATGTCGCTAGCCTCTCGCTCGAGCGACACTTTATACGGAAAATTTTATTTTTGCGTTTTAAATGTTTTTTTTCCTAGCCCATGGTTTTCCTGACCTATCTATAAATACCAGAATACGTTCAGAACAAAATTCTTAAAGTTGATAATTGAGAGAGCTTCATCTGTGTGAGATCTATTGATTAATTCTTTCAACCTTCATCTTGCTTGAGTGTTTTGATCAGAAAAACATCGAATCTAATATTTAAATACTAAAAACCAACTTCCTACGGATATGTCAGAGGGTGCTGAAGATAAAAGAAGGCGACTGTAGTTTCAGTTTGTGAAGAATGGGTTGTTCTTCGTGATCTACTGGAGATAGATGATTTTATCAAGTTAGGGACTGCTGCAGGATAAAGGAGTTCTAAGAGAGCGTTGGTTATTGCAGCTGAAATTGGTGTAAGGGAGCACAGAATTCAGGAGAAATGTCAGAATTGCAATCAGGAGATCAGATAGTTCGTGTCGTCGTCTAGTCTGGTAGACTGTAAGTATTGAATCGTTTATAGTGGATTGACTAGTAAAGTACCAGAGTTTTTTCCAATTAAGTTTCTCCGTGAACAATTATTGTGTTCTTTACTGCTTTATGTTTTACTGTTTATTCATTTAAATTGCGGTAATTCAACATAGGATAAATTAGATTGTTTAATTAACCATTTAGATAAGAATTAAAAGTGATTCATATTTTTTAAATTCCGCATTAAATATCTATTCACACCCATCTAGGTATTGTTAGGGTCGAACTTACGTTTTTCAATTCCTGACCCTTATTTGATTAGTCTAGATGAGTCAGTCGTTGTCCGTGCCTCCGTTTTTCGACGGAAGAAATTATGCTTATTGAAAAGTTCGAATGAGAGTTTTTCTTAAGACTTTGGATGAACATGTTTAGCATTTTGTAGAAACTGGATGGACTCCGCCTTCAACAACTGTTGATGATGTAGTTACACCCATTGCTATTTCCTTGTGGACCAAAACGAATTTGGATGAGTGTAGTTGGAACAGCAAGGGTCTTCATGCCCTATTCATAGATGTATCTACTGAGGAGTTTAGGCGTGTATCGATGTGTGAAACTGTTAAGGAAGTTTGAGATATTTTAGAAACCACATACGAGGGAACTAAAAATGTTAAGAACTTTAAACTGCAGATGTTGACCTCCAGGTTTGAAGAGATAATGATGGCTAAGGATGAGACGTTGGATGAGACATTTTGAATTCGAGCTTTAACCTTGGTGAAAGGATCCTAGAGTCAAAAGTTGTTAGAAAAGTCCTGAAATCACTGCCAGAGAAATTTAGGCCGAAGGTAACTGCGATAGAGGAAAGTAAGGATTTTGATGATGTTAAAATTGAGGAACTCGTAGGATCACTTCAAACGTATGAACTCACCATCTCACAGCCCAAAAAGGTTAAATCCATTGCCATGAACACTGTTAGAGAAGTTGAGAGTGAGTCCACTAACACTGAGACATTTAGGGACGACGAAATCGCTTATTTCTTAAAAAAAATTTAAAAGGCGATAAGGAATAGGAAGAAACTTCGGGAGCGTAACAGTGAAGTCCCTTATCAACTCTTGAGAGGTAAATGTGAGAGAAACACTTCTAAGACTCCCGTGAAGAAATCTCAATCTGTTCAATGCCATGAGTGCAAGGGTTTCGATCACTATATGAATAAATGTCCTAATCTGAATAAGAGCTCGAATAAAGAAAGGCGTAAGGTTTTAGTTGTGACAATGAGTGATGAGGAGTCGGATTCCGGCTCTCATTATGAGACTTCCGGAGGTGAGGATGAACAAAAATTCATGGTTTTCACCTCGATTGTTGGTATCGAATCCGAACGTGAGATTGAGATTGGGGTTAAGGAGAATGAGAGTGAGTAGTCTGCTGAAGAGTCCGATGATGAGACGGATATG
Source organism: Fraxinus excelsior (assembly GCA_019097785.1). Classification (NCBI taxonomy): domain Eukaryota; kingdom Viridiplantae; phylum Streptophyta; class Magnoliopsida; order Lamiales; family Oleaceae; genus Fraxinus; species Fraxinus excelsior. The sequence goes on along the minus strand of CM032623.1, from coordinate 6,311,558 downwards.
CACGAGTCCTATCGTGAACTATTTGAGGAGAGTCAAAATCAAGAATGTCAACAAAGTCGTTCTAAAAAAGGTGAACGAGCTTGAACTTGAACGTGAAAAATCGTTGAGTGACTTTCAAGACTCAACCAAGAGAGTGAGTGAGTTGAAGCTTGTTAATGAAAACTTGGAGAACAAAGTTAAATCATTAACGTTTGATCTTGATAATGCTCAACTCCATTCATTCATGAGTGGCTCGCAGAAGCTGTACAATCTGCTTAGGATGAATAAGCCTACTGGTGATAGACGATGTCTAGGTATAAGAACAATTCCAATTCTGTTAGTACCTCTAAGACTTCTTTCGTTCCTGCTTTACCCAGCCACACATTGCTAGATTTATTGATCCCAGAGATGAGAGCGTCATAGGATGTAAGACACCTAGGTTTCGTAAGATCACTGCACCTCAAGGTCGATTTCATCGTTCATATGTGTTTTGAGTCGAGATTTGTACCCACTTGCCATCGCTGTAGCGTCTTGGGTCGCATTAGGTCGATGTGTCCTTTGCGTGTGCACAGGGATAGAAATCAGGATATTCCTAGTCAGGTCAATTCTCTTTCCAGTCAAGTTCTTTAGCTGACGGAGATGTTTTCTCAATTGACTAAGGATACCTCTACTGCTAGGAAGGCATGGGTCAAGAAAGTTGATATTGACCGTATGGCAGTCGCTGGTGCTTATGCACTACACTGATCCCATTCATGGGCATCTGCATGGATTGTCATTTACACTGATACTTTTTCCATTTATCTTACACTTTGCATGCGCGTATTTGGTTTGTTTTGCTTTTTATTACTTTTTGCTTTTTATTTAGTCTGTGCTTGACAGTCCTTTTGTTTATGTGAGTTTTTCATTCATTATAAAAAAATCCAAAAATATTGAAAAATGTTAAAAAATTAAATGTGAAAAATACAAAAATATTTTCGTTTTAGCAAACGACAAAGCTTTTTTATTTTAAACCGGCTATGTGAATCCAAGTAAGCAATTGTCTGTTCTATAATGTTATTTCCATTGCTTGGTTTGATTTAATGTGGAGTATTGACTATATGTGTTGTCATGTAACCATTTGCACTGCACACACTATGATCTTGTTAATGAGTCTGAGCCGCATGTGTGAGATTTGGGATGACTGTCATGTGTTAGTAAAGTGACCTCGAACATAAATTGACCTACATTTAGATGACCTTAGCTCGTGATAGTCTCCCTACATTGGGGCATTTATGATGAAAAAGAAAATAAATAAAAATATATATGAGTGTTTAATTGATTCATCTCATACTCTGTACGAAACATATTTGACTCGAGTAATTAAGCCCAATGGGTGTCTTATAACCTGGTTCCTATGGTCATCTGACTTGAATTAATTGGCCTAAAACTCGTTATAGGAGTCAATATAGTCGCTTAATGGACATGTTCTGCATATAAGATGCTATTTACTAGAAAATCGATGAAAAATAGTTTATGCTCATGCTTAGGGGGAGAAAAGAGAATTTATCATATAATTGAGCTCATTTTGAGGTCCTAAAATTTATTCGGGTTTTGAAGGGATCATACTTATTTAACAACTGATGTTTTACTTGTCATTTCTCATAAAATTAAGGTTTGGAGTCATTCTCACGAGAAAATAGTGGCACATTACACACATGAGTCATTTATACACTTTACTCCATCTTGAACTTAACTACATACGTAGAAAAGTCTGTTTGATAATGCTCAACTTTTGATTACAAGAATATTTTTATCATCGAAGTGTTGAGTGCGTAATTTGCCTGAATTTCGTATTATTGAGAAAAAAATGCTATTTTTCTAAATTTTTGAATTTTTAGTGCTATTTTTGTCAATTGCATGTTCGCTTACTTATCGCTAGCTCTGGCTCGAACGACAGTAGCAGAAGCTGCCTCACTTGCCTGTCGTTCGACTCTCGCTCGAGCGACATAGCGTGATTTTGGACTAAAACGCTTCATTTCAGGATTTTCACGCATTTTACCCATATTTTTCAATTAAGTTCTGCAAATTTTGCTTTACCCACCTAAAATTGTTGATTTCCCATCACTTTGAACAACATTTTTCACTTCATTGCATTGCTATTTTATCAAATCATCAAGATTTAAAGGTAAACTACTTCACTTGTGATTTTTCACTATTTTTTGCAAGTTGCTTGGGTTTTGACGATTATTGCCCATTGATCATTGAGTTTTGATGTTTGCATTGTGTGCTCTAAGCATTATCATTGCATATCATCGATTGTTGCACGAAATTGGTTCACACACTAAGTGACTTGGTCAATTTTTTCATAATTTTTATGGATTCTTGCGTGATTTTTCACTTTAGCTCATTCATTTGGCTTTAGTTGTTGATGAAATTGTCGTTGGTAAACTTGGTTGGAGGGTGTGAGCGTTGCTCTTGTGAGTATGGGCTTGAATTCAGTGCTTTTAGAGTTGGTTTGTGATTTTGGAGGTCTTTGTAGTTCTTTTATTTGTTTGTTTGGTTAAGTTTTGGAGGTATTGTTCATTGTTGGTGTCGAACTGGAGATTAGGAGTGAGCATTTGGGTTGGTTTAACTTGTTTATTTGGTAGTGACACCGCACGGGGGCATCACGTCCATTCGTCATGACGATACGTTACTACGTCTTGACATCACGTCCCTATGTCTAGGCACCACGGCCGCGTCATGTATTTGTGTCACCTACGTCTAGGCTTCGTTGCATGTAGTCATGCATTGACTTTAGGACACATTGCATGTCCTTTTAGTTGCCTCGTTTTGTGTGCATTCATGCATATCATGGTTTCATTCATCATCTATCGAGGTTTATTGATGTTTGTGATCATTCTTTCAAATGCCACCCAAGAGAGCATGTACCACTCCTTCAACTCCTGGTCCGTCTATTTCTTTTAGTCGGACTAGGTTCGTTTCCGCTGTAGCCTATGATGTTTTTGGGTTACAGTTTTCCCAGAGCCCTATTCTTTTTGAGCGCGAGGTCACCACGTCTGACTTGTCTCCTGACCTCATTGCTATTTTCACTTCCCGGGGCTGGGAACCTTTACTAGTTGATTTGACTTCTCCTCATCTATTGCTTATTCATGAGTTCTACAGTAACATTTCGAACCACAGGGACTCAGGTGGGACTTCCATATGTTTGTCTCATTTATATGTTAGTCATTGTCTTAGGAGCTAGCTTTCTCGATGAGCTTTTGCGGTGGGCATCTCGACCGATTGGACATATCACTATTGCCCAGAGCAGGTCACATGCTCCTTCATCTTCTGAGCCCACACAGCCTCAGGCTGATCCCACTGTGCCGGCCGATCATATTGATGACCTAATCTCTTTTGACCCTTTCGATTTTCCTTCTTTTGCTACTGCTCCTGAGTCCATCGACATTCCTTCTACCTCTGGTTCGGTGTCTCCTCCTACATCTACTTCGGGTTCTTCTTCTGAGTTGGTTCTTCCACCTACTCATATTCCCTCTATTCCCGTTGATCTTTATGTTGCTTTCTTAGGACAGATGACTGTGATGATCGAGCAGCAGGCTCAGATGATGGCTAACCTTACCCAGCTTCGTACCACTGTTGATCGCCACACCATCGAGTTTGTTACACTGCGGGGTGTTATTGGCCACATTCAGTGTGGTTTACGATAGATTCGTCGCTATTGGGATGATGATGCTTCCGAGGAGAGGATGGACTTCGATGATGCTGCCCGGGCTGTATAATTATAGGCTCTTTCCTTGTCATTTTGTGACAAAAAGGGGAGTAGATTATTATTTTGTTGGCAGTATGTATAGTTTGAGGGGGAGTAGTTGACTTTTACAGTTTATATATATAGATTTACGAGCTTACTTGATGGTTGTCATTTACAAATCTGGATATAATATTTTGAGCTTTAAGTTTGCCTGAATTTCTAATAATCTGTTACTTTTCAAACTGACTTGCATTTAGTAGTTTGCATCATCATATGTCTCTTTAGGGGTCGTTGGTGTAAGACAGATACATATTAACATTTGACTTGATATACATTGCATTGATTTTTACATTTTTGTAAAATGTTTTGAGGGATCGTTGGGGAGAGACATAGATACATTTACCTACTGTTTAAACACATTGAGAGTTTGCAGTTAGGGGGAGCACATGTATATTTGTTTCATTTAGTTTTGCTAAATTAAGTTTTTGATATTTTAGCAATGTCAATGTTTCATTTCGGTATGTTGGGTTGCATTGATACTGTGTCTTGGTTTATCTTGTAATTTAAAACTGAATAATATGCTATGAGTTATATTTGCTCAAATGACACTTACAATTGAACAGTTTGAACTGCGATTATTGTTGATCCTCTTTTTCACACATTTTACATCGGGTATTTGAGTTGTCTATTTTAGGAAATAGGTATTGCTGATTCGTTCAAGACAGATTGTAGTATAGGCGTGTCATTGTTTTGAGTCTATAACTTTATTTTTCATTACTGCCTTGATATAGTATAGTGTTTTGTCACAGAATGACAAATTGGGAGTTTGTTAGGTTTTAGTAATTTTGTAATTAGCTTATTCTGTAGACAAAATGACTTAAATTAATAATTGATGAAAGTTCAAGTAATGTGCAAATAGGTCAATTGTTAATTAAATAGGACTAGGGTTTCGAGTTTGAAATAAAGGAGAAAATAGCGCGAATTTTCGCTGGACTGTCGCCAGGTTATGGGTCGAGCTACAAAAGCAGAAACACTGTCGCTGGATCGTCGCCCCTCCTTCGCTCGAGTGACACCCTGTTGCTCGACTGTCGCTAGCCTCTCGCTCGAGCGACACTTTATACGAGAAATTTTATTTTCGCGTTTTAAAGGTTTTTTCCCTGGCCCATGGTTTTCCTGACCTATCTATAAATATCAAAATACGTTCAGAACAAAATTCTTAAGGTTGATAATTGAGAGAGCTTCATCTGTGCGAGATCTATTGATTACTTCTTTCAACCTTCATCTTGATTGAGTGTTTTGGTCAGAAAAACATCGAATCCAATATTCAAATACCAAAACCCAACTTCATACGGATTTGTCAGAGGGTGCTGAAGATCAAAAAAGGCGATTGGAGTTCCAGTATGTGAAGAACGGGTTGTTCTTCGTGATCCACAGGAGACAGACGATTATACCAAGTTAGGGACTGCTGCAGGATAGCAGAGTTCCAAGAGAGCATTAGTTATTACAGCTAGAATTGGTGTAAGGGAGCACAGAATTCAGGAGAGCTGTCAGAATTGCAGTCAGGAGATCAGATAATTCGTGTCGTCATCTAGTCTGGTAGACTGTAAGTATTGAATCGTTTATAGTGGACAAACACACTATTTCTTTTATAAATTAGCAAAATGTAACAGATAAACTTACTATAATGGCGTCAAACATTTCTCCCCTGTAAACAGTATATTCAAGTAAAATTTTCAACTATGAGGCAAATAACTATCAGTAAGCACAAGAACATCAACATATAAGAGAGAACAATGAGTCATACAACAATGTTTAATATATATCCCCACTGTAAATACTTTAGGTGGTCTTGCAATCAAGCAATATAAGATACTGCAAGAAGAAACTATACTAAAGCACGTGTTTTTTTGTTAGGACACGTTTAAATTGAGAAAATGATGTCCACTTGGTATGTCTCGTTTGCAAAGCAATGCGATCTTGCGTCCCCGTGTGAAGACAGTCTTAACGTTTTCTTCTCCAAAATGCTTGATTCTTTTTTATTAACAATGGCTATTCGAAGATTTATAATGCTTCCTGAATGCTATTCTATAAGGAAATCATGATTCTCTAGGTTCGTCAATCTCTCATATGAGTTCGTTATGAGTTGGAATTTTTCCATCAAATATTCTCCCCCTTGCTTCCATTGCCTGCAGTATCCATGTTGAGAATTAGAAACTCTAATTCTAATTCTATATCACCGAGAGCAATAAAATAGCAGAAAGAAAATAGACACATAAGAACACACAAGATTTATATATGTTGGTCTCTATGCGAAACCTCGTCCTCGTCCTCCATAACATTAATTCACTTTGATGAAAAGAAGTTTATAAGAGTGAACACCCTATTTTCTCTAACCTTTATTTTTTTTGCTGATGGTGTAATAAAAACTAATGACGGTTCCCTATTTATAAGAAAAATTAATCGATTTACTTACTGACTTTGCACTGGCACAGTGGCAATAGTTTTCTGTTATTGCCCCAATTTCGCTCTAGAAAGGTTCAGAAAAAGAAAACTATGCTTCTTTAATCCTCAAGTGCATTGGACAAAATTTTAACCATTTCTTATTTAATACTATTTAATTTTGACTAATCCACCTTATTAAACATGTCACTATAAGTGTTTCCAGAAACCAAAAGATTAGCAATGACAGATACAAACAACTTCATTAGAAGAAGAGACATTAGAATGAAACCTTTTTTTCCCAATTTGTGAAACATGTTATAAGGGCAAGCAAGAGAGATTGCACTGTTGCACCAGCTACCAGTCCACTCCAAAGACCTTCCCCTTTAAAGTGCCAAACAAATCCTAAGAGTAACGCCACGGGAATTCCAACAATGTAATATGCTCCAAGATTGACATAGGCCCCGATATGCTGCCACCCGCAACCTCTAGCTACTCCTGTAATATTAATAAGGGAAAATTATCTTGCTCTTTTGTACTTGTTATAGAAGTGATAAATTGAAATTTTCAGAGCTACTATCTCAGAAGCAAAAGATAAATTCTCGAACTAAATAAAGACACTTGGGAAAGATTACCAGAAAGAACTGCTTGTAGGCTATCCATGATGATGGAGAAGCAAAAAAAAGGAGTCATGTCTTTGACGTAATTCACGACATCCATTTCATTGCTAAATGCATATCCCAATATATAACGGCAAAAGAATATAACGGTGCTTGCTATAATGAACTCTGAGACCGACAGAACTAGCACAGCAATGACAGCAACTTGAGCTGCCCGTGGTTTCCCAGCTCCAAGTTCATTCGATACACGAGTACTACAAGAAAATAATAATAATCTTGTTTTCAGTGCATACATAATTATCTGGTTATGATCAAGATACAAATCGTAATTATGTTAAGAGTAAAGAGATTAAGATCAAACCTTGCAGCAGCACCAAAAGAATATTGCACCAGATAGTGCAAGGAAGTAATTGTCAAGCTGCACATAGATAAAAGTGAACAAATAATTAAACGTACACTGAAATTTGTAAACGGCAAGAATATGTTGGGTACCGGACAATAAAATTGACAAGATTTTAACTTCATTTTTTACCTTAATATTGTTCAGTACTATTCAATCCGTCTTAACAAACATGCCTAAAATGTACAGGAAATAGGCATACCATATGGAAAGCACAGATGTCTCCAGCTCTGGATTTGGCAACAGTCCACCAAGCAGTATCACTACCTCAAATGACCACCACTCCAAACTACACACAATTGCAAAATAACGGGAACTTCGAAAAGTTCTTAAGTCTACTAGGTAAAATGAGCAAAATGGTACTGAGTTTTTGAAAGTTAAAAGAAGATGGAATTACCAAACCATCACAGCAGAAGGGATTGCGTATTGGAAGAATTCCCTCATAGTCAAGAAAACATCCTTTGAGAAAGAAGCATGGGTTTTCTTACACTTTGAAGAGTATCTCACATAAAGACCAAGCAAAATCACATTCAACACATACGATAAACAAATAGAAAGGGATGCTCCAGCATTTCCTAGCTTTAACTTCAATGTTAGAGCCCAGCAAAGAGGCAAATGGAAGCATAGAGATGCTAGTGAACTCCATAACATTGGAAGAATCAAACTCTGAGTCTGCAAGTAGCGAACTAGAGACTGAAGAATAGCATAAGGGAACAGTGAAGGGATGAGCCACATTGAGAATTTGCCAGCTTCGACTGAGATTAAAGGGTCTTGGCCAATCAATATTAATAGCTTGTCTGTATATATCCATAATACAGATATTGGTAAACACACCAGTAAGAGACATATTATAGAACCATAAGTAAAAGTTCCAACTCTGAGATATTGCTCTGCTCCGTATGCCTGTCCACACAGAGTCTCCAAGGCACAAGCCATGCCAAACTGCAAGGAAGATTCAATATTTAGAGAAGATATTATATAATTTGAGAATTGAGTAAGAAAAAACTAATTTTAGCATTATAAAAGTTAATCTTCACCTCTAACTAAATATTCCTAATCTGTAATTAGTAGCATGGCTTAAGATTTAAATTTCAGAATCTAGTACTACAGTGGCCCCTAAACAGAGATTCTAGTTAGATTTATCTCTGGTTTCTGAATAAATCTACAAGTAGACTGGTGGTTCAACAGGTTTCATAGCAAACAAAGTGTTCAATTGTTGCTATATTAGTTGGTAAGGATTCTTGTCATGTGAAACATTTCATTGCCCAGCTTTCCCTCATAAAAGAATACTTCTCCTGTCCGGTCAATCCTAGAACAAACGGATATCAAATCCTGAGCACAAAAAAGTAATAAAGAACAGAAACAAAAAGCCAGAAAATTAACGTAAATCAGTCAGCAGACCAACATTCCCTGTAGAGTATAACTGAAGCTCGCAGTATAAACACCAATTTTCGAGATTGAAAAATCACAATATATCTCAAAAACATCATTCGCTGCTGGTGGATTTGAATCTAATGAATTCAAATACTCAACAATTTATTGCAAATCAGTAAACTATTCAAACATATGACTTGTAGCAATCATGGTCAGAATCAAAAGTTGAGACGAGAAAAATGATCTTACAATGACACTGAATCCAGTAACATTTGTAAAAGAAGTAGCAATTGAAGCGCTGGATAGTTCAAGTTCCCCAAGATGTCCCAACATCATCAACGCTACAACCCGCAACATGAACTGAGAAAGCGTCACCACAATCATCGGAAATGCTATGTTATTCACCCGATTCAGCTCTCTTGCAAACGCCCCCCATGTAGTCAATACCCCTTTACATTCCCTGCTTTCTTCAAGCAGTGGCTCTTCCGATTCCATTACTTGGTATAAGATTTTAATTATAAAATGTGTTTTTATTCTAAATGCATGGACGAAGAGGATAAATGTGGAGGAAAAACAAAGAAAGGGACAAGGGAAGGAAAAAATGGTGGTCAACGTCGCTAATAAGTAACAAGACAGTGTTCAAAAATTGGATGCTAGTACCTCCAAACTATCTTTGCAATCTTAACAAGGCTCCTTCAATTAAAATTTAAAAATATGGTCATTATTAAGTCTCACTCGTCTAATAAAAGTTAACAATATCGGCTAGTTTTTTAATTTTAATCTGATTTTAGTCCCTATCGAACGGACCCTTAATATTAATCGGTATTTTATTTTAATAGTTATACGCATCAAAGTTGAATACGTAACTTATATGGGAAACACAATGATATTAATGGTGAATTAATAATATTCTGATGAAAAAATTTCGTTGTCTTTAATTATTTGTTTAGTCTTTTTTCTTTAGTAAAATTGGACTATACAATAATATCTTATCTACAATAATATAACGGAGTAAAGTCAAACAAGATCAAGAAAGAAACAAATATACAATAAAATTTAGGAAAATTTGTATTTTTGGTCATCAACGTGTTACTTTATTATAAAATTGATTCCCAACTATTAAAATAGAACTTGGGATTCCAAATTTTTGTTATAAAACTTAAATTGTCATGTAGCCCTTACAATTTCTCGAGGAACGCAAGGGTGCTACTCTCTTATGACCTATATTATCTTAGTTAGCTATTTCCTTTAATATCGTAGTGAAAGATCGAGACGAGCATAACCAATATCAATCGGTTGAGATCTTTGAGGATCATGATAGTATGAAGAAACACGTCTTACTTTAAAATTTTGAAGGGAAAAACTACCTTATAAAATTCAACATGATGCTAAATAAAATTTGACGTATGAGGATTGAGCCAAGATTTAACAGAGAATACGAGTTTTCAATATTACTCGAAGCTTAGTCGAGAACTAAAATATTATTTTTAAAAATTTAAAATTTTTTTGTAAATATAATAGTATTTATGAATGACTTTTATATGTCTGCAACTCTAATAATGTATCCCTTTTAACCATAATCATTCCCTATAAATATAGGACTATGATTCTCAATAAAACATATAAATATATTCACTTTTCTATTTTCAATTCTTGTTCCCTTTTTTCATAACAGTTACCAGCAAGATTTTTGTAAAATCAAAGTTAATTAATTAGAAGGTAATAAGTTTTATAAGCAAAATTATTTATGACGGTGCCAAAATTAATTTCAGCCAACCGCAAGTCTGCCAAATTTGTCGTGTGTCATTACGCAATTATATGTGCCTGTACAGCCTTTAATTTTGTGAACCCATCACTTTTTCTTTATGATTTGATTTGATCACTGCACGTCTCATCTTCATTAATTGTCTTCAATCTACTTGAATCACATTATTTTGGAAAAATGTATTTTGAAATAGTAGATTGATAGAGAATGTGTGGTTGAAAAAAAAGGAAAAGTTATTGATGTGATGAAAAATATGATTAAAAATAAGTAAAAAAATAAGAATAAAAATTTTAATGTATACCAAACGGGGCTTAATTGTACTCACGAGTGTAAATCTGGTAAGAAAATTTAATCATTCCGCAACTTTTTAATGTGTGTATGTCTTAGAGGGTGTGTGGTAGAGATTAAAATTGAAAATATAGCCGTTATTATTGACTTTTATTAGACGGGTGGGACCCAATAACGGTCATATTTTCAATTTTAATTGGATTTTAAGCCGTACCAAACGGGCTCTTAATATCTTTTTTTCTTTCTTCTTGTTTTTTGTTAGTTTAATTATCGTCAAATTAATCATTAAGTTTGTATTATAAATATTGCTACTTCTGAAGTAACACACTCGAAGAATATAATTAAATACGATCTAACGTATATAGCACATGTTTGGTTTGGATTAGAATATAATTAAAATTTCAAGTCAAAGTTAACAATTAATTTTAACTACATCTTAGGAGACTCCCAACTTTTCAACCACACATTTCATATACTTTTATCAAAATCTATTAAAAATTTAATTTTAATCTCTACCAAATAGTGGCATGATGTTTTTACTCGAAAAGAGTAAATCATTATATAATTTTTAATATCTCATAAAAATGTTGACATATTACTTTCGAAAAAGTAATAATAAAATATTACGTGATCTCAAATTAGCACACATCCCAAATAATATATATCTCATAGTATTCTCGAAGAAACACAAATTAAACAACTTAATACTGAGTTAAATTTTTGGTTAACTGAATTATGCATGTAATATGTCCAAAATGGCTTCACCTACAACATTTGGAAATGTTATGGGTTAAACTGCAACAAATCAAAGGTTTAGAAAATGATGCGGATATCATTGGATCAATCGGGATTTATTTTATTGTTATTGGACTTTGTCAGTTATGTTTCTATTTTATTATTATTGGGCTTGTAGTAGTATGTTGGCACAAACTTGTCATTTAGCTAGGCTTATGCTATTTAAACAATTTTTACATTACAGTTGATGAATGAATAAAATATTTTATGGTTGTTGCCAAAGATTTCTCCATTCTCCCCATTCTCCTTCTCCTATGATTTTCTTATCCTGCCATTCCTACTTCTAATTCCTTTTCCTATTTACAGATTTTCTCATTCTCCATTAACTGCTTTCAGTTGGTACTGCATTAAATTTGGTATCAGAGTCAAAAGCTTGGGAATCTTTGATCACTTTCTCCAAAATCTTGGAACATCACAAAATAAAGAATCTGTTGAGGCAGCAAATTTTATTTCTCAAGTTTTTCTTCCATAGTAAAAAAAAAAAAAATGAAAAAAAAGAGAGAAAATATTTTTAAGAGTCCTATTGTTAGCTGCTTTCTCAATTTTGTTATCTGCTGTTCTCCAATGTTGATCCTGTTATCTAGATAACATTCCCATCAATATTTCATGTAATCTATCTCACAGTTCTAGATCTATCCAACTACTAAGCAGTCCTTTTAAACCAAACTCCTCCCCAGGCCATTTTTGTTTTTTGGTTTTTTTAAGCCCACTTATCCAAACCTATTTAAATCCACCCAGACCCAGACCCAAACCATTAAACCCAATTACCTAACACCTAATCCCAGCTACTTGCCCAAATACTCGTAATAAGCCCACCCCACTTACAGAACAAAATCCGTAATACAAAGCCCACATCTCTTCTCAACCCATTACGCTGGGACTACCCAATTAAGTTCCCAAGGCCCAATTAATCTCAACACCACCACCTGTCTTCTTCGAGGAAATGGTTGAAAATAACCAGTTGACCCGGCCTATTTTCCAAAATAGCCTTTGATCATGTATTAAATAAATAAATAAAAATGCAAAAAGTTAATAAGCACTTAAAAGGAAGAGAAAAGTCTATTTTACCCTTAACATGTGACAAAGAAAAGAGAAAAGAGATGCCAAACTTATTGGGAATCCAGGCCATCTGGGCCGTTGCCAGAGGTGGCCCAGAAAGCCTTTTTTGGGGGGACCAAATTAGTTATTTAAATGTGTAATTAATATGAACTATTTTATTTAATTAATATGAACATTTAATAAGAACATTTAATTTTAAATATTTAATTAACTATTTAATATTTAATTGAAATAAAATAAATTGTTTCTTTTAATTGTTTATTTAATAGTCCATTAATTTTAATTAAATATTATATAACCAATAAAAATAAGAAATTTAATTATAAATTCCTCTTTTACAATGAAATATTAAGTAAACAATTAAAATTTAATTTTTAAATTACTTATTTAATTTGTTTATAAAGCATTAAATAAACGATTTAAAATATTTATTTAAAATAACTTATTTAAATTGTTTATAAAGTATTAAATAAACAACTAAAATAAATTATTTCATTTGATTTTCTTATTTTAATAGTCTGTTTAATATTGGGTTAATTTCACAAATGGTCATTGAAGTTACCTGAAAATTTCAAAACGGTCACTGAAGTTTCAAAGTTTCAGAAATGGTCACTGAAGTTTGAAATTTCTTTCAAAACGGTCACTGAATTTTCAGATTTTTTGGCCAAGTTTGAGGCAATTTTTCGGCAACTTTCGACCACCAAAATCGCCGATTTCGGATACCGTTGGAAAGCCCACAATGTCCTCTTCAATTATCACCAAAAAACTCCCCAAGACTCCAAGTGATTCGGCCAGAATAAACTCACGAAGTCGGCAACCGAAAATTGTGAAAATCTGCCCAAATTTTCAGATTTTTTGGACAAGTTTGAGGCAATGTTTTGACAACTTCCGACCACCAAAACTGTCGATTTCGAATACCGTTGGAAAGCCCACGATGTCATCTTCAATTACCACCAAAAATCTCCAAAACACTCCAAGTGATTTGACCGGAATAAACCCACGAAGTCAGCTACCCGAACTGGGCAGATTTTCAGACTTTTTTGTCCAGTATGGGTAGCTGATTTCGTGGGTTTATTCCGGCCAAATCACTTGGAGTTTTTGGGAGATTTTTGGTCGTAATTGAAGAAGATATTGTGGGCTTTCCAACGGTATCCGAAATCGACAGTTTTAGTGGTCGGAAGTTGCTGAAAAATTGCCTCAAACTTGCCCAAAAAATCTGAAAATCTGGGCAGATTTTCACAATTTTCGGTTGCCGAATTCGTGGGTTTATTCCGGACGATTCACTTAGAGTTTTGGGGAGATTTTTGGTGGTAATTGAAGAGGACATCGTGGGCTTTTCAACGGTATCCGAAATCGACTATTTTGATGGTCGAAAGTTGCCGAAAAATTGCCTCAAACTTGGCCAAAAAATCTGAAAATTCAGTGACCGTTTTGAAAGAAATTTCAAACTTCAGTGACCGTTCCTGAAACTTCGAAATTTCAGTGACCGTTTTGAAATTTTCAGGTAACTTTAGTGACCATTTGTGAAATTAACCCGTTTAATATTTAGTTACAAAATAGAGTTTATTTAAAAATAAAATATTAAATAGTTATAAATAATAAACTATTAAATAAATAAAATAAGTTTTTTTCTTTTAATTATTTATTTAAATTTTATATTACGACTGTTTATTTAATATTCCATTGATTATAATTAAATATTATATAAATAATTAAAATAAGGAATTTAATTATAAATTTTTCTTTTACAATGAAATATTAAGTAAATAATTAAAATATATATATTTAAACTACTTATTTAATTTGTCTACAAAGCATTAAATAAACGATTTAAAATTATTTATTTAAATTGTTTATAAAATATTAAATAAACAATTAAAATAAATTATTTCATTTAATTGTTTATTTAATTTGTTTAATATTTAGTTACAAAAAAGTGTTTATTTAAAAATAAAATATTATTTAGTTATAAATAACAAACTATTAAATAAATAAATAAAATTGTTTATTTAATATTCCATCAATTATAATTAAATATTATAAAACCAATTAAAATAAGGAATTTAATTGTAAAATCTTCTTTTACAATGAAATATTAAGTAAACAATAAAATATTTATTTTTAAATTACTTATTTAAATTGTTTATGAAGCATTAAATAAACGATTTAAAATATTTATTTAAGATTACTTATTTAAATTGTTTATAAAGTATTAAATAAACAATTAAAATAAATTATTTCATTAATTGTTTAATTAAATTGTTTATTTTAATAGTATGTTTAATATTAAGTTACAAAAAAGAGTTTATTTAAAAATAAAATATTATTTAGTTATAAATAATAAACTATGAAATAAATAAAATAAATTGTTTCTTTTAATTATTTATTTAATATTCCATTAATTTTAATTAAATATTATATAACCAATACAAATAAGAAATTTAATTAGAAATTCCTCTTTTACAATGAAATATTAAGTAAACAATTAAAATATTAAGAACTAAAAAATGAAAAGCAGATAGTAACAGGGCATCACAGAGCCCTGAGCAACTTGGCGCTGTCGCCACCCAAAATGCAGCACCTAGGTTTGGGCGCCACAACAATGCTGTATAGTCGAAAAGTTATTTTAAATCCAAAATTTTGATATCCAGGTTTTGAAATTCATATCCCAAAAATTTATAAAACTACAATATGAATTTCAACCCTAAAAAATCTTAGGCCCTGTTCTCTTTGTCGTTTTCGGGTCGTTTTCTGTTTTCCATTTTTCAAAACAACGAAAACGCGTTCTCCATCTTATTTTCGAAAACGAGTTTTTCAAAATGAAAAAAAAAAATACAAAGGAAATGGAAAACAGCCAAAACATTGTTTTGGAAAATTCCTACCAAAACACGGCAATTTCCCAAAAGGGCCAAAACACGCTCCCTGGCCCAACTCTCTCCCTCACAGAAAACCCTCGCCACTCTCTCCCTTTCCCTGCAAATCGAAATCCTCTCACACCCACCACCCAAAAACAAAATCAGTGACGGATCGAAGGCCAAATCGAACGATTGTGGACGGATCGAAGGCTTTTTTGTTCTTGTTTAGCCGGATCGAAGGCTTCAGACGGGGAGTTTGACTCTAGGTTTCGCATCTTCAAAACCAGGTTTCGATTCCTTTGCTTGTGATAATAGTTGGTTATTTGATTGTTATTCCGTGTCATAGTACTTGGTTCCGATTTCGCACTGGTTTTTAATTTGTTTGCTGTGAAACCCGAGTCGGGTTGGATAATAGGTTGGCTGAAACGGTGAAGAAAGAAACGGTGTTGTCTTGCTTATTCAATTTTCTGGTAATTCCGTTGAGTCCTCTTCTTCTTCTTTCCCCAGGCATTCCTTTCTTGTGTCTGGTTATAACATGGAGTTGGTAGAATTTCTGGGCTACCTGTGTCTTGCTAGGTTTGTAGAATTGCTGGAATGGTGATGGAGTTGGAATTGATAGAATGGTGATGTTGCCTGTGTCTGTGTCTGGATTCGGGGAGGTTGAATTCGTAGGGGACCATTTCAGACAACGGCTTTGCTGTGGACCATTTTGATTAAGAATTCTAAATGGTTAAGCATAAGCCATTCTCCTTGAAATCATATCTTGCACATAATGGTGGAGTGAGATTTGAATTGAAAACCTCTCAATGTGGGATATGATGGAATGAAAAGAAAAAAAATAAAATAAAGAACAAATAGGAAAAATAGTTGTTCCACCTATTGATGCTGAAGTGTAAACATCAACCTCCCCCACTAACACAAAATCCATGTGCCAAGACTCACTTATCCTTAATGACGACAATGGATATTGTGGCGGCAACCCTTTTTCCCCTACCTTCATAATTGTGTTATGCACATGTTTAGATGGAAATCGAACAGGGCTGATTTCAACATAGTTCGATTTTCAGTCAGTCTTGCATCAATACACTTAATATTAGTTCAACAAAAATGATATCTAAAAATGCAATAATCTGAAAATATGAATAGTATTAATTAACTTTTTGCAGTGGTACCAAATTTAGAGAAGAAAGAAAGCATGATATCTAACATAGAATGGATTTTCTAGGTGGACAGATTAGATTGCTTGATTCTTAGTTAATATATTGGGGAAAAAAGTGATTCTAAAATGCAATAATCTTATCAAAGAATAGTGGGACAGATAGATGTCATAAGTTATACAAATCTTTCATAATTTTCCCCCAACCCTTTTATTTTTCTTACAAAAGTGGCACATTCTAACAGTGGAGAAGACAAGGACTAGAGAGTTGAAAGTGACACAACCAAGAATCACCAATCACTTTAACCAATTATATTGGACTACACACTTATGCTTAACCATTTAAAAAAAATCTGAATCTGTCGTATATTTGATTAAAAAACAATTAAGTACGGTGTTTAAGATAAAAACTTGAATAACTAAGGCCATATTCTCTTTACCGTTTTCAATACATTTCTTGAATGATAAATAATTTTCCTTAAACTCATTGAAGTTCATAATTTTATTTCTATTCAAATAGAATATGGGTGGTCACCGCGGTAAGAATAACATTGCAATGTCATGGTCGGATGAGAATGAACACACTTTTATTGAAATTCTTTATGAGAAAGTGAAATCAAACGCATTGCAATGTTCTACATTTACGAAAGACGAATGAGGCAGAATTAATGAAACCATGGTAGCTTCAACAAAAATGAATTACGGCATAGATAGATTAAAGGGAAAGTGGAACCGTTTACGTAAGATTTACCGCATGTTCTCCGAGCTTTTGGCACATACTGGTGTTACATGGGACCCAAATACCAACAACGTGAATGCTGCATAGGAAGTTTGGCAACACTTTTATACGGTATATATATTTCTTAAAGTATATTTTCGTCATTAGTTTTTTTATCTTATCAATGGTACCCCCTTCTCTAATGTGGCTTCTTTTGTAATGTAGATTAACAAATCGGATTACAAAATGTTCAAAAAAGAAGGATGTAAGCACTACCACATTTTGGGGGAGATATTTAGCGGGACTACAGCTACTGGAGGATTAGCCAATGCCTCAACTCAGCTTCCAAATACATCAGAGGAAGAAAGGCAGCTCGAAGATGACTTCTTGAATAGGAGAGTGCATGTACATGTGGAAAATGAGGATGAAGTTGTTGATGGGGTCTCAAATACTCGTCGGCGTGAGGAAATTGGTACGTCGGGTGAACGCCGACGTAAGGAACAAAAGATCAGTAAAAATGATAAACTCGAGGCCTGTATGACACAGTGGTCATCTTCAGTGAGTATGAGGAATGAAGAAACAGAAATTAGAACACTTTACTTCAAAGAAAAGCTTGCAAAGATCCAAGGAAAATCATGTCATCAATCGGATAGCGAAATTAGTAGTCAGGATCCTTATTCAAATGTGATATGTATGGACATATTAAACAATATGGAAGGGGTGTCAAATGAAGTTTATATGAAAGCAATAAAAGCTTTTAAGGATCCCGATTTCAGGGTGTCGTTTGTGAAGATGCCAGAAGCAAGGAGAGGGCCTATCTTGGACCTACTTTGATATTATTAATGTTTTCATTTATTTAGTATGTTGTGAACTTTATTGGACCTACTTTTCATTTGTGATGTGCAAGACTATGGTGACGTAATGTTGTGTACTTTATTGGACCTACTGTTCTTATTTTCACAGCTGCTACTTATTTTATGAACTTTCTTGGTGATGTAAGGGTTTTATGTATGAACTTAGTCATGATATTTTATTTGAATGGATGATGGTTGTTATGATTTATGATAATTAATGTGGGTCTATTTTGTTTACAGTATGGATGATAATGTGAATACTGATGATTCCATTGTTGATGATTCAGTGATGATGATTTGTCATTGATGGATGAGTTCGACACAAATGTTGACGATTTAATGATGCTTAATATGATTGGTCTCCACAAAAGAAGTATCGTCGACAGGATACCTTGCAGGACATCAATGCTAACAGGAAAAATGTACATGCAAGAAATTCTAAATGGACATCCGGACGTATGCTATCGTAATTTTCGAATGCAGAAACACGTTTTCATGAATTTTTGTGATATTTTAAAAGAGAGAGAGCTGTTGAAAGATGGAAAAAAAGTGAGTGTCGAGGAGGGTATTGGTATGTTTTTGATGATTATAGGGCACACTACACGATATAGTATTATTGGTGATAGGTTCCAGCATTCCAACAATACGATACACAAATGGTTTAAACGAGTGTTGAAGGCTGTTTGTACATTTGGAGTCGAGATAATCCGTCCCACAAATCAAGATGTTGTGCATGAACGTATTTTGCGCAAATATCCGTTCTTTAAAGATTGTATTGGCGCTATAGATGGTACACATGTTGCAGCTTGGGCACCTGCATCGAGACAAACGTCGTTTCGTGGAAGGAAAACTAACGTAACACAAAATGTGATGTTGACGTGTGATTTCGATATGAAATTCACGTTTGTGTACTCTGGCTGGGAAGGCACTGTGAATGATTCACGAGTATTCGTTGATGCAGTCACAAGAAGATCTAACAACTTTCCAATGCCACGGGGAGGTATATTCTTATACTTCAAATAATTGTTGTGAATGTATCTATAGTGATACACTATGTGAGTCTTATTATTATTATTATTATTATTATTTTGCAGATCAATTTTACCTTGTTGATTCTGGCTATCCAAACATGCCTGGATTTCTTGCCCCTTATCGAGGTCAAAGATATCATCTGCGTGACTATGTTGGACGAGGAAGACTACGTGGGAAGGAAGAATTGTTTAACTATCGACACTCCTCGTGCCGTAACATTATTGAACGTAGCATTGGAGTTTTAAAGGCAAGATTTCCTATTTTGAAATTGATTACCAATTATCCTCTTAGTAGACAAAGAAAAATCCCTACTGCATGTTGCGCAATACACAACTTTATTCGCCAGGAGCACGCTTTGGATAGATTGTTTGCTGAATATTCAGAGGAGAATATGGTGTTTCAAGATATACCAGAGTCTAGTCAATATCAAGAAGCCATACATTTTGATGCTAGTCAAACAACTCAAATGGGTCAAGTCAGAGATCAAATTGCTACAAACATGTGGAATGACTACTCAAGACGTCGTACATGACTCCTTGGATTTATTTTATATTTTGTTCAGCATGAATGTATTTTGTTATGACACGTAAACTTCTAATTATATCTATTGAATTGTGTTGACAAGTGTTATTTAAGTTGTGTTTTTTATATTTGGAAAAAAAAAACATTTTCAAATTCACCAACTTCATAATTAATATGCTATGTAATAATAAATTAACATTAGACCAATAAAATTTTGAAAAGATTTTTTTAATAAAATATTATTAAAAAAAATTTCAAAATTTTAAAGTAAACGCATTTTCCATTTTTATGTTTTCAGAAACAGTTTCTCAGAATGACAAAAAGAACGCATTTTCAGAAATTTGAAAACAGACACTCAAAACACAAAACACAAAATTGAAACACAAAGAGAACAGCCCCTTAATCTCAATGTTTTAACATGGATTGACTCTAATACAACTTGTTGATTTTTTTATGAAATTTAAATTTTACAAATCATTATAAATTGCCAAGATTTCCATGTCAAATCACCAGGAAAAATAATCAATGCGGAACATACTTTGATATATTAATTTGTATCTTGAATATTGAATCTTGAAGTTTTAATCTTTTGTCTTGAAGATCAGCTTGCAATTCCCTTTTGATTTATGTTCTTGCTTTTAATCTTGGTTGCCTTGTTTTTCAATTTAACTGTTTTAATCATTCTTCTTGATTCTTGATTAGTTGATCTTGATTGTAGGCTTTGGATCTTCTTTTTAATATGTTCTCTCTATTAATTCTTATATTGATGAGATGGTACAAAGAATAAGAAATTGCATATGAATTGGGGATTATAATCTTATATATAGTTTCTATATATATTTCGCTCATTATGAAATACAATTCTAACGGAATTTGGTCTCTATACATATAATTCGGCTCATACTTTATTTAGATGTAAAAAATGGGGCTCGAGTTTTTTTCGGGCCGAGACGACTAGTTATTTTGCCATCCCTACTTGAGGGTCGTGTTCGGGTAGTATCATGAAGTTCTTTATATTGTTTCAAAGTGCTTGAGACAAGCTTCAACGCGAATTAAGAATCGTGTCAGTGGGTAACTAGTTGAGCAATTAGTTGTTGAAACACTTGAAAAAAAAATTCCAACAACTAGCTTTTGGAGTCCCAATTAGGCATGCACTTTGAGGCATGAACCTAATTCGGAAAGTATATGAATTGGGTACCAAAACAAAGGTCTTGATACGTACTTTCAAACATACTAACATGTTAAAGTCATCGATAACATTGAACGAACGGGGCCACGTTTGCCCTGTTCGTGTAGCAAAACTCTAAAATCATAGACGAGCACATCGCTCGTAACATACTTGAGAGTAGGTTGTTCTATTAGACTAAAAGAGGACATAAACGTTTCATTTCTCATTTCATTCAATTATAAATCCCAATTTTTTCTTTATTATTGGATTAAAAAAATAAATTATAAATACCATGAATATTTAGGAAGTCATTCGCCAAGCTGACTTTGTCTTCTCAATTCAAACATGCACGACGCGTCACATTATCATATCTTATGCTTGATTGAATGACCACCTTGGCATTTACAAAATGAGGGAAATGGGTTGAACGTCACTATATGATTCATATTTATCTCCTATTATATGTGTTGATACTCTTGTGCTATATAGATAATAATTAGACAACAAAAAGGAGAGAAATATTTGATGCTATTATAGTGGGCTTAAATTTGATACATATTTTGCTTATATTGGCATAAGTGTTTTGTCATATCCTAGGGTCTGATGTTGGTTTCAGTTGACGTTCAAAATCAACGGGTCAATTATGATCAACTTAATTGATGATTTGTGTGAGGCATTTAGTTGGAATTGTAAAAGAAAATATTGTGTATGAATTGGAATGTAAGAGAAGTATGAAAGTGGAAAGTAATTTTTTCGTGCCCTCTTGAGGGGGATCATTGGCATCAATTTATAACCCAATTTAGTAAGTTGGCCGCTCAATCGCATCGTCAACAATAACTTGATCACGTTATCTACAATATTTTTTCTTAACAAGTGTAATTCAGCTTGGACGAATTTCGGCCTCCCAAGTCATCATGACTGTTTCGGATAATTGCAGTTACTCCCATCATCATTAATTTTTGATTGGTTGATTATGAGGTCCTCCCATCATCCTTGCTACGTGTCTACTTGATACAAGTCAGGGGAGAGGTGATGACTTCATCTAGTCAAATCAGGAAACTTTAGTCCTTCTTAGAGTAAATGGTCTGACGAATGACCTTTTGAGAAAATATACCAATAATTTAAGTAGAGAAATTCAAAATATATGAATGAGAGAAACTTCTCTTTCCTTTCTTCCAAGTCTCGACTCGTATGTTGTTAGTCGTTTATGTAAAACAGTGCAATTAGTGCTTGTAAAATTGAATTTTAGAATTGGTTCTTCGGGCGATGAAACCAAGGGAAAGGTTATCTGAATGGATGCTGGCAGCAGAGAATAAGTGAGAAAATATAAAGTGCGAGAAGTAAAATAATTCACACGATAAGTTATACTTTTTTAATTTTGATTTTTCGGCCTCTTGAAATATTTGTCTAAGCAAACAAAGAAATTGAATGAAAAATTGATTCCTTTGCACAAGATCGGGCAACAAAGTGGTTTAGGTCATGTATCTACTTAACGATTCAGTCATTATAAATGTAACTTCGAATATCTATGCCACGGAATAATACATCTTTCTTCTTTATTTATTTCCATAATCACAAGATAGATTAGTATTAGAGATATGTATGTCCTTATGATATATTTGTTGAGAAAAATAAATTCGAAAAAGAAATTAGACATACCGAACACAAGTGAGAACTCTAGCGATAATAAAGAGTAAATGATGTCACTATTTTCTTAGTAATAATAAGAATCAATTCCATTAGGTAAAAAACTCTCTCCTCCTATATTCCTCCCTGGAGTTATTGACGGGCTACTTTTTCTAGAAAAATAAAAATAAAAAAATTGAGTTATGTAAAGCTTACAAACAGGGCGGAGCCAGCCCGTTGAAGGAGGGGGTCCTAGAGTTGAATGTGTGGGGGCCCAAGGGGGTTCGGGGGCAGCGCTCCCGAATTTTTTTTTTTTAAACATTATCTGTTAAAATTAGAGAAATTGGTACTTTGTGATGGAGAAATGAAACAAATGAATATAAATTAATGTACATTAGTTAAATACTGAAA
The DNA here is from genome assembly GCA_019097785.1 of Fraxinus excelsior. Taxonomy (NCBI): domain Eukaryota; kingdom Viridiplantae; phylum Streptophyta; class Magnoliopsida; order Lamiales; family Oleaceae; genus Fraxinus; species Fraxinus excelsior. The sequence continues at coordinate 6,288,767 of CM032623.1, read as the reverse complement.
AGATAGTAATGCGTTCATGGAGATATGTCGATAATCGACAATTATTTTCTGGGCGATTACAATTCTACTGGTTCAAACTTCAAAATTATAAGTTAAGATTTAGGCATATATGCATAATGCATTTTAATTTTTATAGACGAAGAATCCAAAATTTTAGCATTCTCGTTCAGTTAATATTTATAAGCGGATTTTAAGTATTATCTTCTCCTACAATAAAAAGTTTCACACAAACACTCCAACACTTAGAGAATCTAAATCTCAGTATTCCAAAAGAAATGCACATTATGAAATTCAAGAAAGGCTTTTTCAAATACAAAATGGTAAATAAAAAAACAAAATTAAAATTGAAAAAATTAAATTTTTTTTTTTGGGTAGGGTGGGGGAGTTCGGGTCCCCTCATGACCCCTCCTCCGCCCTGCTTACAAATGTAATCACATAATGACAAAGGATTAGCTGCTCCCTGAGAAAGATAGTTAGTCTCTTAACTAGCGATTTAAAGTGCCTATTGTTGAAACTTGAAAAGTTATTAATTTGTCATGTGATCCAACATATATAATTAATTATATATAAAAGATTATTAAACTTAAGTACAAAATTAAAGTGATCTAATAAAGAATTAAGTAATTGGGTTTTGAACATCTAAATAAAGTTTGAGCCGAATTATATGTATGGAGACCAAATTCCTTTAAAATTGCCCTTTTTTTGACCCCTCGTTTTTTTAACTAAAAAACCTTTCTTCTCACTTAATGAACTAAACCGTCCAAACAGACCCTTCTTCTCCTCCAATGTTCAATCTTCCTTTTCGATCTCTATTCTCTATTATTCAATCCAAATAAACGCTTCTTCTCCAACCTCCAATCTATTTTCTCTATTCTTCAACCAGGTATGAAATTTTAAAGTTAATGATATGTAAAAGTATTATTTAGCCCGAGCTCGAGCATATTTCCCGAACTCAACCAACTCCAATTATGGAAATAACGAGCTTGAGGTTCATGTCAAGGTCAAGCATAATCTCCGAGTTTGACCTACATATCGAGGTCGAGCTTCAAGAACAAAGGAACGATCTCCTTGTCCTTATCTCACACCATTTAGGAATACCAATTGTATTTTGATTATGACTCTCTATTACTTTTACCCTTATCCAAACTCCTTACCTACCACATTTTGATTTAAACTTAAACAGAATACTTTAAATATAATAAAAACACCTTACGTGATAAGGATAACGACTACAGGTGGTTGAATCCTTTTAGGACTCCATCATCAACATCTATAAATACAGGACCAAGGTTCATTATTCAGGAACGTTTTTACATAATATTCCAAAATAGCTTTTCGCATAATTTCTCTCTCTGATTTAAGCATCGGAGGGGCGACGAGGACACAACTCGACTGCTTCGTTTCGGGTATTGAAGATCAATTCATGTGGAATTCAAGTATCCAGTTCAAGATTAAGCAGGTGTAGGTTTTTGGTAGCATCATTGGCGCCGTTTGTGGGAAGCACTACCAGAAGCGATGGTTAACACACGTTCAGGTCTTCCACCAACAAGTTCATCCATTCCACATCCCCCAGTGAAGACCCTCCACCCCTTAAGAAGAATCATTAGAAATACCAATATCTCACTCAGCTGTTGTTACTACCGAAGCCTTTGAGAAGCTTCGCCAGCAAGTTGCTGCGTTAACTCAGTTGCTGAGTCAAAGAAATCTGCATCTAGTACCAGCATTGTAGGATGGTTTAATGGCAGACGTTCTAACTTGAGCTCCCCTTCATGTTCCGGGCACGGGTGATGTTAGTACCTCAGGCATACCTCGCACGACCTTGGGCTTGAGATCAGTTACTATGGATTCCAATGAAATTACCAAGATCATTCAGGATGGGATTGCAGATGGTATGCTTCAGAATACTCAAGCGACAACGGGGTTCACTCCTAACACCCATTTTACCCCTAAAGTCTTGTCACACCCTCTATTGGACATATTTAAGTATCCTCAGGTGAAAGAATAGGGCAAGACAACGAACCCCATCAACCACCTCAATGTATATACAAATATCATGAGCTTGTAGGTCATGCATGATGCAGTAATATGCAAGGCTTTTCCTCAGATACTCACTAATGCAGCTAGGGATTGGTTTTCCACATTGGAGTCTAATACCATAGCTTCTTTTTCAGAATTGGCTACCGCTTTCTTTACAAGTAGTAAGCATATCAGGAAGACATACACATCACTTATGTAGATGTGTCAAGGACCCAATGAAACACTTCGCAACTTCATGACAATGTTTAACAAGGAAAGACTCCGTATTCCTGACCTACATATCACAGTCGTCGTCTCTACCCTAACATATGATGTAAGATGTGAAGCATTCAAAATGTCTCTGTCAAAGACCCCTCCTAAATTGGTGACCGACTTACTTACCCGAGCCGAGAAGTATATTAATATGGAGAAGCTCATGTTTCAAAGGCTAGATACCTCACCATCAAGAAAGCCCGAGCTTAAAAGACCACATGAGTCTAACATATGTTCAAATCCTTTTCAGGGTAAGCCAAGGCAAGACCCCCATTTGACATCTTTCACATGATTAAACATTACAAGGTCCAACATTTTGATGGAGATTAAAGATCTTAAAGAGCTTAAATGGCCTCCAAGGCTACGAGCTCTGCCGAATGCCCATGATAGAAGCTGATAACCTAAGAATACCAAGAGAGGAGTGAATTGGTTTTTGAAACTTTTTCGACAATTAGTATCGAAACTATTTAATATACGAGGTATAAATACAAAGTGTAATATGAGAAGTAAATATGCAAATTCGATAACTTAATTCAAGTATTCTCACTTAAGTTGATATAGTACAATGTAAATAGTAATTTAAAGTAAAGTGCAATAATGGAAAGAAGACAAACGAATTTAATGGGATTCGATACACAATGTGTTCTACATCCCCGTTACCAAGCTCTCCGTCACGAACAAAGCCAAATGTACTATAGTGGTAACTTACAAACAAGGAGTACCAATCCTTAAGTGACTTATAACAAGGAGCACTTATATTTAGGTGACTTATAACAAGGAGCACATATCCTTAACAACAATCGAGTTTTCACAAGGCTATCGAAACCACCAAAATGTAGATGATAATTTTACAATTGAAAGAATTCTATTAACAAATGATATAATTACGAAAAGTGTTTAGAGAGTTAGGATAATACTTCAATAAATAGCAAATAGTAAAACTCAAATGTTTATGTTGTAAACTTTGATGAATGATGGATAATGAAATAGTTTGTATCTTTGTATTAAAGTTTTCAACATATGATCTTTCTTAATAAATAATACAAGTTAAGTATGAAGAAAGATTCACACTTCAATATAAGCGTTGGTAAAGAAAACTTTTATCAAGAAATGAAAATAGATGAGATTGGGATGTTTTCTCTTGCAAAGTAGAATTTTTGATAAAATAAATGAAACTAGTTTGATCAATCTAGAGATTCTTTGTAATAAATGAAATAGAATATGTATTCAAGTAAACTCAATTAGTTTCAATAAATAAACTATCTTAATTGCTCTTGTAAGTGGTTAGTATTGAATGCAAAATAGTGAGCTATTTATAGATTAAGATGTTTGAAAATCAGCAACTTTCGATTGAGCAGTTGAGCGTTTCGGTTGACCGAAATGGTGAATATAGCCGTTGTATATTTTAAATCGTTGGAGTTTCGATTGACCATTCCAGTCAAATAGATCTGTCGACTGGTGTATATAAATTTTGGATTTTAATTTACATATAAAAAATATTCATTTTTCCAAAATCTATTCCATTTTATGAATCAAAAGCATCTTTATGCAAGTGATGAAGTGATGAATGATGAAAATGATTTGAGCTTTATGCACTTACTAAAGATTGATGAGTTTCAATAAGGAACTTCTAAATTCTAATCTTCAAAGTTCTTGTTCTTTTCAAGTCTCTTTTAATTGCTTATTTTTCAATAGATGACAATTTGAGCATTTGAATATTTAAGAAGATTTATACAAGTAAAACTCAAGAAACAAGACTTGTTAGAAACATAAGTATCTTGTTTGTTATAATCAAAACAAATGGAGCTATATTGAATCATAGGTCAACAATTTCCTCTTTTTAATTATGACAAACAATATGTGATTTTGTAAAAATATATAAGAGTGTTGTCTTCATTTCCCCCTATCGTTTACACATCAATGGGAATATCTTTCACATATATATAATGATAGCATAATATCATAAGTATACTTCTAAAATACAATTGTAATATAAAGACATGCATTTCCCATCATCACAATTTATAGAATTATGAAGCATATCACATTTCCATAATAAATCACATTCCTTATCTTTCCCCATTTGACATCATCCAAAAGAAGGGGGTCATTGAAGTTAAAAAAACTTTCCCTGTAATCATGGCATAGGTGTGAGATAAGAAAAACAATTGATATGAAATATAGGCCATGACATAAAAATAAATAAAAGTGAAAATGAAAACAACTTAAAGAGACTTCAATCTTTCGTCGGTGGAGGAGGGACTCGAGGATAGATGGAGTGAATATGTGCAAAGAATGTCTCTTGGGACATGCTCATTTGGTCCATCCTTTGTTCAAGTGCATCCATGCGGCCATTCACGGTAGTGGCAAGTGAATCAATTCAAACTTCTAAGATATGGAATTGATCTTCAGATATATATCGGCCGGGGGTAGGTGCAACTTGTAGAATTGTAGGCCTATGTCTCGATCTATGAGAACCATCACCAACATATCACCATCATCTTCATTTTCACCGGTGGTAAGGATGATGATATCGGTATGTTTTGGTTTAAGAATAGGCTCATCATCTAATGGCACATTGAAGTGTTCAAGATTTTTTGTAAGAACCATGCCATATGGTAAGCCTAAGACTCTAGGTAAAGAGTGGACATGTCGAATATGCTTTAAAAATATTTAAGAGAAGTCTAATTTTCGACCAACAAGAAGGGAATCAAAGATGAACAAGTCGAGGTGATGAACCTCTTTTTAATGCCCACTTCGAGGGACGATAATATGTGCAATTGCTCGATGAAGAATTTTGCATGGGATGGTAAATGATTTAGGTTCAATTTTGGTGGTTAAGGGTCGGTCGGTGACACGACAACAAACTTCAAGTTCATTAGAACTGTCAAACCTAACGAGATAATTCTGGACATAAGCACAATTATCACAATCTTCTAAATCAAGGATTTGTTGAAGTGTAGCTCTATTGAAGGTAATGTGTTTATCATTGATTGTGCAAGTAATGTGGTTTGAATAAAAAGATACATTTCGGTAAAGTTCTTGAATCAACCTAGGGTAAGCATTCTCAGAAATAGAAACTACATTTTTCCATCCAATTCTCTCAAAATATTCCTCTATATAAAAAGATGGAGTTTCAGTATAGAAGTCGAAAAAGTCGATAGACTTACCAATCAAAATTGGGCAATCGGTGAATCAGTCAGACAAGGGTGTGTCAACTTCAACGTCGGACGAACTAGCTTCTCCCTTCTTCGATTTCTTCTTTGGAGGCATTGAAAGTTCAGATTTTATGAATGAGTGAGAGAGAGATTTTGGAGGGAGAACGAGTGGGAATTGATAGAAAATGAGTAGGGTACAAATATTTGAAGTAGGTTAGTGATTTGAATGGATTTGCAATACATGTTTGAGAGAAAATTAGGATTTTCAAGTTTTTAAACAAAAACTAGGTTTTTGATTTTTCTTGACAAAATGGAAGAGAAAACTTCAAATTTTTGATATGAATGTTGATGAATATATTCGATTTGTGGAAATTTTGAAGCAATTTGGAAGAAATCGAAGATTTTTGGATGATTGTAGAGAGAGAAATCGTGATTGTAGGGTTTGAAATGAAGAAATGGGGATAAAATTGAGATTTAATCGCGAGCGTTTCAGTCGATCGAACCTTTTTTGCAGTCGATTGAAACTTTCCAAGTTTAAAAAGAAGGTGCTGTAAGAAGTTTCGACAGACCGATGGTCGACCAAAACATGACTTTCAGTTGTACAGCTGGTCGATCGTACAATTGTTTCGGTTGATCAGTAGGTCGACCGAAACACAACTTATCGGATTATACATAAGCTAACCGGTTTTGTGCTAACTTATCGAATTTTGCGAAAGTTGACTGGTTGATCATGTAGTCGTTCAAAGCATTGTTTCGGTTGATTGGTTAGTCGACTGAACTAGTCGAGGTGTAAGCGGTCCGATTTTGCGGTTTTTGACAAATTTTCAAACCAAATCGTTTAAACCGGTTTGAGAAAAACTCAAACCTAAACCAAACCATTTTGAATAGTTTGAAAAAAAACTCAAACCTAAATCTAACGGTTTGGTCCGATTTTAAACCATCGGTTTTATAGTATATTTTTTTGTCTGTCTACTTTTATGACATTAATTCATTGAATTCAATATATATTTATATCTTACTAGTAATAAATCTAAAACAAACTAAATATATCTACTACAAATTTAAATATCAACTAAATCAAAGTAAAATCACAATAAACTAAAATATAGTTTTTTGTTTGTCATTTTAGGCTAAGACGTTACGATAACGTTACAATATAAATATACTAAACTAAATATAAAGCCAAAAAATATAATGATGTTTAACAAGATCTCGTGATCATCATATCTAAAAATAAAATTACTGATTAGATAGAGAATAATCAACCATAATAATAAATCAATTGTTTATAACATCTAAACATAACAATTACACAAGCTTACCGTTATATTTTGTTATGAATTCAGTTTCTCACATATACTTAAACACCAATTGTTCTCACACATGATTCATAGTCTCCATTGTCAAACAAATGCATTCGTTATATTATCATAGTATTGGATACCAGATAAATAAGAGAATCTTTAAAAATATGGTAATAGAAAATATAAACCATCTGCCACAACTTTCATTGAATCATCAAATGCTTCCACTTCATCTAAATATTGGCACAACACTGTAGGTTCATTCTTAATTTGTAACCAATTCTTTCCGTATATACAAGTATCAACCATTCTTGCACATAATAAACTCTTAAATGAATTAAGTATCTGACCTCCATTTGAGAATGCAGACTCAGAAGCAACTGTAGAAATTTGAATTCTAAAGAGGAAAAGAGTTTTTGATAGATTAATTAGTCTTGATATTATTAGATATATATTATGATTATTTGGTAATAATAATATATATGTAATAGAAAATTATAAATTGACAAAAATATATACAAATGACAAAACTATTGAATTTCGCATATTTGGATGAATTTAAAAAAAAATCATTATTTTTATTTTTTTATTTTTATATATTTTTTCACCAATCCAGTTTGGTTTTAAACCGCAGTTAAAATTCTCAAAACTAAACTAAACCGTTTTGGTTTGGTTCAAAATCATTTCGTTGATGGGTCCACGTGATATCAAACCGACGGTTTCTAAAATGCGGTTTCGGTTCGATTTTTCGATTTGGCGATTTTTGCTTACAGTCCTACGAACTACTGTAAAATAGTAATTCACAAGTAATTTTGGTTTAATCATCTATATAAAATAAATTTAGCCACAAATTTCAGATTCATCATTAATACCCAAACTTCTTCTAATATATGAAAATATATCAAGAGTTAGAGGTTTAATAAGAATATCTTCCAATTGTTTTTCGGCACTAACAAATTCCAAGTAAATATCACCTTTTTTTCATATGACATCTAAGAAAATGATGTCGAATTTCAATATGTTTGGTGCGAGAGTGCAAGATGGGATTCTTTGACAAATTTATAGCACTCGTAATGAGAGTATTTTCAAAAGTTAAATGATAATCGTTAAGAGTTTGTTTCATCCAAAAAACTAGAGCACAATAACTAACGGCCGAGATATATTCGACTTCAAAGGTTGATAGTGCAACAAATTTTTGTTCCGTATTAAACATGACACAAGAGCAAAGCTTAGAAAGTGACAAGTTCCACTTGTACTTTTTCGATCAATAATGCAACTCGTCCAATCGGCATCCAAATAGCTAATAAGGTCAATATGAGTGTCCTTTGGATACCAAAGTCCCAAAGTTCTAGTGCCATATAGATATCTAAAAATTCGTTTTAAGGAACTTAGATGTTATCTTTAGGATTTGATTGAAATCTAACACATAAACAAACACTAAACATAATATCGGGTCTACTATCGGTTAAATAAAATAGAGATCCGATCATACCTCGATATTTGGTTATATCAATTGAAGTACATTGCTCATCTTTATCCAATTTAATTGATGAACTCATTGGAGTATTCATTAGGTTCAAATCTTCAAAATCAAATTTTTTGAGCATGTCTACGATATACTTTGTTTGACTAATGAAGATTCCTTCATTAATTTGTTTGATTTGAAGTCTAAGAAAGAATTTTAGTTCTCCCATCAGGCTCATTTCATATTCCTTGCTCATAAGCTTTGAGAACTCTTTACAAAGGGAAATATTAGTTGCACCAAAAATAATATCATCAACATAAATTTGTACAACAATTATGTCTTCCTTTTTTATTTTGATAAAAAATGTAGTATCCGCATTTCCCGTTTGAAAACCATTTGAAATAAGAAATTTACTCAATTTTTCATACCAAGCTCTAGAAGTTTGTTTCAAACCATATAGAGCTTTTCTAAGTTTAAATATATTTTTCAAAAATTTGTGATTTTTGAAACCGGGAGATTGCTCAACATAAATTTCTTCTTGAATAAAACCGTTTAAAAATGCACGTTTGACATCCATTTGATAAAGAGTAAAGCCTTTATGGCAAGTAAAAGCAAGAAGCATACGAATGGATTTTAATCTAGCAACCGGTGCAAAAGTTTCTTCGAAATCTATACTTTCTTCTGATTGTAACTTTGAGTCACTAATCTAGTCTTGTTATGCACAATTATACCATTTTCATCTCGTTTATTTCGAAAAATCCATTTTGTACCAATAACGATTTGATCATTTGGTCTATCAACTAAATCTCAAACATGATTTCTTTTAAATTGATTTAGTTCTTCTTGCATTGCTAGAATCCAAAACTTATCAAATTCGATTTCTTTAAAATTCTTTAGTTCAGTTTGAAAAATAAAAGCGCAATTATTTAGAAAACCTTTGGTAGAGTTTCTAGTACTTACATCTTTGGAAGGATCACCGATAATGAGCTTTTTTGGATGAGTGGGAACAAATCTCCATTCAATAGGAAGTGTTGGATCATTTTGATTTTTGGAAGATTCTCCTTCTTCTTGGTGAGAAATTGGCTCTTCCAAATCTTTATTTTCAATATCTTTAGGAATTTCCTTATTTTGATCTTGAATATTCATTTGCTCAAAAGAAATCTCCAAACACACATCAATACCTTTCTTTTGATCAAGAGAATTAGCTTCATCAAATGTAACGTGCATGGATTCTTCCACTACTAGAGTTCTTTTGTTGAAAACTCTATAGGTTTTGCTAATAGGTAAATATCCAAGAAATATTCCAATATCGGATTTTGAATCAATTTTTTTCAAATTCTCTTTTGTATTTAAAATAAAACATTTGCAACCAAAAATCTTAAAATAACTGATATTGGGAACTCTTCCAAACCTCATATGGAGTTTTGGTTTTCTTTCAACTTACCAAAACTCTATTCATAATGTAATAAGCGGTGTTAACGGCTTCACCCAAAAATATTTGGGTAAATTGTTTTCATTTAATATGGTCTTAATCATTTCTTGCAATGTACGATTCTTTCTTTCTACTATACCATTTTGTTGAGGAGTTTTAGGAGCCGAAAAATTATGTTCATATCTATTTTCTTTACAAAAATGATCAAAAACAACATTATCAAATTCTCCACCATAATCACTTCTAATGGTTGTAATAGAGTATACTTTTTCATTTTGAACCTTTTTACAAAAATGCTTGAATATTATTAAAACCTTGTTTTTCAAGTTCAAAAACAAAATCCAAGTAAATCTTGAGAAGTCATCAACAATGACAAATATATAGTGCTTACCACTTAAACTTGTGATCTTAGAAGGTCCAAATAGACCTATGTGAAGAAGTTGTAAATGTTTTGTGGTTGAATAAAATTGCTTAGTTTTGAAAGAGATTTTTGTTTGTTTTCCAAATTGACAAGTATCACAAATTTTGTCGTTTTTGAATTTCAAATTTGGTAAACCTTTAACAAAGTAATTTTTTGAGATTTTTGAAATTAGGTCCATACTAACATGGCCAAATCTTCTATGTTATAATCAAGTATCATCTTTAAAACTTGACAAACATTTTAATTCTTTTTCAAATTCATTGTTAATGACACAAACATCTTTACTTCGGCTTCCTATGAACAATATCTCTTTCGATGTAGCATCTTTAATAAGACATTTTGAAGAATCAAATTTGATATGATAACCTTCATCACATAGTTGATTAATACTTAGCAAATTATATTTGAGATTATCTATTAATAAAATATTTTCAGTAGAAGGAGATGAATGATTAACAATATTTTCAATGCTCATGATTTTTCCTTTTGTATTATCTCCAAATGTGACATGACCCTCATCCTTCCTTTTGAAGTTTGACAATAGTGTTTTGTCTCCAGTCATATGTTTTGAGCAACTACTATCCAAGAATCAATTTCTCTTTGTTCTTGAAGACACCTACATGAATTGATTCAAATTTTTTTATCTTGGTACCCATTCAACTTTGGGTCCTTGAAGTCAGTGCTAGTGGACCCTTAAACCTACTTATTTCTTTGAAGGTGTAGTTTCTTTTTGATCAAACAATTAAAAATTATATGTCCAAATTTGTTACAAAAATTACGTGTGATGTTAGAAGTTTTAACAAATATATTTTCAAGAGATTTTTGCTTTAGAAAATGTCTGTATTCAATTCCCCATTTATCAAAAATACATTTTTGTTTACCAAACATTAACTCAAAGTCTTTCTTTCCTTGAGTGAATATGTGCACAATATTGGTTAAATTTAGGACATTTTCCTTTAGAGAAACTTTTTCTTCAATAAGACATTCATGATCAATCTTTTCTTTTTCAAAATTCTTTTGGGTTTCTAAAATCTTTTTGGTCTCATTTTTTAATAAAATGTGTTGCTTTTTGAGAGTATAATGTTTGAGAGCAAGTTTTTTAAAAATTTCAATAATTTCATCGTATGAAATAGATAGTTAATCATAAGAGAGAGTGTCATTTGTGTTTACCTCTTGTTCAATGGCCATGAAGAACATGTTTGCAACTTTATCTCGACTTTCATTTTCTTCTTGCTCATCATCGATTTCATCCCAAGTGGCTTGTAGAGCTTTCTTTCTGAAGAATTTTCTCTTGTTGGATATTCGGTTCTTTTGTGATCAGGTTTGTCACAATCGTAACAAACAATCTTTTTTCTTTTCTTTTCATCACATTTGTCTTCTTTCTTTTTGAATTGACGGTTGTTGCAAAAACCTCTCCACTTTTTGACAAGAAGAACGAGATCATCAAGTTCCTCATCACTTTTGTTTGAGTTTGACGTTTCTTCATTATTTGATGATTTCAAAGCAATTTGTCTTCTAGGGAGAACCTTATTTTCTTCTTCTTTTGCTTTTCTAGACTAGGGATGGCAAAAAAACCCGCCCCGCCCCGCCCCGACGGGTTGGCGGGGCGGGGCGGGGCGGGGATTGCCGCCCCGCCTCGGGTCGCGGGGCTGGGCGGGGCGAGGGTGCCCCGCCCCGTTTAGTTTAAAAAAAAAAAAAAAAAATTTTTGAACGTTGTTTATTTAATTTTGGACATTGTTTGTTTTCATTGTTTGGTTTGGATATTGATGTAATTATTTTAAATATTATTTGCTTTGGATTATAAAATTTTGAATTGTATTTACTTGGAAATTTTTTGTTTAAAAAAAAAAACTAAATGGGGCATTAAAAGGGGCAAAAATCCGCCCCGCTCCCGTCCCCGCCCCGCCCCGTCAAAGGCGGCGCGGGGCGCGGGGCGGGGCGGGGCGGCGGGTGATGGGGATTGGGGGGGCGGGGCGGGGCGAGGGTGCCCCGCCCCGCCCCGCCCCGCCCCGAACCCGCCCCGTTGCCATCACTATTCTTGACTTCTCCTTTGTTTCAGCATGATTATCTCATAAATCATCAAGGTTCCATAGATCTCTTCCAAATGATACATGTTGACATTTTTGGTGTTCTCTGTCAACATTCTCAATGAGTCTCAATCTTCCGATAGAGACCTAAGCATTTTGCTAACAAGTTCACCATTAGTAAATTTTCAATCAAAGCCTTTAAGGCCATTAACAATATCGGTGAATCGAGTAATCATGCTAGCAATGAGTTCATCTTGTTTCATAAAGAAATTTTCAAAATCTTTAAACAAAAGATTTATCTTAGTTGCTTTTACTTTGTTTGTTCCCATGTTTGTGATTTCTAATGCATGCCAAATTTCATATGTGGAATCACATGTGCTAATTCGATTAAACTCCTTTATATTTAAAGTATAGTAAAGAAGATTTTTGGCTTTTGCATTCAAGGACAATTTTTTTTTATCACCTTTATCATATTCTTCTCTAGGTTTTGAAATAATTTGGTTTGATTTTCCCTCAACATTAATAACCCTAGTAAGCTTATGAGGACCAAATTCAATAACCTCTTAAACATTATAATCAATTGATTGGATATAAATCATTATTCTAGTTTTTTCAATAATTATAATGTGTACCATCAAACAAAGGAGGACGATTTATAAAATGCCCCCTCAATATTATTGATTAACCATAGCACAAGATAGTAAAATCTTTAAAAAAATGCGCATCGAGAGTCTGATACCAATTGATAACCCAAGAATAACTAACCAAGATGGGGTGAATTGATTTTTAATTTTTTTCGATAATTAGTCTCAAAACTATTTAATACACGAGGTATAAATGCAAACTATAATATTAGAAGTAAATATGCAGATTCGATAACTTAATTCAAGTATTGTCACTTAAGTTGATATAGCACAATGTAAATACGATACGAAGATTGCTTCGCCTTGAAGTGAGAAATTTAAGCCCTTATCAAGAAGGGATCTCTGTGTGCTTACGTCAGCCATGATAATGTTAGATGAACGACCAGAGTGAGGATAATGTTCCAAGAGAATGGGGAAATAAACAACCAACAACGGCACCATTAATATTATTGTCGGAGGGACGACATCTGGAGGGGACTCCAGCAGCTGGCGTAAGTCATACCCCCAATCTCAAGCACATATCTTGATAATGTAGAAGACATCATTTTCGGATCAACGGACTTAGAAAGCATGTATTTTCCTCATGAGATGCCTTTATTATATCAACGATCATTACTAATATTAAGGTAAGGAGAATTCTGGTGGATAATGGAAGCACAACTAATGTACTGTCACATGAGGCTTTCATTCAGATGTGTATTTCAGCTGAGCAACTCTAGCCAGTCAAAATTCCTTCTAGGGATTTGGAGATGGTATTATCGTTTTAGGAAGCATTGTCGGGTTACTCTTCACCTTAGGATCAGAAGGGAAACATGTAGCACATATTACAACCTTTCTTATAGTTCGTACTCCTATGGCCTACAATGCCATACTTGGAAGGCCATTGCTTAATAGAGTTAAGGCAATTGTTTCAACTTTTCATCTAAGAATGAAATTTCCTCAAGTAATAGAGTAGGGGCAATTCGAGGAAGTCAAGTAGTGGCCAGACAATCTTATGTTACCAGCGTTCGAGAAATCAAAGCCGAAGTTATTCAACTCACGGAGCTCGAGCTTGACCTTGAGCATCGTGGGAGACTTGCCCCGGTAGAGGAGATGGAGGAGGTTGAGCTCGAGCTTAGTATAAAATTTACCATTAGTCGAGGTCTTAATACTACAACCACGGTCGAAAAATAGTCGGCTACGTCCCAGGCATCTAGGTTGCTTAGTTTTTCATTTTTCTTTTTGTTATGTTTATATTCCTTTTGTAGTTTTTTTTTTTTTTGCTCGGGCTTGCATGCCCTTAGGTTATTTTCCTTTTAAGGCCTATGCATCCATATACATTTACATTATTTCACAAACATTTTAACAATTAAAAACTTTCGCCAAACACCTTTATTTAGCTATAACTTCTAATTAGCGTAAGATCGTGCTCCACACATGTAGCTATTGCTTCAATTAGCGTAAGGTCACGCTCCGTGCATGCAACTATAACTTCTAATTAGCGTAAGTTTGTGTTCCGCGCATGTAGCAATAACTTCTAATTAGCGTAAGGTCGTGCTCCGAGCATGCAACTATTACTTCTAACTAGCGTAAGGTCGTACTCCACGCATGCAACTATAACTTCTAATTAGCATAAGATCATACTCCGAGCATGCAACTATTACTTCTAATTAGCGTAAGGTCGTGCTCCGAGCATGCAACTATTACTTAAATTAGCGTAAGGCCATTCTTCGCGCATGCAGCTATTACTTCTAATTAGCATAATGACATGCTCCACGCATGCAACTATTACTTCAATTAGGGTCCTCGCATGCAGATATTACATCTAATTAGCATAAGGTTGTGTTCCTCACATGCAGCTATTACATCTAATTAGCATAAGGTCGTACTTCGCGCATGCAGCTAATAAACCTACCTAGCTTAAGCATGTGCATACGCACGCTGCTACTCGAGGTCCTTATGACCCGACCTCAATATTTCTCGATGTCAAATTATGTTAAATTAGAGCTTAGGCTAGTACTCACCCTCTACAAATAGCCTCGACATTTACCTTAAAAAAGGGACCCGAGCTACTTGTCAGAACGACCAAGTAGCACGCTCGAGCTCCACCTATTGAAGCTTAAAAATATCACAGCTCGTGAAAAAAAAAATGCTCGAGCTACGTACATGTTGCAAATTGAACATATAACTCGAGCTTGTTGGCTAAGAAACTGGTCAAGTAAAATGCTCCAGCTACATATTGAACAAATAGCTCGAGCTAGTTGGCCAAGAAACTGGTCAAGTAAAATGCTCGGGCTACATATCGAACAAAAACTCGAGCTTGTTAGCCAAGAAATTGGTCAAGTAAAATGCTCAAGCTACATATCGAAGAACTTGAGCTTGTTGGCCAAAAAATTGGTCAAATAAAATGCTCGAGCTACACATTGAACAAGAACTTGAGCTTTTTGGCCAAAAAACAGTCAAGTAAAATGCTCGAGCTACATACAGATTGTCAATCGAACAAAGACTTGAGCTTGTTGTCCAAAATACTGGCAAAGTAACATACTCGAGCTCAACGTATAAAATATTTCAGAGGCTTGAGCTTCAATTTAAAAAGAACAAACGTAATTCACAACAAAATGCAAGACAAAATATCGAGCTAACATTGAAATAAAAAATTAAACCCAGATCGGGGAATTAAGTTCAATCTCAGGCTATTGCACCTAATTGCATCTTACCTCGTAGCCCGAACATGTAACTTCTAGCTACGACCTGGATGCACGGGGGCATGTGATGCGTACAAATATTATCTAGCTCGAGCTAGAGCATATTGCCCGAACTACCAACTCCAATTATGGAAATACTGAGCTCGAGGTTCATGTCAAGGTCGAGCTTAATCTCCATATTTGACCTACATATTGAGGTTGGGCTTCAAGAACAAAGGAATGATCTCCTCATCCTTATCTCAAACCATTTAGAAATACCAATCCTACTTTGATTATGACTCTCTATGACTATTACCATTATTCAAACTCTTTACCTACCACAATTTGATTTAAACTCAAACATAATACTTCAAATATAATAAAAACACATTACGTGATAAGGATAAGGACTACAGGTGGTTGAATTCTTTCATGACTCCATCATCAACATCTATAAATATAGGACCAATGTTCATTGTTTGATACATTTTTACATAATATTCCAAGATATAACTTTTCACCCAATTTCTCTTTTTGACTTAAGTATCAAAAGGAAGACGATGACACACCTCGATGTCTTCGTTTCAGGTATTGAAGATCAGTTCGTGTGGAATTCAAACATCCAGTTCGAGATTAAAAAAAAGTGCAAATTTTTGGTAGCATCAGTTAGTAATGTAAATTTTGTGATAAGGTTTTCAGTTTTTATTTTTATTTTTGTAAATCATTAATTTTCTATTCATCCACTTGCTCTCCTCTTCACTGTCTTTGTACAAACTTTTAGAACCTCTAAAATTGATGTTTTTGGACACATAGATAGATTAATAGCTGGTCGGTGATAGTGGGTCCTGTGAATTAAGAGGTCATTTTTGAAAAGGAAGGATTAATGGTATTCTTTTAAATAATTGGTTTGGTGGTCCTGTGAATTAAGAGGTCATTTTTGAAAAGGAAGGATTAATGGTATTCTTTTAAATAATTGGTTTGGTGGTCCTGTGAATTAAGAATTAATTTTTGAAAAGGAAAAATAATATGGGTTTTTTTATGTTTGTTTGTAGATAAAAGGATAGGCAGATGTTGCATTTTAAATTGGTCTACTTCAAACTGATTATTATGATTATGACTCTTTCATTGGCTTCTTTCCACTTTTTTGATTTTCCAAAATTAAATTGGTATAATTCATTTATTCTGCAAATCAGTTGTGCACTTGGCCTGTTTGTTTGCATGAGTCCATTGGTGCTTTTCGCGGAATTATTTTGATCAAATCCATCCACAATAAGAAATTCACATTGTGAACACTAATATATAGTTGGGAAAAATGCATCAGCAATCCATAACCCTTTCGATTTTTGCAAGTATTACAATAACCTTCATTTTGTATCAGCAAATGTCCCTACCTTTCATAAATATGCAGTTGGAGTCCAAACAATCATTTAACCGTTAGTTGACCAAGAATGTCAAACTTTGATTAATTTTGAGTAAATTAAAAATGACAAAACGGTACTTTGTATTTTCCTCATATTAAATAAGTTAGAAAATTAAAAATAAATATACAAACTCACCTCACCCCACCAAGAAGGTTTATTGCTTTAATGATGAATCTTCAAATTCTTTCTGTGTACATGTGATTTTTAAGTTGACATGAACCCTTTTGTATATAAGCTCTTCGAATTTCATCTTGAGCATTAACATTATAATTCCTAATTGGAGTTCTCAATCTAGGATTCGAAGGAAATTACGCTATGAACATCACTTTTATTCCGAAGATCTGATTCCTCGTGAACATCTATTTTATCATGAACACTCGTTTCACCAATACATTGCTCTCCACTCGAAAATAGAATTTTTTGTTTAAAATATTTTTTCATGACTGTGACAAAATCAAAATCAATAGATAAATAAATATTTATACTTCAATGAGAAATTCTAATAATCTATTCTAATTAAAATTATAATCGTAAATACACAAGCAATTCCGTTAATAATTCCAAAATCAACAAGTTAGGGAAAGTTATTGCTCACTTGAAGGTGAATGAAATTCAGACTTGTAATTGACGCTATTTTTTGTAGACAAATGCAATTTGCTAAAATTATATAGGGATAATTACAATAGCGGTATCAAACATTTTATTTAGTTGCAGACTTTGTCCAAACCTTTAATTTGTGTTACCCACAATACCAAACCTTACATTTGTGCCACACGTGGTGATGAGAACTACATAGCAACGAACACTACGCAACCTGCAACGATATTGACACGGAACCCAATAACGCCAAAAGATTCAAGGTTTTGGATTTAACCCAAGATAATTGAATCTCGCCCGAGTTTGAACGCCACAAGATTGTTAGATCTTGGTAAGTTCAGTGAACGCCACAAAATTGTTAGACCTTGATAAGTTCAGTAAATTGTTCCATCAAGAACAAGAGAGAAAGCAAAAAGCTTTTATTAATTCATCAAAAAACTTAATGTTTACAATAATTGAAATTGCTACTTATACTAATATTAGAAAATCTAGGAAAATATGGAAAAATGAAAATATCGCTTAAAGATTACAAGACTCTTACCTAAACTAAAATTATAACAAAATAAGGAAATTCACGAAAAATTAAAATCCTCGCCAAATTGTTTTCGGCATGTTTCTGTACAATCGCAAGCTCAAAAGTATCATGCGCCCACGCAGACTCGTGCAGAATTTTGTGACGATTTTGAATTGTACTCATGGGCGAAAATTCGACACCCGAACTGAGAGTTATGCTCATTTTAATCTACGTTACTAATTTTTTTTTTCCAAATATCTTTCAAATCGTTTCGGCTCTAGAGTCTTTCATGAAACTGAACCTTGGCTTGTCAATTTCTTCAATTTGGACTTCATAGCTCGACCAAGTGATTGCTTATTTCAGAACATATCATCCTCTCTCTCTTCGAAAGGATTCGTCATCGAATCCATACCTTGTGATCACGTAGGGGATAACCAGCCTGTTACACAACTCATCACTGCACCACCTAGATCAAATGGAAATTTTTTCCTCCCATGACATAGGATCAATACACGATACCCATCCATTTTGCAAGTATAGATGTAATGCAGCACAAATTCATTCAGCCATAGATATTGTTGCATGAATTCTCAAACACAATGATTAACCTAAAAGAAAGAATTAAGAAAAATATGGTTGAATTTGTTAGCTTCCCCACGAATGAGATATGGATCCTCGTACTCATAATGCATCGTTTCCACCATATCATGCTTAACAATGAAACTCCGCTCTTTATTCCCCACAATATTCTCAACCATCTGCTCAACACACTCTTCCATTATGTGCCCACTCTCTAGCTGAACAATCTCTACAATTTTGGTATTAGTCTGCTCGTGCTCCGGCTTTTTAATTTGTTCACTCTCCTTAGCTTGAATTGCACCTTCCAATTCATCATCCTCCATCTCAACTCCCCTATCTCTAGACTCCTCTTGCAATTCAACCCCAGTATTCTCCTTAAGTGTGATCATATCCTCCTCTTGATTTTTCCCTTTTGCTATCTCTCCACTCTCATATTCAACACTTTTAACTACAAATCCAACAAAGAAGATGAAGTTGATTTTTTGGTTTTTAATTTTAATTGTTTAATTTTATTTATTTTATTATAAAAATGTAAAGTTACAATCTTAACAATTTAAAATTAGTCAAAAGTGTTGTCAAAGTCAATTATTTGGTCAACTAATGGTCAAACTAACAAATACCATACTTTTGGACTTCAGCTATGACATTTTGAAAATGTTTGGTACCGTGGATGACACAAAAAAATGTTTGGTATTGTGGTTGGCGCAAATGAAAGATTTGGACAAAATTTGTAACTAAATAAAAAGTTTGGTACCGCAACTGTAATTATCCCTTCATGGAATTGAAAACCTTCAAAAGTCTCAACTAGTGAAGTATCAAATTGGAACTTTTGATTTAAAGTCTAACATTTAGATATTACAAACCGTACCGTTCCTGCATACATAATAGTATTATTGAAAATCAGAATCTGTACAAGGAATCTCAGTCTATGCCGCACGTTGGAGAGCCAAACGAAGAGACCGTACAACTTCTTTCGGCGATAAGCTGGATTCTTTCTCCATCTTCGAAAGAGCGAATTAAAAAAGATTTAATAATTTCGGCGAAAGAAATATAATTTAAAGCATGAATAAAGTATATATATAGTTATCATCTTAGAGATCATTACCTCTGCATTAACGCTAATATCAAGAGCAAAACTTCCAAACGATGTAGTAGTCACATTGATTATTGAGAGATGGAGCTTCTCTACCTCAGTAAGTATTTTGGATAGAATACCTCTATGCTTCTCACAGTGGATTCTCAGAAAAATGTGGTTGTTGCAAACTTTAGCTTCTATTTCCGGCAGCTCGGAGCTGTTATTCTCGTCCAAAGATCCCTCGTTTTCCACTGAGAGCTTCGATTTGTTAACAAGCACCACAGATTCCACTGTTTGTTTTGTTGCTTGTTCCTCAAACGTCTTCACGCACTCTTGAAGGCGTTTCACATACTTAATAGCATCTCCCAGTACAGAGGTTTTATCCACCTGCAATATCCATTATGCTCGATATATCAATCTTGATTTATTGTGGATTTTATACTGTAAAGTACACAGAAGACCAAAAATAAGTTAAAATCTTATCTCATGGAAAATGAGTGGACAGCATTAAAACCATGAAGCTAAGCTTATGGTACCTTCTTGAGGCCTGGAACTAAGGCTGAAAGAGCAACAAATTGCTGGCTGAGCACCTCCCGACGTTTTCTTTCTGCAATTATATGATCATAGGGTTGAGATGGCGGCCTAACACGACCATTTTTCTTTGTTTTTTGTGAGGTTTTTATAGCCCCTTCAGAGTTTCTCAAAGCTTCAGAAACCGCTGCCTTTTCTTCTGGATTCAAGGAACTTAGTTTATATTGCTGAGGACTTCTAGTAGGAGAATTGGCGTTGCAGAAATTGAGAATGATCGGAGTAGAAGAAGCAAAGTTGGGCACACAATAGCCATTATCATTGTTAAGCTTTTGCTGTTCGGGTGGTGGTTTAAAGGAAACTTGAGGTGGTTCCGTTCCCCCGGAAGTGCACAAGCTTGACATTGAGCTGCTACTTGGAATCAGAGTTAATGAAGAAGATGAGTTGTTTCCTGGAGATAAATCTTCTCTAAGAAGAGAATGCAATTCTTCATCAAATGTGTCCAAGAAATCAATTTGGTCCTCAAAAATTGAACCGTCCATTACCTGCAAAACTATTTTGTTAAAATGTAGCATAACAAATATTACTGAAGATAATTAAGACAGGAAATCGTCCACGGTTAAATTATTCTCAGTTTACGTATAGTTTCTCACCATTTCAGAGAAGCATGAGGCTGCTGAGATATCCATTATTGAGGCTGTTTTTAGTTTTCTAAACTCCTGCATATGAAAAGAAACTACACATGAAGGACATATAAACAAATTAATCTGAATTTGGAAATTTAGTGGTGAATGGACTTTCTTGAAGAAAATATAAGAAATGGACCCCTGTGAAGGAGGTTCAACTGAGAAAGGAATATGCAGATAAGTTTTGTATTCTTCGTAATACTTTTGACTTAAAATGAACAGAACACAGAGACATTTGAATGTGAAAAGAAGCTGATCTATGTTTCCAAGATTATTCTCGTTGAACAGGGCCACGTAGGCTCTATTCAAACAGGTGGACGATGTGGCGTCCGTTCATGTTTCCATCTCATTTAGCTCTCGTTTGGACTCCCTTAAAATTATAATTCATTTTTCCCTCCCTTCTTATCAACCAGATATTTTTCAATAAAATAATATTACAGGTAAACAAAAAATAATTTCTTCTTTTTTAATCACATTCTTTAAAAAAAACACAATTCAAAAAATTATAATATCAAATAATAGGGGGTCAAACAGGGACCTAACATAATGTATCTAGAGTAGAATTAAATTTATCCTCACATGCAAACATATTAAGCCGTTGTTCGAGCTCCATTATTTGAAAAAGAATTGATTTTGGAATACTTTTTTTGTAGAATGTGGGGTAAAAAAGTAAGAAGAATTTTTTGGTTTATGTCTAATATTATTTTGTTGATAGAATGTGTGGTTAATAAAAAGAGATAGAAAAGTGAATTAAAATTTAATGGAAGCCAAACATGCCCTAAGATGAATTAATCACGAGAACATTGATCTTCAATATAAATTATAAATGTTTTCAAATTGTGGAATCAATATTGAATAGTCTATATAAGGCAATGGACAAATACGTAAAACTTGCACAGATACATTATACACATGCATATAAACAATTTCTACCTATGCATGCATGGAGAAAATACGTATGTTAGTTTAATATTATTCAATGAAAATGAGTTTTGGAATATTGAATTTTCAGATAATGTGTGGTTATAAAGTAGGAAGAATTTTTAGTTTACGAGCAAAATATTTTATTATGAAATAATGGTAAGTCTCGTCGCAGCCACCTCCTTCCTCATCTATATATATGTTTAGTTTTCCTTCTCCTTTTTCTATTCTGTCATTTGCCTCAGTTTTACCTGTTGGTTGTAAAGCCACTTTGGGCTTTCTTATCCATTAAGTCACTTTTGACTTTTTTTATTCATTAAGACTTTTTGCTTTATCTTCTTGTGAAGGGTACCTCAAATGCTACATTATGTTATGGAGGATCAAAATTTACTAGGCTATGTTGCTTCAGATTATGCAGGTGATCTTGACAAGAGCAAGTCTACCACAGGTTGTGTTTACTCTTGCTAGAGGAGTAGTAAGCTGGGTTTTGAAACTACAGTATATCGTAGCTATTTCTACGATAGAGGTAGAATACGTTGTTGCTACACAAGCTAGAAAAGATGCAATATGGTTGCAAATGCTCCTATAGCTCAGACACAAACGAAAGAAAATTGCTCTATTTTGTGATAATCAGAGCGCTTTGCACTTAGCAAAGAATCCAACATTTCACTCGAAAACAAAGCATATACAAGTTCAATATCACTTCGTTCATGAGAAGGTGAAAGAAGGAAGTGTGGATATACAGAAAATTCATACTAAAGATAATCTAGCGGATATGTTAACAAAGTCAATCAACAATGACAAGTTTACTTGATGTCGATCCTTTATTGGCCTAACAGAAACGTAAACAACAAGAAATAGCAAATGTAGAACGGATTGAAGAGTTGTGGCAAAATTGACTTTAAATGGGAAAAATGTTGGTTGTAAAGCCACTTTTGACTTTCTTATCCATTAAGTCACTTTTGTCTTTCTTATTCATTAATACTTTTGATTTTATCTTTTTGGCAAGTGGATAGCTACAAATAAGCAAATGGATAACCACCTCACCAACTCTATATATGTGTGTGAGCTACAACACATATGGAATCATCCCATTTTGGAGTGCGGAAAAACACAGAGAGAAAAAAAGAGTTTTAGATAGAAAATAATAGTGAGTTTCTCCTAAATAGTTTTAGTCTTTCCTTTTTTAGAGTGTGTTTCTCCTATTACAAAAGAAAGTGTATTGTCAATTGTGTTCTCCTTA
Organism: Fraxinus excelsior; assembly: GCA_019097785.1. Lineage (NCBI taxonomy): Eukaryota > Viridiplantae > Streptophyta > Magnoliopsida > Lamiales > Oleaceae > Fraxinus > Fraxinus excelsior. The sequence continues at coordinate 6,265,800 of CM032623.1, read as the reverse complement.
TCTATAAAGAGAAAGTGTTGTAATCATTTTTCTATAATAGCGAGTTTCTCCTAAATAGTTTTAGTCTTTCCTTTTTTTAGAGTGTGTTTCTCCTATTACAAAAGAGAGTGTATTGTCAATTGTGTTCTCCTTATCTATAAAGAGAGAGTGTTGCAATCATTTTTCTATAGTGAAATCCTTCTACAGTTTACACGTGATTTTTCCACGTAACATTATTGTGTTAATCATTTTTTCTCGATTTTTCTCATTTCTGCTTTAGTTGTAATTGGATATCCTGTACCACCACATCCTAACATTACCGGCCCTTCTAGACATTATTATTGCGGAGGAAAAGAATTTGTGCGACATTTACCTGTAGTAAACGAGTATTATGGTATTTTTCTCAAATTTGAACTCGTATTCTAATCAATTATTGAACAGAATTTCGCTATTTTATAAATCATAAATGGTTACTTATAAATGTAATTAATAAATGTTTGTTACTAAAACATTTAAGTACATTAATAATTTAAAATAATGAAACGGTAAATATATAATATTTATTAGTTTTTTGGTATATATATATAATTAACCAAAAATTTCAATAAAAATTTGTAATTCCGCTTATCAGTATATATTTATATAAATCTTTCATGTGTCAAGAGGGAAAAATCACAACTGATTATTGTTAATATTGAAATAAAAGTAAGACAAAAAGATTAGAGAAAATCGTATCATTCTCTCCTCCTATTATCTCAGTAATAACTTGGTCCCTAACTTTTTTGTCATAGTTATATAATCAAATCCTTAATGATGAAATTCGATTGATTTTTTGTTAAATTCTCCTGTGGTGTTTTTGAAAACATATTTTAATAATTTTTTTTGAACACTTGCTTAAATTTTAAAATATATCTGAGGGTCGTACGCTAATTTTATGAGTTTTAGATAGTTTTTATTATTGAAAACTGATCGTAAAATTATAACTATCGACTTGCTCCTATTCACACGTTGGGAATAAATTGGAGATCGATGATGCAATTTTTACACAAGCATAACATAAAAATTGCGAAAAATGTCAATGTTGTGAAAATTTGTAATAATTAGTCCCTATTTGATAACCATTATTTGAAAACTAATTTTTCTATATACTCGTTTCCAACTACAATTCACACAATAAAATATTATGCATGTAAATCCAAAAAAAATTTTTTTTTACCACACATTTTCCTCAAAATTATTGTTCAAAATTTTTTTTTTTTTTCGAATAATGGTTGTGAGGGACTAAGATTACTTAACTAGTCCCATTTTATTTAATTAACACACAAAAATAAAAAGATAAAAGTTATTATATTAATTTGTTGTGCCCTTTTTCCCTATTAACTTAAAGAGATGATTAAAGTAATTAATAATATATGTCGTACATCCAAAAAGTTATCTACTTTGAAATTATACAATTTGGACCTCAAACCTCCTTTCATAACTAGAATTTATTAATAATATAGATGTCCATAGTTGTTCGATTCCATCCGGAAAAAAATAGTAAATGGGTAGGTTTGAAAATAAATGATTCCAACAAAAAGAGGGTTATCATCAATCTCATCCGCCATCAATCGTGTTGTGATTCTCTTTCAATCTCGTCTACCATCAATTATAATTTCTTTCAATCTATCTATCTATATTTCAAATTGAGAATTGAGACTTTAAGCATGGAGGTCCCCAAATATACGAACTTCAAATAAATTTGAAAATAATAAAAATTAGTGTTGTAGTTGAACTTTCTCCATAACACACCAAATCTTAAAAAGGACAAATCTGCCGCATAGAGATAATATAAGAGTTTCTAGTATTTGAAGAGAGGAGGAAAAAAAAAAAAAGGTTTTCACAACAAGCTTTGTGTACTTCAAGGCTTAATCATCTTTAAATTTGGGACACTTCACTTGATCTTGGGTTTTATTTGGAGAAGAACTTGATCTTCTTGGATTTTTAGGATTTGAACTTGAATTTGATTCGAAGAAGATTTTGATTTTCCCATGAACTAGATTCTCTCGAACTAGTGAATTTTTCCCACACTTACAATTTTTTTGGACATAATGTTATATTGAAATCATATAGCCATCCTTTTTCATTTACTTTAAATATATTTTATAGGCTGTAAAATTAGGGTGAGATTTTTATGGGCACAATTCACAAATACACTATAATACTGTTATTTTTAAATAAACTTTTTAATTATTTTTTAATCTTGAAATATTGTTTTCTTTTTAATTTTTTTATATTACATTTTATAACACATTATGTTGTGTTATGTCATACATTTTTCGCAATTTGTTTCCAATGCCATCACACGTAAGAGTGTGTTACAAACATATTGCTATCTATTTTCGCCGCCATCATTGCCATCACAACCTAAACTATTTTACACCTACCACCACCAAGACCACCTCCACCACCATCAGCATCGTTATCACTGGCTGCCTCCACCTTCAACATAACCACCACCCCTCACAAACACCACAACAATGGCGAGAACCCAATCCTCCTCCCACAAAAACAAAAATCAAGTCAAAAACTCGCCACAACAAGACAAAATCGGGCTAAATCTCAAAACGCTCTCATGTCTAAAATTGCACCGCCATCAACAATGGCATGTGATGAATGGTCATTATGGGTTGTGGTGGTGGTAGTGGTGATGCATCGAAGTGGTGGTAGTGCTTGATGGCGGGTGGTGTGGGTGTGTAATAATTAATGAAAAAAGTCAGAAAGAATGAAAAGAAAAAAAAAATTGAAATTTGAAAAGTTACCAAAGTGGATGGTGTAATTTTCTCATTTTTATAACAGAAATGGACCTTAATAATAGACTTAAACGGACTACTGGTTTTTTTTTTATATCTACACAGTTACAATCTTCTGGTAAATTTCGAGATTTTTTGTTTCCTCAAATTTACACCAAAATTTACGCAGTAGTTGAACTCTTTCCGCCAAAAATCTAGCCATTATTATTCTCGACATGAACTTTTCCACCAACAAATAATATAATAAACAAAAGATATAAGTTTTAAAAAAATGCAAATTCAAGTGGTTCTGCATAAATAAAGTTGATGGCAAATGATGAATGTCATTAATAAATAGAAACACACAAAAATAAAAAGTAATTATCTACTAATTTAAAATAACGAAACGGTAAATATCTAATATTTATTAGTTTTTTGGTGTATATATAGTTAATCAAAAAATTAAAAGAAATCTAATATTCAATGTCATGACTTAATTTCAATTTTTCAATAAAAATTTGTAATTCCGCTTATCAGTATATATTTACAGGGGGCGGATCCACATGGGGTCATGTGGGGTCAGATGACCCCACAAAAAAATTTTGAGTTTTTTTTTTTTTAACCTAAACATTTTTGAAATCTTATTTTTGACCCCACAAAAAATTTGTCTCGATCCGCCCATGTATATTTATATAAATCTTTCATGTGTCAAGAGGGACACAACTTATTATTGTTAATATTGAAATAAAAGTAAGACAAAAAAAAAAAAAAAAAGAAGAGAAAATCGTATCATTCTCTCCTGTCGTCTCAGTAATAACTTGGTCCCTAACTTTTTGTCATAGTTATATAATCAATCCTTGATGAAATTCGATTGATTTTTTGTTAAATTCTCCTGTGGTGTTTTTGAAAACATATTTTAATAATTTTTTTTTTGAACACTTGCTTAAATTTTAAAATATATCTGAAGGTCGTACGCTAATTTTATGAGTTTTAGATAGTTTTTATTATTGAAAACTGATTGTAAAATTATAACTATGGACTTGCACCTTTTCACATGTTGGGAATAAATTGGAGATCGATGATGCAATTTTTACACAAGCATAACATTTGTAATAATTAGTCCATATTTGATAACCATTATTTGAAAACTAATTTTTCTATATACTCGTTTCCAACTACAATTCACACAATAAAATATTATGCATGTAAATCCAAAAAAAAAAAATCTTTTTTTTTACCACGCATTTTCCTCAAAATTATTGTTCAAAATATTTTTTTTTTCGAATTTTTTTTTTTCGAATAATGATTGTGAGGGACTAAGATTACTTAACTAGTCCCATTTTATTTAATTAACACACAAAAATAAAGAGATAAAAGTTATTATATTAATTTGTTGTGCCCTTATTCCCTATTAACTTAAAGAGATGATTAAAGTAATTAATAATATATGTCATACATCCAAAAAGTTATCTACTTTGAAATTATACAATTTGGACCTCAAACCTCCCTTCATAACTAGAATTTATTAATAATATAGATGTCAGTAGTTGTTCGATTCCATCCGGAAAAAATAGTAAATGGGTAGGTTTGACAAAAAATGATTCCAACAAAAAAAGGGTTATCATCAATCTCATCGGCCATCAATCGTGTTGTGATTCTCTTTCAATCTCGTCTAGCATCAATCATAATTTCTTTCAATCTATCTATCTATATTTCAGAATGAGAATTGAGACTTTGAGCATGGAGAGCCCCAAATATACGAACTTCAAATAAATTTGAAAATAATAAAAATTAGTGTTGTAGTTGAACTTTCTCCATAACACACAGGAGACATGCTTGTCATCGATTCTCCACCACCAAATCTTAATAAGGACAAATCTGCCGCATAGAGATAATATAAGAGTTTTTAGTATTTGGGGAAAAAAATAGTTTTAACAACAAACTTCGTGTACTTCAAGGCTTAATCATCTTTAAATTTGGGACACTTCACTTGATCTTGGGTTTTATTTGGAGAAGAACCTGACCTTCTTGGATTTTTAGGACTTGGACTTGAATTAGATTCGAAGAAGATTTTGATTTTCCCATGAACTAGATTCTCCCGAACTAGTGAATTTTTCCCACACTTATGATTTTTCTTGGACATAATGTTATATTGAAATCATATACCCATCCTTTTAAATACATTTTATAGGCTTTAAAATTAGGATGAAATTTTTATAGGAACAAAGCACAAATACACTAAAATACTAAAAATTCTAAATAAACTTTTTAAATATTTTTTATTCTCGAAATATTGTTTTCTTTTTAATTTTTTTATATTACATTTTGTAACACTTTCTGTTGTGTTATGTCATACATTTTTCGCAATTTGTTTCCAATGCCATCACACGTAAGAGTGTGTTACAAACATATTGCTATCTATTTCGCCGCCACCATCGCCATCACAACCTATACTATTTTACATTGAGTCGAGGCCCGAGCCAACCCGTGACCTAGGGGAGCTGCCATCAACAATGACATGTGATGAATGGTTGTTATGGGTTGTGGTGGTGATAGTAGTGATGCATCGAGGTGGTGGTAGTGCTTTATGGTGGGTGGTGTGTTCGTAATAATGAATGAAAAAAGTCAGTAAGTATGAAAAGAAAAAAAAAATTTTGAAATTTGAAAAGTTACCAAAGTGGATGGTGTAATTTTCTCATTTTTATAACAGAAATGGACCTTAATAATAGACTTAAACGGACTACTTGTCTTTTATAGGCCAAGTCCATCAATTTTTTTTTTTTTTTAATTCCTTTTGATATCTACACAGTTACAATCTTCTTGTAAATTTTGAAATTTTTTGTTTCCTTAAATTTACAGCAAAATTTATGCAGTAGTTGAACTCTGTCCGCCAAAAATCTAGCCATTATTATTCTCGACATGAACTTTTAGCTTTACTTGTTTCTAGTATTTTATTCCACTGACAAATAATATAATAAACACAAGATAGAAGTTTTAAAAAAAAATGCAAATTCAAGTGGTTCTGGATAAATAGAGTTGATGACAAAAATGATGGATGTCATTAATAAATAGATCGCATGACAGAGAATAGACAGTATGTATAACAACAAACAGTCATCCTCCAAATATTTTTCTGTGAACATATTCGATGATAAGCCCACCAGATTTTGTCTTTGACTGCTATCTGATGGAAACTAAACCAACTTGCTATCATTTTATTTGAATTATTCTACTTGTTCAATGAATTTGAATGAGTAGTTTGATAAGTAGTGGGGTGTAAAGATAATTGTAATTAATTTCAAAAATAGTTTTTCAAATCAATGGACAAGATGCCTTCCAACTCATACATTATCAAACTAGTTATACAAGTAGCATTATTGTTTTATTATTCACTCCACAAGTTGTTACCAAGGTTCTAAAAGTCGTAATGCGTGGCAATGCGGAGAGGCCGAGCTATGGGCTAGGCGAGACATATGCGTAAAAATGCTTAAATTTTTTTCTTATTTTAATATTATTTTAATTTTTAATCAATTAAAAATAATATTTAGCCATTGTTTGACCTACATTATTTTTTTCATTTTCATTCTTCTACTCATGTTCAACCACACATTCTTCAATAAAATAATATTTTTCATCACATCACTTCAAAAAAATGCATTCTTTCATTTAATATGCATCAAACACACTCTTACTAAACATTTAAAATAGATATATAGGAACTTTATGTATGTAAACTTTGAACATTGAACTGAATTAGAAGAAGTAACAAACAAATTATAGTGGACAGAAAAAAATATTGCAGTTGACAGAAGATAAAATTGGTGTCTTTGAAGCCGGGGCCTGTGTCCAACACAGTGTCCTTAAAGCAATATTCGCCCCCTCACCGAAGTAATGCGAGCGCTTGCTTCTCAGGATACAGCGGCGTGAACTGCAGCTTGTACAGTCGAACTGAACGAGTGTGCCGGAACGGAATCACCACGTGACTGTAAGACGACAGGAATTTGAACAGGAAGAAGAAAGATTTCGTGCTGTTGTGGTGTGTCTAAACTGAAGAGAATGTTCAGTATATATAGGCAAGGAGGAGCCTTTGTCTCTTAATGCAGTCATAACTCCAGCCATAACTCTGCCATTTGAATTCTTAACTCCAGCCATAACTCTGCCATTTGAATTCTCACATTTTGGAGTTACAAAATAAATGAAAACAGTTTTCAAGTTATGTTTTAAATGGAAAACGTAAAAGAAAATTTTCAAAACGTGGCTTGCACTTGGTGGCCAATTTTTGACTCATTCGTGTACGCAGGTCACACAAGTTCAAGGCTCGAAGGCCAAGTCGGTCCAAGATTTGCACCCCCCCTGCGGGCGCGTAGGCCACGGAGGAGTCTCTATGCAACAAATGGTTACACCTTACAAATTGTTAACCATATATAAATTGGTCCAAAAACTTGTTCATATCCTATGTGGGATAACTATTTAAGTTTTCCCACTTGCCACTTTCTTTTTCCTTTTTCCAATGTGGGATGGTACTATTTATAGTCCCCATATATTCCCACTTTTCCATTTCTAACCAATGTGGGATTGTTAATCCCTTTTAAGGCTCCTCTTCAAAATCCCAACTTTCAATCAATGTGGGATTAATTTCACATACACAAGTGAAAATTCATTTGCCAAATAATATATTTTCCAACAATCCCCCACATGAATGGAAATTAATAGAGACACGGAATACTTGGTGACAAAGTTCCACAGTTGAAACTTGCATAGGATAGGTAGGTGTTACCCTTTGAACCTCCCCTTATGAAAATACATTTACTTTACTAGCTGATCAGTAGACGTGATGTCTTTGAACTGTTCTGCGTTTTGTGTAAACGACGATGTACCTCACACAGGATTCTTCCTAACACAATTCAGTTCTCATGGTTATGTTCGTTTGTGGCCATGAACATATGCCTGGTTCAGTGAGAGTTATTAAGAATTGAGCCTCACAATTCTCTTCGAAGCGGCCCCACTTCTCTCTCACATAGGTGATTTCTTAATTAAGAGTAACCCGCATTACTCCGCTCGGATTTTCGACGCATAAGAATCATTAAAAGCCTTATTGCTTATCCTCTTCCCACGGGCATCACTGTTATTACAGGAATGGACCGGAGATAACCCCCACAGTGATATAGTTAAGTATTTGCAATTAGGTTTTCTCATTGAACCTAGATCTTGGGATCTCCAGTCAGCTAGGTTGAGTTTCCAGTACAATAACTTATTCTTTTAGAGGCTTAAGTCCCATTCCTCTTGATGACTTTGCAACTAACTCTCTATTTAACCCTTTGGTTAGCGGATCCGCAATGTTATCTTTAGACTTTACATAGTCAATAGAGATAACTCCAGTTGAGAGTAACTGTCTTATGGTATTATGTCTACGACGTATGTGTCTAGACTTACCATTGTACATGTTGCTTTGTGCCCTTCCAATCGCAGATTGACTATCACAATGTATGCAAATTGCTGGCACAGGTTTAGACCACCTTGGAATGTCCTCTAAGAAATTGCGTAGCCATTCAGCCTCTTCACCACATTTATCTAGAGCTATAAACTCAGATTCCATGGTAGACCTCGCAATAACTGTTTGTTTAGAGGATTTCCATGATATGGCTGCACCTCCCAAAGTGAACACGAATCCACTAGTAGACTTTGAGTCTTTAATATCAGATATCCAATTCGCATCAGTATATCCTTCAATAACAGCAGGATATCTGGTATAGTGCAGTCCATAATTACGAGTATATCTCAAGTATCTTAGTACTCTTACTATTCCTTTCCAGTGGTCAGACCCTGGATTACTAGTATATCTACTCATCTTACTAACTGCGTAAGCGATATCTGGTCTTGTACAACTCATTAGGTACATAAGACTTCCGATTATTCTAGAGTACTCTACTTGAGAAATACCATCGCCTCTATTTTTCGATAGATGTTGACTTGTATCTATCGGTGTTCTAGCCACGCCAGTATCATCATTATTGAATTTTTCCTGAATTTTGTCCACATAATGTGACTGACTTAGAACGAGTCCATCTGATGTTCTTGAAATTTTAACTCCAAGAATCACATCAGCTAAACCCATATCCTTCGTGTCGAATCTTGAATTCAACATATTTTTAGTAGATTTAATCATCTTATCGTTGCTACCAACGATGAACATGTCGTCAACATAATGACATAACTATTTCCCGTGTCTTTGATGTAAATGCATTTGTCACATTCATTGATTTTAAATCCACTTTCCATCACGATATTATCAAATTTTTCATGTTACTGTTTTGGTGTTTGTTTTAAGCCATATAATGACTTTACCAATTTACACACCTTGTTTTCTTGTCTTGGTGCAGAAAATCCCTCAGGTTGTTCCATGTAAATTTCTTCTTCTAAATCTTCATTTAGAAAAGCAGTTATGACATCTATTTGATGTACTTCGAGTTTGTACAAAGATGCAATCGTTAATATCATTCGAATGGAAGTTATTCTCGTTACTGGAGAATAAGTGTCAAAGTAGTCAAAGCATTCTCGTTGCCTATAACTTTTAATTACAAGTATGGCCTTGTATATCAATAGTTCCATCTGCTTTCATTTTTCTTTTGAAAATTCATTTGTAGCCTATTGGTTTGCTTTTTAGGGGAAGATCAATCAGCTCCCATGTATGGTTTTGTATAATGGAATCTATTTCACTTTAATGGCCTCTTTCCATTGAGATCCTTTTGAAGAGTTTACAACTTCTTTAAAACTTTGAGGTTCAGTTTCTAGCATATAGGTCAGAAAATCAGGACCATAAGATTTTTATGTCCTTTCTCGTTTGTTACGTCTTGGTTCAACCTCAACTTCCTCTTCTACTTCTTTGTCTTGTTATTCTCATTCATAGTCTCATATGTCCGTTTAGAAGAGTTTGCTTCTTATTTGGACTTACATGGAAATACATGTTCAAATAATGAAACGTTTCTTGATTTCATTATCGTGTTTTTGTGTATATCAGAAATTTTAGAATCAAACACAAGAAATCGATAAACACTACTGTTATGTGCATATCCGATAAATATGCAATCAACAGTTTTTGGTCATATTTTCACCTTCTTTGGTATAGGTACAGTCATTTTGGCAAGACACACCCACACTCGTAAGTATTTGTAGGAAGGCTTCCTTCCTTTTAATAACTCGTAAGAGCTCTTTTCTTCATTTTTTTCGGGGTACATTATTTAAAAGGTAATTAACTTATAACACAGCTCTCCCCCACATGTTCTAAGGTGACCCATAACTTAATATTTTGTTGTGTTGTGGTGAATAAGGTGCTGTTGTTTCATGTTTAATTCCATGTTGTGCACAGAATTCAGCAAATGGTGATTCATATTCACCACCTCTATCACTTCTCAACACTTTGATCTTTTTGTTGAGTTGATTTTCAATTTCATTTTTATAGAGAACAAATTTCTCTATAGCTTCGTCTTTACTTTTAAGCAAATACACAAAACAATATTTTGTGCTGTCGTCAATAAAAGTAATAAAATATTTGTTGCCTCCCCTTGTTTGTACCGATTTTAAATCACATACATCGGTGTGAATTAAATCAAGAGGTTCAGTTTTCCTTTCAACGGATTGAAATGATGACCTTGTCAATTTTGCTTCAACACAAGTTTCACACTTATGTTTATTATCAATTTGAAATGTAGGTATGCAATTTAAGTTAATTAGTCTACGCAAAGTGTTGTAATTAACATGTCCTAGTCGACCATGCCACAAATTGGAAGACTCAAGCAAGTAAGCGGAAGAGTTATTCATTTTATTAATTTTTGGCTTAATAGCCATTACATTGAGCTTAAAAAGCCCATCACTTACATAACCCTTTCCTACAAACATTCCAGACTTAGACAAAATAACTTTGTCTGACTCAAACACCATACGGAAGCCATGCTTGTTCAACAGCGAGCCAGAAACCAAATTCTTGCGAATCTCCGGCACATAAAGCACGTTGTTTAGAGTCAGCTCTTTCCCAGAAGTCATCTTTAGAACCACATTTCCATGGCCCTTGATTTCGGAGGTCGCTGAATTTCCCATATACAACTTCTCCCCATCCGCTGCTTCAAACCCATTAAACATCTCCTTATCGGAACAAACGTGTCGGGTGGCGCCGGTATCTATCCACCATTCTCTCGGATTTGAACCCACCAGGTTCACTTCAGAAATGACAGCTGCAAGATTGATGTCAGCTACATCTTCAACCACATTTGCTTCTTTTTTCTTCTTCGGCAAACGGCACTCCGTAGACTTGTGACCAATCACAATTGAAGCTTCCCTTGACCAGACCACCTTCCCAACTTGGGCTTTGCCATGCCCACAACATTAGCTTTAGGGATTGAACCCTCTTTCAGAACCTTTGTTGTCTTCTTCAATTCGAAGCCTAACAATTAGTTCCTCAACGTTCATTTCCTTTCGCTTGTGTTTTAAGTAGTTTTTGAAATCCTTCCATGCAGGAGGTAGCTTTTCAATTATGCAAGCCACTTGGAAGGATTCACTCACAACCATTCCCTCGGAATGAATTTCATGCAAGATCACTTGTAATTCTTGTACTTGACTGATTATAGATTTGGAGTCCACCATTTTGTATTCCAAAAAGCGGCCAACAAGAAACTTCTTGGCTCCGGCATCTTCGGTTTTGTACTTTTTGTCCAAAGACTCCCATAATTCCTTGGCCGTTTTTATCGTGTAATACACATTGTACAATGAATCAGCTAAACTGTTCATCACATAATTCCGGCACAGGAAATCAGAATGCTTCCAAGCATCCACTGCACTGATTGCTTGAATGTCTCCTTGACCCTCTTGGAGCGCTGGAGCATTTTCAGTCAAGAATCTCGCAAGATTCAAGGTCGTGAGGTAAAACAACATTTTTTGTTGCCACCTCTTGAAATTCGAACCATTGAACTTCTCCGGCTTTTCCCCGTGATTAACCGGGACTGTCACAGTTGGACCAGTAGCCAGACTTGGCATGTGAGCCACAGTCTTAGTCCCACTAGGATCAGCAGCTAAACTTGGCATATTAGCCACAGTCTGTGTTACTGGAGCCACCACTTGAGCCACATCAGAACTTGGTATAGCCACAGCCTGAGCCACAGGAGGCACCATTTCGTTTGTAGATCCCACAACGTTATTGGTAGGTGTATTTTCCATTTTCTGAAACACAATCAGAAAATTAGTACGAGTATATTGCTTTAAGATTGTATGTAAACTTTGAACAGTGAACTGAATTAGAAGAAGTAACAAACAAATTATAGTGGACAGAAAAAAATATTGCAGTTGACAGAAGATAAAATTGGTGTCTTTGAAGTCGGGGCCTGTGTCCAACACAGTGTCCTTAAAGCAATATGCGCCCCCTCACCGAAGTAATGCGAGCGCTTGCTTCCCAGGATACAGCGGCGTGAACTGCAGCTTGTACAGTCGAACTGAACGAGTGTGCCGGAACGGAATCACCAAGTGACTGTAAGACGACAGGAATTTGAACAGGAAGAAGAAAGATTTCGTGCTGTTGTGGTGTGTCTAAACTGAAGAGAATGTTCAGTATATATAGGCAAGGAGGAGCATTTGTCTCTTAATGCAGTCATAACTCCAGCCATAACTCTGCCATTTGAATTCTTAACTCCAGCCATAACTCTGCCATTTGAATTCTCACGTTTTGGAGTTACAAAATAAATGAAAACAGTTTTCAAGTTATGTTTTAAATGGAAAACGTAAAAGAAAATTTTCAAAACGTGGCTTGCACTTGGTGGCCAATTTTTGACTCATTCGGTCCGACATTCGCGCCCGCACACAAGTTCAAGGCTCGAAGGCCAAGTCGGTCCAAGATTTGCACCCCCCCTGCGGGCGCGTAGGCCACGGAGGAGTCTCTATGCAACAAATGGTTACACCTTACAAATTGTTAACCATATATAAATTGGTCCAAAAACTTGTTCATATCCTATGTGGGATAACTATTTAAGTTTTCCCACTTGCCACTTTCTTTTTCCTTTTTCCAATGTGGGATGGTACTATTTATAGTCCCCATATATTCCCACTTTTCCATTTCTAACCAATGTGGGATTGTTAATCCCTTTTAAGGCTCCTCTTCAAAATCCCAACTTTCAATCAATGTGGGATTAATTTCACATACACAAGTGAAAATTCATTTGCCAAATAATATATTTTCCAACACTTTATACATTTTTTTCAAAATTTTCAATAAAAATATAAGTTTCAAATTCAAATACAAAATAGTAAGCAAATAGCATATGAACTTAAATTTTATCTAACTCTTTATCGGACTCCAATTCAGTAACATCTTCTTCATCTAATTCATCACACGTGTCTTCTGATACAAAATCCTCTTCGTCGGGCTCCCTTATATTATTTTCCATCTCATCATACTCATTATCATCACAACCATCTACAATCCAAGATTGTGCATTAATTGCATCACCTGCTAATAGAGTCTATATTTTGCCCTTCCTCATCTTCTTGTTTGTCAACCTTTTAATTTTTAACTCCAAAGAATTGTTAAAAAAAAAAAAAAAAAAAAAAAGGGTTAGGCGCGCTTTAGCGGTCAACAATTGTCGTTGACCGTTAAATAAGAAGCTAACCCACTTGACTGGCGTTTTGGTCACGCCCCATGCCAAGGCGCGTCTAGACGCGCCTTTTAGAACACTAGTTGTTACTACCATACAATTTCAGAGACGAGAATCTGACTCATACTTACCATATTTGTGCATGTCTATACACGAGTAGACAGATAATCTGTGGTGGTGGCACAACCATAGTGACTTCACATAAACAGGGCCGGTCCTGTGATTTTCGGGGCCCGAGGCGAACTCCCAAAATTAGGCCCCCCCCCCCCCCCTCCAAAAAAATCAACGCAAATGCAAAATCCCCCTCGCAGTCGCGGACGGATGGCGCTGTTAGAAAGAGTGTAGGGAAAGCCGGAAAGGAAGGAAGGGGAAGGAAGGAAACTAGGGAAGAAGAGTGGAATTGGATCCGGAACGGCGTGAATTCGTCTGATTCGTTTGGAGGCTCTCTGTCTCATGATGGGAGCGCGAAGGTTATAAAAAGAAGTTGATTATTACCAAAGAAATTAAATAATATTTGATCATAACTATTGAAAACATAACCAACAATATTTTTGAAAAAAATATACATGTTTCTAAATTCGTCCAAGATACAAATTTCAATAATTACTAACATACAATGACGACATTGTTGTTAATAATTGCTTAAGAAAATAGTTCCACCCAAATCACCAACAAACATTGATTTATTTTAATAATCTTTTGCTCTATTAATTTTTTTTCTTAATATTTTCGAACAGAACCCCTTCACAATGTTGCTCAAGTCCTCAAGTTGCAGCCATCTCCGTTCTTAAGAAATTCATACGTTCTCTTACACTTCCTTTATCATTAAATATTCAAAACAACATAAATGAGCCAATTAATTTGGGTTAAATCGCCAATGAAATATTGGCAGGACCATTCTATATTAACAGATTCTTGTATTTTACTTAACGTGACTAGAATCATGCTACCTTGGACTCTTAAGCAATAAATATTTGTTAAGGAGTGGTAACAGTCGAGGGTTTCTGAGCAGGCAGGCAAAAATTAGAGGAAAATATTTACATCCTACCTCTGGTAACATCTATATTGTTATTGAAACTGGCACTGAACCTGTAAGAAGGTATTTGCATGATTAGTCCAGTCCAAAATGGCATATTTTAGTACGGCAAAGTACACCGGATTCCAAATAGAAAGAGAAATAAAATCCCCATTATCACTAATATTACAAAAAACAGTTCGGCTTCTTAAACATAAGCATATTTGAGACAACAATAAAAATAAAGATAACACCAACCAGAAACATCAAAATCGAGCTTTCAATGGCACATGGGTTGCACATCGATGATGGTTTTATGATATATTCTCATCAGCAGGGAAGTAAAACAACTCTTCAAAATGTACACGCAAGGCACATCTTTACAGTGACACAAACTTTAATGGGTAGAGAGAATGGGGAAGAGGGGAGAGACTGAAGTCAGGAGTGAATTAGGTTTAAGAAGAAGGAGAAAAAAAAAAAAAATTGGGCCAAAACTGAGGCCCCCTCCACTTTTGGGCCTGAGGCGGTGGCCTCATCCGCCTCGCCTCAGGACCGGGCCTGCACATAAATGCTGACACTACATTTATATTCCAAAATGAACATCTAGAAATGAAACTTTCTGACTTTTAAGTGTTTATAGTTCAAGCATACAGTAAGAAAACTCAATTAAATGCCTTGGGTGTCAGATAGAGTTATGGAGAGTGTACAAGGTCAACAGCATTTCCGGGATATTAAGAAACCTCGTAAAATATACAATCAAAGAATCTACACGACTTCACAATCATAAACTCAAGGAATGAAGATTTACCTCGTGGTTTGCGAGGGGAAAAGTTCTGTTGCAAATAAACAGATATGGAGATATTACATTCTCCACCAGATGCAAGACTGTCGACTAGGCAAAGTCCCTAAATAACGGGTGTCAATTGCATTTGCTACAGAAAATAGTGTCAATTGCAAGTCTGGTTTTCATTCTAACTTTCAAGTGAGCAATAACTTTCCCTAACTTGTTGATTTTGGAATTATTAACGGAATTGCTTGTGTATTTACGATTATAGTTTTTAATCAGAATAGATGATTAGAATTTATCATTCAAGTATAAATATTTATTTATCTATTGATTTGGATTTTGTAACAATCATGGAGAAATATTTTAAACGAAAAATTGTATTTTTGATGGAAGAGCAATGTATTGGTGAAACAAGTGTTCAAGATAAAATAGATGTTCAGGAAGAATTAATCCTGGATTAAAAACTCCAATTACGAATTATAATGTTAATGCTCGAGATGAAATTCGAAGAACTTATATACAAAATGGTCCATTTGAACCTAAAAATCACGTGTACACAGAAAAATTTAAAGATTCATCACGATAAACCTTCGTGGTCGGGTGAGGTGGGTTTGTATATTTATTTTTATTTTTGGATTTTTAAAATTTCCTAACTTGTTAATATGAGGGAAATATAAAGTACTATTTTGCCATTTTTAATTTGATCAAAACTAATCAAATTTTGACTTTCTTGATCAACTAACATTTGGACTCTAACTACATATTTATGAATAATTAGAGATATTCGCTGACACAAAATGAATATTAGGGTAATGTCTGTAAAAATAGAAAAGGTTAGAGACCATTATTGCAATTTTCCCAAGGAATATGTACTAACATGTATCGAGAGATAGGAAGATGTACCTCTATATATATATATATATATATATATAGATATGATGAAAATTCTGGCTCAGTTAACGCCGTGGAAGCAACTTGGTAAGACACAGATTTATGGGAATTGAAAACCTTCAAAAGTCTCAACTAGTGAAAGTAGGGATGTCAAGACGGACGGGCCGACCAGACCCGTGAAAATCGGCCCAGATCGACCCGGGACTGCGGGTCGACCCGTGACCCAAGCGGGCGGTTCACGGGTCAAGGGGCATGACCCGTGTGCTTCGTGGGTTGCACCTTCACGGGTCGCGGTTAACCGTGACCCGTGAAAAAAAAAATTAAATATTAGAGTTAAGTATGTGTCAACCTAATTGAGATGTACTTAAACTATAAATTATAATAAAAGTAGGTATCAACCTAATTGGGATGTACTTATACTATAAATATTTGATAATAGTAATTAGAAATGCATTTAGTTGTTATTTGTTTAAGTGAAATTTAACTTTTCAAAGTTCTAAATAATTCATGTAACATTAAATTTGAATTCTATATAAACATTTCTTGGTATAAATATGAATTTATCATTTTGTTCAATTCTTATTTTACATTTAAAAAAAAAATTGCTATAAATATGAAAATTTCTATATTTTTATAATTTTATTTATACAATTATATGGGTCAAACCGGAACAAACGGTGACCCGTGACTCGCATGGGCTTCACCCGGATGGGTCAGCGGGCAGACCTGGGTTGTAGTCCAAAATTGTGGGCCGACCCGTAACCCGTAGCGGGCAGGTCGTGACCGAGCTCATATGTTGGCGGGCTGACTCGGCTCGAATCACCCGGATTGACACCTCTAAGTGAAAGTACATCAAATAGGAACTTTTGATTTAAAGTCTAACATGCTATTGGATCTTACAAACCTTACCGTTACTGCATACATAATAGTATTATTGAAAATCAGAATCTGTACAAGGAATCTCAGTCTATGCCGCACGTTGGAGAGCGAAACGAAGAGCCCGTACAACTTCTTTAGGCGACAAGCTAGATTCTTTCTCCATCTTCGAAAGAGCGAATTAAAAAAGATTTAATAATTTCGGCGAAAGAAATATAATTTAAAGCATGAATAAAGTATAAATATATAGATCATTACCTCTGCATTAACGCTAATATCAAGAGCAAAACTTCCAAACGATGTAGTAGTCACATTGATTATTGAGAGATGGAGCTTCTCTACCTCAGTAAGTATTTTGGATAGAATACCTCTATGCTTCTCACAGTGGATTCTCAGAAAAATGTGGTTGTTGCAAACTTTAGCTTCTATTTCCGGCAGCTCGGAGCTGTTATTCTCGTCCAAAGATCCCTCGTTTTCCACTGAGAGCTTCGATTTGTTAACAAGCACCACAGATTCCACTGTTTGTTTTGTTGCTTGTTCCTCAAACGTCTTCACGCACTCTTGAAGGCGTTTCACATACTTAATAGCATCTCCCAGTACAGAGGTTTTATCCACCTGCAATATCCATTATGCTCGATATATCAATCTTGATTTATTGTGGATTTTATACTGTAAAGTACACAGAAGACCAAAAATAAGTTAAAATCTTATCTCATGGAAAATGAGTGGACAGCATTAAAACCATGAAGCTAAGCTTATGGTACCTTCTTGAGGCCTGGAACTAAGGCTGAAAGAGCAACAAATTGCTGGCTGAGCACCTCCCGACGTTTTCTTTCTGCAATTATATGATCATAGGGTTGAGATGGCGGCCTAACACGACCATTTTTCTTTGTTTTTTGTGAGGTTTTTATAGCCCCTTCAGAGTTTCTCAAAGCTTCAGAAACCGCTGCCTTTTCTTCTGGATTCAAGGAACTTAGTTTATATTGCTGAGGACTTCTAGTAGGAGAATTGGCGTTGCAGAAATTGAGAATGACCGGAGTAGAAGAAGCAAAGTTAGGCACACGATAGCCATTATGATTGTTAAGCTTTTGCTGTTCGGGTGGTGGTTCAAAGGAAACTTGAGGTGGTTCCGTTCCCCGGGAAGTGCACAAGCTTGACATTGAGCTGCTACTTGGAATCAGAGTTAATGAAGAAGATGAGTTGTTTCCAGGAGATAAATCTTCTCTAAGAAAGGCATTCAATTCTTCATCAAAAGTGTCCAAGAAATCAATTTGGTCCTCAAAAATTGAACCGTCCATTACCTGTAAAACTATTTTGTTAAAATGTAGCATAACAAATATTACAGAAGATAATTGAGACAGGAAATCGTCCACGGTTAAATTATTCACAGTTTACGTATAGTTTCTTACCATTTAGAGAAGCGCGAGGCTGCTGGCTGTTTTTAGTTTTCTAAACTCCTGCACCACAATGAAAATAACTACACACGAAGGACATATAAACTAATTAATCTGGAGTTGAGTGGTGAATGTTCATTGTTGAAGAAAATATAAGGAATGGACCCTTGTGAAGGAGGTTCAACTGAGAAAGGAATATGCGGATAAGTTTTGTATTCTTTGTAATACTTTTGACGTGAAATGAACAGAATACAGAGACATTTGAATGTAAAAACAAGCTAGTCTCTGTTTCCAGGATTATTCTTCAGGTGGACGATGCGGTATCCATTCATGTTTCCATCTTATGTAGCTCTGGTATTACTTCCATTAAAATTAATTTTTTTTTTTTTTTCTCTTTCTTATTAACCACACAACCTTCAATAAAATAATATTATACATAAACTAAAGCTTTTTCTTCCTTTTTAACAGCATAAAAAAAACAATATTCTAAAAATTATAATCTCAAATAATGGGGGGTCAAGCAGGAGCCTATCATAATGTATCTAGAGTATAATTAAATTTATCCTCACATGCCGAAAATGAATTAATCACAAGAACATTGATCTTCAATATAAAATTACAAATGTTGTCAAATTGTGGAATCAATTTGCCATATTCTAGATTATGATATATCATTGATCAGTACACAAGTATTGAATAGTCTATATAAGGCAATGGACAAATATGAAAAACTTGCATATGAACAATTTCTACCTATGCATGCATGGAGAAAACACGTACGTATATAAACTCTATTGAGCCTATGTTTGTCGACTATTATTCAATGAAAATGAGTTTCGAAATATTGAATTTTCGGAGAATGTGTGATTAAAAAGTAAGAAAAATTTTGGTTTACTTTTTTATGAAATAATGAAACTGTAAATATCTCATATTTATTAGTTTTTTGATATATATATAATTAATCAAAAATTTAAAAGAAATCTAATATTCAATGTCATGACTTAATTTTAAGTTTTCAATAAAAAAATTGTAATTCCGTTTATCATATAAATCTTTCATGTGTCAAGAGGGAAAAATCACAACTGATTATTGTTAATATTGAAATAAAAGTAAGACAAAAAAAATTAGAGAAAATCGTATCATTCTCTACTGTCATCTCAGTAATTACTTGGTCCCTAACTTTTTGTCATAGTTATATAATCAATCCTTAATGGTGAAATTCGATTGATTTTTTGTTAAATTCTCCTGTGGTGTTTTTGAAAACATATTTTAATAATTTTTTTTGAACCCTCGCTTAAATTTTAAAATATATCTGAGGGTCGTACACTAATTTTATGAGTTTTAGATAGTTTTTATTATTGAAAACTGATTGTAAAATTATAACTATCGACTTGCTCCTTTTCACATGTTGGGAATAAATTGGAGATCGATGATGCAATTTTTACACAAGCATAACATAAAAATTGCGAAAAATGTCAATGTTGTGAAAATTTGTACTTATTTCCAACTACAATTCACACAATAAAATATTGTACATGTAGGTTTGAGCTACATTATTTTGGAAGAATGTATTCTGAAATAGTAGATTGATGGAGAATGTGTAGTAGAAAAAGAAGGAAAAGTTATTGATGTGATGTAAAATATTATTTTATTGAAAAATGTGTGGTTAAAAATGAGTAGAAGAATGAAAATGAAAATTTTAATATGTACCAAACAGAGGCTAAATCTAAAAAAAAAAAATTTTACTTTTTAACCATACATTTTTCTAAAAATTATTGTTCAAAATATTATTATTTTTTCGGGCTAAGATTACTTAACTATAAAAACAACCGAAAATATATAAGAACTATTTAAGCATGTCTTAAGCTGAACGCTATCTTCTATTCTTATTATTGGCGGGATCGGCTCTGAAATTTTATTTTGTACAACATGTTGTCCCATTTTATTTAATTACGAAACACACAAAAATAAAAAGATAAAAGTTATTATATTAATTTGTTGTGTCTTTCTTCCCTGTAACTCAAAGAGATGATTAAAGTGATTAATAATATATGCCATACATCCAAAAAGATATCCACTTTGAAATTATACAATTTGGACCTCAAAACCCCCTTCATAACTAGAATTTATTAATAATATAGATGTACGTAGTTGTTCAATTCCAAAAAAAAAAAAAAAAAAAACGGGTTATCATCAATCTCATATGCCATCAACCGTGTTGTGATTCTCTTTCAATCTCTTCTACCATCAATCATAATCGTGTTGTGATTCTCTTTCAATCTCGTCTACCATCAATCATAATTTCTTTCAATCTATGTATCTATACTTTAAAATTAGAATTGAGACTTTGAGCATGGAGAGCCCCAAATATACGAACTTCAAATAAATCTAAAAATAATAAAAATTAGTGTTGTAGTTGAACTTTCTCCATAACACGCAATAGGCATGCGTGTCATCAATTCTCCACCACCAAATCTTAAAAAGGACAAATCTACTGCGTAGAGATAATATAAGAGTTTCTAGTATTTGGGGAAAAAAAAAACAGTTTTTACAACAAACTTTGTGTACTTCAAGGCTTAATCATCTTTAAATTTGGGACACTTCACTTGATCTTGGGTTTTATTTGGAGAAGAACTTGACCTTCTTGGATTTTTAGGACTTGGACTTGAATTAGATTTGAAGAAGATTTTGATTTTCCCATGAACTAGATTCTCTCGAATTATTGAATTTTTCCCACACTAGATGATTTTTCTTGGACATAATGTTATATTGAAATCATATAGCCATCCTTTTAAATATATTTTATAGGCTTTAAAATTAGGGTGAAATTTTTATAGGAACAAAGCATAAATACACTAAAAAAACTATTAATTCTAAATAAACTTTATAATTATTTTTTATTATTGAAATATTGTTTTCTTTTTAATTTTTTTATATTACATTCTGTAACACATTATGTTGTGTTATGTCATAAATTTTTCACAATTTGTTTCCAATGCCATCACATGTAAGAGTGTGTAACAAATATATTGCTATCTATTTTCGTCGCTGCCATCGCCATCGCCATCGCCACCTACACTATTTTACACCGACCACCGTCGCCGCCGCACCATTATCACTGGCTGCATCAACCTTCAACATCACCACCACCCTCACAAACACCACAACAATGGCGAAAACCCAATCCTCCTCACACGAAAACAAAAATCAAGTAAAAAACTCGCCACAACAGACAAAATCGGGCTAAAGCTCGAAAACGCTCTCATATCTAAAATTGCACCGCTGTCAATAATGGCATGCAATTAATGGTCGTTATGGGTTGTGGTGGTGGTGGTGGTGCATGGAGGTGGTGGGTGGTGTGTGTGTGTGTGTGTAATAATTAATGAAAAAAGCCAGCTTGAAAATCATCCATAAAAGAATTCATCGTTAACTACATTGAAAAATAAAAGACAAACTTTTATTAGATTCTACTGAATAAAATAAAAGAAGGATTTACAAAATTTAACATGCCTTTAAAACATATTATGATAAAGTGTTTGAAGCCCTATCTGTACACTCAATAGTCAAAAATTGCTTATAATGAGACAATAATGTGAATTATTCCATATGATTGCACATATATCGAATTGCAAGTGGAATAAATTTTTTTTAACTATGTAATGTCTAGAAATGTCATATTTACCTTAACTTTGCTGAGTAAAAAATAGCCAAAATTTTGTTAACATGATCAATGGTGAACTTTTCAACTGGAATGCATCAATCGAGCATACTATACCAAATTATACAAGCTTATATGTTTCTAAATTTATACCATGAGTAAAGAGTAAAAAGCTAAGCAACAATAAAAACTTTGAAAGTGTCATAGATATAACATAGTTAAACAAGTTCCTCACCTCAAATGATCCTAAATCACACATGTAGTAGTCAAAAATCTATTTGTTAGCATTGAGTACGAAATCAATCTAATACAAGAACAAATCAAAAATATGTCTAGAACTGATGAAATAGTAGTTCAAACAGATTGCATGAGAAAGTAACCAGTGAAGAAAGTCAATATTAACACATTGTATAGTTGCATGGCTAACATGTGAATTGTGAGAATGCTAAGTTATTGATCAAATTGGAAAAAGGTAATAGAAATAACACTGCTATATAGCCGATGGGAAATCAAATTACCTATCATGTGAACGATGTATCAAAAGAAGCTAAATATGAGGAGTAAGTAATTTGACTCATTCACATCTACATTATAATTTTTGAAATTCATTATACGCATGAAAACTTCATTTACAAAACTCAGAGGAAACTTGCAGGTGTTTTACAAAAATATTATTCCAATTAAATAAACTATTTATCTCCAATTATGCATTTGAACACTTGCGGAGATAGAAAGCGACACCACAATTCCAGATCCCCTTGACTTTGAAAATGCTTCATCTTTATCAACGCAAGATGGATGATATGCTTTTGGGCAACTTCTGAATTCATAGGGAAAAAATATTGATAAGCCTCATAAAACACAAAATCAACAAAAAAAAAATTGAGAAACAAGTGAACACATTTTTTCTGCTTAAATTCTTATTATTATAAGTCACTATACAAGAAACTCACATGTGGTCACACATGACAAGGTCCCACCAAGTATGAAGGTATTGAGAAGGCAAACGTCAATATTTCACAAGTTCAAGTCCCTCAAAATTTAGTAGACGTTAATAATGTGAATTCAACGGATCAACTTTTGAAAATAGAAGATCATGATAAATTTTATTCATTACAGTTATTTATAGTGATTTATTATTTAGTAAATAAATGTATTTATCTTGGGAATATTTTCATTGTTTTTATTTTATGTAATTTTAAAGGCATGGAAGAAACGAATGAATGTATCGTGTCGAGAGTATTACTGTTACAAAATTCAAATCAGGTTACGTTGCATTAATACTAGCCTACTTTAGCAGAAAAGGTACTGGTGTCAATCGAGCCGAGCGACTTGTGAAAAACGAGCCACGAGCCGCTCGAGCTCGTTAAACGACAAGCCCGAATCGAGAAGGCTGGCTCACTAGCTCGACTCGTTTTTAACGAGCGGCTCATGATTTTATTTTTTTTAAGGTCTATAACATGTATAATTAAAAAACTTTTAAAAAGTCGAAGCTCGACCCACGAATAATGAGTCGAGCCGAGCTTGACCCACGAGTAAAGAGTCGAGCCGAAGCTCAGCTTGTGCTTAAACGGGTCGAACCAAGCGGGGGCCTCACGAGCTCATACAAGGGTTAACTCATATTTTAGCTCGTGGGGCTCGCTGGTTGATTTGGGCTCCAGCAAACTATCATTTTTGAGACTTGGCTCGATCTTAACTAGCACAAACGAGCTCTAAGTCGGCTCGGCTTGGATTTTTTTCCTAGTTGATCTACGAGCCTCCCGAGCTAATGGGCTCGTTTTAACCACGAGATAGCATATTCTTTTACTAAAATATTAAAGACGAGCTATAGAGAGTTTAGTGTCATCCACAAAAATTATAATCGATCATACAATTCTTTAATCACAATTGCCTCTCTGGTTCATAAAAGTCTCAACAAATAGCAGATAAAGCTTGAATCAAAAAATGATAACAAACGTGCACAAATTGAAATCACATACGGGGTTTCGGATTGAATCTACTATCTTTTAATCTAATTTTTCATAACAGTCTCATAATTTTCATACATTTATGGTTTTTGGATGTTACTATTTTAAATCACGATTAAAGAACTCTAATTAAAATGTGTAAGAGAATAAACATTGGTTACAACTTAATTAGATGGCAGTGTTGCTTTTAGATAAACACGATCAAATTTAACTCTTTGAGATTTTCATATTTGACCACCAACTTGGTCAATCCAACTGCGACACACTGATTGGGTCTCAAATGACATAGATTCTAACAGTAAGAACGAGGAGATTAAGCCTTTGTTTTGACAAATAAATTTATAAATAATTAATAAATTCAATAAAAGCCAACCATTAAGAGGCTGCCACATGTTATTTCTCCAAAAATATGACCAAATTGTCCTTGAAATTTTAAAGGGAATCTATAAATATTTCCATCTAAAAGAAGAAATGCATGGAAATTCAAATACTTTCCTCCCAAATAATCATATTATCTTATTTCTATTTGAACATCAAAGTCAATGAGTTTAGAAAGTGAAAATCTTGACTAGATGAGAGGAACTTGTTGATCAAATTTCTATTATCAATAAAAATATTTTTTACACAATAAAATATTACCGTTTAAAATGTCTCTAAGTGATGATTGGTGGGACTCCCATCAACTAAATGTCTTACCACACTTGCATTAATACTAACCTACTTTTATAGGTTGGTTAATGCATTAACTAGCTTGCTCTGCTTTTGCAGGCTAGTTAATGCTGCCTGCCACACTTGCATTAATACTAACCTACTTTTTCATGGCTTGCTGCATTAACTTGCTTGCTAGGCTAGTTAATGTTGCTTTAATACTAGCATGCATAAGCAGGTGATGAGTGTATTTCAATCATACTTTAAATATCAACTAAACTTAATATTTAACTTATTTCTACAAGTTTTAGAACGTTTTAATTTGTTTTGGTGTTGTGATATAGATTAATGAAATTGATGAAAATAAGTAAGAGTAGACAAAAATTGGAGAAAATTGTCAATTTGTTAGGGATTCAAAGTTTGGGGACTAAATTGTAAATACTCAAAAGTTGTTTCAGACCTCAAAATGAAGACCCAAGAGTTCTTAGAGTCAATTGGATAAAGGAAGGAGTCAAAGTGATCAAATATAATCAAAGTATGATCACACATTATTTTTCAACTGAAAAAGTTATGCTCCAAATTTGTAGTCTCATATTGAGACTCATTTTTGACATAGTAAACGTTTGAATTGGAAAAAGATATATGAAGCAAAATTGAATCCCTTTAAGCTATCTTTCCAAATCATTTTGAATCACTTCAATCAGACATCAGAAGAAAATGTTATGTTATGATAAAATACTAAAAGCCGCGAAGCACATTGCTAAAACAAGACTAAATTAGCGCCCATGTTGGGCGTCGAGGCGCCGTTGTGCAAGAAAAAAGTTTTTGATTTTTTTGAATTTTTTTATTGGCCCAACACAACTTCAACCCTTCCAATACTTCAAAATATTATAAATACACCCTTCAAAACCTAATTATAGATGAGGAACGACGACTTTGAAGACAACAAAAAAAGGGAAATCGTCTAGAGGAAAAACGATAAGAAATTGTAGGAGAATTCAAGCAGCAAAAGAGGTTTTTTTATTCTTTTCTTCTTCATGTTCTTTAATTCAGATTTTAATATGTTGTTTTTAGTAGTCATTAGCTAATTTTAATATCTAGGGTTTGATGTAACTGAACTTGAGACATGTTTGGATTCTTTTATAGTTAATTCATTTGATTTTTCCGTTAATTCATTTGTGTTAATTCTTGCACATTGCTTTCAATTACCTGGTCAATAATTGAATTATTTGATTCTTTAAATTTCAACACTTGAGAGAAGGAAATTTAGGCGTGGTCTAAGAATAACACAACTTAGAAAATTATAGGTTTCGAGAGAAAGTATAATTTTTTAGAGGTTTATTTCATTTAATAATCATGTGCTTATAATTTATATAGTGTTAATTTGGAATATATATATTGGGATTAAAATATAGAAATATGTTCTATTCAACACTCGAGAGAGGGGATAGAATTTAATTTATGATTCTTGTCTATGAATTCAGAAAAAATCGATAGAAGTAACTATAAAAGTTAACAAATATTGTTGATTGTGAGGTAAAATCAATCCCTAGACTTTCTCTCGTTGATATTCTCCTATAAATTGTTTTCAATTCATTTGAATTATTAAATTTCATATTAGTTTAGGATAAAAACATTGAATTGAGATGGTGGTCGTCTAGATAAAGTAAAAGATAAAATAATTATGGTTCTTGGTAGGAATTAAATTATAACCCCTATGAGTTTGACACTTAACTCCACTATTACATTACAAAACTTGACACCGTATACTTGCGGCATAAATTCACGTTATTAAAAATGCGTCACAGCAAGTGAAAAGGGAGCCTCCCGAGTTCATATAAGGGTCAACTCGTATCTCGGCTAGCTGGTTGATTTGGGCTCCAGCCAAATCATTTTTGAGACTTGGCTCGATCTTAACTCGCACAAACGAGCTCTAAGTCGGCTTGACTTGGACTTTTTTCCTAGTTGATCCACGGGCCTCCCGAGCTAATGGGCTCGTTATCACCACTAGATAGCATATTCTTTTACTAAAATATTAAAGACAAAAGCTATAGAGAATTTAGTGTCAACCGCAGAAATTATAATCAATCGTACGATTCTCTAATCACAATTGCCTCTCTGGTTCATAAAAGTCTCAACAAATAGTCGATAAAGCTTAGATCAAAAATTGATAACAAACATGCACAAATTGAAATCATATATGGGGTTTCAAATTGAATCTACTATCTTTTAATCTAATTTTTCATAACATACTCATAATTTTCCAACATTTATGGTTTTTGGATGTTACTATTTTAAATCACGAGTAAAGAACTCTAATTAACATGTGTAAGAGAATAAATATAGGTTACAACTTAATTTGATGGCAGTGTTGCTTTTAGATAAACACGATCAAATTTAACTCTTTTAGATTTTCATATTTGACCACCAACCTTGTCAATCCAACTGTGAGGCACTGATTGGGTCTCAAATGGCACAGACTCTAACGGTAAGAATGAGGGGATTAAGCCTTTGTTTTGACAAATAAATTTATAAATAATTTATAAATTCAATAAAAGTCTATCTATCAGAGGTCGCCACCTGTTATTTCTCCAAAAAAAAATGACCAAATTGTCCTTGAAACTTTAAAGGAAATCTATAAATATTCCCCTCTGAAAGAATAAAGGCGTGGAAATTCAAATATTCTCATCACAAATAATCATATCTTATCTTATTTCTATTTGAGCATCAAAATCAACGTGTTTAGAAAGTGAAATTCTTGACTAGTTGAGAGGAACTTGTCGATCAAATTTCTATTGTCAATAAAAATACTTTTTAAACGAATAAATTATTACCGTTTAAAACGTCTCTAAGTGATGATTGGTGGGACTCCCATCAACTAAATGCCTACAACACATGCATTAATACCAACCTACTTTTGCATGTTGGTTAATGTGCATTAACAAACTTGCTCTACTTTTGCAGGTTATTTAATGTTGCATTTCATACTTGCATTAATATTAACCTACTTTTTCAGGGCACGCTAGCTTGACGTGCTGCATCAGGCTAGTTAATGTTGCATTAATACTAGCTTACAACTAGCCTGCATGAGCAGGTGAAAATGGGGCCTCCCGAGTTCATACAAGGGTCAACTTGTATATCGGCTGGCTGGTTGATTTGGGCTCAGCAAAATATCGTTTTTGAGACTTGACTCGATCTTAACTCGCACAAACGAGCTCTAAGTCGGCTCGGCTTGGACTTTTGTCCTAGTTGATCTACGAACCTCCCGAGCTAATGGGCTCGTTTTAACCACTAGATAGCATATACTTTTACTAAAATATTAAAGACCAGAGCTATAGAGAGTTTAGTGTCAACCGCAAAATTATAATCAATCGTACGATTCTTTAATCACAATTGTCTTTCTGGTTCATAAAAGTCTCAGCAAATAGCAGATGAAGCTTGAATCAAAAAATGATAACAAATCTGCACAAATTGAAATCAGATACGGGGTTTCGGATTGAATCTACTATCTTTTAATCTGATTTTTCGTAACAGTCTCATAATTTTCATACATTTATGGTTTTTGGGTGTTAATATTTTAATTCACGAGTAAAGAACTATAATTAAAATTTGTAAGAGAATAAATATAGGTTACAACTTAATCTATCAAATTTAACTCTTCGAGATTTTCATATTTGACCACCAACTTGGTCAATCCAGTTGCGACGCACTGATTAGGTCTCAAATGGCACATATTGTAACAATAAGATCGAGGAGATTAAGCCGTTGTTTTGATAAATAAATTTATAAATAATTAATAAGTTCAATAAAAGCAAACCTATCAGAGGCCGCCACCTGCTATTTCTCCAAAAAATGACCAAATTATCCTTGAAACTTTAAAGGAAATCTATAAATATTCCCCGCTAAAAGAAGAAATGCACGGAAATTCAAATATTTTCATCACAAATAATCATATCTTATCTAATTTCTACTTGAGCATCAAAATCAACGGGTTTAGAAAGTGAAATTCCTGACTAGATGAGTGGAACTTGTCGATCAAATTTCTATTGTCAATCAAATACTTTTTACACGAATAAAATATTACCATTTAAAACATCTCTAAGTGATGATTGGTGGGACTCCCATTAACTAAATGCCTACCACACATGCATTAATACCAACCTACTTTTGCAGGTTGGTTAATGCTGCATTAACAAACTTGCTCTACTTTTGTAGGTTATTTAATGTTGCCTTTCACACTTGCATTAATATTAACCTACTTTTTCAGGGCACGCTAGCTTGACGTGCTGCATCAGGCTAGTTAATGTTGCATTAATACTAGCTTACAACTGGCATGCATGAGCAGGTGAAAATGGGGCCTCCTGAGTTCATATAAGGGTCAACTTGTATATCGACTGGCTGGTTGATTTGGGCTCAGCAAAATATCGTTTTTGAGACTTGACTCGATCTTAACTTGCACAAACAAGCTCTAAGTTGGCTCAGCTTGGACTTTTTTCCTAGTTGATCTACAAGCCTCCCGAGCCAATGGGCTCGTTTTAACCACTAGATAGCATATTCTTTTACTAAAATATTAAAGACAAGAGCTATAGAGAGTTTAGTGTCAACCGCAAAAATTATAATCGATCGTACAATTCTTTAATCACAATTGCCTCTCTGGTTCATAAAAGTCTCAACAAATAGCAGATGAAGCTTGAATCAAAAAATGATAACAAACGTGCACAAATTGAAATCATATACGGGGTTTTGGATTGAATCTGCTATCTTTTAATCTGATTTTTCGTAACAGTCTCATAATTTTCATACATTTATGGTTTTTGGGTGTTATTATTTTAAATCACGAGTAAAGAACTATAATTAAAATTTGTAAGAGAATACATATAGGTTACAACTTAATCAGATGGCAGTGTTGCTTTTAGATAAACAAGATCAAATTTAACTCTTCGAGATTTTCATATTTGACCACCAACTTGGTCAATCCAGTTGCGACGCACTGATTAGGTCTCAAATGGCACATATTGTAACAATAAGATCGAGGAGATTAAGCCGTTGTTTTGATAAATAAATTTATAAATAATTAATAAGTTCAATAAAAGCAAACTTATAAGAGGCCGCCACCTGCTATTTCTCCAAAAGAATGACCAAATTGTCCTTGAAACTTTAAAGGAAATCTATAAATATTCCACTCTAAAAGAAGAAATGCATGGAAATTCAAATATTCTCATCGCCAATAATCATATCTCATCTAATTTCTACTTGAGCATCAAAATCAACGGGTTTAGAAAGTGAAAATCCTGACAATATGAGTGGAACTTGTCGATCAAATTTCTATTGTCAATAAAATACTTTTTACACGAATAAAATATTACCATTTAAAACATCTCTAAGTGATGATTGGTGGGACTCCCATCAACTAAGTGCCTACCACACATGCATAAATACTAACCTACTTTTGCAGGCTGGTTAATGTTGTCTGTCACACTTGCATTAATATTAACCTACTTTTTCAGGGCCCGCTAGCTTGGCGCGCTGCATTAATACTAGCCTACAACTAGCCTGCATTAGCAGGTTAAAATGGGGCCTCCAGAGTTCATGTAAGGGTCGACTCGTATCTGAGCTCGCTGGTTGATTTGGGCTCCAGCCAAATATCGTTTTTGAGACTTGGCTCGATCTTAACTCGCAGAAACGAGCTCTAAGTCTGCTCGGCTTGGACTTTTTTCCTACTTGATCTACAGGCCTCTCGAGATAATGGACTCATTTTCACCACTAGATAGCATATTCTTTAACTAAAAATTAAAGACAAAAGCTATAGAGAATTTAGTGTCAACTGCAGAAATTATAATTGATTGTATGATTCTTTAATCACAATTGCCTCCCTGGTTCATAAAAGTCTCAACAAATAGCTGATAAAGCTTAAATCAAAAAATGATAACAAACGTGCACAAATTGAAAATATATATGGGGTTTCGAATTGAATCTACTATCTTTTAATCTGATTTTTCATAATAGTCTCATAATTTTCCAACATTATGGTTTTTGGATGTTACTATTTTAAATAACGAGTAAAGAACTCTAATTAAAATGTGTAAGAGAATAAATATAGGCTACAGCTAAATTAGATGGCAGTGTTGCTTTCAGATAAACAAGATCAAATTTGACTCTTTGAGATTTTCATATTTGACCACCAACTTGGTCAATCCAACTGCGACGCACTGATTGGGTCTCAAATGGCACAGATTCTAACGGTAAGAACGAGGAGATTAAGCCTTTATTTTGACAAATAAATTTATAAATAATTAATAAGTTCAATAAAAGCCAACCTATAAGAGGCCGCCACCTGCTATTTCTCCAAAAAAAAATGACCAAATTGTCCTTAAAACTTCAAAGGAAATCTATAAATATTCCCCTCTAAAAGAAGAAATGCACGGAAATTCAAATATTCTCATCACAAATAATCTTATCTTAATTCCTACTTGAGCATCAAAATCAACGGGTTTAGAAAGTGAAAATCCTGACTAGATGAGAGGAACTTGTCGATCAAATTTCTATTGTCAATAAAAATACTTTTTAAACGAATAAATTATTACCGTTTAAAACGTCTCTAAGTGATGATTGGTGGGACTCCCATCAACTAAGTGCCTACCACACATGCATAAATACTAACCTACTTTTGCAAGCTGGTTAATGTTGTCTGTCACACTTGCATTAATATTAACCTACTTTTTCAGGGCCCGCTAGCTTGGCGTGCTGCATTAGGCTAGTTAATGCTGCATTAATACTTGCCTACAACTAGCTTGCATAAGTAGGTGAAAATGGGGCCTTCAGAGTTCATATAAGGGTTAACTCGTATCTGAGCTCGCTGGTTGATTTGGGCTCCAGCCAAATATCGTTTTTGAGACTTGGCTCGATCTTAACTCGCACAAACAAGCTCTAAGTCGGCTCGGCTTGGACTTTTTTCCTAGTTGATCTACTGGCCTCCCGAGATAATGGGCTCGTTTTCACCACTAGATAGCATATTCTTTTACTAAAATATTAAAGACAAAAGCTATAGAGAATTTAGTGTCAACCGCAGAAATTATAATCGATCGTACGATTCTTTAATCACAATTGCCTCTCTGGTTCATAAAAGTCTCAACAAATAGCTCATAAAGCTTAAATCAAAAAATGATAACAAACGTGCACAAATTGAAATCATATATGGGGTTTCGAATTGAATCTGCTATGTTTTAATCTAATTTTCATAATAGTCTCATAATTTTCAAACATTATGGTTTTTGGACGTTACTATTTTAAATCATGAGTGAAGATCTCTAATTAAAATGTGTAAGAGAATAATTATAGGCTACAGCTTAATTAGATGGCAATGTTGCTTTTAGATAAACAAGATCAAATTTAACTCTTTGAGATTTTCATATTTGACCACCAACTTGGTCCATCCAACTGGGACGCCCTGATTGGGTCTCAAATGGCACAGATTCTAACGGTAAGAATGAGGAGATTAAGCCTTCGTTTTCACAAAAAAATTTATAAATAATTAATGAATTCAATAAAAGCATTTATAGTATATTTGATATAAACAATCGATTCAAGTAACCGGAAGGAATAATACATAACCAATATTCAATATTAATAATCAATGAAATAATCACAATTCGTTAAATACAAGTCAAATTGGATAACACATTTTATATACAAAAATTGATAGGAGAAAATGCAAATTTAGGCTCTAATTAGTTGAAAATTTGATTCAAAAGTGAAGATATATAGTAAATGCGATAATTTGTAGAGAAATTATAAATAAATTTTAAAAATTAGAATGGTTAAGATTTTGGTAAAAAGTGTGAAGAATAGTGTAAGAGGGCAAGAGAAAACAGTAAAAAAAATCAAATTTATTCTGATTTTGCTCCTATTTGATGGAGATTAAAATCAAATTTTTAGTACATTTTGTTAAAAATTGAAAAGCTATGAATTCCATAAAATATATTATCAAAATTAATTGTTAAGTTTAATTTAGATTTTAAACTATACCAAACATGACTTTATAATAAAAAAATAATCTCAGAAGTTGGGGGTCACTTGACCCCCGACCATGGGTCCACCAATGCATATTATGCCCCCGTTTGCCCCCATTATTTTAAATTATAATTTTTAGACGATTGAAAAAATGAGAAGTTTTTAATTTACGTGTAATATAATTTTATGGAAGATTGTGTGATTGAAATTAAGAGAAAGAATAATAATTTTTTTTGGAATAACGGGGCCAAACGGGGTCTATAAATAACCACTAGATTCAGCTTTATTTCCACACAGCACAATCTTTCTAGGTTTTAATTAGCATATTTATTGGTACCATGTCAGAAATAATTTTAAAGGCTCCAGTATCTTCACCTGAAAAGTTTTATGATTTTTTCAAAAACCATATGAGTGATCTCGTCCCTTTATATCCTCAATGTATGAAATCGGCTGACGTTATTTCCGGAGAGGACGGTACGGTTGGTTGTGTCAAGCTCTGGAAATATATTATGAATGAAGCAGAGGACGGTATGTTATTGTGTCAATATCTTATATTTATTTATTTACAAAATACTGGCAAGATTTATGCGTAGAAGAAACATCGCGACACACTGCCAGTCTATTATGGATGGAAAAATATATCAATTTAACATGGATTAATTACGATCAATCCCATGTTCGTATTTTTCATAGGTGATCCAACCCACCTGTCACCTCCGCCCCGCCTGTTTTACGTCTCTAGTCTTGATGCACGCATGTATATATTTTCTCCTGTATATGGCAGGAAGTAATCCTAAGAAGATTGAACTGAAGGCTGAAGACATAAATGGTGATGAAAAAGCCGTAACTTACAAAGCCATAGGAGGAGATATTATGAAAGACTACAAAGAGTTTCAATTCAAAATTGGTCCTGTCAATGGGTTTGTCACTTGGACTATTACGTATGTTAAAGCTCCTGCAGGAAACGGCAAGGATCCAAATAACTGTGTTGCCCTCGCATTTAAAGTAACTGAAGTGGTGGACTGTCATCTTCAGCGCCAATTAGCGTGAAACTGGTGTTCATCTATGAATGCGTTGTGTGTATGTTATGAATAAGACCATCTCCGTTTGGTTTTTGTAGATATTGTTGTAAACGTTTATATTGTGTTTTTCAGTTTAATATAAAATATAAAAGCGTTGTGTGTATGTTATGAATAAGACTATCTCCCATGTGCTTTTTGTAGACAATTTTGTGACGTGTAAACTTTTATATTGTGTTTTTCAATTTAAAATAAGACTTGAGTGAAAAAGTGCAAATTTATTTAAAAAGAAAAACAGCAATCTTATCATTTTTTTCGTATTCAGTCACGAGAACACTACAATGAATATATAATTTTCCTACAAAATTTCTATTACAAATTGAGATTTGTAGGTGGACTTCACTTTTCCCCACAAAAATAACAATTTGTAAGGCTTTCATTTGCTTCAAGATTCTCAATAATGGGAGGACTTGTGCCACAACAATTTCCCTTTTTTTCGTCGACAAAAATATTTGACCCATTTGTAGGCTAATAATTAGCGGGTTTATATGTTTTAATTTTTGGTTCTTTTTGCGTTTACTATTACTATTTTGTTCTCAAAATTGAATAAAAATCTTAAACTCTACCAATTTCATTTTTCGTTTCCGTTTTCAAAGTATGAGAACTCGAAAGAAACACTTGTAATAAGGTATGATTTTGCTAAATTAAATATTGATACTTTCTTTTATATATATTTTTTTTATTTTTATGTTAATAAGGTATCAAAAAAAAAAAATCCCGAAAACCCCCGTAGCTCCCCACCCCTTCATCTATATATCTTTAATTCTGGGACCCTCCAACTTCAAACGGCTGGCTCCGCCCCTAATCATACACAATTGATTTGAAGAAAGAAGGGCAAGGTGACTGACAAGGATCATGTACAAGTACTGTGGTATGAGATTAATTGCTTTGAAAATGAAAAGAACTTGATGCAATTGTTTTCAAAATCACAAAGAATCAGAAAATGTAAATAATCCAAAGATTATAAAAACCTTTAATTATTTCTGGATTAGAGTATCCTATGTATGCAAGAAGGTTGTCTATTTTTCATTTCCTTAATTTAATATAATCTGACTCTCTAATTTGTGTGAGTACGATTTCGTGTGGGAATATCATTATTTACTCTCATACTTCTAGATTTTCTGAATATTTGTCTTGGCTCTATTTCTCTGTCCCTCCTAATAAGCATGTAATTCCTCTTTAAGGTGCTTTTTGATTTCTTTCTACACGAGCATGTGAATTTGCCTATTTGAAAAATTGTGTGATTTTTGGATGGAAAGATGCTGTGTTTTTTATTGATTGGTTGATGCAAACATGAGTTCTTTCAAAGTGTTTTTATAAGTTGAAGTAAGATAGGAGAAAGCCCTAGATAATTTTGTGACATGAAACTGGTATCTCGCTGATCGTATTTCATACACCAACAAGGAAGTAATTTTGTGCCTGTGTAACTGTCATTTGACAATCTGCCTTTTCTTTATACTTTCTTTTCTGTGACTATATAAATTTACTTCCTCTTGTTATTAATTGTAAATAATTATGTGAAGTAAAAAGTCTCACATTTACATACCAGCTATCTTTTCTAGCAACATCTAGAACAATTAAAAAGTGATTTGTTACTTTTAATTGATAAGTTTAATTCCACATTATTCACCTATTAGGTGATTTTAGGGTTGAACTAGTAACTTTCAAGTGGTATTAGAGTCTCAATTCGATTCCTGACCCTAACTTAATCTAGATGAGCCAGTCTCTTTCTGTGCCTCCCTTTTTTTTTTACGAAATCAGTTATGCATATTGGAAGTTTAGAATGAGAAAATTTCTCAAGTCTTTGGACGAGCGAATTTGGGTTAGTGTACAAAATGTTTAGATTGTCCAATGTACTACTGTTTTAGGTGTAGTTACCTCATGGACATATCCCTTTGGACTAGGGATGAACTACCTGAGTATAACTAGAACAATAAAGGGCGTCATGCTTTTTTTATGGTTGTGTCAGTCAAGGAATTTAAGAGAATATCAATGTATGAGACTGCAAAAAAAAAGTTTGAGATATCTTAAAAACCACACACAAGAGAACCAAAACTGTAAAGAAAACCAAAATGCGGTGTTGACCACTAGGTTTGAAGAAATTAAAATGAAGGACGATGAATCGTTCAATGATTTCTACGCGAAGTTAAATGACATAGTGAACTCAGGCTTCAACCTAGGTAAAAAAGTTTCTGAATCTAAAATTGTTCAAAAAGTCCTTAGATCTTTACTTAAGAGGTTTATATCTAAGATTACTGCGATTGAAGATAACGACGCCTTAGATACAGTTAAGATAGAGAAACTTGTAGGAACCCTCCAAACCTACAAACTCACTATATCTCAACCGAAGAAGAATAAGTCCATAGCCTTGAACACCGTTAAGGAATAACAGTGTGACTCTACTGATACTGAGACCCTTAAGGAAGAGGAGATAGCTTATTTTGTTAAGAAGTTTCAAAAAAGTTCTTATGAATAAGAGAAAACCTTGGGAGAGAAAGAAGGGCGCCCCTAGTAAATTCGGGAAAGACAAGCATGATGAGAATAATCTTAGGAGTTCTAGTAAGAAATTTCAATCATTGAGATGTCATGAATGTCAGGGTTTCGAACACTACATGAATGAATGCTCGAACTATAAGAAAAACCTAAATAAAGGAAATGGTGAGGCAGTGACAGTGTCACTTACTGATGATGAATCCAATTCAAGTGACCACAGTGAGTCCTCTAGTAGTGAGGATGAAATGAACTATATGGCCTTTGCATCCATAGTTACGAATGATTCTAATAAAGATAGTGAGAAAGTTGATGATGTGGAACATATTAAGGATTTTGAGAAAGACTCAGAGGATGATTCAGAGATTCATGAGGCATATCATCAATTGTTTGAAGAGAGTCTTAGGATAAAGAATGTAAATAAAACCGTATTGAAGAAGGTTAATGAACTTGAGTTAGAAAGAGAGAGACTCATAGCTGACCTTTAGAATTTTACCAAAAGTCTTAGTGAGTTAAGACTTGTCAATGAGAACTTGGAGACCAAAGTTAAAACTCTAACAAGTGACCTAGAGAAATCCAATACTCAACTCCATTCTTTCTTAAGTGGTACTCAGAAACTTGATAATCTCTTAGGATCAACAAACCAACTGGAAATAGGCAAGGTCTACGATATACTCAAACTAAGAATAATATTGCTAATTCATCCAAAACCATTTTTGTCCCAGCCACTAACAGACTTAGAAATGCTGATAATCCTGAATCCAAGAGTAAGGGTATCTTAGAACAGTAGCCTACTAGACAACATAGGACCAACCGACCCAAAAATCAATATCAGAAATCACGTAGTGTTGAACCTAGGTTTGTTCTTACATGTTACAATTGTGGTGTGCTAGGACACACAATGCCTAGGTGTCATAAATTTGTGAATAAAAGTAGGATTCATAATATCTCTAGTAAGGTTAACTTCCTTACTAATTAGGTTAGCTACTTAACTGAAATGATAACTCAATTGACCAGGATTACCTCAAGTTCTAAGAAGGTTTGGGTTAAGAAAAGTGATCTCCCTAGGTATGAAGAAAAATTGAACTACTATGTTGCCATGTTGCTCTTAAAGCTAAAAATGATTCTATGTAGTAATAGTGCATGTGTGGAAATAAAGCCTTGTTTTCAACTTTTTATGATTGGAATGGCGGTAAGGTTACTTTTGGAGACGGAGCTACTGCACTTTTTATTTTTATTTTTTTGGAAATTAGAATAAATTCTAGACCTAATAGTAGAAAATATTATCACTTTAATAAATAATTTTCATAAAAAAAGAAGTCAAACGGACTCCAAACTTTCAACATTTTCCATAGAAAGTTATACCAATCAAACACAATTAATTACAATTTTCAATAAAACAATTTCTAGGAAAATCTTTTCCCTGTAAAACATTTTCTTTCCACCCATTTTCCACCTTGCAATCAAACGGGCCCTAAAGTATTCAATCTAGTTAAGTCCTTGTGTAAGAGACTTCGAACTGAGAAAGATTCTACCATAACTAAAATTCAGAGTGATCATGGAAACGATTTTGAAAACTCTAACATTGAAAATTTCTGCTTGGAGGGGAGAATACAACAAGAGTTCTCTTCAACGATCACTTCATAACAAAATGGAATAGTTGAGAAGAAAAATCGTGTATTTCGAGAAATGGCTATGGCCATGCTTCATGGTAAGGGTTTAACAGTGCATTTTTTGGGCAAAGCCATTAACATTGCTTGTCACATAGTGAACAAAGTTTACCTTAGACCTAAGACTAAACAAACACCTATGAGATTTGGAAGGGTAAAAAGCCTAATGTAAAATATTTTCGAGTGTTTGGTAGCAAATGCTTTAATATGAGAGATAGAGCGAACATAGGGAAGTTTGACTCTAAGAGTGATGAAGGAATTCTTCTAGGATACTCGAGGAACAATAGAGCCTATCGAGTGTACAATTTGCGTACACGAGTTGCGATAGAGTCTATAAATGTGGTGATTGATGATGCCTTTAGTGAGGAAGAGATTGTGGATGATTGGGATGAGTTAGATCACATTAGTGTAGATCCTATCAAGGTGACTGAGCCTAAATAAAAATCAATTCATGAAATTTCACACTCACCTAAAGGTTTAAACACTCCAAAGAAAAAATCATCACCTAGCACTAGTTCCAACTTTCCTAGTGAAGCATCTCCTAGTAAACCTTCAATACTACCTAGTGATAAATCCAAACCTCCAAAGGAACCTTCATCCATAGGTAAATCTAATCATCCCAAAGTCAACATAATTGGGAATTTAGAAAAAGGGATAAGACTCCGCAAGAGGGTTTTAAATAACTTAACATTTGCTAGTTATGTATCCCAGATTGAGCCTAAAAAGGTTGAAGAAGTCCTTAGTGATGAATGTTGTGTAAGTGCAATGCATGATGAGCTAAACCAATTTGTGAAAAATAATGTGTGGTGTCCAGTACCTAGACCCGATAATTGTAATGTTATTGGTAGTAAGTGGATATTTAAGAATAAGTCCGATGATCGATGTACCATAACTAGGAATAAGGCTAGGTTGGTTGCCCAGAGATACACTCAGGTTGAAGGAGTTGACTTTGATGAGGCCTTTACTCTTGTAGCTAGTCTTGAATCCATTAGAATTCTTCTTGTTGTTGCTTGTACCTTAGGGTTCAAGTTATATCAAATGGATGTCAAGAGTGCATTCTTGAATGGAATACTTCAAAAAGAGGCATGTGTTGAACAACCTAAAAGGTTTATCGATCCTAAGTTTCCACATTATGTCTATAAATTGAATAAAGCTTTATATAGTCATAAACAAGCTCCTAGAGCTTGGTATGATACTAACTGCATACATTATGGAACATGGTTTTTCAAGAGGTGGTGCAAATAGAACTTTATTCATAAGACACGTTAAGGAAACCATCACCATAGCACATATATATGTTGATGACATCATTTTTTGTTCTCTCATTGACACTCTTGCTCATGAATTCGCCGAATGCATAAAGCAAGAATTTGAGATGAGTATGGTTGGAGAATTAAGTTACTTTCTTGGTTTCCAAGTAAAGCAAACTGATGATGATCTGTTTATATCTCAGCCAAAGAACACTAAAGACATTGTCAAGATATTTTGGATAGATAGCAAGAAACACACAAGTACATCTATGAGCACGAATGTTAAGTTATGTCATGATCCTAGGGTAAGAGTGTCGATTAGGCACTATATAGAAGTATGATTGGTTGTTTAATTTATTTTACTGCAAGTGGACCTGACATAGCATTTAGTGTTGAAGTTTGTGCAAGATTTCAAGCTGATCCTAAGGAATCTCATTTGAATGTTGTGAAGTGCATTATTCGATATGTTAATGGCACTATGATAATGGAATCTTGCACTCTAGATATTCTAATCTAGATCTTGTCGGCTATTTCGATGTCAATTGGGTTGGTAATGCCGATGATAGAAAAAGCACTTCAGGAGACTGTTTTTATGCTTGTACTAATCTTGTAGCTTGGATGAGTAAGAAATAAAATTCTATCTTATTATCCACGGCAGAGACCAAATATATAGTTGTAGGAAGTTATTGCACTCAACTACTTTGGATGAAGCGAATGTTGAGTGATTATGGATTTGAACATGGTACTATGACTGTGTTTTGTGATAACACAAGTGCCATTAATATTTTCGAAAACCCCATTCAACATTCTTGGACCAAACATATTGATATAATACATCACTTTATTCAGGAGTTTGTAAAGACCCGTGTTGTAACTCTCGAACACATCTCTACTGAGAATCAATTAGCTGACCTATTTACAAAGCCCTTAGATGGTCCTAGGTTTGAGTCTCTTAGGAAAGCTATTAGTGTCTATGTACCTTTTTGATTATGTACTTAGGTGCATGCATGTACAGTTCATAAAGTTTATTCATTCGTGCATGCATCTCATTCTCTGTATAATGATTTTGTTTGATCTGATTCATTTATTTAAAAAATAGGCTACTTGACATTGTATGGCGTACACGAATATGTTTTTGTGACTGAGTATGCATATATTTGATGAGCTATAACGTAGTTTCCATTACTTTGATTAGGTTTAATGTGGGGTATTGAGTATTGATTTCTTCATGTCCCATGTGTACAACACATACTATAATCTTGTGAGCAAGTCTTAACCGCATGTATGAAATTTAGGATGATAGTCATCTGTTGGTAAGGTGACCTTGTACATGAATTGAACGTTAACTAGTTGACCTAAGCTCGCATATTCCCTTAAATTGTAAACAAAATGATGATTCATCTTAGTGGGTTTGACTTTCATTAATCGAGAGAAATGCTCACTCTGCAATGTTGTTTAACACGTCATTTCTCACAAATTTAAAATTTGAATTCCTACTCATAGGGAATTAGTGGCATTGTTCACACATGAAACACTAATATCTTTTACTCCATTTAAGCTTGATCTGAGTATGTGGGGAAGTTTTTCAATTCTTTGATTATGTCTTACATGTGATAAATTGCATTTTTGAGTTAACTAATATGTTGGAGTAAGTGCCATGATTTAAAATAATAATAATAATGCCATATTTCGAAATTCTCAAAAATAAGGTGCTACTTAGAATTTGGATAAGGGTATTTCTAAAAGAATTGTATCTCATTGAGTTATTTTTCCAATGCATTTTGAATCACCTCAAGTTGTGGTGTTGTTTGCTGTCATGCAATATATCAACTGTGGTAGTTTAACATAGGATAGTATTGCATGCAAATTGCACGCAAATTCATTTGGATAACATTAATAATTTAAATTTGTTGTTATTATTAATTAACAAAGTTAAATTCCGCATACAAACACCTATTCACCCCCATATAGGAGTTAGTTGGGGTCAAACTCATAACTTTCACTTTTTACTTTTTTAGTGTTTTTCAATTTAAAAAGACTCGAGTGAAAAAGCGCAAATTTATTAGAAATAAAGAACAGCAATCTTATCATTTTTTTCTTAATTCATCACGACATCTTAGGAAAGGGAGAATACAATACTTGATAGCATCAAGCCTATTATAAGTAGAATTCTCACAAAACGAGTAACTCAAGAACCGTAGCCTAAAACTACAGAATGCTATTGTTAAGCATAAGATTCTGTGTCATTTAAATATGAAAATAAAAATCAACATTTAAGGGTTTGGATTTACTTGTATTAATAAATTAAGTTAATGTTTTAATATGAAATTCAATACTCAATATACTTTCAAAGTGTGAAAAGTTCAAACAAGGTATTAATCCGTTTATAACTGGGGCATTACCCTTGGAGGGTACAATCACTTCGGAGGGTGGAGGAGTGACAGCAAGAATGTAAATTGGCTCGGCAGCAGCAGCGATCTCACAGGGAAGACTAATCTGAAGGTCCGTAGGTTGAGAATGTTCGACGGGAGTGTAAGAAATATCTAAAGCCTCAG
Organism: Fraxinus excelsior; assembly: GCA_019097785.1. Classification (NCBI taxonomy): domain Eukaryota; kingdom Viridiplantae; phylum Streptophyta; class Magnoliopsida; order Lamiales; family Oleaceae; genus Fraxinus; species Fraxinus excelsior. The sequence continues at coordinate 6,224,126 of CM032623.1, read as the reverse complement.
GGACTATTGGAGCTTCCTCGGGAGTTAGAGTGTTCTTGACATCTTCTTCACGAGTTTCCAAAATATATATGTTTTGCTCATGGTGAAAAATCCTAATAATATTAAGAACCTTGTTATCCCTTCCTGCATGGCCTCCTCAACAAATCTCGCCTCATGAGCCTTCACCTAAGAAAGGCTAGATTCCGCAATAGCCAATTCCATCTTATTACTCTCCAAATGATTTCAAAGCAAGGCTGTCTCATTCCTCGCATTATCGAGGTTCTTTGAGACGCGAAATCTCATGATTGGTCTTGGTAACATAAGTCGCATGCAGGGGCGGACCCAGCACCCGGCCAGCCCCCGCGGCCGCCCGTGCTGGGTCCGTCGGGGAAGAAGGCCGGCAAAGGTTTTTTTTTTTTCTTTTGTTCTGGTCCTGGGCTGGACGGCAGAGAAGAGAGGAGGGAACTGGGAAGCAACTTCAGTCTTCAATCAAGTTGGGCCTTTTTTTAAAACTACAAGGCCCAATTAATTGGGCCAATTTAGAACCCATATCTACAACTACAAGACTACAAAGCAAATCCCCAATTCTAAAAATAACAACCCAAGCCAAGTTACCCATTCCATTACCCCCCAAGTCCCAACCGGAGCCGTCTGAGGAGGAGGGCGAAACCTGAGTCGCCGACTGCCTCCACTGCCTGCCGCCGTAGCCCGTCTGAGCTCCGATTCTCCGACCAGCAGCAGCCAGCAGGCCTGTTGGCTGTTGGATCCGGCCATTGAAGTCTCTCGGCTGGGACCGAATGTGAGTTTGCATTTCTCAATTTTATTTTTTTTGTTACTTTCCTAGTTTCCTAATCCTTGTGTAGTTGTGTTAGTTGTGTTGTTGTCACTTGTCTTAGACTCTTACAGTCTTACTTGTTGAGTGTTGACTATTGTGACATTGTCTATTGTGATTTGTGATTTGTGATTGTGAATTTGTGATTTGTGAATTTGTGATGAGAATTGAGAGGTTGTTCTTGGTGACTTGGTGGGACTAGGGACTCAGTTGGGAGTGGCCAAGTGGTGGGACTTGAGAATTGAGATGTGGCTCTTTGGTTTTAGTTTGGAATTTGGAATTGATATGGTTCCAAATTCTTTGCAACTTGCAAGTCAAAATATGTATTTTAGGCTTTTAGTAAATAAAGTGCAACTAGCATAAAATAAATGTGGATGTGGTTGATCACGGTTCTCACTTCTCGGTTGATCCTTTAAAATATTAAATTGTAAGTAAATAGAGAATCTGTTTACTCTTTTGAAGACTATTCTATTCAATTTTTAATCAATTTTAATTGAAACATAATTTGGGAAATGTTGCAGATTATGGATCGATTTTTTCAACCGAAACGAAAGTCCATTCCTAGTTCTTCTTTGTCTAGTTGTGCATCTAGTCCCGCCACTGATTCTAGTCGAGCACAAGAGTTATTAAATAACACAAAGAAGTCCCGGCCTCAATTTAATGTGGATGATCTTGTATCTGATCCAGGGAAACGCCATCCTATTGACTCATATGATCCTAATGTCAGAGATGATGTTAGAATGGCATACTTGGAGAAAGGTCTTTGTCAACCATATGGACACAACTTTCCAAGAAGAAGGATAGGGAATGATAATAGGTGTTTTCGGAAAGAGTGGTTCTCTGAATTTCATTGGTTGGAGTACAGTATAGAAAATGATGCGGCGTATTGTTTGCATTGCTACTTGTTCAAACCTGATAGAGGGGGTCAAGGCGGTGGACATATATTCACTAAAACTGGCTTTAGGGATTGGAAACACAAACAGACATTGAAAGATCATGTCGGTCTCTTTGATAGTGCTCATAATCAAGTTTTTGCAAAGTGTACCAACTTGATGAATCAAAAGCAGAGTATCTCTTATGTTATTTCTAGCCAAAGTAGTAGTCAACAAAAAAGTTATAGGACAAGATTGACTGCGGTGCTAGATTGTACTAGATTCCTCTTGATGCAAGGATTGTCATTTCGTGGTCACGATGAATCCCAAGAGTCCCTTAATAGAGGAAATATAGTTGAGCTACTAGACTGGTATGCAGCTCGTTGTGAGGAAGTTAAACAAGTATTATTCAGTAATGCTCCTGGAAATGACCAAATGACTTCACCAAAGATCCAGAAGGATTTGGTTAATTGTTGTGCCGTAGAGACAACAAAGGCTATTATCAATGAGATGGGTGATTGTTTGTTTTCAATTTTGGTTGATGAGGCTCGTGATAATTCTATAAAAGAACAAATGGCAGTTGTGTTGAGGTTTGTTGACCGAAGTGGGGTCGTGAAAGAGCGTTTTTTGGGCATTACCCATGTTGTTGATACTTGTGCTCAATCACTCAAGGATGCCATTGATGCAATGTTTTCTACTCATGGGTTGAGCATATCTAGCCTGAGAGGTCAAGGTTATGATGGAGCAAGAAATATGTCAGGTGAGTTCAATGGTTTGAAAGCTTTGATTTTAAGAGAGAACCCACACGCTATGTATGTCCACTGTTTTGATCACCAACTTCAGTTGGCAGTTGTCTCTATGGCACGTAGGAGTAACATACTTGGTGATTTTTTTAATATGCTTTCTATTATTGTGAATTTGGTGGGTGCATCATGTAAGCGTGTAGATGCTCTTCGAACAAGTTACCATGCTGATATTTTGGAGAAGCTTAATATTGGGGAACTTTGTGGTGGGAGTGGTAAGTTTCAAGAAATGAGTTTCGCACGCCCAGGTGATACTAGATGGGGCTCACATCTATTGACAATTACTCGTGTTATTAATATGTTTAACGCTATCATAGATGTTCTTGAGGATATATCAAAAGATGGCATAAATTTAGAGCAGAAATCAATGGCCGAAAGACAGATAGACACTATGCAGAACTTCGAGTTTGTGTTCAATCTCCACTTCATGTTTAAAATTCTAACAATTACAAACAACCTTTCACAAGCCTTACAGAAGAAGGAGCAGGATATTCAGAATGCCATGGGGTTATTAAATGTGTGTAAGTGTGCATTGCAGGACATGAGAGACAATGGTTGGGATAATTTGTTGAGTAGGGTGATTGAGTTTTGTGTTGACAGAAATATTTTTGTGCCCAATATAGAGGATATTGTAGTATTGAGAGGTCGACCTAGGCGTGGAACTCAGCAGGTGACTTATTATCATCGTTTTTATGTTGATTTGTATTGTCACGTTATAGATTCAATCTTGCAAGAGTTGAATGATCGTTTTTCCGAGACAACTACTGAGCTCCTAACTTGCATTTCGTATGTAAATCCAAGAGATTCATTTGCATCTTTTGATAGGGATAAATTGCTACGTCTTGCCCAGTTGTATCCTTTGAACTTCAATAATGAAGAGCTTTTATTGCTTCGACCTGAACTTGACAAGTTCCTTATGTTTGTGAGAATGAATGAAGCCTTCTTTAACCTCAATAGCATTTCTTGTGTTGCTCAGAAGTTGGTTGAAACAAGAAGCTCTTGTTATTTTCCATTGGTTTATAGGCTGATTACCTTGGTTTTGATATTACCCGTGGCAACTGCAAGTGTTGAAAGAGTATTCTCTGCTATGAATCTAATCAAAAGTGACTTGCGCAACAAAATGGGAGACTATTGGTTGAATGACAATTTGGTGGTGTACGTGGAGAAAGAGATTTTTGCAAAAATTGAGAATGAAGCAATATTGCAACGTTTCAAAGCATGAGATCCCGTAGAATGCAGCTGTCTAAGATCACAGTTAAATAGTAGGTTATATTGTGTATTTCTTTAGTACTTTTGATTGTATTGAACTACGTTTTCATATATATAATTTTTACGTTTTAGTGTTTTTACATATATATTGAATAATTTTTAATATTATATAATTAAATATTAATAAACGACATCGCTCTTACGATCGCGGATAATTAACGTTGACCAGTCAATGTTGACTAGTCAAAGTCCGCCCGGGCTGGAGTTAGATCCTGGGTCCGCCACTGGTCGCATGGCTCTCCTTAGCAAGCTCTAAATCCTTGGAGACCCTCTTAACAACAGCTACTAGGAAAGCCTCCCTTGTAACAAAAGCTTTTCCCAATCTTTTTTTGAAGAGTTTCGCACCTCTTTTCCAAGGAATTAACTTTCTTTTCCAAACTATCAGCTCGTAGAACATAAACCTCATACTCATCATGCTGGTCATGGTTAAGTACATCAGCTCGTATGATATGAACACCGATCATTTTTCCCCTTTGTACAAGGGTAAACCCCTCAATAAGTTTCTCCCAAGATTGGTTAAAGTATAAGTAGACCTAACAGCCATGGAACAAAGGCAAGAGATAATGCAGAAGAAAGAAAAAACGATAATCGCAAAAGAAATGGATGTATTTATTGGTTCTAATAGAAGGCGTAAACCGTTGGATTGTATCAATACTAATCTCGATCGTTTATGTTATTCCTTATGATCATAACTATTGAATATTAACATGCATCTGGCCGAGTTTCAAAATGAACATACGAGATTACACATGATCAACATGCGCACATAAATACACGAAAGACATTAACCTAGAAAAGTGCCAATAAGCCCTATAGTGCAAACAAAACTGTTAAAATCATAGCATGTCCTCTCAATATAACTCACGTCAATCGTAACAAATAAAGAGATATATGCACAAATAATGACATGTACGTATTAGCTCACAATTTAATAAAAATGCAAGAAGTTCTAGATTTTTCCCCTATTTGGCCCTCATTTAAATTATAATTTATTTTTCTCTTTCTTCTTATCAACTACATATTCTTCAATAAAATAATATTATATATAACATCGAGACTTCTTTTTTTAACCATAAATTTTTCAAAAAATTATTATTTCATAATATATTTTCCCCAAATTCTCATTATAATTGGGGCCAAACAAGGACATAATATGAATAATAAAATCGAATTTCGAAAACTATTTGTTGAATCAAGAAATTTACTCAATGAGCTCATCCCTAGTTTGTGAAATGTAAGAAATATGTAAGGGATGAAAAACACAAAAGGCTCACATAATTGAAAGTTGAGCCATTCCCACTTCTACACTAGAAAAACATCATTACTAAAGCATAAGTAGGTTAGTATTTAAAGCTTGACTTCAAAATCAGTAAACACAAGACACGTAAACTAATGGACAAAACATGATACTAGAATAAAACCAGTTACAAGCCAGCCTATAATAAGTCGCCACCTGTTATTTCTCCAAAAATGACCAAATTGTCCTTGAAACTTTAAAGGAAGTCTATAAATACTCCCATCTAAGAGAAGAAATGCATGGAAATTCAAATATTTCCCTCCCAAATAATCGTATCTTATCTTATTTCTGTTTGAGCATCAAAGTCAATGAGTTTAAAATCCTGACTAGATGAGAGAAACTTGTTGATCAAATTTCTATCGTCAATAAAAATATTTTTTACATGAATAAAATATTACTGTTTAAATCGTCTCTAAGTGACGATTGGTGGGACTCCCATTAACTAACTTCCTGCCACACTAGCATTAATACTGACCTACTATTGCAGGATTGTTAATGTTGCATTAATACTAACCTACTTTTGCAAGCTAGTGTAGACAATTTTGTGCTTCTAAATACTGGCAGACTTTTACAATAATAAATATGTAGTGAACATGTATATTAAAATTGAAACATCAAGATTAGACTTTTTCTCAACAATAAAAAACTATAAGAGCTGGAATTTATCGGTGAATTGTAGATAGTATACAAAATGATGAGAACAGAGGTTATAAAATTAGCAAATCAATAGTTTTGCATGTTGGATTTATTGGATGTCCTAGAAATATGATTGAAAGATATTATGGATACAATGTCTTTAGTTCAGAGATGTGGAAAACCTGATATCTTTTTGACAATGACATGTAATCCAAATTGATTTGAAATAAAACGTGAATTAAAACATAATGATGAAATATAAAATATGTCAAATTTGTTAGTACGCATATTTCGTGCCAAACTTGAAGAATTGAAAACAAATTTAATTAAGAAATAATTGTTATCATATAGTTGCATATGTTTATATGATTGAATTCCAAAAAAGATGATTACCTCATGCTCATTTCCTCCTAATATTTAAACAAGTTTTAAAATTAGAAACCATTCACAAGTTCTCATGTGAAATACTAGACTGAAATAAATATCCTCACTTACATGTTACTCTTGTAAAACATGTGATGCGTGGTTCTTGTGGCTTTTGAATCCTAATAGTGTTTGCATGAAGAACAATCATGTATGTAAAAAAAATCCCTTCACATATTTAGCCCAATTTGATTTTGCCAAAATTATATTTTTCGTAAATTTGATTTAAAAAACTGATAAAATATATGACTGAAAAGTTGATAAAATATACTGACTTAAAATTTTAACAACTTTTTAAGATGTACTAAACCGGAACTTAAAATTAAAAACACGTTTGGATATTCACTAACGGATCCAGGTTTTAGATCCAAAGGAATTAATATTATTCTAATATATTTAAAAGTTCCATTTAAAATCATAACTCAAACGATAATAATTTAAACAATGATAACGTACCAAACACATCATTCAAATTTATAGACATGATTTCATGTCCAAAATTGATTTAAGCAATCGTGGTGTCAAATTACTTTCAAGTCCATGCACATGCAAATTGTGATACGAGAACGTTAGAATTTTAAGAATTTGTTAATTATAATTATCAATGATTTTTTATTTTTAAATTTAATATGCCTGAACTATTTATAATAATTATATACTTTATGAAATAAAATGAAATGTTAATATTTAAAGGATACGCTGCATGAGAGACGATTAGCCAATTTGCGCGAAACTCATTGTAGATATTTTGATTTCATAATTTATATGGCTCATATCTCTAATTAATGAAGCTATAATAATAATAATAATAATAATAATAATAATAATAATAATAATAGAATGAAATGATTTAATGAAGTCAAATGAATTATTTATATTCATGTCTTATGTATAGTACAAATAAATGAATGTGTGACCAAATACAGGATTTACAATATATACCGAATATGTAACTTACCGTATATGCAACTTATCAGATATGCAACTAACATATCGTATCGGATATGCAACATATCGTATATGCAACTAACATATCGGATATGCAACATACTATATAAGTATATGCAACTAACATACCGAATATGTAGTTTACTATTGCGTCTATAGTATCATCTCATTGGTTAATATTGCATCTACAGTAATTACTAAGTGCCCTTTTTATATAGTAGTGACACAAGAGACGCGCGTCATTGATTCTCCACCAATAAATCTTAGAAAGGAAAAATCTATCACGTAGAGATAATATAAGAGTTTCTAGTATTTGGAAAAAAAAAATAGTTTTTACAACAAACTTTGTGTACTTCAAGGCTTAATCATCTTAAAATTACTTGATCTTGGGTTTTATTTAGAGGAACTTGATCTTTTTGGATTTTTAGGACTTGGACTTGGACTTGGACTTGGATTTGATTCGAAGAAGATTTCTATTTCCCATGAACTAGATTCTCTTGAACTAGTGAATTTTTCCCACACTCGTGATTTTTCTTGGACATAATGTTATATAGAAATCATATAGCCATCCTTTTAAATATATTTTATAGGCTTTAAAATTAGGGTGAAATTTTTATAGGAACAAAGCACAAATACACTAAAATACTAAAAATTCTAAATAAACTTTTTAAATATTTTATATTCTCGAAATATTGTTTTCTTTTTAATTTTTTTATATTACGTTTTGTAACACATTATGCTGTGTCATGTCATACATTTTTCGCAATTTGTTTCCAATGACATCACATGTAAGAGTGTGTTACAAACATATTACTATCTATTTTCGCCGCCACCATCGCCATGACAACCTATACTATTTTACACCTACCACCACCAAGACCACCTCCACCACCATCAGCACCATTATCACTGGTTGCCTCACCTTCAACATCACCACTACCCTTTACAAACACCACAACAATGGTGGAAATCCAATCCTCCTCCCACAAAAACAAAATTCAAGTCAAAAACTTGCCACAACAAGACAAAATCAGGCTAAAGCTCAAAACGCACAAGTCTAAAATTGCAATGCCACCAACAATAGTATGTGATGAATGGTCGTTATGGATTGTGGTGGTGGTGGCGATGATGCATGGAGGTGGTGGTTGTGTTGGGTGGCGGGTGGTATGTGTAATAATTAAAGAAAAATGTCAGGTTGGTGTGTATGAAACTACACCAACCAGCTATCATTTTATTACAAATTAATTTACTTGTACAATGAATTTGCATGAGTAGTTTGATAAGTAGTGATGTGTAAAGATCCTTGCCATTGGTTTCAAAAGTGGTGTTTTAAATTAATGGACATGAAGCATGTCAACTAATACATTGTTAAACTATTTGTACAAGTAGCATGATTATTTATTTTCACACCATCAGTTGTTGCTTCCATACAATTTTAGAGACGAGAATCTGACTCATACTTGCCGTGTTTGTGCATGTCCATGCACAAGTATATAGATAATATGTGGCGACAGCACGACTGAGTTCACATAAATGTTGATCAATCATGCTATATGTACATTTTATTTTACATTATTTTTTACGTTGTGCCACTATAGGCACATGATTGGACAATTTTCTTTTTTCAAAAAAAAAAAAACACATTTTCCACCTAATACCTTTTAAATTTGCACACAATAGACATCATAATCTAATCCATGAAATGTAAACTTAGCATAATTTAACGATGATACTACATTTATATTCCAAAATGAACATCTAGGAATGAGACTTTCTGAATTTAAGAGTCTATTTGATTGTGAGAATGGAATTTGAGTGAAAATAAAATGAATTTCAAAGAATTGGATTGCCTAGAACTTATTTTAATGGAAATTGCCAAGTACTTATGCTTGATCGGTATAATTTCCCGCTTACAAAATATTGAAATTTTGAATCTTTTGATTGGCTTTATTTTTCATGAAAATTATCCATTAAGATAGAATTTGTTACAATTGAGGATAAAATTTGTTTCCATTGCCAAAGAAAAAAAAAAAAAGGAAAGGAAAAGTTGCCTAGAAAAAACCAAGAAAAATGACCAAAAAGGGGGTTGGATGGAAAATCATTTACCAAAAAAAAAAAAAAATTGCCTATCAAACAGGCAAAAATGTGGAAAATGGAAAACTAATTTCTAGTCCATGGAAAAGAAATAATATCAAACAGGGCCAAGTGTTTATAGTTCAAGCATCCAGTAAGAAAACTCAATTAAATGTCTCGGGTGTTAAGAGTAATGGAGACTGTACAAGTTCAAAAGCATTTCCGGGATTAAGAAACCTCGTAAAATATACAATCAAAGAATCTACACAACTTCACAATCAGAAATTCAAGGAATTAAGATTTAACTCGTGGTCGTTTGCGAGAGGAAAAGTTCTGTTACAAATAAACAGATATGGAGATATTAAATTCTCCACCAGATGCAAGACTATTGACTAGGCAAAGTCCCTAAATAACGGGTGTAAAATCAACCGTGCACAAATAAGTGATTATAAAACTTTCTTCACAGCCGAATCAATAAAAAAATACACTGAAATTGCTGAGATTTGCACACACTAGTGACTCCGTTAGCACTATAAGGTTACCTTTGTGGTCATTGGATAGAAATGACAGTTAGGAACATATGCAATTATGCTACAGAATTATATTTCTCTGAAAACCAGTCAGTCGTCTTCCTGGGTCCAAATCTTCACCGTCTTGTCATTTCCAACAGCACCCGATGCAATCATATTCTTAGTCGGGTGACATGATACTGATATAACTGTGTCTGTGTGACCTTCCAGCTTTTGAACTATTTTACGGGACTGAAGCTCCCATAAGTATAGACAATTATCCTCAGAACCACTTACAATGTACTTACCATTTGTTAGAGAAAATGTTGAGGCTATGCAATTCTTAGAGTTAGCATGGCCAGTGTAAGTTTTCAGAAATTTTCCTGTATTGAAATTCCAGAGCCGCTGCAAACACAGAATCCTAGATTTAGTCGGAGAACAATAACTAGGAAGCATTTGCGACGTATATTCATAACTAGTGGTTATGTCTCGTCAGCAACAGGCATACACAAGACTCACAATCAGCAAACTAGACAATTAATTCAGATAAATCCACAAGAAAAACAAGACCTCAATCAAAACTACGAATTGCCAAATGATTGTTAAGAGGCTCTTAGCAGCTGTGGTGTAATTATGTCTCAGAGAAGTATTCTGATTATAGATTCTAATTTGAAAGAAACACGGAGAGAAATGTTTTTGTTGAAGCAAGATTTTGCAGTGTTTAGGTTAAGCGATAAGTGAGATCATCAATAGTCAATACCTACCAGCTTCAGCAGATCATATCCATTCAATTGTCAAAAACTGCCAATTCCTTTGTTTGCCCACATGATCCTTGTTCAGAAATTTATTTGGAAGCTAGAAAATATAAAATATATGGAGAAAATATCACCACAAAGATTTATGTGGAAAACTCCCAATTCAGAAAAAACCTATAAGCTGTCAAAGAAAGAGATATTCCACTATCACACAACCCAAACCCTCAAACACACCCCAAAATTGGACTAGGTTAGACTACAAAGGATCCCGCCAAGATAGCCCAAAACTATCTCACAAATTGGAATAAATAAAACAATAAGGGAAAGAATGTATTTATAGGGACACAAGGAGAGCTTTTGAGTTCTATTTGGCGTGGGATTCATAATAATCCCATTACAAAAAAAAAAAAATTATTCTATCTAGGATAGACAAACACAATCCTATTTTAATTAGACAATCCTAACCCCAAGTCAAAATCCTAAAAATCTCCACCTTGAATTTGAATTGTGAGGTTTCAAAATAGGAAGTCTTCCATGTCTCCTCCAATTCGAATTATGGACCTTCACCACAGTCCCGTCCCTTCAACCCTCTTGGTCACACCAGTTGAAATATTTCGATGAACATTTTCTTTTATAGCCGCAATTTTCAAAAATAGACCATACTCCAACATAAAGAGTATACACTTAAAAATCAACGTCAACAAATCTATTTGGTTATTCATTATTCAGTGAAACAATTTATTGCTTGTACTTCTGCAATACTTCATTTTTTTTAGGAAACGGTGAATTAAAATGTATATAGGGATTATTTGGAATGGCGATTTGGAAAGTTCAATTATATTAGCATTCTAGACAACCTAATTGTGCACACATAGAACAACAATACACTAAACTTTTACCCCTAATAAATATATGATTAATTAAATGAATCCTGTCCTGCCACTATGGCTGGTCTATTGCTATATCTACTGACAGATCGAGTGCAATCATGTCATTTATAACCACAACAAGCCAAGTTATTTTTTGTCTACATCTTCTTCTTCAAACGTGTTTGACTTCAATCAAATCTCTTGCGAGTAGAAACTTGTTTAGGTCTACACGAGAGAGAGAGAGAGAGAGAGAGAGAGAGAGAGAGAGAGAGAGAGAGAGAGAGAGAGAGAGAGAGAGAGCGAATAGGCAACAAGAAATTAGGCCAAAAAACAAGCTATTCAAGGAGAAATTAAAAACACACTCAGGAACAAGATTAGCTTCATCAATTCCTTTACATTTACATAACATGTGCATTTATGATTCAAGTGAATAGACACTGTAGGTATACTAATTTGGTGTAGCCTAGTCAATTTAGAATTAGTTTCAGAGGGTAATAAATTAGTTTTCTTGATTTGACCAATAGCTGAATTACATGGATAATGGTTATGGGAACTAGTAAGATAATTACAGATTGTTTCTCAATGGCATATAATTGATAAATAAGCATGATATACAACCATCTAACTTGTTTCCTGTTGGACAGTATTCACGTGGCCTTTCGTATGTTTTACCAGTTCAAATGAATTGGAATTTGCAAGGTTTTTATTTTGATATAAGTAGGGTTTTTTCTTAAAAAATAACAATAAGGTACAGAAATTAATAATTAGAGTTAATTAGCTATATTACTTTTATAGTGCAGAGTTAGTTTATTTTAGATTTATACATGAAATTGAGTAGTCTTGATTGTTTCCATGCAAGTATGACCTAAACTATTTGAAGATTGCTTGAGCTTGTTAACTTGTGACTTCAAGGAAATTCTCTATTTTACGCACAAGTAATTATTCACAATATGAAAAGAACTAAATCTTAAGGTGATCTGGATGCATTTTAGAGTGTTTCTTTAAGAAAAACTATGTACAACAATATAAATATCTTTTTGGAATTCTTAATGAAACAAGAGTTTTATGCAAGCTTGCGAATTTATAATAAATGATTTCAGTATATTGGTAACTTTACTTCGAATTTTAATTATAATGTTCTTATTCAATATATGGAAATGCGTGAGACTTTTACAAGTCGCCATATGCACGTGTTTTATTTCTAAAGAACACGAAAGTGGAGTCATAACACAAATTACCACCAATTGTTGAGATTGTATCATTGTTCTATTGAGATTGTATCATTGTTATGAATAAGAGCATGTCTCAACCACTAACTCATTCTTTCCTTAAATCATCCTCACCAATTGTTGAGCAATATTCTCAATTTAATTTTTATTTTTTATATTTTTTCACCCACCCATCCATTTCAAGATTTTCCTACACTTATTTTACGGGCATTTTGTCCTTTGACAGTTCAACAATTATTACCCTAAAGCATAACAGAAAATTCATGAAGCCCTTCTGCTATTATCCTAATCAATGTCATCCAATGCATTACATCCTCTTCAATTCCTCCTACATTGTTAATAATCAAACCTAAATATCTAAAATAATCACTTTTAGGAACACAAGATTTCTTTGAGGTAACTCAATTATTATCCTTACTCAATTATTCCAACCACTACCAAAGTGATATTGCATTTATTTTTTCGAGGTTCTGATCAACTACTTAAAATCGTTAAACTTCGAAGTATTCTTCCAAAGTTCTAAGTTACAAAATACCCTTCTTCAGTCTCATCAACTAAAACTCTAAGTCTATGTCATTACCAAAACTATATCATCAACAAAGAACATAAAAGCGTCTACACTATTCACTCTTTAGGTTTTTTATGTGTTACAATGAAATATATTACAGAAAAACACCACATGCCCTTTTGAATGAAGCCAATTAACCCCAATGGGTATGTCTTGCAGCTTCAAACTGAAAAGATAACTACTTCAGCAGATAGAACTTCAAAACAACTAAAACTTAGCAATTGAGGGATCACGGTTTTAAATAGCACCTAAAATAAAGCACTCCATACAATCCTTGATACAATTTACATCCCAATAGACTCCCGGTTAGAATACTTAATTACTTTAATACTTAAAATCTCATACAAACTCTGTAAGCAACCAATGAAAATTATTAAATATTCAATTTTTAGTCAGAAACTTTCCCAAGAAAGAGAAACTCACCAGGGTATTATCCAGAGTCCCCACGAGAATGAATTTCCCATTGGGCGAAAACTTGACAAAACTAACTGGAGGATGTTCCTCATCGACCAAAGTCTTCATACAATGGCCAGTAGAAGCATCCCAAATTCTACACAATCCATCATAGCTACTCGAAACAATCATTGTCCCATCGTGATTAAAATTAACCGCGGTCACAGGGTCTGAGTGTGCGGGGAGGACCTTAAGGCACTTTCCAGACTTCACATCCCAAATGCGTACAGTCTCATCAAAAGAGCCGGAGGCAAGCATGTTGGAGTGAGGATTAAAATTCAAGCAGAACACGTAATCAGCGTGTCCATTGAGAGTCTTAATAGAGGACCCAGTGGCAACGTCCCAGAGGCGGATGGTGCGGTCGTCGGAGGCGGTGGCGAGCAAGCGGGAATCGGAGGAGAAAGCCACGTCCGAGATGCCTTGATCGTGGCCCTTGAATTCGTGGTGAGTAACAGTAGGGGAGGCGACGGAGTACGTACGAGCGGTCTTGTCGGCGGAGGAGGACGCAAGGAGGCGGCCGTCGTCGGAGAATTTAACGGTGGAAAGGGCACGTTTGTGACCCGTGAGCGTGTGTTTGAGCTTGTAGGGTTTGAAAGATTCTGTTGGTTCCGCCATTGCATGGGTGTATACACTGTACGTGGGTTTGAAAGATGATAATGCGGTTTTTGAGGAATTTTGCAGCTGCAATAAGTGGACAATGACTAGGTGATGTTTTGCTTTTGAGAATGTGGATAACATTTTGGCGCAAAAAGAAGTATTAAACGGTTGATTCACTTTTAAGTTCACACACAAGCCAACTTTAACATGAATTGAGTAATATGATATAGTGAAGTCAGCTGTCCCAACATGACCCGTTGGCGGGAGCCCTTGACTTTTTATCCGAAAAACCATGGTCTGCCAAACCGGCCACAGGACCTCTGACGGGTAAGGCTCGTGTCGTGCAAGCAGCTGAGACACCATTAATCTGATCCTTCTTCGCACCATCTTCTCTAGCCATGGTGCTGCCCTCAGAATAATTAAATTAATTCACCTGCTAGTTTACCAACGTTATACCAATCATTTCAAATTGTATAATTGGTACCAACTTGCTCAACTAGCGGTTTGGAAATGGAGAGTGATGTGCAAGAACAATGTCAGTGATTTCCTTCTGCCAAAATTAAAATGACATAACTGCACTTGTGTCTCGGAACTACAATCCTGCTATCGACATACCAATTGTATAAAATTTGGGGCTAATTAACACTTCCAGAAGCCATCCCAAAATCTCTCCAACTCTCCAAAAGAATCGAAGAAAATGAATTGGACAAAAAATCAACACATCACCTTTGGCCACAACAACTATTTGCCTACTCTACTCCTAACACCACCTACCCACATGTACATTTGGAGGGAAAAGAAATGGAAGAGGGAACAAAATATCTAAAATTCACTGATTTGTTCTCTTGAAAATTGGCCCGGCTAAGTATGTAAGACAGTAGTTCTAAAAGTGATCTAACTGGAACTTGGAAGTAAGATGTGAAGGCAGCGTTTGGGAAATACTTTGCTGGGTGGCGGAGGGAGCATTTGGAAAAAATTGTTGATAATTGAGCCCACTGGAACCTTGCCCCACTTGACTATATCCAGAAAATCCTTGGGATATCTCTCCATGATGCACCATCACTCCTTTGTGAGGACTACTCATTTCAGCACAAGAATTCTTATGTCCATCCTGTTTATTAGTGTGTGTCCACATATCCTGTTTGGAAAATTCACAAGTTAGCACTGCATCAACAGACATCCAGAATATGTGATTAAAAAAATTTGAAACTTTTTATCCAAATTTGGCCATATCTCTAGGACAAATTTGTGGCAGTTGATAATACAAATACCTGCTGCTGCTGCTGCCTGAAGTTTGCAGCTAAAGATGAAGTTGATCTATCACTCTCACTGTATGGCGAGTTATGGCTTCTCATTTGCGGAAATGAATAGCACAAGCCATGAGAATGTTGGTCAAGGGAACCATAACCAGAACCTAGCTGGTTGCTGTACCAGTGCTGATGGGCCGATGAGGAATACCCATGAGAAATGTAATAAGATGCAGTATGGAGCTCTTCTTGGCAAAATGCACGAGGAATTTTCTGATTTTCAAAATCAAAAGATCTTGAAATAAACTTCTGGTCTTGTGGGAAGATGCAAGGTGATACCACACGAGATTGACCATCGTATGAAGAACAAGATAGCGGAGTATATCTCCCATACTCCAAACTTGGTGACTGACTCCTGTCAGACAGCCTAATTGGTTGTTTCATAGTCGAGTCTTCTATAGATATTCCTTGTTGTGCACCAAGATCTAATATCTGTTTCTCATCAAGTCCTAAGCTCATGATCAGACTCCACAGATTTTTGTGTGCTTCTCTTTGGTTGTAAATAATTTGATCTCTCATTGCCATTTCAAATTGAAGTTCAATGTTAGCAATTCCCTGCGTATGTTATGGTATAAATAAGGCTTTGTACATAGGGAAAAAGGAGGAAAATTGCCCAGAGTTGAAAGGGAGCCATATTTCTGGACTGAAAAGAACATGATGTGTGATCAACAAGGAAAAGGTGAGGAAAATGGTATTTTCCTAGTACCAACTTCGAACAGAAAATTTATAAATTATATTTTTTTCTGATAAGAGTCGAGCATGAAGAAGGGATAGCCCAGATTGAGGTTTCTGTCAAATGAATATGTAAAAGGTAAAATGTACTCTAATAAATCATATTTGTTTACCAGCAGCCTGTATTGACTGAGAATCCGCAAATATGTTTTGTTTCCATTGTTTCTAATGGACTCCTCAGTCCTATTCTGTAGTTGGCATCTGTGCTCCTCGTTTGCTTCAATTTCCTGTGAATGCAGAAATAGTAATAATGTTTAAGTGAACAGGAGATCGAATATAGAAGACATGGTGGGAGTATAACCTTTTGATAACTGACACCAAGCTCATCGTTGTCACGAATGTTATCAAGACTCACTTGACGCCGTGCTTGTAAAGCCAGTAAAACTGCTCCATCTTTTTCAATAGACTGCAATGATAACAATTGATTGTGCTTTAAAATAGACAATACACAAATTAGTATCCAATATAAAATGAACTTTACAAAATTTATCCCTATAGGAAGTGATAGGGGAGAACAAAAGGACAATATTGACTGGCGACTGCTACGCAGTAGAGTTTGAAAATTCATAGTGCTTTTGAATCTTACAAGAAGCAAGAACAAAATTGACAGAAGAATTACGGGGCCAACATTCAAGATTTTCAGCTTAGATATCAAGAGTCTGTAATTCCCACCATCTAACCTGTTGTTTTGCAATAGCGTCATCAAGGTGTTGGAGTTCAGTGCGGTTGCGGAGATTAGTTTCTTCAAGTTCAAACAAAGCCTTCTGTAAATTAATCCTCTCCTGGACATTTTCACTAGTTTCTTGACTCAATACATTCAACCAAGAGAGTTCATCATCTGCTGCTTTTTCAGTAGGCTTGGCACTTAGTTGTGAGTCTTTTTCAGCTAATTCCTTCCTCAACCGGCTAACCTCACTCTGCAAAAGTCAATATGGCGTGTCCTTATATTAGACAAGGAACTATAACCCAAACAACAAAGATGGTAAAAATCAATAATTACCTGGAGATTGTCTATCATCTTTTGGTAGTCTGATACATGAGCATTAACCGTACCTATATTTTTCTGAAAAGTATGGTAATAATTATCATACACACCAAGCAATTTAAGCTAATCAAGTTATCAGGATATTAGTACAAAAGAACAAAAATGTACTTCAATGACCTAAGATCAGCTATGATCATAGGAATATAAAGCAGATATAGTACATGACAGATAAAAATAACTATTTATATGAATCATCAAATTAACATGCTACATGATCAGGAAAGTTATGGGCAAAGAATTCTTGATTTAACAACCCGAAATCACTTTGGTTTTCTTCGTCATAAACTCAAAACCAGGTACATCATCAAAATGAGAATTTTTTTCTCACCTGGATATGCGTCTTAATTTCCTTTGCTCGGTCAGCATACTTCAACGTATTGATGGTATGGTGATACTGACTATCAGCTGGTGACATGGTGGCAATCATTATTGTTTGAGAATTACCACTCAGACCATCTTTAAGAATCCGTGTTAACTTGCTGGAGAAAAATTAAGGTTAGCTGCATTCACTGGAGAAGTACACAGTACAATAACAATAACAATAGATGAGCTACCTATTGCAGTTTTGTGTGTGTGAGAGAGAGAGAGAGACCTGTTGCGATAAGGAACATAAGCTAGCCCCTTCTTCTGTTGTTTCCCCAAAGCGTTTATGCAATTTGCCAAAGCAAGAAGTGATCGATTGATATTGGCACCGTCTCTCAATTTTTGGCCCGCACTGTTTGTTTCGGAAGCTCTTTCACTGCATTATGGGTTTCATAATAATAATTGAACACCGTTAAATAAAGCAGGACCGAAACCATAGGGAAAATAACAGAATAGAGGGCAACCTGCCAGCAAGATCTACAAGTGCAAGTTTTCCCCTAATAACCTGATTAGAAAACTTCCTTCGCTGTTTTCTTGTCACACTTATCTCCAAAACTGCATGTGATCTGTCAAATAGACATTAAAACATGTGACAAATCATGCAGAAAAATCAATCTTCTATTACCGGATTGCCAATATCATTGAAAAAGGGCCCTTCTCATTGTTTGTTGCAGTTATCAATGTAACGTTTCATAGATCAGCTCTTGAACTTCTCCCAGCTATGTTAGATATTTTAATGGGCTAGTTTCCAGTAAAATTGTAAAGAAACTGACTGCGAGATCCAAAGAGGAAGCCGACTATCAACTAAGTATATAAGAAATTACTAAATCCATTGCCAAATACAGTATTCGAATTGATCCCCAAAGAAGCAACTTTGGCCATGAATCAATACATGAAATGGAGAACAATTTTAAAAACTAAAATATGATTCTAGCCATGCTGTTAACTATACTTCTGCTATAAATTTCATATAAATTTCTGTTTGTAACTCCATGTTGAGAAAATGTGATTTAATGCAATCAAGGATTGAAGCAAAACTATTATGCCCAATAAACAGAAGAAGAACTACCCACCGCGAGGAAGTTCCATTAACCTCAGTGCTTTCAGTTTTTCGTCTACAGTTCCCCAAATTTAAAAGTTCAAGGATCCTATCAGCTGAGTTCACCTGCACACAACAGGACTGTTAAGGACTGGCAATTCCCTGACATCAAGTAAAGATCATATACCCGTTGATTAAAAAAAAAAAAACAGGTTAGTGGACTATACAGGAAGATTTAGCAAAACAAAGCCAGATCACGTAGTGCAGAATGGTACTAATTTCCAGGAAAAGATGGGCTCTCAACCACATATAGTGTTCCCATATATTCAAAATTTTGCAATACGCAACATGTATAGTAGCAGAAACCGGTAATGAATCACTTTGCTAGAGAACGCAGACTGAGTTTTGCAGGAATCATTGATTAAAAATTATGTAACACGATATTAGCATTTGATGAAATAAAACTGAAACCAATTCAGATCGTGCAATCACTGCAAGAATCTTTAGAGCCAAATAGTCAATCTGTAGAACAAAGTTATGAAATGAGTATTATTTCAAAAGGCACTTGACGCTTACACTTTGGGGCAAGCCTCATATGAGGCTGTTATTAATAGCCTTAAAGCTTGGGCTTTGAGTGATATTTGTCAAGGTTTATGCCTTGCTGAGGCACAAGCCATACACCTCGGGGAGACAGAGGTGTGCACTCATTAGTCATCTTTTTCTAAGCCTTTTCTTTACCCAACTTAGTTTTTTGGTCTGGTTTTTTCATAGCTTAGTACATTTTAAGGTTAACGCCCAAAAAACTAGACACAAGAATTGGATATTGAAAAAGAGAACAAGTGAAGTGTCAGGCTTGTTGTAGCCTCCTACAACTGAAGTGCACTACCCCGTAACAAATTGAATTTGCAACATTCTGGTGGCAGATGCACGTGACTTCACTCTTCTCTATTTTTTTATGTTTTTCTTCCTGTTGACTTTAAGATTTAGTTCTTCTCTTTGAGTTTCCTTTTCTTTTAAGCTCAAATGAAGCAAAACTCTGAAATATGTGGTTTGTTGTTTAATTTCTTTTCTTTTGAAGGAGCGGATGGGAGGGGAGCAGCTGTTAAAATCAAGCATTGGGTATATTTTCCCACGGCTACGAGTATCTTCTCAAATGTCACTGGCTTATTATAAAGGTTTAAGCCCTTGTTTGATTTTTATTTTTTTTAAGAAGTGATATTTTTGGAGAATGTGGTTAAAAAGAAGGGAAAAAGTTACGAGATCACATGCAAAATTATTTAATTGGGAGAATGTGTGGTTGGAAATGAGTTGGAGGAAAAGTGATTTTGAAAAATATGAATCGAACAAGGGCAAATAAATCTGCCACAGTTCAGCTTGTTAAGGTTATGATACAGACAGAAGTTGGCTGAACTCAATCAGCAAAAGAATTCACCTTGATACTTCTAAGGCCAGCCACAATGATTCCAAACTCAGGATCCTCTCTGAGCTCCAAGTGACCTGATGATTTTTCAAGCAAGTCATAGATGACCTGCATGTGGTAAAGCCAAATATGAGCTGATATTTGTCTCGTGTGTGTCAAACATCAGCAAAAACGCAAATGCTCTACCTCATTGTAGACTTCGAGGTATGAACAAGTAACTTCAAACTTATCAGAGCTATTGTCCTTCTCAATAAGTTCAAAGATTGTATTTAGACTGAGAATCATAAGCCCAGGGTCCTTTGGAGTTCCAACCATGGTATATGTTTTGCCACTGAGGATGTTCAAATAGAAGACACATTAGATATCAAATTAATATGAACTATTTTTTGGCATAACATATACCAACTTTGAAAAACCAATCCAAGTAGTATCAGCCAGAAAAGACATCTTCAATCTTTTAGTTTGTTATTTATGGATTTAAAAAAATTAAATTACCTCCCAGTGGAACCATAAGCAAATACAGTTGCATTAAGACCTTGGACAACTCCAGAAATTGTTGAATGAATACTTCTCTTGTAGACATCCTGAAAGAAAATGGCATAGAGATAATTTGTACAGGCATATTTCAACTCAACTGTCAATGATAATCAAATCACCTTTTCAAATTTCAGAAAATTAGGACTCTAACGCCTAGAACTTCCACATTCAAATCTAAATACACTCCAAAAAGGGGTGACACCCCACATAGCGCAGTCATATTACACGTGTTTAAGCCCATGTTTGATATAGATTCTTTAAAACTCATTTTTCTCAAACTCATTTTAACCACACATTCTTCCAAAAAAATAATTTTGCACGTGGACCCATAACTTTTCCTTAAATGTTAACCACATATTCTCCAAAAATATCAGTTCTCACAAAATTATTCTCAAAAATCTTTATCAAACAGGCCTAAAATTCATTCATTAAAGAGATGAGAACGGGTTAAACACAGATAGATTGCTAAAGGAATTCTCTTTTCAATATGTTTCCCTTCTCCACGATCAATGGACTGGAATAATTCATCAGAAGGTGGTTAATAACATTGCTCTAGAAAACTGTACTACACACATGAAATCCAATCACTCCTAATTCACTGGTTTCTGAAGCATCATATTACTTAAGAGGGGCGTGAAATTACCAATAGATCAATCATTCCACTGATCCAAGTTTATATGAAGATCAAACGGATGAATGAATAAACGATGTAATAATATCGTATTAGGGCAAAAAACCAGGTATTTATTACACGTCCATATTCCACACATTACAGAAGCAGCAATATACAAATATGCCAATAAATAACACCAACAAGGTACAAGTGGAATATGACTTAAGAGAGTATAGACATACCAAATTGGTGGAGTTATGGCCAAATGCATGATCAAAAGTGTATCTACGTTCCTTTGTTCGATTCTGTATGCGATCTAGGTAGTCCTTTGAAAGGTCAGGATCCAAAACAACCACCTCCTACAATTGCCATTAGTAGTAGATTACTTCCATTTTCCTCAATTAGTTATGAAATCTAGCTCCCTTTCTTTTAAATCTAGAAAAGCATTTATAAAAGGACAACAAACCTGATCATTGTGCACTCTAACTATATCGCGGCCACATTCTCTCTCAGTTAATGGCCTACATTTCACAGCAACCTACACTCGACCAATGAATTGCAATAAGAAGTCTCCAAGCAGCAGAGGACAAGCAAAACAATAAAATGGCACTAATTACAACAATTTTCACCAAAAATAATGAACATACAGTGAGAGTTGTGGTTTTCTTGGAGGGTGGAGCTCTAATGCTTGGCATCTTCAGGCCACATTCCTTTCCTAGAATTTAGCTTGGATCGTTTCTCCAATCTTTGAATACCTTTGCCGATGAAATAACAAATCTTCCTCCAAAATTCAATACTAGAGGAACCAAAAAAGGGGGGGGGGGGGGGGGGGGGGGGTGGCGGGCAAAGCCTAATTACTCTTATATCTGTACTTATCGCAATTAATCAGAAATTAAGCTTTCGAATTTTTAAGTACAAACATCGCCATAATGCAGTTCAAATTGAAAGGCACGGCTGTCAGAAACAGAAAATTACAGAAGAAAAATGAAATCTCTCACTTTTGAATCAAAAGTGAAAACAAATCAACAAACCCTTGCTTTAACAAAAATAGCTTTTTAAGCAAACCAGAAGAATAACGTCGTTCAAATCAAGGGACCAAAAAATCAAAAAGAAAAGGAATCACCTAAAAAAACACCAATCAGCATATTTACATGAATGAATACGACGACGTCGTAATGATTCGAGAGAAATTTGATTCAGCTAAAACAACTGGATTCTTGGGCAGGGAAATTTAAAAAATGAAAAATCTTCTTCAAATGATGAACTGAAAACGAAATAAGAAATTAAAAACTCAACAAATTGGCCCCTCTCTCTAATCTTTAAGCATTCGAGTAAAGCACGACGCGAACGCCATTGCATTTGTAGTAATTGAAGATATTTAATACTTATATTAATAACCCAACTACGGTTTTTTTATTCGACATGGCAGAAGACGACAGCGTTTAAATATTTTATTTCTACTCTGGAGTCGAAGGCAAAATGGCATGCATTTTTAGGAGCTGGATAATTGTTACCGTTGATTTGAAAATGAAGCCTGGTGTTCGAGGAAAAATGTATTTTTTTGCAAAAATCAATTTCGTTAATCGATTATGATGGGAGTTTAGGATATTCTCAGTTTGATGATTGAAACTTCAAAAAGTGAACGTGACCATGCACGAAAAGTTTTCGGACCTGTCAATGTAATAGCTAGGATCAGTTTTTAACAACCACTTTTTCGGAGAATAAATTTCATAATAATAATATTTTTGAAGAATGTGTAAAAAAAGTTACAATCTACGCGTAAAAGTTTTTGTTCATATTAGTATATTTTGATAAAATTGATGAAAGTATGTGATTGAAATGTTGGATTCTATGATTTGTGCGATTGAAACTTGAATGTGAGTTTGAATTTAAAAAATAGGGTTTAAATAGAGACTTTATTAGGAATATATATGGTTGAAAATGAGTTCCAAATATAATTAATTTTTAAGAAATGGAAATCAAACACATGCTCACATAATAGTATTATAAATATTTTTAAAATGAAGTTAAAATATTATTTATTGTATGATATAACTTATTTGACTAGTGTGTAAAATGCATTAAAAATATTACCATGACCATTATTGGGTAAATTTCATAGTTATTAGATCCAGCCCGATAGTCTATCAAGAAAAATCATCGAGTCAATTGTTCAATCGGGGGTCGATGGTTCAATAGGTGAGTTATTATTGTTGGAATTAATTGAATTTAATTGGGTTAAATCATTAAATGCGATATTTAATTATGTGGTCCATTGCAATCAATTTGTGCGAATTGAGAAAGTTTCAAATATAGGCATATGTTGATAAGCTCATTTTAAGTATTATATGTGGTTAGAAATCTCACATCAAAAGTTTACAAGAAAAGAGACATTTTTATATAGTGGGATATGTGAACAAATTATGATTTAATAAGTGACTTAAAACTTGGCTAACTTTGACTAAGCAAAAGCTAGCGAACTAGCCACTACTACAGTGTGATTCACCACTTGCCCCCCCGCCTCGACTTGCGCACATCAATAACAGGTGACATCACTTCGTCCAGCATAGCAATTGGTTCAGTTGGATGTACGCATGACATCTGCATGGTTGGTGACTATCCAGAAATTAGTAAATAGGTGTGATGAATGGACACTACACTTCATAACTTAATCTGGGTCGTTAGATCATGTAATGGTGCGATGTGATGGCTAAGATGAATCAGACCAAATGGTGCACCGGTTCATGAAATGTCACACCCATTCAATGCGACACTTCAATATCTATAAATAGAGACATCCAAATTCATTTTCTGAACACACCAAATTAATTAAAATTCGATTGATTTCTAAATTCATTCTCTCTCCAAATTCTGTTTACAAAACCTTTCATATATATTCGTGGTTATTCCTTTCGAGTATGATCTTTTTTTGTTCGACTACCAAAGTTGGTATTGTCCAGTATCGATTTTGAAAAAAGTATTGTATCTTGGGATACAGTCGTCCATAATCTCGTTTGTATTTTATTGGGGGCGAAATCTATTTTAAGGAGAGTTGCTTTGGCATACCTAGCTTCATCTACTGTATTTCATTTTCTGTCCATTTTTTTTTATAGATAATCGAATTTTCGACAACAATTGTTGTACTGTATTTTTAATTAAAATATTTTTTTTTTTGCAACAAAAAGAAAACCATTGTGCTAAATCTAATATATATATTTCCCCCACATTATATTTAAGGGATCAGTTGGACTCCAAAATGGTCAAAGGGAGGGAATTATCATGCTGGACACCAAGGTTTGAATTCCAACCAGGACACGCTCAAATAAAATTTTGCACTACCCTTTATTTAAAAAATAAAAAATAAATAATCGGTTCAAATATTGAACCATTCGGTTCACCTCTTAAACCCGCTTGAACTAGCTGTTTATTGAATGTTCAACCGGTTCCTTGGAATATTTGGCCAAGTAATGCACTCGGACCGGACTGCTATCCAGTTCGACGATTTCCGATCCAAATCGGCCGATCCGATTTTCATAACTATGGGAGTGATGCGCTCGCTCATCGTAACAATTAACAGATTATTCAAGTCCGTGTGCATTATGATTGTGTCACTTTTTGATAGGAGAGAAGATGACTTGTTGCTATTAGTGGAAAAGGAAACATTGCTACCATTGTAGAAAGTAGTAGATTGGAAAATAAAATACTTTACATTGCAATATCGTTGAACAATGAGATTGTATAAATGTGTTTATCAAATGATGTCATTGTTTTGCATGGTATCTCCACAAATAATTTTCCATATACGTGTACCATAACTCTATCTCCACACATGCAAATAGTACATTGCTCACTTCAGCAATGATTTTTATTTCAATTTTGTATAACGTGTTACAATAGTGTTGTGTGCATTAAATTGAGCTATATTCTAGTGTGTTGACAAAATTTGAGACGTCAAAGAATAATAAAAATGATTCACAATGGGATGGAGACAAATTAAGTCCATGTTTGATCCTCATTTCCTCACAAATCACACAATTCACCAACTTTTATCAAAATATATTAAAAGTCTAATTTTTATTCAAACCAAACAAAGGTTACGATGACAAAGAGTAGATAGAAGAAAGAGGAAATTACAGAAAACAGTCATTTAAGTTTTCAAATTCAAAAATCAGATTTTAAGTTTATTTGATCAAAAATCGGGTATTAATTGAATTTATAATTAAAACTCTAATTTATTTCCATTCCCCCAGCTCACCCTTCTCTCTCTCTATATCTCTAAACCCACCCAATCGCCTCCCTCAATTCTCTCTCACATTCTCGTCGCTGTCGCCTCTTTCGACCACGAACTCCTCACCTTTCCGTTGTCGCCGCCCGTCGTCGTTACCCAGCCCATCACCACCGCTAATCCATATCACAGGCCAGGAGCTTCAATCACGACGATGAAACTGTGCGCTACGCAACAGAAGCTTCAATCACTCCTCTCCTTTTTGTTGCCGCCATCGCCCAACCCCATAACCACCCTCAATCCATTTCACCCCAGAAGGAGAGCGAATCGTCGCGAGTTCGACACAGATCCACCCACTCTAGCAACTCTTCGCAGTTGAAGCACTGTGACATTGTGTTGCTGCAAGACGATGTTTTGTGTGGTGGTGGGGTTTGTGATGGTGTGTCTGATCATTTTTGTAGTAGTGGCTATGGTGGTGGATCTGGCGATTGCGGTGGTGTGGTGGTGGTTTTGTAGTGAAATTGGTGATTTGTTGGTGGTTGTGACGAGATGGAGAGTACGGTGTTCCTAATTGTCGTGAGGTGGTGGTGGTTCTGGTGACGATGGTTTGGCGGTAGTGGTGGTGGTTCAACACGCCAGAGGCGGTGGTGCTGTCGAAGTTTGCAAGTGTTGGTGGTGGTCACCAATTGTTTGGTCGACTGTGACCATTAAATTGGTTAATTTGTGACCAATGAACAATACACGACCAATGAAAAAAAATACGATGACCATGAAATTATATGTGACCAAAAAAATTATTAATTTGTGATCGATAATTTAATAATTTGTGACTAACTAATAAGTTATAACTCATAATATTTATGATTTGTGACATGTGGCCTATTAATTTTTTGATTTGTGACATATGAAAATTTTAATCTGTGACCGTAAAAAGTGATCGTAAGTTTTCTGATTTGTGATCGAAAAATAATTTGTGATCAATTAATTTCATAAATTGTGATCAATAAATAAGTTGTTACTCATAAGTGTGTATACGTGACCATGAATTGTATAATTGTGATTTTAATATATTTAATTAATTAATAAATACTTGATTTTTGCAAATTTTAAACTTAAAACCTGAAAATTGATTTGATAATAATTAAAACATAATCCATGAATTCTTCCCTAGAAGAAAATGGCATTTTAAAATGATGGGAAAAATGCATGAGTCATGCATTATCTTTGACGAAATCAAAAATCAGATCCCATGGTTTAGAATTTCAAAACTCGGGTATTTTCAGGATTTAATTAATTATATTTATCAATTAATCTAATATATTATGTTTCTTAATTTCAGCGTACAGTTAAGATTTCCTAATATAACAAATCACCTCCTTAATATACAGATTTTGCTTCATCCTCAGACTGATTTTGATTTTGGACCAAACTGACGGCAGATTATGCGAGATTTCTGGTCACAAACCACATTCGTCGTCGCCGGTCACATAGTTCTATACGGTGGAGATTTGGCTGCCGAATAACGATTATTTCGGTCACAGATCGAATGACGTAATCCCCGATCAAATTTTGACTGTTGTACGCAGGTTTCGTCTGGGTTGAGGGTCATGTGACCTCTGAACATAAATCAAACTGTAGTATAAAGTCCTGTGACCTCTGAACATAAAGTAAACTGTAATATAAAGTTCTGTGACCTCTGAACATAAATCAAACGGTAATATAAAGTCCTGTGACCTCTGAACATAAAACAAACTGTAATATAAAATCATGTGACCTCTGAACATAAATCAAACTGTAGTATAAAGTCATGTGACCTCTGAACATAAAGCAAACTATAATATGTAATACGACCTGTGACCTCTGAACATAAAGCAAACTGTAAACTGTAAATCCATGTGACCTCTATATTCCAAAAATATTATCACATGTGACCCTGTAGAAATCTTCTATTACATTCTGTGACCTGAGTATATACATTTACCCATTCCACTGTGACAAAAAGGTTGCATGTTAAACTTTAAACTGAGAAACCCACAATTTTCTTCTACCAAAAATAATATTTAAATTAAGCCCCACAAAAGTGTCAAAACTATTTAACCCAGAAGCTGCCTTTGTATCCAAATGAATTCTGCCATTGTGAAAAGGAAATGGTTAGTAGGGGAAGCAAAGTAAATATATTATACAAGAAAAAATGGAGAAATCATATACAAAGTAAACCAGATTTTGACTTCTTGGCTTGTTTTTGCTTCTTCTATAGAATATTGAGCTTACCAGTATGTTATTTCCCCGCGCCATTTGTAACTTTCCGTGGTGGTCTGGTGGAGATTGGGCGAACATGGAAATGAGATGGTGATCAAGAGAAAATAGGGTTGGAATATAAATGGAAGTTTAGATATTAACAAATTTAAAACCATTAATTAGCGGGATACGCGCCATTTAATTAAAATATTAATTGTTTAATTAAAATGAGAAAAACCTGATAAATGAAGAAAAATCATGAAAACCCGAATTTTTAAAACGTCAAAGTAAATGCCTGGTTTGGTGTATTTTCCTCTAAAGTGATCTGGTCGACAAGCCCAATACGAGTTGGCTCATGAAAAAAGAGAGTCCGGCTCAACCAAACTCCTCTCAAAATGATCCCGAACCATCCATAGATCAAGTCAAGATGAATTGAGCCCACGAGCAACTCAACAAGTTTGCCACCCCCATATCTGGTTTCCTGTAAGGAATATCTCTGATTACCTATGAGGAATAATAGCATTAATAAACATCTTCGTTTGCGTAGGATCTTAATCAAACAAGTGAATTTCACCCGCCCACATTTAAAGCAGAGTAGCAGACAATCAATTTGCATAAATCATGGGTAGAAAGTATATAGTATATAAATTGCTGGTAAACAAGTATATTGCAGGAAGTGTCTTCAGATCAGAGACAACCAAAACTGTCAATCGATGTACTAAGATCATTAATTATAACCAACCATTCACTGGTGCGTGGGATCCGATTTGATCCCCACAAAATTCTAACATATAATAAAGAGAGAAATTAAGTAGAAACATCTTCGTTAAAAAAAAAAAAAAACAAGATATGGAGATTTCGAAAACCAGTTTTATGATCAGTTGCTAACAATTGTTTTGATTCCTTCATTGATCAAGAATTTTGATTTTCATCATCCAATTAGAAGGGGAGCATAGCATGGGGTCTATCAAATCAACTTAGGCCCCGTTTTCGGTAAGGATTAAAATCCAATTAAAATTGAAAATATGACCGTTATTAGGTCTCACTCGTCTAATAAAAGTCAATAATAACTGCTAGTTTTTCAATTTTAATTTGATTTTAATCTCTACCGAACGGGCCCTAAATCTCAACTGATGGTATATGAATCAAAGTAAATCTTCAGTCATAATCTCTGACTGAAGAGGCTGTGTGTCGGTGTAAAAGATAACAATATTTACTTTGAATTGCATCCAAATTGTTTGACAGTGAATCGACATTATAGTTTCCTCCACTACAAGGAGAAGCCAACGAAAAGTACAATTCAGCCAGCTAAGCGATACTTACACCACATCAACTAGCTTGAATCTGCTGTCAGCAAGATGTACTAAAAATATTTATGGTCTTGAGCTACATTATTGAGATTTAATGAATCTCTACCAAACAGGGCTTAGGGAGAATATGTGATCTCCACCAAACACGAACTTATTCTATACATCACAAATATGATACATATCAGACATTAAATCTACGAGTCAAATTACTTAATCTTGAAATAACTTTCATCAACAAAAAGTGAAATAGGTTCAACAGAAGAATACAAATTATTACATTCATGCATATAACCACACAATTATTTCCATTCTGTTTAATAAGTTCCAATTCCAGCAGATATTTCTTCCCTGCAATCCAGCAACAGATCAGAATATAGGTCCAGCAGCAAGGATTTCTTCAGTCAACTTGTTGTCCTTCCCAATCTTGTGATTCACAAAAACTTCAAAGTTCTTCTTGAAAAGTCCGGCCAGTTTTAGCAGTGTCTCCTTATAAGCATTCTTATCCGACCACTGCATTAGCAAATCGAAAAACATCCATAAAACATGGGGAAGAAACAAAAATGCAGTAAAAAGATAAGCTAAGGTTTGGCAAACTGACGGTGTTCATTGGTTCCAAGATTTCCGAAGGCACTCCCTCGACCTCAGTTGGAATCTCGAGCCCAAACACCTCAGTCTTTTTGTAGTTTGCCTCCAAAAGGCTGCCAGAATGTATGGCATCAATGATTTTTCGAGTGTATGCCAACTTGATACGACTCCCGGAACCATATCTGCATGAATAACCAAGATTCAATTGTCCAAGTGCTTTCGATGCAAATAATAATAGATTCTTAACAAGTTAAATTGATTGAAATTACTTCCAACTTATTCCATACCTTCCTCCAGACCAGCCAGTGTTGACAAGCCACCCTGTTGCACCGTGCTTCTGCATCTTTGCAGCGAGCATTGTAGCATATTTTGTAGGATGCAACATTATAAATGCTGCCCCAAAGCAAGCCGAGAATGTTGCTTGTGGCTCCTTGATTCCTTCTTCAGTGCCAGCAACCTGTATTTTAAGTATTAGATTTTCTGTAGTTTTTATTGATTTGCTCCTAACGAAGTCACTTTGATGATTAAATAAATACCAAAGCAGTGTAGCCACTGATGAAATGGTACATCGTCTGTGGCAGGCTTAGCTTGCTCACTGGGGGGAGCACCCCAAATGCATCGCATGCCAGGAGTATGACATTCGTAGGGTGTGGAGCAACACATGGAATTTTAGCATTGGGAATGTATTCGATGGGATAAGCTGCACGAGTATTCTCTGCAAAAAGAGAACAGATGAAACCCAATTTACATTTCGAATCAACTTCATAAAACAATAAACAGTTAGAAGCTAACTCGTTAGCACAAGAACCTATTATAATCAATACACAATTAAGAGACAAAAATTAATAAGAATATGAATGGTGACATAATCAAAAAATATACCTGTAACAGCCTTATCCGTATAGTCGACTTCTCTAGTATGCTCATCAAACACCACATTTTCCAATACTGCCACCAACAAGAGAGATTTGATTTTCGCATTAATTGAATGCTATCAGCAGCAAATATAGATACATGAAACCATCACAAAAATAATTTGTTTTCTACTAAGAGACGGTACCGGTCCCAAATTTGATAGCATTCCAAATGTCGGGTTCCTTTTCCCTTGAAAGATCAACGCACTTAGCATAGCAACCACCTTCAATATTTGATATACCATTGTCAGTCCAGCAGTGTTCATCATCTCCAATTAAGTATCGGTTGTGATCAGTAGACAGCGTAGTCTTTCCAGTTCCTAAAATCAGAACAAAGAAAAGAAATAACTCTCAAATCAGTAAATAGCGATAGAAGATGAAGCAAAAGGTCATTTTCTTTAAATCAGAAAGTCTCATTCACAGAGTAAGAGTGAGAGGACACATATCAGTTTGGCAGGGCCAGGTCCTCATCGGAAAATGATGATCCGATGATACTTTACCTGACAAACCAAAGAAGACTGCAACATCTCCATCTTTCCCCATATTGCAGCCAGAATGTAGAGAGAGGATTTGGCGCTTAGGCATAAGATAGTGCATTACACCGAATAGGCCTTTCTTCATTTCCCCGGCATACTGGGTGCCGAGGATGACCATTTCCCTTCTAGCAAGGTTTAAATCTATACTAGTAGAGGATGTCATGTAGTGTGTATAACGATTACATGGGAACTGCCCAGCATTGTAAATAGTGAAGTCCGGAGTACCGAAATTCTCCAGCTCTTCAGGAGTGGGTCGGATACACCTGTCACCCACCCAGTTATCCAATGGTACAAATAACTAATACACTTTTTATTGTGGCGCCTTTCTATAGCTCTAACTTCCATGAAACTTTCTTAAATCTCCCACTAAATTCTATAAAGGGATTATGAAAACTCATAGGAGAACAATATTTGCCAATGAAAAAGAAACTTATCTGGCCGGGCTTAGAGAACATAGAACTGCAAAGGAGAACTGCAGAATAATTGTTAATATCAAATTCCATTAACTTACATGTTATGCATGAACAAGGAATGGTAAGCCCTGGCAGAGACTATCCTGACTTTGATACGGTTCTCTGGATCCCAGTTTAAAAATTGATCATTCACGAAGACCTGAAATCATTAATGAAGAGGTAATAACCATCAAATACTTTCATTACTCCCATTGGCGCTAAATATGCAATGGTAGTTATAGGGTCTCACTTAAGGCTTTGTTTATCTGCTATAAGGCGAAGAAAAGGAAGACAAGGATCAGCATAATTGAACATATTATGCAAATCAACATCAACAGATGTGATCATCATTCACAACTCACAAGTCTAGTCCTCACACCTAACTGAGTAATTTTGATAACATACAGCAATAAACAGGTAAATCAAAGGTGTAAAGAAAGCCATTATCTAATGCAGAGCTATTATCACGGTACTCGTGATGCCATGGATCAAATCCATTTCATATGAAAACAAAAATATTACTCATATAGCTATACAAGTCAAAGGATCCAGACGGTACATCTAATTATGACAAGAAAGACAAGAACGCACCATCACCCCTATCTTTGGGATCAAATTCTGACTCGTTTATCCACGAATTGTGAAGTTCAATAATAATTTATGTTTTCCCAAGAGAAAGCACAACTTGAGAAGAATTTTCTTCTCTTCCATTTCAAGGGAAAAATACATTAAAGGTACGTTTGATTGCAAAGATGGAAAATGGGCGGAAAGAAAATATTTTACAGACAATTGAATTGCCTAAAAATTGTTTTACTGAAACTGTAATTAATTGTGTTTAATTAGTATAATTTTCTACTTAGAAAATGTTGAAAGTTTAGTTCCGGTTGACTTCGTTTTTTATGCAAATTGTCCATTAAAGTAATAATTTTTTCTACCATTAGGTCTAGAATTTGTTCCAATTGCCCTAAAAAAATTGGAAAAAAATTACCATACCGACTACCATTCGTTTGGCTTTGTTTTACATGAAAATTGTCAATAAAAGTGATAATTTTTTTTACTATTGTGTCTAGAATTTTTTCCAGAAAAAAAAGAACCTGAAAAATAAAAATCAACCAAAACAACAAGGATTTTTTTTCCTCAAAAAGCTGGAAAATGTGGAAATGTGGAAAAAAAAACTCAGGGAAAATTTGGCTATCAAACATGTGCAAAAGTTGAAAAATAGATTCTATGAAAAATCATGTCTATCAAATGTGACCTAATAGACAACAGTGGTATATATTTGGTATCGCATGACTTAATGAGTCCAAGATGAACATGTTGAACCACCAATCCAAAATTTTAAGCTGTTAAACTAGGGATGTCAATGAGCCGAGCCGAGCCGAAAAAAAAAAGTTTGGGCTCGGCTCGAGCTTTTTTTGGCCTGAGCCGAACCGAGCAAAGCTCGACCAAAAAAATAAGGCTTGACCTGAGCTTTAGACCTGAGCCAAAACGGGCCGAGCCGACTCGTGTTTTTTGAATTTTTTTTTTAAATAAAATTCTTAAAAGCTACCTACGCAAGGCAGCTTTCCTAAAAAAAAAAAAAAATTTTTTTAAAAATTGGCCGGCTCGCCCGGGCCAGCCCGGGCTTCGGCTCGGGCTTTTTACGGGCCGAGCCCGAGCCGCCAGAACCGGCGAGCTTTTTTGCCACTGCTACGTTAAACACAAATATATATATATATATATATATATATATATATATAAGACATGTCCTTTACATGTATTTGTTTATTGAGATATGAAGGAAAATATTCCTATCACCTAAATCAGGCTTACACGATCAGATTAATATTTTTAGACCAATCTACTTCAAAACTAGCACATCTTATCCCGTGTATGAACATGCCTTCAAGAAAAATGATGGATCGACATGACTGACGCTACAACAACTAAGATAAAAGCCGAAATAGATGTATATACCTTGTCCAAAGAGTTCAAGTAATCTACAGCTCTTTCTCTGTTCACCAAGAATGTCTGCTCATCCATTTCAATGTTCGGTGATCCCCTGTATTATATATTGCAGAAAGCATGATTAAGAAAACATCAAACTTAACCACTTGATTAGGACAAAAAAAATTAGGTAAATTTCTTGTGGACGACATAAGCGTGCACGTACTTTCCCCACCAAAGTTCGTCATCAGTTGTCTGATCCCGAACAACACGTTTATCCTTGGGAGAACGTCCAGTCTTGGCCCCCGAAAGGGTCGCCAACGCACCGCTAGACGTAATAAATGAGCCCTTTTCATACTTAATGGCCTGTTCGTAAAGCTCTGCATCCATCATCAAACAGAAAGATTATCACTAGTACTTCAATAAATTTATTCAGGAAAGTTCAAAAATAGCAGAAATTTACCGGCAGGGGAGAGGTTGTAGAGGATGTGGGTGAATTTCAAAGAACTGTCGCTGACACTAATGGTGGGGGTGACATGGAGGTGGCTCACATGAGAAATCCTGGGGGTTTCAGATTGGTTTGCGGGGTCTCCTTTCACCACATTGGGTCCAGTTTCTCTCGTCAACGATGCCAATGAGGCACTGACCACCAGATCCACCAAACAAGTTAGTGATTGGAGAAACAAAAGGAAAAGTAAAATTAAACAGATGAGGAAGGAGAAAATATAAGAAAAAGAGACATGCTACCTGCCAGAACACAACCAGCAGGGGCGGGGGCGAGGGGGGTGGGGATTGCCAATATTTTAATTCACATGTACGTGTGAAATTTGAATTCTTGTGTAAATTCTTGTTATTTTTTCCTGCACGCACAGCCTTTAAGACTTTAAAATTTTAATGGGATTACTCCGAATTTTCAGCCTTACGGGAGAAACTGTTGAATGCAATCCAATTTTGAATTTTCCTTAAACTTTAAATTATTATATTTATAATTTAATGCTTTTTCTTGCACCGTAAATTGGTAATACATACCAGGTCAATAATTTCATAATAATCCTACTTATCTTCATTATATATAATTATCATGTGATGTAATATTAAGGCCCATCTTTCAGTCTCGTCTCCAAAAAATTATTTTTTTCAAATTTATTTTTAATTGCATATTATCCAAATAAAATAATTTTACATGTAGGGCGTGTTTGATGGATGTTATGGAAAAAAAATATATATTTTAAATAGTGATATGATGGAAAATATATTATTAAAAAGTAAGAAAAAATTATTAATGTGATGAAAAAAAAATATTATTTTATTAATTGCATATTATCCAAATAAAATAATTTTACATGTAGGGCGTGTTTGATGGATGTTACAAAAAAAATGTATTTTAAATAGTGATATGATGGAAAATATATTATTAAAAAGTAAGAAAAAATTGTTAATGTGATGGAAAAAAATATTATTTTATTAAAAAATGTGTGGTTAAAAATGAATTTTGAAAGAATGTGTGTCAAACAAAGGCTAAATAATATTTCACCTTTAACGATAATAAAAATTTCATTTAAATTTTCACAAGGAAAATTAATAAAGAGTAAGAATGTGTTTAATTGCATTTATTTTTCATAAAAAAAATGTCAGCTTTTCACCTAAGTTCTTTGAAGTGTTTGATTGTTATTTTTTTTTTTTCCATTGAAAAGATTTTCCGAATTTTGAAAATATGCCTAATTTTCTTTATTTTTAAAGAAAACATTTTATGTTTTTATTTTCCTCAAAATTAGAAAAATGTTTTCCCCGATATTTTCCATAATCAAACACACGCTAATATTATTTTGTACCTAATGGACTGCAGCTGCTGTTTATGGCGTTCTTCTTCTGAGAGGGCAGTAAAAGGGGCTTGAATCCCATTGATGGGAGTGGTGGGAGCAGATTTCTTCTTCTGAAGAGAATGAAGTTCATCAATAGTATGAGCCTTCACCGGCGGCGTAGTATCGTCGTGGCATATCCCCTCGGCTTTTTTCTCTGTATGAATCTTCGCCAGTCCGTTCCGGCCAGTTCCGCCGATCGCCGCCATGCTCACACGTCCACTGCCATTCCCTGCCATTTCTTCTCTCTGCACAATACAGATAGTGGCGAGGAGAAAAACGACTAAATTGTCAATTAAGCACAACTGTAACTCTATGATATAGAATTATAGTTGAAGAAAACTAGATATTTTAAGGGTGGATTAAAGAGAGATTTACCGGAAATTGTAGACAGGGTGGAGACGAAGAGAACAGAAATAGAATGCTATTGAAAGAATTGAGTGAAAAATAAAGACTCGGCCATCAAAGTAAAGTGCGGTGAAAGGAAATTGAAGTGAAGGTGATGAGAAAATGGTAGCCAATTGGGTCCAATTTATAGCACTCCGTGGCCTTAACCAAGTATTAACTGCGGAAGGTCTAACCATGGTTAGATTCTATCCTACACGATAGAGATTATTTCTTATGCGATTTACCATGACTCAATATTTTGATTAATTATTTTGTATTTATATTATTGAATCGATTCATTTAAATATTTAAAATGTTATGGGCCCGTTCGGTAGGGATTAAAATCAGATTAAAATTGAAAAACTAGTCGTTATGGTTGACTTTTATTAGACGAGTGAGACCCAATAACGGTCATATTTTCAATTTTAATTGAATTTTAATCCATACCAAACGGGGCATATATAATGAACACATTTAGAATATGTTTAGTTTAAAAAAAAATTGTCACCATTTGTATTTGTGTAACTTTTAAAAGTCAACTTAACTTTTTACGTGGTTATACAAAGTCAAACAACTACATTAAACACGTTCTATCACCTTATTCGTCTACCATTAAATTTAGAAATAATTGCAGCAGAAACCCCAATCCTTTGAAACACTAGCGAACTTTCCTCAAATCTTTCAAAAGTTGTAGCCGTCACCCCCCAAACATTTTCAATTGTTGCATTACCGGCCCTTTTAAACAATTTTCATTCATGTTTCCGTTAGTTGACGAAAACAGTGAGTTTGACCATTTTCTTAATAAATTTATAAAGAGTAAAATAGTAACTTTCAATTTACTACATTAAATAATTAAAGAAAATAAATTTGAAAAATATATAAAAAAGAATAAAATTTTTTATCTTCTCCACCTAAAACCCTACCCACCTCCCCAAACCAAACCACCCAAAACCAAAACCAATATCACCTAGTCACCATCGACGTCGGTGCCAACATCGACGACATCTCAAACTGCTGCACGCATACTCCTTCCACTTCTCACACACCTCGTAAAACACATTCTTATTCCTTTTCAACCCTAACCTTGAAACCCAATTTAAAACAATGTTCTTCGCCTGAATTTTTATATTGAGGCATTATGTATTATTATTATTGATGAGGAAAAAATATGATAGATCCGAGCTCGAGCTACTTGACCCGAACTCGGGCTTGTAGGCCAGATCTTGGTCCACTCCAAATGGGCTATTTCCAAGGTCGGGTTCATTATGAGGTCAGGCTTAGGAATACTAATCCTATTTAAGTAAA
The DNA here is from genome assembly GCA_019097785.1 of Fraxinus excelsior. Lineage (NCBI taxonomy): Eukaryota > Viridiplantae > Streptophyta > Magnoliopsida > Lamiales > Oleaceae > Fraxinus > Fraxinus excelsior. The sequence goes on along the minus strand of CM032623.1, from coordinate 6,187,221 downwards.
AACTCCTAATTTATTACAAATTTTACCCTAACACAAATTGTATACTTCTAATACAATAAAAATACCTAAGATAACTAGAACTACATGAAATTAAGTCCTTCCATGACTCTCCCTCCAACATCTATAAATGTATAATTTAGTCTTATTATTCAAGTATGTTTTTACATAGTATCCCAAAATACAATTTTTCACATAATTCTCTCTCTGACTTAAGTATCGGAGGGGCGACGAGAAAACACATCGACGCCTTTGTTTTAGGTACCGGAAGGCCTCATTCGTGCTCGTTCTCAGTCGTTAGGCTCGGGACCAACATGTACGATTTTTTGCATCAACATTGGCGTCGTCTATGGGAAACGCTACAAAAAGCCTCGGTTAATGCACGATTATCACACCTTCCTCAAAACCATAAACCCTAATTCTCTACCTAATGGGGCGATTTTTACCCCTTTCAACCACATTTCTGAATGATTTTTTCGACAACCTCTAACCATCCAAATCGTCAAAAATTGATACCGGTGGAAAGCTCCTTATCTCCTTTTCAATTTCCACCCAACAACACCTTATAACTCCAACAAATCCGGCTGAACTCAAGCTTCAAAATTCACTGCTTGAAATTCGGCTAAACGCCGAATTTTCACCGTCCGACCACCTTTTTGGCCGGACATCACCACTGGCCAGCTACCCCCACCAAGATGAACTCAACCATGTAACCAATTGACCTCAAATTAACCTCCAACTATCTCAATTTAATCCTAAAATTCACGCGGTCGGCGAACTCGTGACAATGCACCAAATCTGCCCAATTCCGGTGTCGTCCAGACAGATCAAGGTGGCGGATCACCTGGGTTGGGTGCACTCTCACCTGGTGCACCTAACTCAGCCATGGGTCAGCCTGAATTTAAACCGGGCAGTCTGATTTTATTCCAGAAAACACGTCGCCACGAACGTGGTTTGCTTGGTCCGAATTTTATAGATCATGTCGCCGTCCGGTTAACCCATGGTTGCGGACCACATAGGTTGGAGTTCTCCACATCAAGTGCACCCTGCCCAGCCACGGGGCAAGTCCAACTTCATCCTGAGCTAAATGAATTCATGGGTGAAGTGACAGCTCCATGCGAGAAACTTGGGTCTTAGGAATTAGATTAATCTTTATTGATGGAAACAAATTAATTCTACAGTCCAGGTATCAATTTGTGTTGATAATACAATAGGTCAACCGCCAATTGAGTATGCTCGAGACTGATGCTTCAGCATCAAATTTAAATAGCATTGGCGCTATGGGAAAGTAATAAAAAAGAGTGAGGCAGTGGCTACTAAGTTAGTTGTGCGATTGTTGAAGGAGAATGCCGATCACAGAGTTGCTATTAAAGAAAAGGTGAAACCTGATGTAGATCTGCAAGGGAAATCTCTAAAGACATAGACATTGACTTCTAGTTTACATTCCACTGCTGCCACTGAGAATAGTCTTTCCCAGCACTTCAATATTTTTGGAGAAGTCCAAAAAGTGACTATTCCAACCAATGTAACAACTGGGCGAACAAAAGGGTCTGCTTATATGGAGTTCATGAGAAGAGAAGCCGCTATGGATTCTCAATTGAGGTATATATCTGTTGTTTGCCACAAATAAATTTGTGCCATAATATTTTCATTGCTAGACACATTTTTTTCCTCCAATTAATCCACTTCTAACAGGAAAACAATCTTTAATTTTTTTTATTTTTTATTTCTGAAGAAAAAATATTTTTCTTCTTAAAAATAATAATAATAATTTGGGGGATTGGATTTTGTTTCTGAAATTATTAAATCAGACCGCTTTGTGCCGTCTCTATTATATCCTAAAACTTTTAGTTGTCGTCTCTTTATTTTTCCTTTTTAATTGTTTTTAGCATTTATATTATAAATTAATATTGGGTTTGAAAGCCTTATCGGGAACAACTTAAATAAATAATGTTCTTTTATATATGTAAATTTTATTACATTAACTTGATCAATTACTTTCAGCCACCTACAAAGAATCTTGGATCCGTCCCTACTACGCTCGGGAACTACATGGTTCCAAAAAAATAAAAATAAAATCCATGTTGAGCCACAAGAAGCCATGTTGGGCCCCAAAAAAGTCATGTTGAGCCACAAGCCCCGTCGGGCCCTTACGGTATGATGCGAGTGATCACCTTAAAACATACCATGAGCACTCTCTGAGACTTACTCGGGCATGATCTCACCAAAGCTCAGCCACGCGCAGGCAACTTCGAGATATACTACGAGCATGATCTCACCAAAATCTTGCCACACGCAAACACCACAAAACCTTGCCGCATGCAAGCATCATCACAAACACTTCGTACGTTCAGGAAAAAATTAGTCCTAAAAATCATCAAGTAAAATGATCGATCTTACAAGCCTCAAACTTGCTTTCCTAGACCTATGTACTCAGGGGCCTATCAACACATCAACCTAGCATAAGGTCGTACTCCGCGCATGCAGCTAGTATACTAAAAACAATATGAGGTTATTTGTGAGACAACCAATTGCAAATGGACCAAAGACTTGAACTTGTTGAGCCTCTTTGCATCTCACCTCGCAGCTCAAGCACGTAACTTTTAGCCGCGACTTGGATGCATGGGGCCTGTGATGAGGAAAAAATATGATATGCCCGAGCTCGAGCTACTTGACCCGAATTCGGGCTAGTAGGCCCGATCTTGGCCCACTCCAAATGGGCTATTTCCAAGGTCGGGTTCATTATGAGGTCAGGTTTAGGAATACTAATCATACTTAAGTACAAACTCCTAATTTATTACAAATTTTACCTTAACACAAATTGTATACTTCTAATACAATATAAAAGCCTAAGATAACTAGAACTGCATGAAGTTAAGTCCTTCAGGACTCCCCCTCCAACATCTATAAATACATAACATAGTCTTATTATTCATGTATGTTTTTACATAGTATCCCAACATACAATTTTTCACATAATTCTCTCTCTGACTTAAGTATCAGAGGGGCGACGAGGACACACCTCATTCGTGTTCGTTCTCAGTCGTCAGACTCGGGATCAACAAGTACGATTTTTGGCATCAACAATTATTATTATTAATTGTAGATAAACCCATTATAGTATGATGCTGCTGAAAGTTTTTAGGTGGCCAATTTTGTTAATTAAGATCCCAAAACATGTATATTGGAGGATTTGCCGTGGGTATCATCGGATTTGCCAGAATTGCTAGAAAAAATGTGCAGTTCTTGATGCTTTGGAGGCTAATTTTGATCTATATATGCTGTTTGCCAAATAGCATGTAAGGTATGTGTTTGAGGTTCATGGCTGGTGGCTGAGACGAGGAATAATTTTATTGCTTGGGTATGATTTTTGGTTGGGAGATGGGGGTGGCAGTTTTTAGGATGACAGTGATGTTGGTTTTGATGATAGTGATGATGGTGGTTGGGTGTGGTGGCGATGGATGGGTGGAGTAGTGGCGTCGAAGCTTTATAGTGTCGCCGTTGGTTTCAGACATAAAGGGTGGGGCATTTTCTTTCTTTTTGCATTTTTTTTTTTGTTATTTGATTATTTTAATTCTTTAATGTAATAGATATGGAAGTACCATTTTCCCTCGTTAACATTGATTAAAATGTGGTCAAAATTAATTTTTTGGGTCAATTGATAGCACACCAGATTGATACAGTTCAAAAGGGCCTGTGATGCAACGGTTAAAAGGTTTGGGGTGAAAGTTGTAACTTTTGAAAGATTTGGAGAAACTCTGTTAGTGTTTCAAAGGTTTGGAGCTTTTGGTGCAATTATCCATTACATTTATTAGGCATAATAACCAACTCTAACTAGCTTTGTGTATTCTTTATGTTTAGAAAACAAAAAGAGGAAACCAAGTGGCAAGAGAACCAAACGTAGGGATAATAATTGCTACTCATGTTGTTTGATACCTAAATCAGTGTGAAGATAATAGAGAAATAGTTGAAATTGTATGATATTCATCGTGTCATGGGAATATTTCTAATACATTTCGGTTATGTGTGTCTAACTCTATATTTAGAGCTTTATTTGTCAATGTCTTTAACTATTAACTTTCGCATACACAGTTCCTAAGATAAAGATTGAAAATCGAAAAGCAGATTAGTCGATTTGAACGATGGGGTGCTTCTTCATAGACACACGACTTGACACTAATAGTGCGTAGCCTTACTATGACTAATTGTTCATTGTTAACAATTGGATTTAGGGTGGCATCAATTTGTAGCACTCAGATCTTCAGAACACAACTATACTACTCGTATGCTGCGACTCACCAATCCAAACATCCCCGACCTTCATAGTACAATGCCCTTTCATATGGCCATGTTCCTAACCTCATATAGGGACGGGGTCCTTGTCCTTGATCTTCAAAGTGCCGTGGCTCACTATGGGGTCTATCTCTCCTAAGCGCAACAAGACCGGATTGGGGAGTCATATTACAACTCAATACATTTATACAAGGACTCATGAATTCGGTAGGGTCTCTCGGTCCATCAGATCATGCAAGATCCACGCGTGTCCTAATCTTCCTATGATTACACCACAAACTCTTTATAAATACACATCATCAATTCATTATTTAGGTACGCTTTGCACTATTTCGTTTAGTGTACTTATATTAGCTTAATCTATTCACAGACTTAATATTGGAGAACTACAGAATCAACACTCCGTGGCTTTATTCAAGTTATTAAAAGCTTTGTTTATGATTTTAGCTCGAGTCCATGCAGTTCGTGCTCGAGTACATTTAGATATAATTTTTGACATAAACGCCAACAATTAATCAATTATAATAAAGCTAATATAATAATAATAATAATAATAATAATAATAATAATAATAATAATATTCAAACTTGAAAGACATCTAGAGACTAGAGCAAGTAATTGCGAATTAATCCATCGGGTTAGAAAGATTTTTTCCTCCATTGACTTGTAATGCTTCAACATGATCACATCAGCTGCTTATCTTTCGAGCTATTGGCATCAATTTGTAGGCTCGTTATGGTATCATGTCATTTTTTCTTCGCCCTAACTGTAAGAGGTTTAAACATCTCTATTTTTTTTCTATACCAAAGTCTCTGCCAACCACCGTGATTTCATCTGGAATTTGTTGTCATATAATAGCCATGGACGTGGTCAGTTTGATTCCATCAAAAATTTGAACGGAAGACTTGTGCAAATGTTTGAATTGGGGTTAATTTCACAAACGGTCACTGAAGTTTAAAACTTATAGAAACGATCATTCAAATTTCATGCGCTTTCACAAATGGTCACTGAAGTTTTAATTTACGTCACAAACGGTCATTGAAGGACCGTTATGATTTTAATTCAAACTTAAAGGACCAAAACATGTGGATATATAAGTTTGACCACCCAAAATACAAATTTCTGAGTAAGTCAACTACTTTTAAACAAGAATACATTATATTTTTTATGTGAACTAAAATAAATAAAAGTGCATTAAAAGTTAGAAAATCTATGCACGATCACATAAAAATATAGAAAAATATTTATATCTCATATCTAAATTTATGGTCTTGTACATATATAGACGGAACAAAAATTAAAATATCAGTTTTACAATTTTTATCTAATTTACTCCAAAAGTGGCACTTAATAACAAGAAATTTGCACTTGAGGTAGTCAAGTTTATATGTCCAAGTGTTTTCGTCATTTAAATTTGAATTAAAATCATAATGGTATTTCAGTGTCTGTTTGTGAAACAAATTAAAACTTTAGTGACCATTTGTGAAAGCGCATGAAACTTTAATGATCGTTTTTGCAAGTTTTAAACTTCAATGACCATTTTTTTAATTTTTAGATAAGTTCGCTGACCGTTTGTAAATTAACCCGTTTGAATTGAATTAAAAGTTACTTGTAAATGCAGCAAGTTTGTGTGGATTTTGACTTTGGGGCACCGTGGTTTTAAACAATTTCAGCGATACAACTCTCGATTGCACTGAATTAAATCTATGTTTGGCAATCATTATTTTCACTATTTTTTCTACACTCATTTTCACCACATACACAATAAAATATTTTGCACGTACGTCCAATTTTTTTTTTTCTCATTTTTAATTTCTTTCGCCACTTGTACGTTAAAGTTGTACATAAGGAATTACATAATATAATGTAGAAGAAAAAAATTGGATGAAAAAGTTAATTGTATTTTAAATTAACAAATAATAAAATATTATGTGACAGTAGCAACATCCCATGCATTCTCCCCCAACTTGTCAAACGGGGACTAGGTCCAAAATCCATTAATTTCCATCATTGACCAGACTGAAAACACTTTGAACAGACGCGAAATTTTTAATTGCACTAATAGTAAATAACAGGAAAAGCAAATGCCTGCCAGGCAGGGGGCGGATGGCGGAAGGGGGTGGGGGCATTAGTGGGGCAAGTGAGTCAGTGACCCACCAACATTTTACTTTTTGATATTTATTATGTTTTTTTCATTTATTTTGAAAATTGTTTATTTCTTGAAAAAAAAAAATAGAGATTCAAGATGAAGTGCAATAAATTTAATGAGTAATTTCATTTCTTAAGTAATTCATCATTTATTGACTAAGTTTTAAAATTACTCAATAATTTGTTCAAAATTTAAGTTGAGACCAGAATATCCACTTGTTAAGTAGCTTTTACTTATTATATTGAGTATCATCTAACTTAATAAATTCATTTTTAAGACATTCATAACAACTGAAATACGCTTACGTTTTTCCAATATTGTTTAATGTAACACCGCCTATAGTTCAAACTAATGGCTTCATCGAAAATTCTAGATAATCTAGGTGTATATTCTCTTACATTCCATTAAATTCTTTTCAATTCAATCAAAAATTCTTTTGAAGGCTAGAAGTTTCTTAGTCGGAGAATCTTTGGCTTAACTTAGTTGAATCTTCATGGTTTTAGTATGGTATTATTGCATAACAATCGATTGGAGAATTGAATCTATCTACAAATTTATAAAACATCCGTCATTATTAAAAAGATCACTTTCATCATCTATCCATTTATAAAAGGGAAAACTTTAGTCATCTGCTTTATATAATTCATGTTGTTGCTTTAGTTCAAACTCAAGATAACTATGTTACGTATTTATTTGCTCTACATAATTCATGTTGTTGCATTAGTTCAAACTCAAGATAACTCTGTTATATATTCACCAAAAATTTGATTTGTGTTATAGATCAGTGGCTAAACAAGAAAAAGAAACAAAATAAGCCGGTCAACTTAAATGGCTGTTTGGTGCACATTTTTTGGAAAAAAAATGCATTTTTACTATTGATGTGATGGTGAATGTGTTGTTGAAAAAGAAAGAAAAATTATTGATGTGATGAAAAATATTATTTTATAGAAAGATGTGTGGTTGAAAATGAGTAGAACAATGAGAATGAAAAAAAATGTGGCTCAAACAGAGTTATTTTGTTTTTAAAAATTGAAAAATAATCAGTATTTAACGACAATAACTTATAATTTAAAATTATTATTTTATTTGGCCAAAATTCAAAATGGTAGAGAAAATGGGTTTGGATTACATTTATAGTTAGTTTCATTGTATTAAATTGATTTGGAATGGGTTTGAAATTATTTATTTTTTTCATAATTTTTTTTGTAGGTTTGATTCTGTCACCTAACTCAAAATATCTGCGTCTCAGAGTCAATAAACCATTATCCTTGACAAAGCTCAACATTCTTTTGAAAAAATGCCAATGAAGTATTAATTGCCATTTCAAATTTCAAACTAGAATTCAAATACCTGACAATATGTGCGAAGAGTTGGTCTTCGCAACTTACCAACTCGTAATGTATAGTATCATAAAACAGAAGATTTTATGATCCATGAGGGTATATTTGTCAAAGTCCATAATTGCTTGTAAGCCATGAATTTCAAGGAATTTGTAATTAAAAAATAAGTAAAAATTGTGAGTCCTAAAGAAAATAAAGTACGACTAGTTTATAAACATATAAAATCTAACCAAAGACTCACAAATCTAAAGAAAATGGAAAATCTTATTGATCGTAAAGCGACCTAATTAATCACTTTTGAAAAAGTAAGAAACCAACGTCTTGTCCAAATATCAACCTTACTCATCATACTTGTTTGACATGAGATTACTCTTTCAATGTAATTGCGACATTCAAAATATAAATGTGTGTGGAAATTATTATTGTCGAGTTGAGATTAGGGTTTACTACGATCATATGTACATCAAGATAATGATGGGTGACCAATGAATTACTCTTGTACAACTCCAAGAGAGTAACGTGTTTTTCATAATTTCTAAAATATGAGTTAGGTTTAATGACTTAATCCTCCGACCCGTTCAATAATTTGAAATAAATAAGGCAGGTATGTATTTTCATAGAAAAATATGCAGCAAAAGCAATGAAAAGGGAATTGGATATGGAAAAGATGCATACAGGGGAAGGCCATAACCTTTACGAGTGTCCGGATCAGTTGGTGTCATATGACGCATTATAGGGGCCGGGGTGGGCGAGTTTTGTCTTATGCGGGGAAGGATAGTACTGGTCATGGTTTGCTTTCTCGAAGCAATAAATGGAAAAGATCCAATTGTTATTATTATTATTATCCCAACAATCAACATCGAAGCTTGGTGGAAAATTGACAATGCAATGCCACGTGCATTATGGTTCAATCGCCTCCTGATTCACTGGTAACAGTCAGTTACATTAATTTTTGAGTAGGATAAAAATGTAGCATCATTGTATTTGGACTATACTCAAAATCTCAAATGCAATTTATTGTAATTAAGTAATCATTTCTTTCAAATATCCTTTTTCAATTTTCAGTAACCTTATAAGACGTAGACGAACGCATACTTCACAACCAATATTGTGCATAATCCTAGAACTTTCATATCGCATTAGCCTACTATGGGACCTCAAAAAAGTTTCAAGTTGGTACAAAAAGCAATATTGATTATGGAACTTTTTGAAAGGTCGATATACACAATTGATACACGTTGGACCCTGCTTCATGTACAGAAGCAGGGTTTTACTTAAATGGTGTCAGATACACACTATGCTCGGGTATTTTTTTTTTTTTTTTATTTCGATGGATCTTACACACACGTGAGAGGGTGTACAACACGGTTTAATCCATACACACTAGTGTTGTGAGCACAATCTTATTTTAAGATTTTTTAATTATTAGAAAATATAATATCAAATCCTATTTTACAACCATTGAATAATAAATAGCATGAGGAAAATCAGGGCGCCAGTTCCTAATATTTTTAGCATGGTCCAACTCTCTTGACTTTTAAAATTGTGGTTTTAAATTTTCAAGAAAATTGTCGATATAGACGATTGAAAGTCAGTTTTTCAAAAACAATTATTATACTCTTATTGTGAATTAAACATTGAAAGAATTAAAAACGTAAACCAAAAAGAAATAAAATGAAAAAAAAAATAAAAAAATCGCTCCTTTTACCTATCTACGCTACCCCCTAACACCAGCCCACGTCCAGTACTACACCCTCACCGCTACTTGCTCCAAACTCAACCACAACCACTAGCTAAAAACTCCTCAAATTAATTACACTTGTAACTCTTGTTTTGTTGAAACACTCGTATTTTTCATGAACATAAAATCTCATTCATATGTTGTAATATCGTACAACTACTAATCATTTCACTAAAAAAGGAAATATATTACTTATACAATTGTACTATACAAATAGACTCAAAAACATGTTAAAAGATAATGGGACACATAATCAAACGGTCTAAAAAAATTAAAAGCACAATGCCCAATTATTATCTGTCAAATCACCATATCCCTCCACCTCTATTCTTGAGCATGTCCAATGAGCATTATTCTTACATATAACTCATTTGACTAATGAGGCGAACTTGGAGTATTACAATTTACACGCGGTTTCATTCTTCTAACGTTGCCTATGGAATCAATTTATTTGGAACTTGTATACCACGAAACTGAAAAGTAGAGACTTGAGAACTTGCTCAATTTCAAATAAGTTGAGAGTTAAATGATTTTAACAAAAAGCCGAGCATTAATGACATTTCAAATGCAATGTATTTCTTTTCCAGTATAATTATTTTAATTATTAGTGGTCCTTTTATCCATATCTCATTGCCATTTGTAAGTCAGCCAGGGTATTCTGAGAAAAAAGTCCCATAGACATCTTTAGGTCCTAAGGACATCTTCAATGGAGATCCCATTGCACCAAATTTTGGTACAAAGGTGCAATGTATGGAGCACCATACATTGCATTATTTTTTCAAAATGGTACAAAGTCAAATTTGTCATTTCTTTTAATTTGCCAAAAGTATTTTAGAAGTGTATTTGTGTCATTTTTGTTATATAATTTTTAATACAATTATTATTATTATTATTATTATTATTATTTGCATTTAAATTCAATTTGAAATGTTAAAAATAATAATTACCGAATTAATTAAAATAAAAATAAAAATATTTAAAATATAACTAACACGATTATTTATAGTTAACACGAAATTACAATGATATTTTGACTTCATATTTGTTAATTTAATATATTTTAATTGTACTATGTTTTAATAATATATTTATTAATGAATTTCATATTTTCCTTAATTTATCGTAATTATATATTTCTAAAATAAATAATATTTCGTAATGAATTTCATATTTTCCTTAATTTATCGTAATTATTTATTTAATAATTTATATATTTCTAAAATAAATAAATAAATAATATTCCGAATAAATAAATTACTAAGAATAAAAAAGAGAAGAAAATGATTAAACATTGTTCATTTGGTGTAAGTTTTGATATAATAGTTGGAGATAAATTTTAGTTTCGTGCAAAGTTTGGTGTAAGATTTGGTGCAAAATGGTGCAGCGCTGGAGATGGACTAAGGCCATCCCCGAAGTTGCATATGCGCCAGGAAATGCTTAACATGTATTTGTGCCCCATCTACGTGGAAAACACACGAAACCCTTGTCATACGAGCCCAAGAAGACAGGCTAAGAACACGAATTTAGATGAGGAAATCACATCCATCCATGTTTTCTAATTACAATTTCAAAAATCACAATTAAGTTTATTCTTTCAAAATCATGTATATACCCATCGCCGCCGCCACTTTCACCACCTTGTTGGCAAAATTGGATGCTACATAAGTGGTATTTGGTTACGTTTTAAAACCAATGAAAGTGGTCCCAACAACTAATTCTCATTGAAAATGGCCAAATTGATGGACTCAATTTGTATGCACGAAGGGTTGCACGTATCCCGAGGCACGTGTGGTCAGGGGCGGACCCTTTTGAGATTTTTTTTTTATAAAATGATGTTTGATACCGATTAAAATCTAAATCAAAGTTAACAATTAATTTTAATAACATATTTTATGAAATCCATAACTGTTTAACTTTTATCAAAATTTACTAAATATTTTATTTTAATCTCCACCAAATAGGGGCAAAATCACAATAAGTTTGAATTTTTCTCATTTCTCTTGCTCTCTTTTACTCTTCTTCTCACGCCTTTTAACAAAATATTAACCCTTCTAGTTTTTTAAAATTTGTATATAATTTCTCTATAAATTATCACATTTATTACAAATCTTCACTTTCTAATCAATTTTCTCAAGTAATTAGAACTTAAATTTGCATTTTCTCATATCAAATTGTGTATATAGAATGTGTCCGAACTCATTATATCCAATTTGACTTATATTTAACTAATTGTATTTATTTGATTGATTATTAGTATTGAATATTAGTTATATATTTTTCTTTTTGATTACTTGAATTGATTGTTTGTATCAAATACATTATAAGATTTTTAAACATAAATATACATTTTCTTGTGATAAACAAAACATTAATAAAATGACTCTTCAAAATCAAATGGATGAAAATGAATAGCAAAATATTAACAAAGAAAGATTTTTTTAAATGTAAATTTGCATTGTCTCAAGTCAAGTATGAATCATTCAAAAATTAAGAACAAAGTATTCAATTTGTACAGGGTTTGATTGTGCCCTCTAATCTAAAATGTTTGTGTCCGCCCCAGCATGTGGTTCTAGATCGCAATATAGGTTGAATTGAAAGGGGCCAAGGTGTTGGTGGGTGCGGCTGAGGTGGTCAACGACATAGGTGGTGTTGTAATGTGGTCGGTCTCGATGGTGGAAGAGAATTTGTGACATTTGGGTCCATTTGGTGCGGTTCTCGATTCTCCTTTCTAATTTGGGAAGTGGGGCATACATAAAGTGCCAAGGCTACAATCAAAGTTGAGGAAGTGTTGGGAAGATGTTTTCGCCGATGGTTCTAGGTGTGTTTGGCGGCTTTGGTGGTTGTTGAGGATGAATAGGTGGTAGCAGGGCCATTATAGCTTAATCGATTTATGATTCTCGAATTGGTAGGGTATTTGGAGATGGTCTGTCGTAAGTGGTAGTGGCGGTGATGGTATGTAAGAGGTGCAGGTGGTGGTGGGGGGTTTGAATTTGAAGTGATGAGGACGATTATGTGGTGCCGACAAAGGTGGGATGGGGTGAGATAGGCTAGGGTGTGACTATTTAATTGGATAATTATGAAAAATAAATTTGTTAGTTTGTGAACAATAAATAATTTGTAACATATTCAATTTTGTGTCTTTGTGACTTTAATATGTGACTAGTACGTGATCGTGATCATAAATCATAAATCATATGTTATTGTAACCTTGTATTAATAAATATGTCACAAATTTTTATAATGTGGTCACAAAATGTGACCACTTGAATTTTGAAATTTTTTCACAAATTTCTTAGGGGCTGTTCTCTTCGTGTTTCAGTTTTGTGTTTTGAGTTTTGAATTCATTTTGCGTTTTGTGTTTTAAGTGTTCATTTTCAGATTGTTGAAAATGTGTTTTTTTGGCATTTTGAAAAATTGTTTTCGAAAATAAAAAATCGAAAACGTGTTCTCTCTTTCCCTTTATTTTCATTTCATTTCATCCCTCTCTTTCTTCATTTTCGTCGTGTCTCTATCTCTCTCTGTCCTCTCCCTGCGAACGGCGCTCCGAGCGATCTCCCTACAAGCGGCGTGGTGGTGGTTTGGGTTTGGGCGCTCCCTGCCATCTCCTTTTTCATCTTTATTTTTTTCGTTCTTTGATGCGGTGGTTGGTTGGGTGTGTACGGGGATGGTTGGGTTGCAAACGGAGATGGTTGGGTCGCGACTTGGCGACGGCGGTTCTGCTGCAGATGGTGTTGTAACTGAAAACGAGTGGTGATTTTGTTGCAGGCGAGTGTCGCGACTTGGCGGTGGTTGGTGCAAGCGGTGGCAGTGGCTATGGTTGGGTCGCAATTCTGGTAACGATTTTGCGATGGTTGGGTCGTCATTTTGGCAAGGCGATTGTGGTCTTTCTGGTGGCATTTTGGTTGTGGCGGTGGGGTATTTCTGGGATGCCGATTTTGGCTATGGTGGTGGGGGTTTCTGGTGGCGCTTTTGGTGGTGGTGCAGTGGTGGTTGGAGATTTCTAGTGGAGATTTTGGCTGCTCCATTGATCCCGGCTGAAGAATAAAAAAATGCAAGGCCGAAGAATGAACAGTATGCAAAATTGTTTCTCGTGTTTTGGGTTTTTGGATGGATTTGGCTTGAAAACGGCCAAAACGATGTTTTTATCGTTTTGTGTACAAAAAAATTTTCGTTTTCAAAAACGTGTTTTCGAAAATAGGAAAGAGAAAAGTTTTCACTGTTTTGGAAAACCAAAAACAGAGAACGATCCGAAAACGCCAAAGAGAACGACACCTTATTTTTGGAAGTGTATTTTGAAAGTTTTATAGTTATATGTTTTTTTTTCAATTTAGAATTAAGTTCCTAGGGAAAATTAAATAAATTACATATTTAGTTTGAAATTCAAATTTTACATTTCGTTCTTTTTATTCTCAGAATACTGTTTTTACTTATCAAATACTTCTCAAATTAAAATCGTAAACAACAACACCTAAATTGAATTCCCATCCCAACCTAAAAACATATCCTTCACTACTGATGCCGCTAATAATGTCATATATCATCAATATTGACCACCACATTCACAATTGCAACCACCATCAATCGCAATTAGGGGTGTCCAAATTATCCGAACCGAACAGGACCGAACCAAACCCAAACCCGAACCTGAACCGAACCGAATCGAGCGGTTCTTCATAAGTTAAAGACCCGAACGAGTACTCGAATCGAGAATCGAAAGGTTTGGGTCGGGTCTCAGGTTTAGACCAAGAACCGAAGAACCGAATGAGACCCGAAACTAAAAAATTTTATATATTTTTTTATTGAATTAATTAAATTATTTTATTTTTTCTAAATAAATTAACAAATTAATTAAATAAATAAAATCATTTCATAATTTTAAGAGGCAAAAAAAAAAAATCAACTCCATTGGGCCGAAAATATTTTATGGCCCAAACAAAAAAACCTCAGCCCAAAAGCCCAATACAAACCCTCAAAGTCAAAACATTCAATTACCAATTTACCAATTTCAATTTAGTCCAATACATACAAACCCTCAATTTACCCTCGTCAATTCATCAATTGATTCAATTCACCATCGTCAATTCATCAATTCACGCCGTTGCTCCTCATCTCGTGTCCGCCGTCCGCTGCTCCGCATCTCGCCTCGCGCCTCCGCCTCTCGGTATTCTCTAGTTCTCTTGATTACTAAACGGTTAATGAAAACCAAACAATACTCACTCGAGAAAACAATGATTTTGGTATTATGTCTGTGGTGTTTGATAAAAAAATGTGTAGAAAAGCATTGGTTAAGATGATTATTATTGATGAATTGACCTTTTCCTTTGTGGAAGGTGTGAGTTTTAAGGAATTTGTACATCAACTTTGCCATAGATTTGAGGTTCCTTCTTGACAAACGATTACTAGAGATGTGCCTACTAGATGGAATTCAACATTCTTAATGTTAGATAGTGCATTGAATTTTGAAAAAGCTTTCGAAAGAATGGAGGAAGATGATGAATTTTATTGTAAATATTTTGATGAGACTGAAGGTGGAAAAGCAAAGGAGGGTCCACCTACAAGTTATGATTGGGAGAATGCTAGAAAATTTGCCAAGTTTCTAAGAACCTTTTATGATGTTACATTGAAGTTTAGTGCTTCATTGAGTGTTACTTCCAATATTTACTTTCATGAAGTTTGTAAAATTGAGCAAATTTTGAGGAAAATGGGTGACAAGCAAGATTATTTGCTAAGTAGTATGGCGAATAGTATGAAGATTAAATTTGACAAGTATTGGGGCAATGTTGATAAAGTAAACAATATTTTAATTGTAGCTGTTGTGCTTGATCTTAGGTATAAGTTGGAGTTTGTTGTACATTGCATTGGTATCTTGTATGATTGTGTGAAGGTTGAAGCCACAAAAAATGAGGTCATGAAATTATTGTATGCTTTGTATAGCCAATACAAAGGATGTCATTGTTCAAAAAATGGAGCTAGTGGAAGTGTTGGCCCTGAATGTAATGATGGAGCCACTTTGTTGGAGTGTTCAGATGATGATGATTGGGATGATTGTAATTTTGATTTTGGGTACAAGAAAATGAAAACTAGCACAATTGATTTTTCTGGAAAAGATGAGGTACAACGATATCTAATGGAACCCACCAAAGATGCTATTGATGGAGATTTTAACATTTTACATTGGTGGAAGATTAATAAATTAAGATTTGAATTTTTATCTGAGGCTGCAAGGGATGTTCTTGCCATTCATGTATCTACAGTTGCTTCTGAGTCAGCATTTAGTACTATAGGGCGCATTCTTGATCCATTTAGGAGTTCTTTAACTCCTAAGACAGTTGAAACTTTAATTTGTACACAAAACTGGCTAAGAGAAGATTCTAGACTCTTGAAAGTTTCTCAAGATGAAATTTGTATTGAAGAAACGGAGTTCTATGAGGGCATTGAGACAGGTAATAGATATATATTATATTTTCTTTTATCAAATCTTATTAGTGAATATTTTTTTAGTTTATTTGTTTGTTAATTGTGCCTTTTCAATTCTTGTAGAGTTTTTTTGCCATGGCAAGTCAAGCAGTAGCAGTTAATGATTAAATCAAATAGTTGGTAAGTATAAATATCTACTTTTTGGTATTTGTATGCATTGAATTAATGTTATTTGACAGCTAGTTATTTTTATATTTTTGAATTTGGCTACGTTAATTTGTAAAAGTTACAAATGAAATGTCATTAGTTATATTTATGTAGTGTTGCTGTAAATGTTAAAAAATTAATTATGGTACGGAACCGAACCCGAACGGTTCCATAATTATATTTGGACCCGACGGGTCCATTTATTAAATACCCAAAAATTTTGGAATCAAGCAGAACTGAACCGAACCGACCTACGGACACCCCTAATCGCAATCGCTGCCATCTACCACCACTCTCTTCCAAACCCAAAATCTCCTAACTCAACCTGCCTCTACTTCATCATCATGCGCTATCAATGCAGTTGTACCCATCTACCACCACTGAGACCACTCACTCGAACACAACCTTATCATCATCCACCAACCTTATTGAAAATTTGGCATCGACACCATCGCCTCCTCTTTCAAACCGATTTCAGATCTGAAATCAAATTTAAAATCATTGATTTTTTTTTATATATATTTTTGTGTTCAGACCAGCATTGATGGCTTTTTTTGTGATTTTTGTAATGGAAATCTTGGTGTGTAGCGTCTATTATGGTGGTGTTGAGGTTTAAGGATAGTTGTTGATGGTGATTACAATAGTGGTGATGAGGCAATGGTGATTGTTCAGAAGCGATGGTATATAACAATAAATACTATAAGTGAAGGCAACTGAATGTTGGTGGTGTAACACTTAAAGTTACAATAATTGTTGTTCTCATAGTCGTGATGACAATGAAAATAGACAGAAAAAATGTGCGCAACACACTTTGTTATAAGTGATGCCGGTAAGCATCAGTGGTGGAAATATGTATAACATAAGTTTACAAATGCAACACAACGTGTTACAAAATTTATTATTAATAAAGAACAAGATTTTGATAATAGAGAAATGTTTAAAAGTATGGAACTTCTAAACTTTT
Organism: Fraxinus excelsior; assembly: GCA_019097785.1. Lineage (NCBI taxonomy): Eukaryota > Viridiplantae > Streptophyta > Magnoliopsida > Lamiales > Oleaceae > Fraxinus > Fraxinus excelsior. Next base: position 6,170,113 of record CM032623.1, on the reverse strand, counting down.
ATTTTTATCGCTAAATGTAAATATGTATAGATCAAAATTTGTGTACAAGTACTCCAGACATACCCAAGCTTACAAAATAAACTTTACAAACAATACAAACGGTAAAGATCTAATGACCCAAAGCTAACAATTCAAAATGAATCAAAATATGAGGATACGATGAAAACTTAACTTTATATACACTTGTTTTGATCTGTCCCTTGATGTAATTCGGATGTGATCTAAGATCTTCAAAAATCTTCATATTCCTAGCCATCCATACTTGATATACGATGCAAGCAAGTGCAATTATCTTAGCTTTGCTTTGCTAAAACATCATCTGGGCTTCCTTCTTGATCCACTTTAATGCACTTGCAATCGTAGTCATTGATTGCTTAATACCTAGTCAAGCTCTAATTTGTCCTAAATGTTGGAACTCATAGACATTGAAAGAATAGGCGATGTACTAATTCTACCGTAGATCCACAAAACACACAACTTTGGTCTATGTCCAGGCACTGTGGCTTATCCTTGGTAAGTAGCCAGGACTGAGCACTTAACCAAAGAATAAACGAACGTTTCAGAGTCATGCACAACTTCCAAACATCTACTGCCCAGATTTTCTTAGTCCCTTTTGGCCGACAGTAATTATAAGTTTGGGAGATTTGTATGTTGTCCTCTTATTCCCATTCGATAATCTCTAAACGACTCCTTGGACGGTCCTCTCTTTTTGAGTAATCAAGATGCTAAAGACTGTAATTTCTTGAGCAATGGGGATTCATCTTTTTTAGGTGACCACTCCCAAATAGATGCTCATATCAAGTACGCGTGGTTTACCCATTGGACCCATAGAGTATCCTTCTCGTCGTGTATATTCCATAAGGACTTAGCAAGAAGTACATGATTCCAACAATGAACGTCCCTAAAGCCAAGACCTCAATCGCTCTTAGGAAGGTAAACATTCTTCCAAAGAACCAAAGGCTTTTTGTTTCCCCAAAGGAAATTTCAGCAAATCCTAATGACTCTTGCCCTAACAGTAATCGAAATTGGGAAGATAGAAAGCCAAAAATAGTCTTGAAGTACGGCCTTTCAAAGTTCTACCCTTATAGCATAAGATAGGGAAGAACTCGTAGCCCATGTTTGGAACACATTAAAAATTTCATTCTCATATTTCTACTCATTTTCAACCACACATTCTTCAATAAAATAATATTTTCCATCACATCAATAACTTTTCCTTCTTTTTCAACCACGCTGATGAGTGTTCTACACTCATGATATTTATGTCACTAAATGTGTTATTTTGTTACCCTTGAGAGAGTTTTAGGACGTTTTAATGTGTGTTTTGATGTTGTGATATAAATTGATAGATATAAGCAAAACTTGGCAAATTTGATAAATGAGCTAAATTGTAAGAGATCCAAAATTCGAGGATTAAGGTACAAATACTCCAAGTTGTGTCGGACCTCACAATGAATATTTGAGAGTATTTGGAGTCAATTGGATGAAGAAATAAGTCAAATGGATCAAATATAGTCAAAGTATGATCACACATCAATTTTCAACCGAAAAAGTTACGCTTCAGATTTGTAGTTTCATATTGAGACTCATTTTGACATAGCAAACGTTTGAATTGGAAAATTACATCTGAAGAACAATTGTAGCCCTTTGAATCAGCCTTCCAAAGCATCTTGAATCACTTGAATCAGACATCAAGAGCAAACGTTATGATAAAAATATTTAAGGACGTGTAGTGTTATTTCCACCGAAGACAGGCGCCGTGGCACCCACTATGCTGAAAATGGACAGAGACATGGACACCGTAGTGCCCATTTTGGGCGCCTCGTCCTGAGAAACACCAAAAAACCTATTTTCATATTATTTCCGGCCCGGCCCGGCCCAACTCCGATTCGTTTTGCAATTTGGGGGAACTATAAATAGTTAAATACACATTTTGAAGACCTGAAAGGGGAACTTTGGATGGCTAGAAGAGACAAGAAGGTCGAAGGCAAAAACCTTGAAGAAATCAATTGAGGAATGGACGATTAGCACGATTTGGGAAAAAAATCAAACGACAACGAATAGTTTTTTCTGAATCCTTGTCTTTTTATCGATGTTTTTCATGTTTAATTCCATGTTGCCAATTGTATCCATTATGAACTAAAATTTAGCCAACGAAAATTATGGGTTGATGATTTTATGATTATTTTTATTTGATTTTCTCGCATATATTTAATTGCGTCGTGATTTTAATGCTTTCAATTACCTGATCAATAATTGAATGAACATATGCTAGTCAATTCCGACATTCGAGAGATGAAAATTTAGGCACGATCATAGGATTGACACGACGTAGGTTTTTACATTTTGAGAGAATGTAATAAATCTAAGAAGTTTATTTCACAAAAGAATCGAGACTTGATAAATTCTAGAGTTTAATTCAGAATAGAGATATTGAGATTGAATTTTATGATTAATTTCTAGTCGGCACTCGAGAGAGGGGAGAGAAATACAATTGGATTCTTGTTTTTAAATATGAGAGAATTAATTGGAATAATTTGATGTCATTGAATCATAATTGAAAGATGGTGAAATCATTCCCTATGCTTGCTCATTTTGATAATTTATATTGTCCAATTTTATCGTAGCATTTTACTTTTGATTAGTTTAAAACAATCAATCAACCATTCATCAATTGTCTAGATAAAATAGAAGTTACATAATTATAGTACTTGGTGGAAATTAAATTACAATCCATGTGGGTTCGACATCCTAACTTTAATACTATGTTACAAAACTTGACACCGTATACTTGCGGTAATTTCACGTTGCATAAAACGCGTGACAAGTTTTTGGCGTCGTTGCCGGGAGTTGTTTTATTTGATTTTTACTAATATTATTACTAAGTAGCTTTTGTTTTAATTTAGTTGTTAATTTTAGTCACCTACCCTGATCTCTTTGATATTTTTCATGTACTATTCAATAATATGTGCATGATTCTAACGTTAGCAAGAGAGCGGAATAATTTAAATAATTAATCTCGATATGGATACAAATTACAAGTTTGTAGAAGACATCTTTTGCCAACTTTGCTATGAGATGCATTACACTGAGCAATGTTTGAATAAACGCACTGACACCTGACGATAAAGCTTCTAGGATTTATAGAATATTTAAGATTTCGAAGCGATTGACAAATCTGATGAAAACTACATGCCTTTGGGAGATTATGTACCTATCGATTGGGATGACTACATCACACTTAAAGAAAATGGTCCTTCTCTGTTTAATGAGAGGGTAATTGCAAAGTACTATAACAAACTTGTCAAGTTGGAAGAGTGCAACATATGTACTCGAAACTGAAGTTACTAGAATGAATTGAAAATGTGGAAATACAATCCACTCGAAGGGGTTGAAAATAGAGACTTATCGTTGCCCGTGGACTTAGACTGTGAGCCAACTGTTCAACCTGAAGAAATATCAACTATTGAAGAAGGACAAATTAATCACAAAAGAACCAAATGAAGAAGTGGCAATTAATGAAGATGAATTGAACAAAAGTTCATTTGACTTCATTGATTGTCCAACAATTGAATTCGTTATTAAGCTTGAGGAGGAACAAGAAGTCTATATAGTTGAATTCGAATCAGATAGAATAAACAAGTCATATCACACTAGATGAGGCAATGTAAAAATTTGGAAAATCAACGAAGAGTGGAGCAAAGGCAAAAGAAGCAAAATGAGCAAGGCATCAAAAGCTTTTTTCAAAGTTCTATGATGCAATTGTCAAAGTCAAGCTAATAACTATAAACGAACGCTTCTTGGGAAGCAACCCAAGCTTTCTTCCCATTTTCATTTATTTTGCTTTTGAATTATAGGATAGTTTAGTAGTTTAGTTAAGAATTCTTCAACCATATCCTATTCCCCTTAGGTCATTGAGTAATTAAGTTGGTTGTTAGATGTTTGAACTAAATAACACTTGTTTCATGTAATTAATATCTGAAATTTAATTTTTCAGGAATATGATGTCGCGAAACATCCAAACCAACATTGAGAATGAGAAAACGGGATGAATCTTAAGTCTGGGAGGAAATATAGAAGAAACATCCACCAACACCAACATCATCAACACTACAACATCACGGGCAATACAGACAATTCAGCGAAGTCTCCTTTTTTTTCTTTAATTTTACATTGATGACAATGTTTAATTTAAGTTTAGGGGTGTATTATAAATTGTGTCTAATTGTCTTGGTGTTATTTTTTTATGTTTTGTATGATTTGTGTGCATGAAAAAAAAATTATTTTTATTACACATTTTTGCATGTTTGTGTGAGTTAGATAGTCTTGCCAGCATTAGTGTATGTAATTGAGAACGTGTGTTGGTTTATGAATTGTGGATGAGTTATGTGTTTGAGTTAATATTTTTGCTTATTCATGTGAAACGAAAAATATTTATGCACGTGAGTTGATTGTGATATTGTACATGAGTAGGTTGATTCATGTTTATAGGTTAAAATAGAGAACTTGGATGCTATACCCAAACATCCCTTAAACATTATTATATCCTTAAACCAAATCTACGATATTTGGTTGGTTGAACTGTTGTAGGTAGACATGGAGATAGATATGGATTCCGTGTGTGCAAAATGTTGTGTGGACTGTCTGGGACCAATGTGATGAAATTGGGTGAAAACCTTAAGTTAGAGGTTAATTTTCAAGAATAAGTGTTTAATAAAGGGCATTGCACTAATCACTTCATAAAAGAGAAGCTACCTTAAAAAGATCTTAATGAGGACAATCATAATAATCTTATTGTAAGGCATCTCTACGAAGCCTTTATAACTCGAGCGAATAGGCTTGCAAGGGTTTAAAACTTGGTGCCCTAAAGTCATCTGATTTGGGAGTCATCGGCCTAAAACTCGCTACATGGATCATTTAGAAAGCTCAATGGAGAATGTCCCCACATAAGATATATATATATATATATATTTGAAAAAGTAGATGCATGAAACAGAAGACACATCACATATAGTGATTAAGTCTCGAACACTTATTTTAGAGGATTAGGCATTTAATAAGAGGTTAGCAACTTAGTTGAGTCTTAGAGGTCGAAGTAGTCAATTAAAAAAATTAAGGAGAATCCATATTTGTTGATATGTTGAACTGCAATTAGTGAAATCTGACCAAACTTGAGTGGTGTAAGTAGTATTGAATATCAACTGCAGAATACACCTCGGGGAGTAAAAAGAAAACAAGTTTGTGGTTGTATGAATCTCACGAGCGAAGTAAAGAAATATTTGACTTTTAAGGTCGAGATATCGATCAATTTATTATTGTACAGCATTGCACTTAACTCTCCACACACGCACACTCGTTTTGCATTGAAGATGTGAGAAATTAGCTTGTACATTATAAATTTGAAGTGATTTATAAAATTAATACATGTTGTCAATCCTGAGCTACGAGTGCAAGATATCTAAAAAAATTTGTTTAAGTGATTTCGTTTGTCTTAGTTTTGATTATGTGCTTTTATTCATTTTCTTTGGTTTAATGTTTGCTCGAGGACCAACAAAATACTAAGTTTGGGGGTATTTGATGAGTGTTTTACACTCATGACATTTATGTCATTAAATGTGTTATTTTATTACCCTTGATAGAGTTTTAGGACGTTTTAATGTGTGTTTTGATATTGTGATATAGATTGATGAAATTGAAGGAATAAGCAAAACTTGTCAAATTGGAGAAATGAGCTAAATTGTAAGAGATCCAAAGTTCGAGGATTAAGGTGCAAGTACTCCAAAGTTGTGTTGGACCTCACAATGAAGATTTGAGAGTGTTTGGAGTCAATTGGATGAAAAAGTCAAAGGGATCGAATATAGTCAAAGTATGATCACGCATCAATTTCCAACCGAAAAAGTTACACTCCAAATTTGTAGTTTCATATTGAGACTTATTTTGACATAGGAAACGTTTGAATTGGAAAATTACATCTGAAGAACAGTTGTATCCTTTTGAATCAGCTTTCCAAAACATCTTGAATCACTTGAATCGGATATAAAGAGCAAAAGTTATGATAAAAATATTGAAGGACGTGCAGCGCTGTTTGCACATAAGCCCACTATGCTGAAAATGGACAGAGACATGGGCGCTGCGTCCTAAGAAACACCAAAAAATCTATTTTCATATTATTTTCGGCCCGGCCCAACTCCAATTCATCTTGCAATTTGGGGGAACTATAAATACACATTTTGAAGACCTAAAATGGGGACTTTGGACAGCTAGAAGAGGCAAGAAGGCCAAAGGCAAAAATCTTGAAGAAATTAATTGAGAAATGGACGATTGACACGATTTGGAAAAGAAATCAAGCGGCAACGAATAGTTTTTTTGAATCCTTGTATTTTTATTCATGTTTTTCATGTTTAATTCCATGTTACCAATTGTATCTATTATGAACTAAAAATTTAGATCTAGAGTTTGATGTAGCCAACTGGAAATTATGGGTTGATGATTTTATGAATATTTTTATTTGATTTTCTCGCATATATTTAATTGTGTCATGATTTTAATGTTTTCAATTACCTGATCAATAATTGAATGAATAGATGCTAGTCAATTCCAGCACTTGAGAGAGGGAAATTTAGGCACGATCATCGGATTGACACAACGTAGGTTTTTACACTTTGAGAGAAGGTAATAAATCTATGAGTCTTACTTCACAAAAGAATCGAGACTTGATAAATTCTAGGGTTTAATTCGGAATAGAGATATTGGGATTAAATTCTATGATTAATTTCTAGCCGGCACTCGAGAGAGGGAAGAGAAATACAATTGGATTCTTGCTTTTAAATGTGAAAATTAATTGAAATAATTTGATGTCATTGAATCATAATTGAAAGTTGGTGAAATCATTCCCCATGCTTTCTCATTTTGATAATTTGTATTGTCCAATTTCGTCGTAGCATTTTGCCTTTGATTAATTTAAAACAATCAATCAATCATTCATCAATTGTCTAGATAAAATAGAAGTTACATAATTATAGTATTTGGAGGAAATTAGATTACAATCCCTATGGGTTCAACATCCTAACTTCAATACTATATTACAAAACTTGACATCATACACTTGCTGTAATTTCATATTGCATAAAACGCGTGACACACACATTCTCCATCAATCTACTATTCTAGAATACATTCTTTCTAAAATAATGTGGCTCAAACACACCCATAGACTACAATTTTATCCAAAAATGGAGCAAAGCAACTGACCTTCAGTTTATCGACTGCAAGCAGGATACCCAAGTAGCGAAACGACATTGTCCCCTTTGGTATGTTAATTAACTCTTAGATTTCCTCCAGTTCTTGCTCATGAATTCCAACCGGGTATACAAGCTATATTTGGTCATGTTCAACCTTGATCTCAATCTTTCCCCAAAATTGGATAGGCAATCCATCAAGATGTGAATCGACATTACATCTCTTTTTGCAAAAAAGCATCAAATCATTCGCAAATGCTAAATGTGTGATCTTTAAAATCCTGCATTTATGATGATAGTTGAACTCGATGTTTTCCATGGCTGCCTTCAACGCTCTAGAAAAAAATTCAAAGCACATCATAAATAAGAAAAGCTAAAGAATTCCCTTGCCTAAGGCCATTTTCCCCTTTGATGAAACCGTGTAAGTTGCCATTTAACACAATAGAGTACGAAGGCGTTGTTATGCATTCCATCACCCAAACAATGAATCTTGTGGGGAAGCCCAACCATTCAAGTACGACTTTAAGAAAATTTCAATTTACCAAATCATATGCTTTCTTTAAATCAATTTTAAGGAGGCATAAGGGGGCAACTCTCTTTCTGTTGTACTGCCTCAACATATCCTGAGTCAGATGAATGTTTTTCTCATGCTCCATCCCTCCACAAAAGCAGCTTGTGCTTGATCTACTATAGTACCAATAATAGGGCCCAATCTGGAAGCTAGGATTTTGGTGATTACTTTGTAGACCACATTACAACAAACGATCGATATGCAATCCCCAACAGTAGATGAATGACTTGACTTAGGAACCAATGCAATGACCATGTGATTGGTTTGGTTAAGAAGTAAGCTTGAAGAGAATAATTCTTTAATTGCTTCTGAAAAACGCGTAGTTCGATCCTAACAATACCTAGATGATGGTGAATAGGTATTATATGGGGAGTTAAAATAATTAACGAATTAAATACCAACAAGTCACTTTTTTATTCTTTTCTAGATAATTAAACATGCAAGTCAGCTTTTAATCCTATGTTTGAATAGCGTTGTTTATATAATTTAAACAGTAAATAAAACAGTAAATTAACACACGATATGATCACGGAGAAATCCAACCGGGAAAAACTCTGGGCACTTTGCCAGACAATCCACTATAAACGATTCAAACAACTTACAGTCTATCAAACTAGACAACACGTACTATCTAATCTCCTGACTGCAATTCCTATATCATTAGTTGCAATTCGTCAAAACTCTCTGTGGAATCTGCTATCATGCAGCACTCCTAGTATTGCAGAATCGTCTATCTCCCGTGGATTAACAAAGAACACATTGTTCTTCACAGACTGGAACTCAAGTCAACTTCCCTCGATCTTCAGAACTCTGATGATATGGAGGAAAGACATGTTTGGTATTTGAATTATGTGGACGATATTTTTCTCATCAAAACAATCTCACATGACGAAAGTTGAAAGATAAAATAGAATGAATCTCTCACGGATGAAACTCTCTCAATGTTCAACCTTGTAAAATCACGTTCAGAAGTTTTTTGGTATTTATAGGTAGGTAAGGAAAGTAATGGACCGGGAAAAAAGTCTTTAAATTGCGAAATAAAATTTTTTTGGCTAACCCCGTCGCTCGAGCGAGAGCTCAGTTTGTCGCTCGAGTGACGAAGGTTCTATTTTTTACGCTCGAGCCCATACTTGGCGACAGTCTAGCGAAAATTCACGCCGTATTTTCCCCTTTTTTTGTTATTCTCAAACCTTAAACCTAAAAACCTAAACTTTTTCTATTTGCATATTATTCCTTGATTTTTTACACAAATTACAATTCAGTTCTTTTTGTTTATAGAATTGTCAATTACACCATTAAAAAACCTAATAGCTTCAATGAAATTAAGGGAGAAGGCAAAATTTGAAATGAAACTCAAACTCAAACTCAAATTCGAAATAAGAACAATAACTTTATAGAAATCTATATGCTGAATTCGAATTTCACTAAGGAAGCCCCCTCAAAACAAGATAACAACATTCCTTTGGGAAAAAAAATCTATTCAAGGGGGAAAGCAACTTTGGCTGAATATTTTATGTATCGTAAACAACGCACTTTAATCAGTTATGACGATCTCTCCAAACATGCCCAAGCAAAAACTTTTTGAAAATTGGATGTACTTACTAATTCATGATCTAGTATGTACAGAATGAAAACTTAATTCTCAATTCTACGAGAATTTTTATGAACTAGAAAGATTAATCAGTTATTTCTTTCATCGTTCCCAACATGCCAATATTAGTACTAATGGTACGTACGCAATTCACAAGGGTCAACAAGCGATCGATATTTCACGATCAAGGGTGTAATACTCTATGTAGTAGCGATCCTTATACCAAGTCAATCTTCTTAGTCTTTATCGGTTCCAAGCTCTTTATTTTTTTTCTTGATTCATTTAATATTTAATAATGGATTAATCAATTAGTATTGATGCTTTATTTCCGAGTAACTCATCAACTTGGAGTTCCGCCTGAAGAAGCAGGGGCTGCGATAGCCACTGAATCTTCTACTCGTATGTTTGGTGGACATCATATTCACTCTGGTACTGTTGTGGTGAACTTGAAGGGGAAAGAGACATCACTTTGGGACAAGAATCTCTCAAAGCAAAGGGTGTCCAAGTGAGTGTCTCTCTCGCTAGGTTGAGAGCATCTCTTTCTAACTCATTGACTTAACTTTTGAACCTTTTAATTTATCTGTGAATTGTTCCATTAATATCAACCAAAAAACCTCAGAAATAAAGCATGAGGGCTTCCTAAACTAGTCCAAAGTAGAAAGCTGTAATACAGAATGTGTAATAAGTACATGTACAACGACATTTATTAAGGAGAATGGAACCCTTTTAGGAGTGAATAGATGGGTCTTTAACTGCTATCACCACATTGATACAATCAGACTTCAGGTAAGGGACGTTGAAAGAATGTTTCTTGGCAAAGCGCACACCCCTCTCGAATGGCGAAGCACTCAGCAAAAATGGCATTATTTGTCCCTCGTAAAATATCAAAAATGCAGCGAGGGCTTTCCTTTCATGGTTTCTGACCACTCCGCATAAGCCTTAACCATTACTATTTGGCTAAATAGCAACGCCTACATTTAAACTCCCATCCGGCGATTGAATCCACATGTGATGAGCTGAATCATTAGCACTGGAATTCAAAATCCTTGAAGATTGGAACTTAAGAATATATCAAATTGAATATTTGGGTATTTGGGAGACTATTGGCATGTTAGGTTGAAAAGAAAAGCATTTAATCCCTCACTAACTACTAGCTATCTTTAATTTGTATCATCTTTTGTTTCACTTAACAAAGCACAACAATAGCGTGAAATAAGTAATACGAGTCAACTTCTACAACAAAGGATTTAATTAATACAAGTAACATTAACAAAAGGAAAAAGCCATCCCACATCAAATTAATCTCTTTGCATGGAGTGGGGATGTCAACAAGCGGGGATAGGGAGGGGCGAGGGGGCCATTTCCGTCTCCCAACCCATCGAGTAATTTTGGCTCCTTGCCCCCACTCCACACCTAGTTAAGGTGGTCGGTGTCCCCTATATTTTTGTTTTCTTCTTATATTTTTTAATATTTTAAATTGGTAAAAATCATTATTTTTTAAAAATTGTAGAAAAATCTATGTTTCCTCTAAAAATGATGATGATTATTTTATTTTTGTGTTATAAAAATTTATATTTTGAAATGAATCTTAAATGGGCCGGATAATGGGCGGGACATGTTCCTTGTGCCCCCCGCCTCTGTCTCGGGGGCAACAATCCCCCCCTCTCGTACCAACTAGGCGGGGCCACATGTATCGCGTATAACGATTTTTTTGGTCATCCCTAACATGGGGATAGTAAAAGTAATGCTATAAAATTAAGAAAAGACATTGATATTACTTATTAGTTTATTCTATTAATGTAATCTTCTAATGGCTTCTAATTCTTTGGAAGATTCTTGAAGATAAAAACCTAAAGAAACCAATAAAATAAATAAAGATATATTCCATAACAAACTATTTTATTTAAACATAAAAAGCGCAACTTACCTGCAATAGTTTAGATTACTATTTGCCTCAAACTTAGACCCTGAAACCTGAGGCTGATAAAAATTGGGACAATTTTTCTAAAAAATATAAATTATTCCAAAAACTATTCCAAACATTGTAATGCATTAGTAGCATACTAGTGTTACACTTCCTTGAAACACATATGACACTTATTTTTACCCACCATCACCCATCAGCGACGACCACCTCCACCTCCACCACATGCTTCAAACCCTCCTCCTGCACCACCACTTGTACCCCTTCTTCGCCAACCACCAAATCCAACACCCCTACATGCACCTCTTCCCAATTCTCCACAACTTATTTTTTTATTTTTGAGTTTGAGTTTGAGGAAACGTGTTTTAAAAATTAGCGTTATAGAATTTCATGAAATACGTAGTTAAAAATGAGTTCTAAAAAAATGAAGATCAAATAGGAGCTAAATAATCGAATAAATATGAATAATCATTGGGTTAAGATGAGTAATATTAATAAAGATATATACATAGTGTCACATAGACTATCTATCATAGACTGTCCATATGAATAGCGTTATTCATAATTTAGTTGGAGGAAAAAAATTTGTCTGGGCTCTGTAGAAATCCTGGGCCAATGTGTATCCGGCCCACTGTAAACCTTCGGGGACAAAAACGTCATTTGGGGATGTCGAATTCCAAAGTTGAAAAGCAAGAATCTCTTCCCTGTGGCACCACCGCTTACTTCTGACCAACATTTTGCCGCCGCCCCAATCAATCATAATTGCGTTTCACACTCTTCCTCTGCTCTTCTTCAGGTAAGCAAAACAAGCAAATATATTTCCGCGTTGTATTTTATATATCGATTTGTAAAATCATTTAATTTTTATGTGAACTTTATGAATTCGATCTGAATACTGTTCTCTTGAATCTCGATCTCGGTTCAGCTTTGTTTTTCCTTCCTCGTAATCTTCATACTTGTTTGATTGGTAAGTAACTCCTTTTGTTCCCGACAATTTACGTCATATACCATGAAATTAATTTAATTGGTGAAAAACTAGAATTTGTTTAACTTGGCCTAGTATAAATTCCTTGCAGTCCGGAAGAGTTATTTCGTCAATTATGTAATGTCTATAATTACGTATTTTGAGCTACCCAATATTGAGGAAACAACTGTCTTGATGCTCTGCCTTTGTTCATGCTTAAACTTGGCTGCACCTCCTTTTTTTTAGGATTATTTGTTCTCTTTTGCAATGTATCTTTTCAAAGTATTGTCCTGTAACCCTCTTGGGTTTGCTCCTATTCGAATTCTTCACGCCACTGAGGTGAGTATCCGACCGTAAACTTCAGGACCGTGTGATTAGTCGAGGTGCGAGCAAGCTCACCCAAACATCCACGGTTATTTAAAAAAAAAATGTATTGTCCTGTAACACTTTGAGGACGTGATGCCATTTTTTATGTGAAGTTCTGATGGATAGTGTTTTAGATAACCTATAACCTTATTTTTGGAGATCAGTTAATGCAATTCTGTTTGTCCCAAAACAGAAAGACCAAGGAAAATAAAAGAGTCTAGTGTAGTTGTAGGTCCATCTATTTATTCTACTAAAGCCTAAATGCAATGTAATCTCTCGAAACATTTTGGGCTATCTCTCAAAAATGTCGATGTGAAGGGTGAAATAATTAGTGATTATTAAAATAACGTATTCTCTGTAAACTTCTGAGTTAAATTTCCCATCTGCCACTTGTCCTACTGAATTGTACAATTGTTTTAAGAATAAGCAGTCATTTCACTCAATAGAATGTCATACCCGTTGCTTGAAAGAACTATTTGAAGTTTACACCTTGAAACCCTCCATACGTGAGGCTTTCAGGAATGCCTTGAATCCCAGACCTTAAGTGTCATTTGTGAGGCTTCACCTTGATTTAGTGACTCATGCCTATTTCACGGATATTGCTACTATAACGATTCTCGCTGTTTACTGTTTTGTAAGTTGTCATTCTAATGCCTTCTTAACTCTCACACTATATTGATGACGATGTTATTTTCAGTTTATGCTAGTATCTTACAATGGCCTAGTTGGACAAGTTGTCTATCTTGGTATGCAGATGGTTGGGACGAGAAATTTTTTTACTTTTCTAAAATTAAAGAATATATTTCCATCGCTCTATATTCCACACCAATGCAATTCACCTTGAGCAACATCCCATTAATATATGTTTGTTGTCTTTTCCAGGTATTTGTAACCTTGAATTTGATTAAAAACAGTTTGAGCCCATAATTTTCAGCCTTATCAAATATTATCTGGTTGTCCTCGTGGTTTACCTCTTATTACGTTTAATTTTCTGTTTGGACATTGACTATTTACTTTCTGAAATTGGATTGATGGTTGATATGTATATAGAAATTCTAGTTATATTTAGTACATAAATTGCTCAAATTACTGCAGGGTTAAATGATATATTTTCTGGAAGTTACTAAAAGTTTATGGTAATTCTGAATATATACTAGTACAAAAATTATGATCTCCAGGATAAGCAGACCAGTGTGCCTTGCTTATATTTTTGGATTGTTGTTTAACTTTTGAATTGTGCGAAAATTTTGTTCATGAGTTTCTTTTTATGTCATTGATTGATTCTCCGTGTAATTTGAGAAGGTGAGCTATGTCTTCTTGTGTAATTTAAGATGTTATTTGCAATTCTCAGACATGCACATTTTTGGTAATGAGATGTGCGCGCTCACAAAAAAAAAAAAAAAAATTAAATTCAGCTGGACTTGATAATGTGTTATAAGATGATCCAATTGTCTCTAATCTGATTCTCAAAACCATGAAGATTAAAGAATACAAGTAGACAAGTAATGTATGAGTAACACTTTCGAGGCTATAGCATGTGTAGAAATCAGTAGACGAGCTTCTTAAACTATATAGTACAAGCTTTTTTTTGGTACAATGGTAGCTGGGGTCCCAAACCTTTCAAAACTTTGCAAATTATGCCCTAACCTTCCATTTTTGCAATTGGGGGTCCCAATCCTTTTAATTCGATTGCTCCTGAAGGACAAACCTGTTATTTGACCACAATTTTTAAAAAATCGACCTATTTTGCCCAATTAAATGAAGGGTAAAATTGAACTTTACATTTTTTCATATAAACAATTGAAATAATCAAATAAAAAACCAAAAATAAAAGAAAGAAAAGAGAAATATGCACCTCACCTACCCACTTCATCTTCTTCTCCTCCCTAGCAACCGCCACTATGTTGTCGTTCTCTTCTCTCTTCAAGCCCACTACATCTTCTCCTTCACTTACACTTGCCCACCCCACTTCGATGAGGATATCCTTATTCAGATTTTTTACTGCTTTAGCCATGGTGGAAACGAAGCAGGTTAACCAATATAGCTCTAATACACCATAACATCAACATAAAACATACTAGAAACACCAAATGAAAATACAATTGAGGTAACACGAACTTATGTTTTATTAATTCAGTGAGATTCAATTTCTAACAAGAAAATCTCATTTTCATTGTCGAATAACTATCTTTGAAGATTCCAGCAATAAATTGTTTTCGGGGAAGAAGATGCATCTGCTATTATTCTAGGCATTAGCAAATTCATGAGAGATTCTTAAACCTTGTGGCAAGATTGTTCTAACTATTTCCAATTTCTACACTTTGGAATCATTTCTCCCAATTTTCCCTTTCCCAATATTTAATAATCCAACAATTTTTTTGGTTCTTGTATTGATTATACAAGTTCCCATTCTTCTCACTTCCACTTGGTTGCCATTTTATAATCTCCTATTGTACTATGCTATTAACATTGGGCTAGCTCATTTCTTTCAAAAGCATTTGTCCATGAGCATAAATTGCAGCACATTTTATTCTTTGTTTAGTACCTTTCATTGATGTTTGAATTGTGGGATTGAATGGAGATAGGGTCCCGTGTTTGAGTTAGATTTGTAAGATAGTTTTGCGTGCTCAAATATTGATGCATCATAAATCATAAACCCAATAATACAACTGGTGAATGAGATTCCAAGTAGATTATAGTAGTAAGAAGATTAATTGCCCCAATAGAGGAGAAGATTAACCACCACTATGCATGAGGAGAAGATGTAGTGGGCTTGGGAGAGAGAAGCAAAGTGGCGGCGAAGTGGAGGTTGCCGACGAGGAGAAGAAGATGAAAATGGGGTGGGGGTTGGTTGGGGGCAGGGTGGCTGTGCATATTTCTCTTTTCTCTTTCTTTTTGATTTAATTATTTTAGTTGTTTTATTTGAGGAAATGTAAAGTTACAATTTTACCCTTCATTCAACTGGTCAAAATAGGTCAATTTTTTTAACTTTGTAGTCAAATAATAGATTTGTCCTCCAGGTGCAATCAAATGAAAAGGTTTAGGACCCCCGCTGCCAAAATGAAAGGTTTGGGTATAATCTATAAAGTTTTGATTTGCAAGGTTTGAGACCCCAGTTGCCACTTTTTTACTGGTCTTGAAAACAAAATGTGGATAGTCTGTTTTTCTCTTACACGAGCATGTTTCCTATCTTCAAATCATTTCCTCTCCTCTTCTACACAATCACTTCATTTCCCCTTATCTATGATGCACTGACACTTCTACTTAGGATGGACATAATCGGTTCATTTCTAAAGGAAACTGAACCGAACCTGAATTTTCGGGTACTTGATAAATTGAATCATCGGGTCCAAATTTAATTATAGAACCATTTGGGTTAGGTTCTATTTGGTTCTTGGGTTCCGTAAAATAAATAATTTTTTTTATTTATAAAAAATAAATAATTTTTTTTTTAGTTATAGAAACGCTACAGCAATTTATGACATGTTCAATCTTAGTTCTTACAAAATAATGTAGTCCAATCTCGTGATATCTTTTGCGTATCTCTTTGTTGAGTTATTTATAGATTTGACTATTAAAATCATAAGAAGAGGAAGATAGCGAGTTCACCATAATAGAATGGCAGAAACGACACTACGGTAGAATAAGAGATTTGGGTAAAACTTAGATCAATTTGATTAAGTTGGGCTTGACTCAAAATTAGGAATAGTAAGATCATATTTTGAGTTTGGACTAAATTAATTAGTTAGCCAATTTATTTAGAAAAAAATAAAATAATTTGACTTATTTAAGATAAAAATTAAAAAAATTAGGGAGATTCGATTCTTTTTCGGTTCTTGGTTTAAAATCGAGATCGAACCAAACTCGTCGGTTCTCGATTCAAATACTCGTTCGAGTATTTAACTTAAGAAGCGCGCGGTTCAATTCGGTTCGGTTCGATCCGGTTCAAAAGTTTTGTTTAGCCCTACTTCTACTAGGACGGTGTGTCCGTGTCCAATAAGTATAGTTTCTTGTCGAACAGTGACAGTCATTTAACACTTGATGATATGGGTCAAATAAGCTACATGCCGTGCCTATTTTTCATATATTCTTTAAATTTCTAACAGTAGAGAGATTCTATAGAGACATTTATCGGGTAAGTGTTCAATATGGCATGTATTGTGCCTTGTATTAAAAAAGTATAAAAACAAAGATATATATAAATTCAAAAATTTAAAGAATTTAAATGGACATGTTCGTAACATGTCTGTATCCTTCTTTTCCGGGATGACGTGTTTGTATCCTACTTTTCTGGAAAAATCACATGTCAATAAGTCGTGTTGCATGTCCATGACTGTGCAACATAGCTTGTAAGTGTACGGTCACCCATGACCAAAAGACCAACATTTCTGGAACTTCTAATGTAGTGGTACACCCAAATTGCCTTCAAAATAGCATGTCTCTGATTGGATATTTAGTGAAAGGACATTTAAATAAAAGAAGAGGAAAGGTAAAAATTGAAATCCCCCCCCCCCCCCCCAATCCCCTGTCGTTCAGCTTTCGCACAGTATACCTCCTCCCATCGGGAATGATCTATTTTTGTTTAGATGTTCAAAATAATATTCTTTCCTATTTTTTTGGTGTTGCCTGTGCATTTGTACTAGCCTGCCTTTATCTAGTTAAACCTAGACTTCACCGACAGCATCAGCATAGTTGTTATCATTGTCGTCACCAATGAAAGCATACCCCATGCTTTTATTATGTGGATGTTAATTTGTTATGTGGTTAGAGGAATTTTTCTCCTTTAATCCTTGTATTCTTTTCATCCATTTCCACCTCCGCATGACCTAGGTGGAGTTTCCACTTGTTTTGTTTGGTATTTGCACTTGTATGAATCGGTCTTGTGCTTGGAAACTCGGTCTTGTTTTACTTCTTATAGGTATTCATTAATTAATTTTTCAACTTCTCCATTCAGGAACTTCAGAATTTCAAATGGAGCTGAGTAGCATCAAAGATGCATTTGATCATGTTACAAAGAAGCAGAAATCATCGTGCTCAAAATTTCGAGAAATAATTGAACAAATTGGGCAAGAAATAGAGCAAACATTATCTAGAATACAATCGGGTCATGCATTTGCAACTGATTATAAGTTGATCCTTGGTGATGTAAAAGCCAAGTTGAAAGAAATTGCTCCACTCAGCCGGATGGAAAGCACACAAAAGGAACTGAACAGTGCTTTAAGCAAGTATCCAAAAATTCTTGAGAAATCCTTCAATCCTGATATATCAAAGGCTTATCGTAATGTTGATTTTGATATTCATACTGTCAATCAAATCGTTGCCAGTCATTTCTATCGGGAGGGTCAGTTTGATATTGGTGATTTTTTCATACACGAATCTGTGGAACCAGAAGCCGCAGCCGATAAATCTCCTTTCTTGGAAATGTATCAAATAGTTGAAGCCATGAAATCACATAACCTGGAGCCTGCTCTGAATTGGGCTGCCACCAACAAGGAACAACTTATACAAAGTGGATCTGACATTGAACTGAAGTTTCATCGCCTTCAGTTTGTGGACATTTTGCAGAACAACGGCAGAGATGAAGCTCTGAAGTATGCTAGAACATTTTTCGCTCCTTATGCTTCCAGTCGTATGGCTGAAATTCAAAAGCTTATGGCTTGTCTTTTATGGGCTGGGAGACTCGATTCCTCTCCATATTCCGAATTATTATCCCCCGTGCACTGGGACAAATTATCTGAGGAGTTCACCCGGCAGTTCTGCAACCTTATTGGGCAATCCTATGAGAGTCCGTTGAGTGTGACAACTGCAGCTGGAGTTCAGGGGTTGCCAACCCTTCTAAAACTGATGAATGTGATGAGTGCTAAAAAGCATGAATGGCAGTCCATGAAACAATTACCCGTGCCCCTGGATTTGGACAGAGAATTCCAGTTCCATTCGATGTTTGTTTGTCCTGTGAGCCGGGACATGGCAAGTGAAGAGAATCCCCCTATGCTGATGACATGCGGTCATGTACTGTGTAAGCAATCTATTACAAAGCTGTCCAAAAATAATAGCACTCGGCCTTTCAAGTGTCCTTACTGTCCCTCTGAGGTCGAAGCAGGTCAGTGCAAGCAGCTGTATTTCTGATCTTTGTTAAAAGATTTACTATGCCCTCACCCAAAAAAAATAAAAAAATAAAAAAATACTGTACTGTTATGAAATTTACTGTGGAATTTAGGGACACGTTATCATCTCAAGTAGATTTGGTCTGTGAATAACGTTTAATGAACTGTAAATAGACATTCTTTGCATATTTATGGAATTATCGTGGGCATGTATGCTTTTACTTGAACCAGTAAAACTGCAAACTTGGGCCATCATAATAATGACGGGAAAAAGTGCTATCCTGAATTTAATAAAATGATACATA
Source organism: Fraxinus excelsior (assembly GCA_019097785.1). NCBI lineage: Eukaryota > Viridiplantae > Streptophyta > Magnoliopsida > Lamiales > Oleaceae > Fraxinus > Fraxinus excelsior. Next base: position 6,151,050 of record CM032623.1, on the reverse strand, counting down.
ATGACTTTTACCTTTTCCTTTTGTTAGGGTAGTAAATATATCTGTAGAATTGACACTGGCATTAAACGAATATGATGTGAAAAGTGGCATCAAATGGTTCTCACCAGTCACAACCCATGACTACTATAGTGAACTGGTGCTCATATGATCAAGTGTTCTTCAAAATTTTAGAGATTTTTCATATGCCATGCCACGTTAATTGGTTACGATATTCCCGAAAAGTTGAAACCTACTGTGGTTAAATTAGCCAAGGATACACTTAAAATTACCTTTGAGGCAACATGTCCTCTGCAAAAGCACGCTAGATAAATAAAAAGGCGGAGCAATTCATCATTCATGATGAAAAAGTTGTAAAGCTGCGCAATTTCAGGATGCAAAAAGGTGAAGAAAATTGTCGCTAGCCAATGTAACGTACATGAAAGTTCCCTTTGTAGTTTTAAATTGTTTCAGATTCTTCTTCTACTTCTCATCCTCCTTTTCATCCTTTCCACGCAGACTTTCACCTTAAAAAGTTTCTCATTCTTTTCCTTAATTTTTACAAACGTGTTGCTAAAGTCATGCCAACATCTCATTATTACAACATTAAAAGTTTGGTCCCATTTTTCTTGAGGTTTTAACCCCAAAAAAAAAAAAAGAAAAAAAAAAAAAAAACTGTGTGACCATCCCATCTTAATTTATAATGCGTGGTCCACAACTATGTAGTCTATAACATGTGGACAATCTAAATTTTAGGATAGAAACTGCTGAGAAATCCAAGTTAATGAACTTTCAATTTCCCCAACTAATTGAAAATGACTTATCCTTTGGGAAATTTAAAACTCTGATTCGGCTACTTTTAAGTCAGAACCGGTTTACTGTTTGACCATTTAGTCCAAACCGAGTTTCAGTCTCAAACTAAGTAGCCACAATTTGAATTGGCTCCAATAAGTTCTTCTTGTTTTCATACAGACCATGAGATTGTGGCATGAGCCTTTAGGGGTAATCTATGACATTGAATATGTTTAACCAGTAGAGGAGCTAGGATATATGGTTTGGAGGCTTAACAATGGTCGATGATCGACAGTGTAGCGATAGCTATAGAGTGAGGAGAATGGAATTTAAAGTAAACGATAAATTATTGCAATTGAAAATGAATAAAACATTTATATCTGAAAGATTAGGTTAAGTATATTTTGCCAAATTTACTGTCCAGTAATTAGCCCGTGCATATGTGAGCTAGCCTTATAGCTACCGAGTTTGTTAGAAAACTTGCATCGAAAATGACCAAATCGCATGTTATTCGCTATTTTTTGCATTGTAGGGCCAATTTCACCTTATCTATTTTTCAATTCATACGAAGATTTATAATCCACAATTAAATCGTTACAAATAGGAAAATTATTTTTTAGAATTAGGTGTCAAGTTCTATCACATATTTTGCAATTATGAGATTAGAAAATCAAATCTCATCTTTTTGCAATGAGAATCCAATGAGTTCTCTAATGATCTAATCTCACTTTTAACCAGTTGTAAATATTAAAGCCAACCAGTCTACGACAGAGTTCACTTAACCATTAATTATTACCAAAGTATAGAAATTAGACAAATATTTTTTCAAGAAAAGATAAAAATCTAAATCTACTATAATAAAAGCCCTCACTGCGACAATCGATCACTGTTGTGAGCTTCCATATTTCCCTTTCAATAATGAATAATGATATTCATAATGAAGATTCCCGATAATCGTCATATGTGATATACATCAAATAACAATCTGTCGTGTCTATATCACGTAAGACGACTTTCAATAGTATTTATTATTATGAATAGCATTAGTCATCAAGAATCCCTTCCTTGTTTCTCTGCAGAAAGCGCCATCTCATTCAAATGGATCCCACCTCATCACTGATTTAATTTATTTTTATTTTTTTTTTTTGTCTTTTTTAATATATGATATTATACATAAAATTATTTCCATTTTTCTGTATATACGGAACAAGAAAAAATATATAATATTAAAATCTAGCATTTTCAAAGCCATGTAAATCGCTGACTCTATTCAAAGACTTCCTCATCTTGGCTACTTTAGCCAGTCTCTCAGCTGCCCTCCAAGCCGATGTTGGCGTAAGCGGCTCGGCTTTGTCCTCGACGCAAGTGGCTTGCCTTTCATTCGTATTTCTCCTCCCATTTTGCACATGCTGTTGCAGATTCTGCCTCTTCCAATTCAAATCCGCCAGCTCCGCTTCCAAACCGCGTACAAACTCCTCACCTGAACCCGAACCTGATTGCAGCATCAAAGCCCTTGCTGAAGCCAACATATAGTGCGCGCCGGTTAAGTCATTTCTCTCTACAAGTCTCCGGCTTTCAGCGATGGCGCGTGTGGTGACAAAGAGGCATCTCAACCGTTGGATTTCGCGAGTGGAGGACCCGACGGCGCGTGGGCGAGGAATCACAAGCGCTTGTTCTTTGTCGTATATGGGCTCTTGAGTTGACGGGTCTTTGTAATAGCATCGAACGGACAGTAGGTGGTGGGCCCTACTATATGATGATGGGACATTCAATTCTATCAATAATTCTCTATCTTCTTTAGAATACAAATCGCCGATCCGGGTTTCGCTTGACCCGGATCCGAGGTAAGCGGGGCGAGCTGTATGTGAGTATATCGCCGTTATGTTCGCCGGAGCTGAACCGCAAATGAATCCCAACTGGATTTTAAGATCTTGAATGACCACGCTTAATAAACTCCCAATGCATTTGGCAATGGTATCATCCGGTGGTGCATTCAAACAAGCTCTCAGGCTGACCGAATGAATAGGAATTTCAGCGTGAGAGAAGCGCGTTGATGACACTAATGGGCCACTACTATGGCCGTCGGAGAAAAGTATGATGCTGGCTGATGGGTTTTTCTCACGGCGGTCTTCGATAACTTTGGCCGCTTTTTTCAATGCATCCGTTGGAGTCGCGGCTGCTCCATCAAGTGCAACGACGGCGTCAATAATCCTTCTGGCCGATCTTTTGCCGCCGGTGGTCATTCTACGAAGTGGCAGCAACCGCTTCGAGGTATTAGAAAATGCCACAATCGACAACCGGTCCGCCGGGGAGAGCGATGAGACCACCAATCTCATAGTTCTTTTCATCATAAGCAGTTTTTCTGCGGTCACACTACTGCTGACATTGAGGACTGTCACCAAATCAATCGGAGCTCTCTTCACGTTCTTTGTAGTGGCCGACGGAGCTTTGATCTTCAAAACCAAAGCGTAGGTCTCGCTGCTCCTACCCACCGACAACACCGCAGTCTCCGGCAACAACGCTACCTCAACATTCTTCAGCTTCAATTCCGGACTGTTAGTATTATAAGCATTCCCATTTACAAAAAACCCCGGAAATTCCTCATTTTCCTCCTCCGTTTCATCGGTTTCGGGTATTGGATTGAATCTGGCTCCAGAAGTGGGCGACGCTAGTGGCTCATCATCATTGTAAACTTTGAAGACGCCTCTTTTATCGTTCTTGGAGATTGCATCTCTAGCGATTTCTCTCTTGTGGTCTAGGTGTTTGTCAGTTTGGGGAGTGGATAAAAGATGCAGCTCCTTCCATTTGGAGCTGCAAACAGGGCACGTGAGGGAGGCTTGCTTCTTGACATGCACCGCGATGCACGGAAAGTGGAAGCTGTGGGAGCACTCCGCCGTAAAAATGGCCGTGCCTTGTCCTGTCTTGACGCTCTGTAAGCATATTCCACACCTATTCTGCAGAAACAATTCAAGAAAAAAAAAAAAAGGACCAATTCATTATTAGTAAATGATGAAAAAACTGATAAAGTCAAATGCTAATAAGTGAATTCTACTGTTTGAAATTACCTTTGAGATACGGAGGGTGGATTTGAGTAGAGAAATGGTGGATGGGGATCGAGGGGAAGATGGTGTGGAGCGGTGGAAGAATCTGGGGCTGTTTTTGGTTTTACATTGAAGTTTTGGGCTTTGTGGAGCGGAGGCGGTGGTTCTACATCTGAGACTGGGGCTAGAAACAGGTAGAGATTGGAGGCGCGGCGTGTCCGATTTGTCTTTGACGATTGGTGAATCTCTTTCTTGATCTCTTGGAATTGAAGTACAAAACGCTCTTCGCCATCCTAATACCATTGTATCGCAATCTCTCTTTTGCTTTTTGTGATTTCCTTTGCTGTAAGATTTGAGTTTTTGTTTTTCTTTTACGATGAAGAAAGAGGATGGATGAAGGTGGAAATACAGAACAAAACAAAACCCTCTTTTTATCTATCAGCGCAGTTTCTCTTTATAACTCCATCTCTCCAAAAACGTCTCTTTTTCTGAATTGAATTGAATGAATCTTATTTTATCTCGAGGCATGACCGGCAAGTGGAGGTTTTCTTAACTTGGTAGGGTAAGTCAACGGACTGGTGCAAAACTGCAAATGAGATCATCTCCACTTTCGCCTTAAGCTTCTCTACTTTTTGCCTTTCTTCCTTTTTCAATTCATCACCTTATTTAATGTAATTGAAAAAAATTGCAAGGCTGGTCTAGTCTATACAAAAAAAAAGGTTGAATCTCAACCATGACGGTTCCCCCGGCCCCGCCCCTAGAACATAAAATGGGTCATTAATAAGTCCCACCGTCACACATTCCCCCTCTCACTCAGACGATATCACTTCTAAGATGAAAATCGTCGATCTCCTCACTTTCCATATATGGATCTTTTGTACTGTTGTAATCGAGTAGTGTCTTGTATACAAAAAAAAAAGGGTTAAACCCCAACCACGACGGTTCCCCACCGCCACGATGTAACATGTGTAATGGTAATTGTAATTTTAATTTTAGACAAATTATGGATGTTCAATGAAATTATTGCTCCAGTAATAATGGGTGGATGACCAATATAATTATTTCAATAATGTCAATAATCAATTTGGACTAATTGGATTTCTACTTGTAAATATTAAAGTCCTGTACGTGTTAGGTGTATTATCAAATTACAAGTGACTGATGATGATGTACAATTATTTTCCTCATTTAAAAAAAAAAAAAAAAAGGTCTTTATACAAATATTATAAAAAATTGAAGAAAATTCCAAACGTAGAGTAGCATGAATGGGACAGAGCAGGACAGGGCAGGGAGCTCTTCTGTTCCACTGATATGACAATTAACACTAACAGACTCTGCACAATCCTGCGCTATGACATTCACGTGTTCTTCAGGCTTCTTTCACCTAACGCCGTTACCTTCTCCGTTTAATTCATTACCTAGGCAATTGCGAAACCACTTCTCCCTAGGTGAAAAAAAAGTAAAAACTTTCTGAATGTAATTAGTGCCAAATAATTATTAATTAATTAATTAGTCGGGAACATGAATGATAAAAGGCACCGGTTTATCCTCTCCCGGTTTAATTATGTTCTCTCCCTTTGAAATTCAGAGCTGTTTAATGGTTATTTTTTCTAAAATTATTTTATAATAATAATAATAATAATACTTTTTTTTATGGGCTATTTTAATTACGGGTAATAATTAAGAGGAGCGAATACATGTGGCACGTGATTGAGTGTGGGTGCAATTGGCACAGGATCAGAGAGGCATTTATATGCAAATTCCGAGGTTAATATTAAACAAAATAAATAGATAACAAAAATAATTTAATTTAATTTAGTTATGTAGAAGTTGTTTTGCCGACCATAGTTTATAAAAATGACAAACGTTATCAACACGAAAAATTTATACTTTCTCCTTGTGTCACGAAGATAGATTTAAGGGAAGATAGCGTTCAAGTACCAATCCTTTCATTTAATTGTAAACTTTGTCCAAATCTTTCATTTGTGTCACGCGAAGTACCAAACCTTTAAAAAAAGTCGTAATGCCCAGATTGTCCTTGTCTATTTGGGAAAAAAATATTAATTTTTTTTTTATTTCTGAGGTCAACTAACGATTTTGATAATCAAATAGACAGAAACCTTTAATTTGGACTAAAGTTGCAGTTTGGTACCTAATGTGACACAAATGAAAGGTATAGAAAAAATCTGCAACTAAATGAAATGTATGGTACCTTGAATGCAATTTTCTCTAGATTTAATTATGTCTTCACAAAGATTAATAAAATGTAATCAACTCATGTTTGAATTCTATTATTCAAAAACTTATTTTAAATAACACATTCTATCAAAAAAAATAATTGAAACATAAATTCGAAATTTTTTCCTACTTTTAAACTATGCATTCTTCAAAAAAAATCACTATACCTCCTCCTTTTTTTGTGAAAAATGGGCTCAAAAACAAGGATGGTTTAGCATGCCCCTATAGTAAATTGTTTAAATAAAAATAGTTCATATTTATTAATAATAAGTTACATTAAAAATAATATATATTACAAAATAAAGAAATTACTATTCTAACATTTTCAATGCAAAATTTTAGCCCTTGTTTGACACCTATTATTTCAAAATTATTTTTTTAAACGTACTTATTTTCAACCACACGTTCACATGATGAAATATTTTACACATAAATTTAAAAAAAAAAATCTATTTTTTAATTCCACAATCTCCAAAAATTCAAAATTTTCTAGCAATAATAATTGTCAAACAATTTCACAGCCACAGCAAGTGCAAAGACAGACATTGACTTTTTACCGCTTATATTGCCTGTTAAATGCACGCTGTTCTATGTTACAGCTTGCAATTTCAACTTAGTTCATTCACCACCTTAGCTATTTGGTAAAAATCTACCAACATTTAATGCTCGTTAGAGACTAAAATTTAATTAAAATTGAAAATATAGTCGTTATTGGATTTCACTCGTCTAATAAAAGTCAACAATAACGATTAATTTTTCAATTTTAATCTGATTTTATTTTTTACTGAACGGGCCCTTAATTCATTTACATACATAATTATTTGAAACTACTCACGATCACTTATATATACATACATGAGCCTATAATTATTTGTTCATTTAAAATAATAATGAGTGTCGAGTTTTAATTTGAGTAATGATATTTTTATAAAATTTGGAAACCTCTTCTACTAAAAAAAGAAAAAAAAATCACGATTTCCGTAATGAATTTTATTACTTAGAGCATGTTTGGTACGATTTAAAATCCAATTAAAATTGAAAATATAGGCGTTATTGGGTCTCACTGGTCTAATAAAAGTCAACAATAACGACTAGTTTTCCGATTTTAATCTTTATCAAACACCCTCTTAAAGTCGCTTCGGCATCAAAAGATGATTAAAACAGATCTATTTTCACGATACTCCTAGGAATTAGTAAATAAAATTTTACAAGGAGAAATTAAAGTACAATTTTCTTCATATTTCCTAAACAAAACACATGGTGCTCCCTTTGACCATACTACAAAGAGGGATATTTTAAGGGTTACTTGTAATGTAAACAAAGCCAGTATTTCTCTAATCATAGTTACATATTAAAATTACTATTATGTGACCACTATGACCTACCCTAATTTTCCTTTTGACTAAAGAAATTATAGAAAATTGCCCCTCACTTATTTATGCTAAGATCCCAAACCATTTGATTATTATTTTATTCCCACTGGGAAATACACCTTATCTAGACGCTAGAAAAACATGTGATGATGTGTACTCACAAATTGAAAATTTAAAAATTATTGAATTTCCATCTTTCTCGTTCTTTTTATTGGATCTTACTTCATGTACATCAAAGTTGACATAAAGATTTATATAATGTTATATGACAATATATTATTTGTCAGTTTAAAACACGATCATCTTTTTCATCTAAATATTTCCTCCAAATCATCTTCGGCGTTGCTTTTGAATGCTACATTCTATACAACTAGCATAATTCCTTTTTATCTCCCTTAAACATGATATCATATGGGAGGAAATAATTGTCTTTAAAGTGTAATTAAAATATGGTGATTGGGCACTTTTGTTTCTAATGATTTTTCGCGTCATTCTTATTCTCAAATTTTTCATTAGTTATACACATTTTTTATTTGATAACAAATGTCAATTGAAATAGCGTAAAATAACGTATTTTTTCATCATATTTTTTTTAGAAAAAGTGTGAAAAAATATTTTTCCCTCATTTCAAAGAATGAAAATAATGTATTTTGATATAAATCATCATCAAAGACGAGACGTACTAATTAATGAAATGTTGAGGATAAGAATTTGAAAAAAATAAAGAAATAATTGTTACAATGAACAAAGATTAAAAAATTTAACTACAATTAAAATATGATTTATCAAATAAAAATTGTGGTTGTTACCTAAATAATATCTTACTCTTAAAGCATTTTAGGCACTTGGCAAAATTTATCTTTTTCTTATTTAATTTAAGGTATTTATTTATTTATGGTAGTTAGTAAACACCCCCATCGAGCAGATCTGAAAGCAGACCAATGCGTCCAAAAAATCTTCTCTTCAGTGCATGATTAGTGGCCCCCTTGTTATCATCAGCCAAAGAAAATGACTTGGTCCTCAAATTTATTTTATTGCTATTGGTGTTGTAACATTTCGATTTTTATTTTTATTTTTTTATTTTTTCACCCTTTCTCGATACAAAATTGTTGAATACAAAATAAACTGTGATTTTTTGGTTCATTACATGAACAAATTATACAAAGATCGCGTATTCAAGTTTTAATGCAGCATATTCGTGAAAATTGTGCACATTTTGACTTTTAATGGAATAGCTTAGATATTTCAATGACACAATCGATACAAATCAATGAAAAAGGAAAGAAGACAATCTCGTTTCTCGTTTCTACTTTTCACATATTGAATTTGGTAACATTCTTAAAGCATAGCAGCTGGTTTGTTTGATTTTTATTCATGCATTAAATTAGGTTATGTCACATGAATAATATAATTGATCCAAAAATTAAAAAAAAATTTGTGAAAGGTCAACAATTCTAACCAGTTGTGATTGAAAATGAAATAGGTGGTGTGGTGTGGGCTTTGGTAGTTGGAAGTATTGTCATTATTATTGGGGCACACGACGTGACCCAATAAATGCTTGAATCCCTACCACCCAACTCCACATTAGGTAATTAAATAAATCAATTTATTTATTTATTTGAAAAAAATATATGTAATGCACTTTGGGGAGCACCTTTATTTCAAGATAAGGGTTCATTTCATCTTATATTTCACCATAGAATGAGTCATTGTTTTGGCAATTTTAGAAAGCGATGTCCAAAGGAGAAGACAAGTTCTCGTTTCGTTTTATAGAGTTGGGATTTATTTCAATTTTAATCGAGCAAGAACGGTCAAGTTCTTTCCCAATCACCAGACTGTTATCGAGAATTTATTGATGATTTTTTTCCTAAGAAAGAAACGATATTTATTTCAAAGACTTGACTTTAAAAAAAAAAGGTGGGGCCCTAGAGTCACAATTAAGAAAGAGTGAAATTATAGATAATAAGTGGAAAACAACATAATTTGGTGGGCTTAAAATTATACAGCTGGATGTATATATTACAGTCACAGAGATTCCAATAGTTTTGAGGTTTAGTGTTTTAATTGAATGAAAGAAATGATATTGCCATTGCCTTTTAAGGACCAAATTATTTATCATTATGACTCTCTATGTAGAAGAAGAATTAAACGGTCACAGGACCGTTAATTCATCGAAAAGTAAATTTCACAGCTTATCAATTACTTATTACTTCTCTCAATTTGTTACTTTTAACTTCTTTACGTCTTTGACTAATATTATTTGTTTTAAAATTTTCGTTTAATTTTTTTTTTTTTGCTTCGCCAAACATGCAATTAACTCGATGTAAAATAAAAAAAAATAAAAAAAAAAATGCACGAAACTAGTGCATATATGTACAAATGAAGTAGTTTGATCGATATTATTTAGAAAATTAAGCATTAAAAGTTAAAACTCGATATGATTTGGTTGGCTTATGAAATAGAACTGAGACTTTGGTTAACACTATCAGTTAATCATTAATCGTTTAGAACAAATCAACGAATCTTTGATATTCAATTGAATCAATGAATTTTACTGTGTTTGTTGATTCTTCGAATGCATCATTAAGTGTCGATGGACAGAGCATAAATTCTTGTGTGCAGATGATGGTACTAACAGAAGAGTTCATAACAAGGTATTGAGCAATGAAATATAAAGCAAGATAGTATTGATTATTTGTACTTTTAACAAAATTAATGCATTGTGGGGAATTAAGTGCTATACAGTTATATATCCCTATCCACATAATGGATCTACGAAGAAAAGGAGAAGAAAGCTCATTTTCATTAGGAGATTCAACCCCCCCCCCCCCCCCCCCCTTTTTTTAAATTTCTTTGTGAAAAATGGAAAAATATTATCGCCACGTTAGAGATATTGGACTAGACATACTTCTTTTTTCTTGTTGGACTTTGTAGAGTTTAATTATACTGTGCACTGCAGTCAAAGATCGACTTAATCATACTTCTTTCCTTGAAGGAGATCTTTTTTCGTGTTCATAGAAAATGTAAGTGGAACTACAAGAAATTTGCAAGCTAGCTTCTCTGACTTTTTCTATGTCCAGACGAGCATATCGAGTTAACAAGCTAGAATTTATTAACGATTACTCCAATTAGACCTTAGAAAGTCGAGTCTGCGAGCATAGATGGAGCTAGGGGGGAGGGGGGGGGGGTCGTTTCAGTTTCGCCCCCCCAAGATTTTGACTCGCCCCGAAATTTTGAAATTTTTTATTTTTTTTCCGTTAATAAATATTGAGTAAATAACTTACATTTTAAAACTCAACCATACAAAAATCTTAGATCTAAACAAAAGATCCAATAGTTACTTAAATAAATCAATAACCAAAATCCAATCCAAAACCTAAGTTCCCAATTCTCAAGCCCAACTAATTAAAACCCAATTCCCAACATGATTTATACATAATGCATGTTTACTTGTTCTTGAATATTTGAATTTAAGAATTAAGTAGAGTAGTTGCTGTTGGTTTGTGTAATTGTGTTAGTTATCGAATATTTGAATTTAAGAATTAAGTAGTAGAATAGTCAGTAGTGATTGAATCAAACATTGAATTTCAGTACTATTTTGGTACTCAAAATTGTCATTTTCAATTCTCTTAGTTAAAAAAAAATAAAAATTCGAGGGCTCTGCCCCCGAACCCTCGGAAGTGGCCCCACCCCCTCCATCCCCTGTATTTTCGTCCCCCCAGAATTAAAAACCTAGCTACGTCCTTGTCTGCGAGTCTCTCGTTTCCATACTGATTAGGCAATTGTATCACTCGAAATGATTTCTTGTTGAAAATTTCAAGCTAGAAACAGAAAATCCAATGTGGTTTAGGTTTTTTTGAGATTTTTTTATGACACGATTATAGTAGTTGGTACCAACGCCTCCAATAAACAACACAACCACTATAATTTTCCCCCATCAATTGATCAATGATTACAGCTAGCTATGTCTTTAGTTACTTCGATTTTCAAACCAAAATGTACTTTGTAAATTGCATAAAGTAACAAAACATGTAGGCCATGTTAACGAGTTACCTACCGAGTACTAGACGACGAATATTTGAGCTTGTTTTTCTTCCTCAACAACAATGTCCAATTTACCATCATGCTGTTACCATCTCAGTCAAAATCACCAATATGTTGCTTGCCAATACAGCATATTTAAACTGATATTGGCCATCTACCAATCGGCATATCAGAAATGAAAAAGATTATGATGATTAGATCGAAATTTACATATAAGTTAAATTTCTTGAGTTATCGTACTAATGCTCTCTCTATGCGCAAACATTCGCTGTTACGAACAACTTTGCTAGAACTCGGAAGTCTGTCTTATTGGAACTTTCACATCTGACGCAGAACGGAAGTAACAAGATTTACTAACGTAAATCTTGAAAACAAGAAAACTGAAATTCTTCAAAAACGAAATTTTATTCCAATCAATAATGACGAAAAAACGCCCAAAAGCCATTAAATAGGCATTACAAGAAACCCTAAAAACATAGAGAAGGAAATCGTTCCAAAAATAGAGAAAATCTAAAACGGGAAATACGAAAATTGATCATTCGGGACCCTAAACAAAGGAATTTGGCTAAAATCACAAGATCTCGGGACTATGCCCCAAGTCCAACTTTTCGGGCCGTTTCCAATCAACCTGCCAAATTTCAGCCCATTCCGACACCGTCGCGACAAATGACAAAAAAAATTTTGACGCGATTTTTCTTTGCCAATTTTCTGTCCTGCACTTCCTCAAACTCCAAAGCTAGTTGTCCTACATCAATATCGTTTTGAAAAACGAAGAAAAAGTTATGGATGAAGTTTATACATTGCTTATTTCTGTATCAATTGCCACCAAGTTTTCACTCCTTAATTGCTATCCACAGCACTATCTTTCAATTACAAAGACAGCTGCAAGATTTGTCAAAGATATACTTACTTTTAAGAAAGCAAATACAGAATGCCACTAAAATTTACATGATTGAATCTAGGAAAAAAAAAAATACCACAATCTGCCTAGTCTATTGTAAAGGATCAAGTCCAATCACAATATTATTTTTATTTTATCATTAAAAAATTTCATTAATTAGAGAATGATTAAAACCCCATAATTACTCAACCATCGAAGGATTTCGCCCCTCCCTCAAAAGAAGGCTCGATCCCAAGTCGTCGACCTGGTATGGTTTCGATCTCTAATTAATGAGATATGCCGTGACCTTTTAATTATGAGGTTAATGGCAATACTAATATTGAACAAGTTGCGGAAAATTTTGTCACACGTCTCTCTTCAATTTAATTACTGTGGGATTGATGAGTGCGGGTTTTTGCACTTATTCGAACCATTAAATTTAGATATTTGTGAGTTTTCATTATCAGTTTATTACTTAATTTAGTTATTTTTATTGTGTAAGTGAAAAACCCGGGTTTGAATGATGATTGAAAGGAATTTACGTGAGAAATGAGCAAAAAGAACCAAAGACGCAAAAAAAATTCAATAACTCAGGTTTGAAATTTATGATTTTCTTCAATTAGACGCAAAAAAGGAAATTTTGTCACACGTCTCTCTTCAATTTAATTACTGTGGGATATAGTAAAGACTGTGATTAGTGGTTACAGCTACCAAAAATAGCTTTCTGAAAGCGAAATGACACTAGTGATTTCCATAAATCTTATACTAATGATGAATCCCACATACATAATTGATCTGGGAATTAAAAATGTCTAAGCACTTCATTAATCAAGTGTTTGACGTCAATGCATCCACTAATTTTATTTTCCAGATGCTTTGTATGATCGTACACTGAAGTCTTTTTCAAATCATGGATAATTACACCGACCTTCCAATATTATCATTTGTAGGTAAATGTCATACTGTCCACAATCAAGTGGTTAAGGTAACAATTTTGTGTCACCCTTTTACCGAAAAGTCACAATTTACCCCCATCAAGTCCGTCGGATCCACCTCCATTTTAAGCATTCTCCCACGATATCCATCCCGCCCACCGTCGATTCGAACACGAGATCTTCAACTCTGACACCAATTTGATGTATGGTGTGGACACATTTTTTTTTAAAAAGTCATAGCGGATGACAAAAATGCAATCCACCTTATATCATCCACAATGAAACTGGAGAATCCAACCAAGCCCAGTCCGTCCGACTCAACCCCCGTTTCAAGCATTTTCCTGCATTAAAATTCGGTTTATTTTATTATCTCGCTGACCAGAAATGCTCAAGCCTTCAAACCTTATTACATAGAAATTTTAAGCAACAACGTTGTCAGGGAATAAACCCTAATCTCAATTGTAAGAACAATATTAAACAAAACAAAATCAAGAATATTCACGAGTAAAAGCATTCACTCGGAACTAAGTCCACTTGATGTACAGTTCCTGAAGATTTATGCCACTGCAATTTTTTGTGGGTCAAATATCCTGCACGTGAAAATGGAATACGTACCTAGTTATTACAGGAGATGGTACAGGAAACTGTCGGTTGGCATGAGGTTCAGGACAATTAACTATCATCTATGATCATATCTGATCCCATTTCACAATCTGTGGCATAAATAAATCTCAAAAACTCTACTGTGCTACGCCCGTATGGGTTGATTTTGCTAAAAAGTTGATGATACGTGCAATGGAAAAGTCGATAAAAACAATACCATAAATTGTCCGATTGAAAATGAATTCTAAAACATTGAGGCCAAACAGAGGCGAATCTGATACAAAAGCTTAATGTTTATCAACTTTTGTTAGTTAGGGGTCTTATTTAATTTTGTTAAGAGAATAGGGACTAAACTTGCAACTTTAATCACGACCTAGCATCTAGATTTTATTGAAGGATTAATAGCACAAAACGTTCCTACATTTGACACTTCTTGTGGAAAACGTCCATACGTTTGATTTTTTTTGCATTTTCGTCCTTATTTCAACGTTTTTTTGCGGAAAACAGGTTTAATAGCACAAAACATCCATACGTTTAACACTTCTTGTGGAAAACGTCCCTATATTTCCTTTTGTTGCATTTTCATCATTATTTCAACGTTTCATTGCGGAAAACATCATTTTCACCATTTTTTAATGAAAAATGACCAATATACCCTTCTATTTAAATAAAACAAAAAAAGGGTAATTACCGCAAAACGTCCTTACCTTTACACGATTTTGTGCAAAATGTCTCTACCTTTTATTTCTTGGTGCAGAACGTCCTTACCTTTCCAATTTTTGGCGCAAAACGTCCTTTTTGACCATTTTACCCTTCTATTGAAATAAAACAAACACGAAAGAACAGAATAATAAAGAATAATTTTCAATCTTACTCCTAAACTTCTAAAAAATGCAAATTAATCGAAAACTTATAAAAATATTAAAAAGAACAAAAAAATCTCTTTTGCCCCCCTTTTAGCCGAATACATGAGCTCATTTTTCCGGCGACTCCCGGCCGTCCAAACCGTCAGATATTGGTTCCAACATGTCCTCCTCATTACACTCTACAACTACATACCCAAGAAATCCCCATAACTCGTAATTTAGCCGAAAATCAAATTCAAAAATCGCAGCCTGAAAATCGGTTAAACGCTCACAACTCGCCGTCCGGCCACCCAACCGGCTGGAATCCACCATTAGTAGACTACCATCATAAAGTCGAAACTACTTATGTAAACAATTTCCTCCAACAAGCAACCAACAACCACCAATTTCAAAGAAAAACAGTCCAATAGCTACGCTTGCGAGTTCGCACCAGCGAACATTTCAAACCTAAATTGAAGATGATTGGAGCCAAATTGAAGGGGACCCATGGCTGAGCTAGGTGCGCAGGTGATGGATCACCCAACCCAGGTGGTCGGCCACCATAGGTCATCACGGTGGCTTTAGAATTGGAGGAAAACTAGTGCGGTGTCGTGATAGTCGCGATGGGCAGCTTTTAATTTGAAATTCAGATTTTATCCTTATTGTTTGGGCTAAATTGTTTGCATGGTCAAGGCCGTCTTGAGTAGGGGAGTTTGCTGGTGGTATGTTTCGGCCAGAAAGGTGGCCGGACAGCGTGATTCCAACGTTTGATCGCATTTCATGCGGTGAGGTTTGTAGCTCGATTCCGGTCAAATATGTTTGAGTAGGGGCTGGTGGTTGGGTGGGTTGTGAAGAGGGCAATGAGGGCTTCAAGGTGGTATGTTGATCTGACGGCCAAGGTGATCGGAGTTTGGGGATTTTGCCTTCAAATGTGGCGGCTTAGATGTTGATGATTTTTTCATATTTGTGACTAATTTGCACCTTTTTAAAAGTTTGAACCCATAATTGCAATTTATTCTTTATTTTTCATTTCCTTTGTGTTTGTTTTATTTTCAATAGAATGGTAAAATGGTCAAAATGACATTTTACACTAAAAATTGGAAATGTAAGGACGTTCTGCACCAAGAAACGAAAGGTATGGACGTTTTGCATAAAACCATGTAAAGGTAGGGACGTTTTGCGCTAATTACCCAAAAAAAAAAGAGAAGAAAAATAAAGAACAAATTAAAATTTTACTTCTGAACTTTTTTAAAAAGTACAAATAAGTCCAAATAAATATAATTTTGCTCTCTAATTTTGGGGCAATTTTTGCCCCTCTAGCTGCCGTTTATGAAGCCAAATTCCGGTAAGCTCCGGCCACCTAAACCGCCAAAAATGGTACCGATGGAAATCCATTAACCTCCTCTTTAATTTCATGTCAATATCTCCCTGTAACTCCAAGTATTTCGATCGGTACAAAACTTCAAAGTTTGCTGCCTGAAAATCTGAAAAAGCCGATTTCTTCACTTCCGGCCACCATACCGATTGGACCTCATCACTGAACAACCCCACACTTCTGGGCGACCCCACTCATGCAATCAATTGTAACTAACACCAAGTTTAGATGCTGAATTTAACCCATAACTTCTCCATGTCGCGACGCACATGACATCGCCCGAGAAGAATTCAGTTTCTGGCGCCGTCTGGACAAACGAAGGTCGTGGACCACATGGGCTAGGTTCGCCTTCACCTGGCGCACCTAGCCCAACCTTTGGGTCTCACCCAATTTGGCTTCAATCGACCGGAATTTGAATCTGAAATGCTCGCATGCGCAAAATCGAGACGGCACGACCTTGCTTTCGCCAATTCAAGTGTCGTCCGGCCAAATCAAGGTAGCAAACCACTTGGGCTAGTCCCCTGTCCAGCAGGCACACGTTACCCAACCATGGGTCAGGTCCAATTTTGCCCTGAACGTGATGAATTGGTGACTGCAATTAGGGCACTATGCGAAAAATTGTTATTTTTTATAATTTAATAATTTATTTGGACTCATTTGCACTTTTTAAAATAGTTAAAGAATAATATTTTAATTTGTTCTTTATTTTTTTTTTTTTATTTAAATAGAATGGTATATTGATTATTTTTCGTTAAAAAAATAGCGAAAATGATATTTTTCGCAATGAAACGTTAAAATAAGGACGAAAATGCAAATAAACGTTGAAATAAGGACAAAAATGCCAAGAAATTAAACGTATGGATGTATTGTGCTATTAAGCCTTTTATTGAAAATTACTACAAGATTTTTTCTTCGTTTCTTTCTATCCAAATCCAATTTTAATTATGACGTAGCAATTGTCAGTGTTTCATTTTCTTCAAGGTCATCCAAAATCACTAAAATCGTGATCTAAATACCAAAGATGGAACACTTGATAGCGTGTTGATATCACCTAGCATTTAATTTAAGTCATTAGCGTCCAACAATTCGCCATATTCCATTTGGATAAGTAATAATGTATGATAAGAGATAAGAATTGAAAATACAACTTATGTTAGAATTGGACGGAAATAACTCAAATAAAAATTATAGAAATACAAAAACTCAAGATTACACTACAAAAGAGTTAATTGCTAACATGAAGATTGCAACTACTGTACCGTAGGATACTGGAATTATAGGTTTCAAATATAGAGAGAATTGTCTCCAACGGTCATGTGACAATGTGGGTTGGCCGGAACTCGTAAATTTTTCTTTTTGTTGATTGGCTCGGCTAGCGGCTCATCTGTATTCAAGCCAACAAGTGGCTCAACTAGTTTGTCGCCCCTAGTATTAGGCAGTCTGATTCAATCGATCAAATATTATACAAAATATGTTTGATAAATATATATCTACTATGTTTCAAGTGAAATAACCAAACAATCAACAATTACAAAACATGCGACTAAATAACATTTGCAAAACATGTCTAACAAGTATCACACACATTCACCAAATACAATGCACTTAGTAGAGTAGTTTCAACAAAGAAATTTGAACTCCACAAACATTTTTTTTTTTCTCCGTATTAATAAATATCTTAAAACTTAAAAGACAAACAGAAATTGACAAGGACTTGGAATGCACTCAATAACACATACAAAGACCACCAGGATTCTAAAAACATGATCTCCAAATACACCTCAATCCATTTTCATCCCTATTCCTTTTCTTCCTCGGGATTTTTCCACTCTCGACTGCACAGATAGAAAGCAGTCACCTTCGGTGGAAAGCTAGTTCTGGTTCTTGGATTTCTCCATGGCCCTGGGAGCTATGAACCAAAAGAAAGATGTTATGAGGTTCAGTGAATATCATATGCTATATCACAACAAAATTGTGTTGTAATTAAGTCGTTCAAACTCTAAAATGTATAAGTTTTTACAGTCAAATAAAGGCATTGAGTTTTTCCATTGATGCAGGTGTTCAATATCTAACGACAGGATTCGAATTAACCAGGCACTATGTTCTTGAAGTGCACTATTATTCAGTCTGGCACTACAACATCGATTCAACATAGTTAACTCCAAGCCAGAATTTGTCGTTTTACAAAAGTAACTTAATTCTTCAATATATAAACCACTAGGATGTTCTTTATACATATCCCAATTAAGGCAATTTCATTTGTCCACGACATTTCAATTTCTTTGAGCATTTAAAAGTCTCATTCACATTATATACTAGAGTCTTTATAATATATGCAATATAAAATCTTCGAACATAAAATACAAAGATTTCACCACAAAAATAAAAAAAAATAAAAATTATTAAAACCCACAAAAAGAAAACAAAGACAGACTCCAAAAACACAATTCTGATGACTTTTTTTTTTTTATCCCCTATTCCTCGATATATATTATCTTTGATCTATATAGTAATTGTGTCTGTATGACTTCGGCAAATGTCCAACATAGGAAGCGGCTATTCTGCATTTCCAAGTGCAAGGATAAAGTTTTTTTATGGATATCACCGACAAACACTTGAGCAAGCATGCCTTTAAAAGACGTAAATTTCACTAATTGGTGCTCTAGAACAACAGTTAACAAACAGGCATGAAATAATACAACAAAAAATGCTTACCTAATCCAATAGCATCAGAGCCTTTCATAATTTTGAGCCTCTTGCATGATTCAATAAACATCCTATAACAGAACCACTTATGAGCAACATATGAAGAGGCATAGGATCTTTAAAATAAAATAAATTGTCATGCACCATGTTCTCTAAAATCTCCTAATATTTATTAAAATTGTCACCTACTGTAACTATCAAGCCAGTTGAGGGACATAATTAATGGAAATCATCTGAGCACTTGTCGAATGTCAGTGGTGTTAGTTGAACAGGCGTAGATATAACTTCATGCAAGAAAGTATCAATACTAGAGACATTTGATTTAAATTTAAAAGTCAACTGTGTTCCCTATGTTTTTTTCTACGTAGATTCTTTTACATATGTCAAGATGCAAATCACTTTGGGACACAACAAAGTAAGAGGAGAGAATGACATATCAAACTTCTTTTCTACTAAGGTTTCGGATACAAAAATTTCAGGAATTGAACCGTGGAAGGAGTCCAAAATACTCTAGATGCTGTACACTCCTAGCTATTTTATTTATGGATAACATTTTCAAAAGCTGTACATGTTGTAGAAATCTTTCCATGAGGAATTCAACAAACTCTTGAACCAAAATAAAGAACACACGCAGCAAGAAACATATATTTTCATTCAGAAAGGATATAGAAAATTGACAGAATCACACATTGATTATCTAACCATGGGCAAGGAGAAATAGAAGGTCAATAATTAAGGAAGAGGAATCACCAATGACAGCCAAAACATAATCACCACAAGGGAGTCTCAGTAAATGCCTTAAATGAACCCCAGGGGATAATAGCATTATCAAGTAACATGGTTTCCCAATTCTTTTGTAGTCTTACTAATCAGCAAAACAACATGCTGAAACAGTATTTATGATTATTTGTCAAAAAAAAAAAAAAAAAGAAAAAAAAAAGGAAAAACAAGTAACAAACATATCACCAAGTATAGCATATCAATATGGCTAGTGCTCTTTGTAGAAAAGGGAAATTGTACCGTGTAACACAAGGGAGAAAATGGTGTGCAGGGAAAGAGGAATCCATTTCATTAAGGTTCCTCTAACCATTCTTGTCTAACATGTGACTCAATTCACCAAGCTTAGGGTTGGTTAAAAATACAGTCCATGGTTACGGATTTTGCTGTTTGTGAGACCACCCGGTAACCCTATGAACGTTGGAAACTAGGCAAACTAAATCCTCTTTCTGGTTTGTAAAAATTCTATCAATTATCCCTGTATTTTGGAGGTATTTTGCAGGGCTTCTGAATTGACAAGGGGTTATTAGGCTACTCGGAAACAGGGATTTATATAACAGGTTTATGCATCTTCTCCCCGCCTAGTCCATCATATAAAGCATCTAGGATATGTTACTAGTGAACTTCTATAAAATGAAAATAAAAAGCAACAAAGCACAGAGGAAGAACCCCAACTTCCCAAACTTGAGGAAATAAAAGATTATATTTATCGATCCTTTTAGGAATTTATGATTCATACAAATTCTCTTATTTACCTTTTGTTGTTAATTTCTAAAACTAGCTAATGTTGATAGCATCATATAAGCAAACAGATTTGCGTAAAATGTTTACGGCCTCAAAAAAATAGAAAATATTGCTATGGGGTTGAACAGCACATTATCATGATCCTATCCTCTGTTATTGCAATAATACGTAGAAAGTGGAAATATAACCATAAACATAAAATATGTAGAACAAGAAACTCACTCCCATGGGACATCTCCAACTAGCATCCAGTCACCATCCTTATCCTCGAACGTAAGCACATAGTCTGATCCATGCACAAGGTCCTTGAACTTATTCTCACCCAGCATTTCTCTACCTGGAGCTTCCTGTGATCCACATTGTCCTGAAGCCAAAATACAATTATAACTACTGCACCACGTAAAACAAAGATTGAATGAATGTTAAAGATCAATTGGAAGAAAAGCTTACGTATGGTAAAGCACATGAACATTTTCTCGAGAGCAGAAGAAAGTTCTTGATATGTGGAATATGTCCTGAGATCCACCTTCCTCAAATAAGGTGCACCATCCATGCTGACCTTAACAAAAAGAGCACCAGGAACAGGTTTGCCATCAACTTCGTCGTTGGTCTTTAAGGTTGTGGCGAGAGTATTTTTCCTGAAAGATCTGATTGGAGGCCAACCAACCACCTGAGCCCTGCAAAGCGTGAAAGACTTGATTGCATGTCTCAAGACTTTTAAACAAGATTTCACCTAAGAATATTTATCTGTTTTCCTTGTTCAGCCCATTGAGATTCAAGCACTTACTTTGCAGCAGGTGCACTGCTGTTATTGTTAGAACCATTCATCTTGTTATGGTCTTCCTGTAATGCTCTTGTAGGCACCTCTTTCTTCATCGATGACTGAGTCCCAGATGAATTGTTGGAGAGAATCACATTTATCCCAGCATTGCCAGCTAACTTTGCCTCTATAACAGACTGAGGAGTTCCAGAGTCGGAACCAGTAGCATTAAACATCCATTTTCCTTCGGTGAAAACAGAACTTTTTATTTCAGAGAATCCATCCACAGTGTCTGAAAATCCTCTTTTGTTTCCAGAGACAATGGACTTCTGCACCAACGAGCAGATTCCATCCTTGGAAGGAAGCAGCGGAAATAACTGCTTCTCGTCAAGCTTGCCTGAACTCAGTAGAATAAAGTCTGAATCTCGTTCTGGGGATCGGGATCGGGATCCAGGAAGACCAAGCCTCAATTCTGTGGCCTTCAAATTCAAATTGTTCTTGTTTTCCTCAGACACATTTGAGACTCCTGAGCTGTCAACCGAGGAACAATCGGACAGCCCCAGATAATTGCGTTCTTTCAACCCTGAGCCACTCTGGGAAACACGGTCCACAGATGCTGAAGATGACATCAATGGAGCATTACCACGACCACCCCCTTCGACGCCCAATAATGGTGGAGACATAAGATCAAAGAAGTGTAAAATTTCCTGTGAACCTGCTAAAAATAATAGAAGTTTAGTGTTCAAACGATCAAAAGCATATACATCCTGAATTTGAAAACTATTGTAATAAAATTCTATTTCATGAATTTTCTTACAGAATCCTTTAAAAGAAATTATTGTTTTTGTTGATTCACTTTCTAAGGCCAAAAAATTCAGATAAATACTTAACCCATGCACCACCAAGGATGTACTTTTGAAAAGAGGGTTAAAATCCCAAAAATATAGATAAAATATAAAATTGTAATGTCCAAAGTCCACTAAACAAATTCAACATAAGCAGAAGTCGTCCTTTAATGGCTACTATAATAAAATTCCAGAAAAAATAAAAATAAAAGTTTTAAGGACCAATTAAACAACACACAAATCCTTGTAAGGAAGTAAATATAAAATCGGTAAATTTTGCCAACACACACCCGTGATCCAAAGAAATAGTTGTTGAAAAAGAAAATTATTAATATATCCAAATTCCAAAAAAATAAAAAAATAAAATTGTAAGACGTATAGCTACCCAGAATCCGGTTTCAGTTATTCAAAAAGAAATTTTATTAATAATTAGGTGACACATGCATAGGTAGAAAAACATAATTTCTAACAATTTTTTTTCGTGAAAGAAATACTGCAATCGTCGGATAAAGGAAAATATACATACAGAATCTCAGGTTTTCGGAGTAACTATAATCAAAAGAAATGAACCCAGAGATAATCCAAGGAAAATAAAGGCAAATCTGGAAGATTTAGACAATCTAAATAAGAAAAAAAAAATCAGGATACTAGCTGTAAAACCAAACATAAAAAACAGTGGTTTTATACACACAAAAAATCCCTCAAAGTTACAAGATCCCAGCTCAGTTAGGTAACATCAAGCTCAAAAAATATGAAGTCAAACAATAAAGATAAACCAAATTGTTAAAATCATATATGCAAAAAAATAAAAATAAAACTAAAGCACATACCTGAAAAATAATCTTGATAGTGGAGTACAAACAGCACAAGTTAAGAGAGGATGAGGATTTAGATATTGAACTGTTGGAAATGTACGAAACGCAAAGCAGAGAAGGGAGTTTTAAGGTCCCTCCATTAAGCAGAAAGCTAAAAACAAAAGTAATCAGAGAACTGTTTTTGTTTTGCCGAGAAACTCAAAGCTTGAAAAACGAAATAATTAAAAAAGGAGCGATTCTTTGGGGGCTAAAAAAGAATTATGGAGAAAAGTTGGGTACTTTTTTTATCTAATCAACGGCTGATGTAGATTACTGTAAAAGTATCCTGACCGTTGAAAGTGATCAGATAAATATAATTACCTGTTCGGGCACGTGGAAAATTGTGACAGCTAATTATGCCTTTTTACAGTTTCGTGAAGACAATTCTTCTGGTTCTTACTTTCTGGTTCTTTACTAATTAATGCTAGTTACTGTGAAATGACGATTTTATCCTTCCGCGTATTTGGACGGCGAATTTACCTTTTTTCTTTTTGTTGTTACTCTTTGTTTGAAGGGGAAAAAAGGGTATTTTTACCGGTTGTAATGAAAGTTCAGTAAAAATTAATTAGATTTTTTGTTTTTGGATATTTTGGTAAAGAACAGTAGGGATCTGCTTATTTTCGGTGAAGCATGAAAATAACCCTCCATTTTGTACTCTTTTGGTTCGTGTCAACTTGAAATTAATGCAAAAGGAATATTTTTGTTCTTTTATTAATTAAAAGCATTGTTGCCACGTGCACTTTTATTCAATAAACATCACCAAAAACTTCAAAATTAATGAATCGACGTCTATTAAGAGTTAACTCATACATAATTATTTTTATTTATTATTAGGATCCGTTTGATAGGTAAATGTAGAAAGAAATTTCAATTCCATGTTAATTAGAAAATAAAAACTCACAAACTCATAGGAATTCGTTTTCCATGAAAATAAAGAAAATACAGTTTAAAGTAATTATACTTTGGAATTCGATTTCCATTTTCACGTTGCAATCAAACGGCAAAAGTGGAATTCATTTTCCTCGAACGTGACATTTTTCTTGAAAAATGTGGCAATCAAACAGGGTCTTATGGTAGAAGCATAATTTGAATTACTCGGTAATTGTCACGGAAGTAACGAAAACAACCTTGTTTTGATTTAGCCAAAACGGGTATCAAATTCAACATTTGTTGGACTTATTGCATTTAAATTGGGTTACGAGTCAAATGATGAAAAGACCCCGTGACTGCGATTCTCACAACTCCTCCTCGTCGCATAGGGTCCACCATCTCAAAGCAAGGGTAATTTGGGAAATGAAAGATGCCCCACCTGCAGCTTGCCAATTTAATTAGTTTGTTTTCTACACAGAAGGGGGAAAAAATACTGTACAAATCTCAGCAATTTTTTAAATTTTGTTTCCATATTTATTACAAGCTGGAAACTCTGGTCATAATAATAATAAGAATATTAAGGGATGTAATTAAAATGAAGTTGAAACTGTATGAGGAGTGGGGCAGAAACAGATAGAAGCAAAAGGTTAAGGACCTATAAAGAAATTAAAAATATGAAGGGTTGACTGGGTGCAAAGGGCATTTAATTAGAGTAGAGAGAGAGAGAGAGAGAGAGAGAGGGGGTCGGGGAGACAAGAAAGCGGCAATTGAACTTTATTTGCCGGGTGGTGAGTAGGACAATAATCTCTTTTCTCTCTCCTAATCAAACCTTATTTATTTTTACATCCTTAACCTTTTCTTTTTTCTACCAAAATAATTGATTTTGTTTATTTTAGTCTTTTATTTTGTTAAACAAATGTACATGCTTGGTCGCTCAAGAATCATTAGCTTTCCACTTACATTTGCACGCTTCCCCACTCTTTGTTTCGAAAAAACTGATATGAATGAATTTTTCATCTAAACACTATACATAAAGTTTGCAAAAAGAGTAAATTTTTTGATTATGACAGACAAGGTAGAGTAGACAAAACTGATTGTGTACGGCAATTAGTTCATAAGAAATCATCAAAAGATGCCACCTCCCAATATATGAGAAGAAGTGTGAACATACCGCGGTAGAAGTATGATTTGCCTCTATTTCAATTTCATATTTTCATTCTTCTATTTATTTTCAACCACACATTATTCAATTAATAATATTTTCCACCATATCATTAATTTTTTCTTCTTTTTCAATTACATATTCTCAATCATATCAACAATAAAAATGCATTCTCAGTCTCAAAATGTGCCGAAACAGGAATTTACAACTTTCGTATTGACAATATCTACTAGAGGAATGGCAAAGATGGTTTTTGGAGCTTGTTATCTAGTTATGTTAGCATCTCTAAGAAATTAAATATGCTAAAATCATGTTGATAGTATTATCGTGTGGGGATGGACAAAATGGCCAAACCATGCCAAATTAGAACCAAAACAACTATAGCGGTTCGATTCGATTCGATTCGATTCGTTTCTATTAAAAAGTAATTTTGATTCCTAGAACCAAGAACCATTAACCGAAATCTATTTTAATATGTGTTTTTCTTTTTACAAATCAATTATTCGTATCAAAAACTTCAGCATTAAAAATTACAAGTGTGAATTTGACAAAAATGTCATTTATCATTCGAATATTACTATGTGTATATAATGGTTTACATAATGTTCATAGCACTATCGTTTGTTAATTTAAAAATATGGTCAACTTTTTCATCTAATTTTTTCTTTCCACATCAGTTTGTGTAATCTCTTATGTACCATTTTTATGTACAAATAACATAATTTTTATTTTTATATATTATTACTTGAAAATGACTCAAACCTCCACACTTTTTACATTATCATCTATCAGACAAAGCGGTCACGTTCAAGATCTAAATTCTAATTCATTTCTCTCTTTCTCAATTTTATACACACATTCGCACTTCTACACCATGGCATTGTATTTGACGTTTATTTTTTTTTTATTTAGATATACATTACTACTATCTTATAGATATGGTGATAGATTTTAATTTGCATTTATCATTTGAAAATTTAAATAATGAAACCAGAAACAAACCAAACCAAATTAAATCAGAACCTATTGGTTTGATTCCACATCTTAAAAAAAAAAAAAAAAAAATCATTGATTCCTTTTTTAAAAATATAATAATTGATTTATGGTTCGATTTGGTTCTTTTAAAACCAAATTCGTGTGAAATCATGTCCACCCCTATTAACGAGTATGGTGTTAGACTGCACAATAAATATGCGCTCAAGGGATAATTGTATGGATTTCACCATTGTCGTGGACTTTTTTATTACTACATACATAATGGTGGATTTCTTTTACCCGTCACATGATTCCTTCAATTGTGTTGTGCTTTTTTGAGGGAATATTACTTTTTTAGTACATGAAATCTATAACATGTAAAACTACAGATGTCGGAGAAACATTTTATTTAACGATAATGTCCAAATTAAATAAAAAATAACTAATAATATCGTTTCGAATTTACGTTCGTATTATATACTAGTATGAAGAAGTAGAATGATTGCATCTACACGAGAAATTAGGATGCTATGGTATGATTCATGTAAATTCCAATCGCCGTAACTTAATTTCGCTCGATATCAATTAAATAATTGTACTTTTAACTTTGTTTGATCGGATGATTACAATGTAATTTTTGGAAACTTACACATCATTGTTATGTAAATGAAAATCTTTGAACATAATGAAATAAATATGTGCTTGTCGAATTTAGGATAAAGAAATCCTTTGAAAATGTCAATTAACAAAATTTGAAGGAAAGATCTCAAAGGAGTGATATAATGAAGGATGAACTGCAATCTTGACGGTCCCCACATGCCCTACATTGGGTCTTGGTAAAGGTGGTAAATCGTAAGTTATGCCACCAAGGGTACAGGTAGAAGGCTGATTGTACACTTGCACTTACCCAAGATTCAAATCCATATTTCAGGATTCGAACCCTTGACGTGGCAACCTCAAGTAAAGTTAGAGTTTTTCCACCTTCCCCTTTTACCACTTGGAGATGTGCCTCGGAGCGATATAGTGATTTATATGCATGAATTGTACTAGTCTTGTTGGGTCTGAAAGTGATGTTAATTAAGCCCCTGTTTGAGCCACCTTCTTTGAAAATGAGAATGAAAAATATAGCCGTTATTGGGGCCCACACAAGAGATAGAAATTTTGAATTTAAATGTTGATGTGATGGATAACGGTCATATTTTTCATTTTAGTGAGGAAAAAATATGGTTCAAACGGGGCCTAAATATTAAAAGCACAATTGTATTGAATGGAAAATGGTAGCTTTATGGCCAGAGATTGTGCGTAGCTGTGCGCCGACAAGGGGACCCAACACCGGTTAGACCTCCTCCGCTTTTGCCGGTGACTTTAATGAAGATATAACTCAACCAGGATTAGTACAACCCACTTATTTTAGAACGTATTTTGGCTTAAAAGTAAGTTTTAAGTAAATTTTATTTTATTTTTTTCTTAAAACATACATATTTTACGCCGTAAAAAAATTGTTTCAAAGCACTGTAATTTCAAGTGTTGACATAGTAAAGTGTTGGACCACCTCAAGCCTCCAGAAGAGTTGTAACTTTCAATCTCCTCAAAATAGAACGAAAATAAATTTTTTTTAACCTTATCCTATGAAAGTGATAAAGTTAGCTTGTAAATATTCGTCGAGAAAATTAATGGACAAAATATTAGGCTTCTTGCGTAGAACGTACCTTACTTGGAGAGTGATGGCTAACGTTAGCACCTTCAAGTTAAGGTATAAGGTATCCTACGTCCTTGACCTTCACTTTTTAAAATTATTTTTTTAAACTTATTTTCAATCATACAGTTAATAAAATTCGTGACTTTTTTTTTTGTTTCAATTTTTAACCACATATCTATCAGCGTTATCAAAATATGTAAAATACACTTATCACTTCTCGAGGTAGAATAAGAATTTTTTTTTTTTTTTTAGCAGGGAAATGCATGTTAAGTGTGGAAAATGATGACTACTCGTACATGATTTTTAAGATATATTTCTGCTATCAGTATTTAAGCTTATAATTTTAGTCTACTTGCTATTGAATTGTTTTTTGCAATCTCATCTTTAATTTTTTTTTTTTTTCAATATTTTCTATTTTTACCAATTCAATTTAATATTTGTTTGTATTTTAAGTGTGGCGAGTTTTTTTGTAAGATTCATCAACTTTAAAATATATGTGGTACTTGATAATACATTAGCATAAAATTGTTCTATTCTGTCGAATAATCAAATTCATTGACTAATATTATAAAACAATTTCTAAAAATTTCAAACCAGACATATTTTTCAATTTTCAGTTTTGAGAAACAATTTTTCAGACGCACAAATCAAACGCGTTTTCTGAAATTTTAAAATAGACCTTGAAAATTAAAAAAAAAAAAAATTCAAATCTCAAAATTGAAAATGAAACGTAAATCCAAATAACAAAAAATTTACATATTTGCCAATCACGCTGCTATTCGAACTAATTTTCATTTGCCATATTTTCATAACCTTGTTACTTCCAAGTTATTCATGTAAAATGACAAATGTCTGTGCAAATTGCAATCGCATATTTTACTTAAGTTGACGTCAAAATCTATTAACATATCCAAAATATACAAGAATTTTAAAATTTTGTTGGTCCCTATAAAATGGCACACGTCCAAAGCGACGCTGAGTTTAACCAGCAAAAGTCCTTCGATGCTCAAATCAGTTGGACAATTTTGTATATTTTATCATAAAAATGATAATGTGCATATTTTAAATCAATCTCTCAAAACCAATATATAAGGTAAGTGTTTGACAATTTTTTATATAAAATCGATTAACGATGAATAAATAAATAAAACACATTTTGCATTTGATACTAGTTTTATGTTCAAAAGTTCGTTAAAATGGCGTAAAATACCTTATTTTCCCATCACATGTTTAAAAAATATGCAAAAAAAAATATTTTTTCCTCATTTCAAAGAACGAAAATAAAATATTTTTATATAAATCATCATTAAGGACGAAACATAATAATTAATGAAATACTGAAGATGAGCAATCTTTAAAAAAAAAAAGTTTAAGAAAAAATTGCTACAATGAGTAAAAGTTGGAAAACTTAATTGGAATTAAAATGTGGCGTATCAAATTAAATTTGTGGTGGCAATATAACCGTTCTTAGCTCCTGTTTGGTGCACATTTTTTCTTCAAAAATGCATTTTTTTGTTTTATGTGATAGAAATATATGGTTGAAAAAGAAAGAAAAATTATTTATGTAGTTAAAAATATTATTTTATTGAAAAATGTGTACTTAAAAATAAGTAGAAGAATAAGAATGAAAAAATAATGTGCTCAGAGCTTATATTAGTTGCTACAAAGTCTCATTTGTCCTTCAAAGACAACTTCTCGCGCATGGGATGAGCTGTACAAATGTGACACAAAATTAATGCTAATTATGGCTTAATTTGGTGCCAACAGTGACTTGTAGCTAAAGCTACTCTGATCGTGAAATTAATGCTAATTAAGCCTTAATTTGGTGTCAATAATATTTATAGCCTTATTACTCTGTATTTGGGGAGATTTATTTTATCTCTTAACAGCTTGCTTTTATTGGTGGTGGAATCCAGCCGCGAGGGTGGCCAGAAGTTGGTGTTTTGTAATGGATTTTTAGGGGTTGAAAGGAGGAGTTTTGGAGTTGGTGATTTACTTGGTTGTCGAGTTGTTAGTGGTAATGGTGGTAGTGCGATAGTAGTCGGTGTGGTGGATCAATGTCCACAAGTGGTGATGGAGGCGATAGGTCACGGCCGATTGAATTTATGTGACCAAATCTCTTGAATATGTGACCTGTCAAAGTGATCTAAGAAATTTGTTCACATGTCATTGGATCAGGTCATGATCACATGTATCAGGGCACATGTCAAAGTGCGTAAGTCACATGTCCTGGATTCAAGAGACTTGGTCACGGACCCAAGACATTTTTCGATGGCCGTTGAATCATGTCATAGGTCACATGAGTTATCAGAACTGATCACATATACAATTAACCAAATTTCGACAATGAGAATTGAAGTTATTTGTTTCGATAAGTACTCTATAAAATACACTAGTCAATGTTCTTCTACGGCCACTATGTTTCTCTCTCTATTTCTACTATCTAAGCCATGTTCACAGTTGAAGAAATCGTCGGCGGGGTGGCTATCAGCGACATGTGGATGCCCACGAGGGTGGATGCGGAGGTGTGGGTGTGGGTGTGGGTGTGGGTGTGGGTTGGGGTTGGGGTTTGTAGATTAATTTAATTTGATAATATTATTATTTAAAATTAAAACAAAATTAAAGCTCGATTTTTGTATTTTTAAACTTAATGTCTCGTCATTGATTTGTTGCATATTTAATACATGATTTATGGTTTTTTCCCCCATAATCATTTTACTAAATATGGGCTTAATATGGACTTAAAAGTTGGGCTTATATACCTAAAATTTTGGATTGGAAGCTATAGGCCCATTATATAATTCAAAGCTTTTGTACACAGTATCGACTACTGTCGATCTTCATTTCTATGTTACAATGGAGCTCCAAATTAATTTTTTACGAGTAAATATGCATAAAAAGAGATAGAAATTTGAGTGATATTGCAATAAAAAAAAAAAAATTGGCTCTACTATCACAGTAAAATAATTTGTTGTAACCGATTAGTAATCAACTTTTTTTTTTTTTTTTTTCTCAAAAATATTTAGAGTATTAATTATAAAATAGAAATCTAATAGTTTAATGTAATTTAACAAAGGCGACACCACATTTCAATTACATTAACATTTATACATTATCATACTCGTATTCTTAAATTTTTTCTACATCACATTCTTATTTTTAATATTTCATTAATATGAAAATCTTGCCCTTAATCATTATTTTTGTCCAAAAATATCGTTAACGTATTTGAAACTGAGAGTCAAATATTTAATCGTATTTTTGCATTATTCTTTATTTTTTCTTATTTAAAAATACAATGGACAAATGAGTCTTTTTACTATATTTTAAAGCAAGCTTTGGAGATAAAACATAGTTAGGAACAATTTATGTGAATTTGAGAAAAAATATTTGAGATATAAATATGATAATGTGTAAATCTAACCTTTCATTCAATTAAAATGTATTTTAGTTATTAAAAATTGTGGTGTGAAAAAATTATTAATTTTTAATGAATTTCATGAATTTGAATAGATTTCAACGAAATTTGTAAGGATCTCGTTAAAAGGACAAAATTTTAAAAGAGTTTGTTAAGTGTGTTTTTAAATTCGAAATTCATTTAAATCTTTTGAAATCTCATTGCTAATAAAATTCTGATAAATTCACGGTTTATGGAGGACGCCTATATTTTCATTAAATTCTCATAGACACCTATATTTAATGAATTTTTAAACCGTTAAATTCTCTATGGGCATCTAATTCTACAATGACTTTTAAAATCCATTAAATTCTCAATCAATGACACCCTCGTTAATCTTTACAACTGTATAATTAAAGAATTGGTTCACTCCGATTTCTCTACTAAATTGGTCAATTTTGGAATCATACGTTGACAACCGATCGGTTCCAATTCGGTTCTCAACGTTGCCTTGAAAATCAATAGTGAATTTGATTCTCCTGAATTTATCTTTTTGCTTGCACCAAGATGCATTAGATGTTTGAACTTTGAACATTACTTCAAAATTATCTCCCGTTAAAATTTTATTTTCCATACACTTCTTCGTCTTTAATTGAATTGATAATCAAAATTAAAATCTAAATAATTTTATGATTACTTTACAAATTCATAGTTTTAATGCAATAGAAATATATATATATATTTGGAGTGAATTTTTGTTGTCTTGTTTAATTGATTTTTATATTGTTAGATTTCAAGAATGATAAATGATTTCATACTCTATTTTTATCAATTTTCGATTTTACAAGTAGTTTCATATTTTGTTTTTTATACTTTTTTCAATACAAAGAACTAGATTTGACAGAATTGGAATCGATTTGTTCGGTTTTATAGCTGGATATGAAACCAATGGTTCCATTTCTAAGAATTTCATTGGTATTCAATTCGATTCAGTTTGGTTCCTTTTAGATTCGGACCAAATCAGACGACGCCCACTTCTACCTTATTTGGCGTGTCATTTAACTATTTTATAAATGAGTAATGCTTTCAACACTTCAAGTGTTAAAATTAGTGTTTTATTGTCTAGGCCCGAAACTCGGGCTAAAAAACATTGCTTCGCGCTGGACCTTTTTTTTTTTTTTTTCAATTCCTAAAATGTTGAATTTTTCTTTATTGCTTTCTTACTCGGGCGCGCTTTATTAGTTTTTTATTTTTTTTATTTTTTAAAAAAAAAAGTATTTTATTTGACTTTAGCTTATTAAATTTTTTTTTATTTTTAAAAAGACTTTTCATTTGACTTTAATTTCAAATTCGTAAAAGATTTTATCTGTTAAAAAGTTAAAAATGATTTTATTTAAATAATGGTGATATCTACGTTATATAATTATAATCTTGAAGGTCATAATTTTGTTACAAACTCCAAAAGTATATAATGGGAATGATTTTATTGGACAATGAAGTGGTGGGTTCATCGTTACATTTTTTTATGAAGTTGTGATACATTTTAATTCATTAGAGAACGTGACACTAATTCACCTGTCACATAAATAAAAATGGGTATGTTTTTATTGGAAAAATGAAGTAATGGCATCATCGTTAAATTTCTTATTAAACTTTGAATGCATTTTAATTCATTAGAGAATGTGACACTAATTTAATCATCGCATAAATTGTTATTTGTAAACACAAATAACATTATGCACTAGAGCGTTACATTGTACTACTTTTCAAAAATAATATCATTCTATGGAAATCAGACTTGAATTCAAACACAACATATGTTCGAAAATCACTATTTACATAAGTGCATAACTAAGGGGTTGTTTGGTATGACTTAAAATTCAATTAAAATTGAAAATATATGCGTTATTGAGTCTGACTCGTTTAATAAAAGTCAACAATAATCGCTAATTTTTCAATTTTAGTCCGATTTTAATCTCTACCGAACACGCCTTAAGTATTGAGCTATTAAGAAAATACGCCCGTATTCTCTTGGTTTAATCTTGTATTAGAACAAATTGTATAAAATTGGCATTCTCGTTTTTTTTTTCCTTTAACAAAATCATAGATTTATAGTATTGATATTATTAATTATAAATTATGAATCATCTAATTTTATTTAACATTTAATTTTTTTCCATATCATTTAGTACCATATATTAAGCGTGCTCATTTGGTAGAAACGTTATTATTTTCATTTATGAAATTTAAATTTATTTTTAATGATGAAATTAATTAATGACGCGTGTCCTTTAATTAACATATACAACGCAAAATATGCTATAACAAGGATTTCTTCACTAACAACTATAGTAATATTCCATCCACAATAATACTCCACTATTTTTCTTTATATATATATATATATTGTACAACTTTTAAATTCCATAATCTTTAGATTATCAACCAATTTCAATATCCATTGATACAAGTTATTTTAAGGCCTTTTTCTCAAGATTTTTGAAAATTTAAAAATTAATTATAAGATTAAAAAAAAATTGAACATGTTTGAATAATTTTTAAAAGTATCGATCTTGTCAGATGAAATTTTAGAGGAATTTGACATTGAAGTATATTCCTTAGTTAGTTTTTCTATAAGAAGTAGAAGTAAAAGCAAAAGCAAAAATCCTATACCAAACAAAAAGCATTCAACTTTTCACAGTCTTCCTTTCCTTCCTTGGCTAATTCCTCACTAAACATGCCGACCACTAACCCTAAACATTCAAGGGCGTGTTTGGTAGAGATTAAAATTGAAAAATTAGTCGTTATTGTTGATTTTTATTAAACGAGTGAGATCCAATAATGACTATATTTTCAATTTTAATTGAATTTTAAGCACGATCGAACTAGCCTTAAATACTCTCCATGGGCCACCCGCTCCCACTCAACTGCACCAAGGCAAGGTTTAAAGAGCCCTGCTACCGTGACAAGCACAAGCACCGAGCCAAAAACATAGGCGCCCCGTTATTTGGCTCGGTGCTTGTGTCTGTCACCCTATATTTTTTTAAGTGTAAAGCGTAGGGAGTGGCGGCAGCATGCGTGCATAGTCTATCCTCCTTCCGTACTATTTCCAGGACACCAAATGTACCTTTACACGCACCCACCCATTGCTTCAAATTTATAAATGCTCACCACCCAGGCTCCTCCCATTCCCTCACAGCATAACCATCTTTTATTTTTCTTTTGCATAAAAGAAAACAAATTTTGTGCTTCATTGCACCCTCGATGTGGGGAGTGGGATTAAAGGGTAGTACAAGAAGTGATGGAGAGTCCATATCATGCTACGCCGGCGAGTCACGGCGGGGAATCTCGACCGTCTCTAGGCTTTCCTCTGGGTACAGCCCTCCTTTTGGTGGTGATCTTCAGTCTTAGCGGCGTATTTTCCTGCCTGTACCATTGGGACAAGCTCCGCTCCCTCCGCCGCTCCAACGATGACCTAGAGGCAGATGGTGATCGAGGCCCCTCCAAAATGAAAGTCCTCCGCATGGTTCGTTTTAAATTTTATAATTCTTTTATTGATCAAACTTGAATATACGTGAATTACTTATTTTGAAGTAATTTCAACGTTCTAACTTCTTTGAGCAATTTGGTCCCACGGAGCAATTTTTAGTGGAATTGGTTCTCAATAAGATACATAATAAATTCTTGTATTCTTTTCCAGAATTTGAAGCAAGATAAGAACAAGAGCTTCCCAGTTATTATGGCTGGGGATGATGTTCCGAAGTTCATAGCAATGCCATGTCCGCGGAAGCCGCCGCTACCTGCGAAAATCGCTGTTGAGGTGAAGAAGCCGGTCAAGCCTCCTCCAATAGCAGTGCCTTCGTATTAATTATTAATGCAACCATAGCTGAAAAATCAGATTATTTGATGTTTATTTCTAGACTTCAATTAAATTTCAAATTTCTTTCCATGAATATTGTAAATATGAAGATAGTGAAAACATATATACACCTAAGTTAGGATAAATCCTTCACTTGTTCTTTCTTTTCTTCTTCTCTGGTATCAAATGGAATAGCTCAAGCCTCAAGAAAAACTGTTTAACAAATTTATAAATGATTTATAAGGAGAAATACTAAGTGAAAAATAGTAGGTTTCATGAGATGTGTAAATAATAAGCCCCCATTTGTCTTCCTTTAAAATAAAAAATTTTAATTCTAATACTTATTTTTTACCACACATTTATATAATAATTTTTTTTGGGAAAATTGTAGCAGTGGTCCCAAACCTTTGAATATTTTGCTGATTTTATCTCAAACCTTTGAAAAATTAGCACTTAAAGTCCCAAATGACTAAAACCGTGAATTTCACATTTAGTTGACTTGAAAAATGAAAAAAATTGAATATTTGGACTAATTTAAATAGGGGTGCTTTCTTCAATCCCATATTAATAATTAAAATAATTAAATGAAAACTCATAAAAAAAAGGGGGGAAAAAAAACTTGATTCACCCCACGCCACCCCAACCCAAAATCAAATCAACCGAAAAATTCACCCGACCCATAGCCATCATCACTACCTCCACCACCACATTCTTCACCAATTCTTCCTTTTCTCTCATCATCTCTGACCAAATCGAATCCGCAATTAATCATTCAATTAAAGTCATCCACATATCACCACACATAATTTGAAAAATAAAACACCGCCACCGCCACCTACACATTCAAATCCATATGCATATGTACGAGAAATTTTATCGGACAACAATGATAGGCAGATGAAAAATGTAGTCATTGAAGGGAGGTAAAAATTAAATCCTAAGAGAAAAAATCCAAATTTTTAACAAACAAATCTCAGGTCTGGAAACATACAATCCAAGATCTACGGACAAAAATAAAGAAATTAATTCAAACCCAGATTCAATTTCATCATTTCCACATTAGTCACAATCAATTCAATAGTAACACACTTTAATTACTACTTGTAAAATTAATATTTGAGTGATATAGAAATTCGATGTGATTGTGTGAACACTATCAATGTAACATTTTATATGGGTTTTGTGTGCAGATTCGATCTCGAAATAAAGATCACTTGTTTTTATGTTGGTGTATGTACGTGATGATGTTTTCCGGCATCGTCTTTTCATTCAATTATTTTCGACAATTTCTTCGATAATTTCTTCAATGTCTAGTACAGGAACCTATTGTTGTTTGTCTACGAAACTCAAATGTCTTAAATTACAAAAATATTCATACAATTTTGAAGTGTGTGGTGATGGTGGCTGTGGGTCTAATGGGTTTCACATTGATTTGATTTTAGGGAAGTTGGGGGTGGGTTGGGGCGGGGCGGGGCGGGGCGGTTTTTTGTTTGGGTTTTAATTTAATCATTTTAATTGTTAATATGTGATTGACAAAAATATCCCTATTTAAATTTGTCAAAATATTCATTTTTTCCATTTTTCAAGTCAACTAACGGTGAAACTCATAGTTTCCGTCATTTTGGACTCCGAGTGTTAATTTTTCAAAGGTTGGAACCGTTGATGGTACAAATTGAAGGTTAATGTAAAATCTGCAAAATATTCAATGGTTTGGGACCGCTGCTGCAATTTTTTCATTTTTTTTTTATATGTAAACCTAAAACTTTTCCTAATTTTTAACCACGTATTCTCCAAAAAAATCACTATTCAAAACTCCATTTTTCTTCAAAATAATGGCCATCAAACAAGGGCAAAATAGTAGTAATTATGAATATTTTTTAAAATTAATATTTGATTTTAACTAAATTTACAAAATATTTATAATTTGATTGCCTTAGGGAAGCTTACAATATACGACAAGACTTAAAACTATAATACATTTTAATTTCTAATTTCTTATGTAAAATCCCTTTTTTTGCTTCATGTTTATAATCCGTTTATAATTAGTCAAATCACTTTTTATCCGCATATTTTGTAGAATTCACAAGTGATAGCCACTTATCCTTGATAAATATCGCATCAAAATAAAATAAAATAATGCACAACGTGTAAGAGTTTTGGCTAATCATCTTAATAATATTGACATTTTAAGGTGGAATCACAAACCTTGAGATTAGTTTAGTCGGATAGTTTCTTTGTCAATACTTACGTAATACAATACCATATGTATTGATATAAAAAATAAATAAAATATATATATAGCGTGTAACATGGTCATGATACCTTTTAATCAGATCGATTGTCCCTTTCTAAACCTAACTGGATTGCAAATAAAAACTCGAAAAATATACATACTTGTAATGACAATGATGGGTGATAAGTGCATCATATCTTCTATTTTTTTGGTTTTGGTTTGGCCATTTTTTTGAAGGAGAAAACGATTGGTAAAATTATCAATTCGGGAGATTAAGAAAATGAATAATGCTATTTGTATATAATTACTTACAAATTGATGATACGACATTACATTAGGGTGTTTGGTAGAGATTAAAATTGGATTAAAATTGAAAAATTAGCCGTTATTGTTGACTTTTGTTAGACGAGTGGAACCCAACAACGACCATATTTTCAATTTTAATCTGATTAGTAGCCCTACCAAATATGCTCTTAGCTAATTTCCTTCTCTCTCTCTCTCTCTCCAAATTGTTTTCTTTCTTTCTTTCTATGTATACCAATTTGTAAATAATTATTTACAAGCCTTACTCAAAAAGAAATTGGGTGGTCACCTAAACTTAAAAAGAATAGCAGTTATATTTTTATGCTACTGAATGAATGGATTATGGATAGGTTGGTCTGCCATATTAAGAAGCAATCTTGCAACAAAAAAGTGCATTCTTGACATCATCGCGAGCTAGTGCTTCAA
Organism: Fraxinus excelsior; assembly: GCA_019097785.1. Lineage (NCBI taxonomy): Eukaryota > Viridiplantae > Streptophyta > Magnoliopsida > Lamiales > Oleaceae > Fraxinus > Fraxinus excelsior. Next base: position 6,113,338 of record CM032623.1, on the reverse strand, counting down.
GCAAGTGGATCAAAATTTAACGCACTTGTATTCTTAAATTATGCACTCGAATGTATCAATTGCATCACTAAAAAACTATATCTTTGGATGTTCACGTGCAGGGACAGACGCAGGACTTGAAACTTAGGGGGCACAATTAAACTCGAAAAACAGTTGGGGGAAATTATACAATCAAAAATTTACGTCCAAAAAACTCATACTTATGTAATTTTGCATCCGACCATTTACGTAGACTTTTTCGAATGTAAAAAAATTCAAATTTTTTTGTTATATTCCATATAAAATTTCCTAATAAAATGATGAAAATTACATTAAAAAATTTGTATCATACAAATAATAAATATTAATGAAATAATTGAATTTTTTTAAAAAAATATTCGAGTTGGACGTCTTTCTTCAAAACTCACGTTTAACGTATTTTTAGTTATTTTCGATATCTGTTTAGACTATTCGATATGTCCATAATATAGTTCTCGAAATAAGTTTTGAGATGATATAAACAATTTGTAAAATCGATTGGCATACGATCGTCGGAGAATTTTTAAAATTAGCTTTCAAATTTATTGTGATTTTGCTCCTGTTTGGTGAAGATTAAAGTCAGATTTTTAGTAAATTTTGATAAAAGTTATATATTTAAAGATTCCATGATATATGTTAATAAAATTAATTGTTAACTTTGATTTAGATTAAAATTTATATTTCAATCAATACCAAACATGACTTTATTTTTTAAAAAAAAAAAATCTTCTCAAAAGTTAGTGGGGCACCTACCTTGGGTCCGCCCATGTTCACATGCCCCTACTAATAATTTCAGTAGTAAAATTTAGTCGAAATTAAACGCCAAATAGAGAATTCAATTTCTCCCCTCTCTACTTTTGTGTGCTAGAAATAAGCACCAAAGATATAAATCTACTTTCTTCTTCGTAGGGGAGATATTTTTAAAAGTACTGAACTCCAACATTTTAAGGGATGAAATTCCATATCGAATAAAGATAGAAACATAGACCAATTTATAAGGGGGCTACTCCTCTTAACAAAGTTGACCTTTTAAAATGGAACTTCAAATTTTAACATGGTATCAGAACCCATTAAATTCTAACAAGCAATTCGATCCGATTAAGATAAAAAAAATGAGCATACTGATTTCAAAACTGGTCTGCTCAAACGAGCCATCATCTTGCGGGAGTATGTTAAGGGATAAAATTTCATATCGAATAAAGAAAAAAATATAGACTAATTTATAAGAGTTTTGACTACTTCTCTTCATAAGGTTGACATTTTAAGATGAAACCCCAAATATTAACAAATATTTCACACTTTTGTAATAGATTTTATTTTTTAGGTGCATATTTTGAGTTTCAAAGATCATATCTTTCCAAAAAAGCAAAAAAGGGTCATTACTGCTTAATGTTAGAGATAAAGTTTTGCACAGATAATTTTTTATCATAATCCTAATATACATTAAACTTTTGTTAAACAATTGTTTTCTACATAAGTTCAAGTCTAGCATGATTGTTTTTAATATTTATTATATAGCATTAGGACCGTTCATATGTAACATTATAAATAATATACAGAGTAAATCCGTTGCTCAATTATTTTTTCAAGTGTTGATCTTAGCACCTAGTAAAGATACTATTAAGGAATAAAATCTCACATCGAATAAAGATGAAAATATAGACCAAAATATACGGGTTTGTCCTACTCCTCTTAATAAGATTGACCTTTTAATATTGAACTTCTGATTTTAAAATAGTATCCGAGCTTATTAAGCTTCAATGAACAACTCGATCCAATTAAGATTCAAAAAAATGAATATATAGATTTCAAGATTGGTTAAAGAATAAAATCTCACATTGAATAAATATAAAAACATGTACCAATTTATAATTGTTTGAGCTACTCCTCTTAATAAAATTAATATTTTAAGATGAAATGTCAAGTCTTAATATGGTATCGAGCTCATTAAACTCCAACGAATAATTCAATTCGATTAAGACTCAAAAAAAGAACTTGTGAATTTCTAGATTGGTTTGCTTAAAGAGCCACCATTTTTCGGGGACGTGTTAAATGATAAAATTTTACATCGAATAAAAAAAAAAATATATAAACCAACTTATATGGATTTGTGTTACTTCTCTTAATAAAATTTACCTTCTAAAATGAAAACTCAAATCTTAACATATACAACCTTAGTAAAATATATTTGGATAAAAATACATTTATTCTAAAGATTTCTTGAATTATTATTATTATTTATTTTCGATCATCTTTTGCTGGGCTAAGAGTTCCAAGTGATATATAATAATTTGAGTAAATTTAACCTTTACTCTTTAAATATTTGACCTCTATTTTATTTTATTTTTTGACAAAATTATATGATCTCTATTAATTATGTTAATATCATTACGCCTTGGTGGACAATCATTTTTTAAGGAAGAATGAGTTTTTGAACAGTAAATATTTAGAAAACGTGCAATTAAAAAGTAGAAAAAATATCGGGATTACACGAAGAATATTTCATTATATAAATGTACGATTGAAAATGAGTATGAGAAAACAAATTATCAAAGAGTAGTGGTCATACAAGGATTACATTTCTCCAACCTTATCCCTTATGAATAATGAATATACTCCATGTCTGAGCCGTTAAGATGGATGCATGTTCAACATTTTCTTTGGTCTCTTGATTAGCACTCCAATTTTTCAAATATCGAATTTCCCTTAAGAGCAAACAATATACTTCCATTTAATTTGTGTTCCACATATATCTTATTGATTGAGATGTCCTTCAAAAACTTTTTTGAATTTTTATCCATCAAATTATCCACTAAAAGCATAAGAAAACCCAAAAAGATCTCCAATGGAACTTGTTAGTTATAATGTCCTCTTTCTTCGTAAAGTTTTGTTATATTCCATCATTCAAAACTTTCGCGACATATGTTATGTAGACAATTTTTTATCGGATGAACCAAAAATATCGATATCTTCTTAAACTCCTAGACCTAGTGAATCATCGATCGTAATTTTACAAAACCTAACGAAATTAATTTTGTTGATTATTTTATTATACTACGCCTGGAGAAAGATTCACGTAGCCCTCGTTTGGTCTCCAATAAATTATGATTCATTTTTCTTCTCTTTTTATCAACTACACATTTTTTTCATAAAATAATATTACATGTAAATTTTAAAACTTTTATTTTTTTTAATAACACATTCTTCAAAAATTACGATTTGAAACCAAACGGGACGCATAGTGACAATATAAACGTACGGATAGGAAGCAGCCAAAGTAGGCCCTCCAAATTGTGACAGGTCACTTAATTTCTTAAAATATTCTAGGTGGGTTCCCTTGAAGAATTGAAAATCGCATAGAGACGGGACTTCTCAAGAGACAGCTGGTAGTGGGTTATTAGTGCTCTTATCTAATCATCCGTGGTGGCTTCATTCTATGCTAGTAATTAGATGCCAAGGATTAGGGTCCAATCCCATGTTGGCTCTTTCTAGGCATTATTCTCATGGTAGTTGTTACATCTCATCCAGCGGGACCTCAAGAACGATCACGTGGCAGCTACACAATAAGCGAATACATACCCACACTTCACATCACTAGTCTACCCAACTTATTTGAGATCTGTCAATAGTCGAAGTGATGCAATCCATCGAGCCCCCACGTAGATGCCGAACCTCCATGGACGTGGTGGAGGCGATGCGAAGTGCTACAATACTAATCTGAGGTGTATGAGGCACATTCTTTAGAAGCTTCTCTATATAAAGATCTTATATGATTGATTGATATGACATATTTGCAACCGTCACTCTATCATGTCAACATGTCAGTCTACTCTTCTCATACCAGGCCTAAATTGTAGGGTGGCTAATTGTCAAAAACATTAAATGCACCCAATCATTAGATTGATGGAGTTATGCTATGACAAGATGCCTCGACCATTATAATGAAGTCACGTGTCTCTTTATTCGAGATAATCATTTCACAGCTCATATTATAAAAACTCACATTTAGTATCATTTGAAAGTACTTTCGATGCCCGAGTACTATTGTAACTCACTTTTTTGTACGTCCTATACAAAAATATACTCGTAAAAGTTGATTGACTTGATCGTCGAAGTGCTTGCAATCGTCTCCCCTTTCACTGGAGAAGGTCACATGTTAAGACAATTTGTCCAAGTGTGTAGAAAATTATCTACGTGGACGTGAGTGGAATATGAATTTGTTGACCACATCATCCATATTAAAACCTAGGTCAACATTAGTTTCTAAGTGAAGGAAGACAAATTTGTTAAGAATAATTTATGATTTATTTTTTATATAACTGTTAACTTAAATTAGATTTTATAGATTTATTTCACTAATAAGCCTGATTAGATTGTGTTTTTCTTATCTAATAAAAAAGAGGCTAGTTTGGATGCGTGGGATACTTCGAACCCAAAAGAATAGAAAGCAATGATAGGTGATATTGATTTTGCATCGCCTAGTGGAAATCCTCGTAAAAAGTTAGGTCTACATCAAGGTTTAATCCTCATATTATGTCAAAAGAAAAATTATGTTGTTTTCTTCATGCTTGCAACTTGTCTCTGTGGACCAGTACGTATCTATTTTCTTCTTTTGTCTTAGCTTATCCAATATTATGAAATGATTACAAACTAGATTACTTATGAAAATATAAAACTCTTAAAAGACTAAACTACCCTTCATAAAGAAATTAGATTACAATTATATCTAACACCCACCGCAAACTTATGACGTGAGCATCGAGAGTTTGCTAAGAAGAAAGTGAAACGACTCCTCCATGCTTGACTTCATGCGATTTGTTGGATATCAAATAATCGAACATCAATCTTGTCAAGGTTCATTGGTCGAACTCATCATTGTAAAATTGACTAAACAATGTAAAAACCAACACAAATTTCAAATTCGAGATAAACTGAATACAAATGCCAAATTTCACATTACAGATTAGGTGGAAACAAAACCGATTCCGTATCATCAACTAGGTGCAAAACCAAAATAACACAATACTTGGAACCATAATCAAATAAATTTCAAATTCCAAATTGTTGGGACATAACTTGTAACTTTCAAACCTAGCCACAAAAGGTCTCAAGTAACGAAACAAACAAACCGGTTCAAATAGTCCAATCGGTCAAGACTTGATTTTTCTTTCCAACATACTAAAAAACAAACAAATTAAAGGAAAGACACCAACGCAAGGGGATGCCTTTTAAGGAAAACCAAAAGGAGGCCGCTTGGAAGCAAGAGAGTAGATTTTCAACTTCAAGAAATTTCCAAAACAGCCCACAACGTAAACCAAAAGGTCCAAAGAAATTTCCACGGGCCACGTAAAGGAAAAAATCCTAATATTTGGCCCCAAAATGATAACATGCTCATCAAGTCTTCAATTGCAAGATCCAAACAAACTAGTTATTGCAAAGATTGTACACAGAGCCGGTTCTGGGTAGAGGCAAGTGAGGCCCATGCCTCAAGCCCAAAAATTAATTTTTTTAATACCTCACTCCTACTCGTCTTCCTCTGTGCCGATGCGTGCGAGAAGAACCGAAAGGTGAAACTCACCCTTGACGATGCCATCTTCTGTCTTCTCACTTTTCTCTCAGTTGTCTGTCGCCATCGTGCCACGCCACTGCCTACCTTTCAGTATAAAATTTGATTTCTATGTATTCCTTCTCTTTTTTGCATCAAACAATTTCTCTGATTAGGCCCTGTTTGGTGCACATTTTTGCTCCAAGAATGCATTTTTTTGTTATTGTGATGGGGAATATGTAGTTGAAAATGAAAGAAGAGTTATCGATGTGATGTAAAATATTTTTTTATTGACGAATGTGTGATTGAAAATGAGTAAAACAATGAGAATAAAAAAATAATGTGGCGCAAACATGGCCTAAATGGATTGAATACGAGTATTTTATTGAAATTTATCTTTATTACTGGTGATAAGATGGAGTTTCTGGGTACTGTCATACTAGGTAGTATTTATTTTCCACTTTTTCTCATGCATTCAACTGTAACTCAAAGCAAAGAGGGTTTTTGATGATTAGTTGTTGGAGAACCAACATAAAACTTGAACATCGATCTATTATATATTAATAACGATTCTTTACTTTGAGATTAAGATTAGTAGAAAGACAAAAACAAACCTCACTCATTGGAGGCTTACCGATGCACATCTCAATTGTAAGATTACTTTGAGACAAACCCAACTCATTTGAGATTAAGTTTACTTTGAGGTTTACTGATGCACGTGTCAATTGCAAGAATTTTAGGAATTTTGGATATTGTAGTTGTGCAATTTAAAGATGTTAGACATAACTTACATGTGCCAAATTGAAAACATGGTACAAACTCAAGTATACACAAAGAAAAAAAAAAAAAAAAGAGATTAATTATAAGCAACTATCTGGTAAAATAACTGCACTGGTCCTTCTCCAATGCTTTTGCAATATGATTTAGCCTTTATTATGCTATTAACAAAACTGATTTTGATGTCTCTTAATGAGATATCAGCGCATGGATTGGTACACAAAATGTAGAACCTTAGCCGTGTGAGTGTTCTAGAATGATGTATAGAGATCGAAAGATTTTGAGTTCGCACTTATTCATGTCCGTCCACTTCTAGAACGGATTTAGCCAAAAGTTTTTCTCCTGGTGGAAAATTAAATTTTGTTTCATGCAAATGCAGAGAAGAATGGAGCGGGAGAGATGCTCAGACAATTTAGAGTTATGATGATGCTATAAACTGTAAAGATTCTGTGTGCTGGAAGGCTGCCATGGATGATGAGATGAATTCCCTACTTAAAAATAAAACTTGAGAATTGGTTAAAAGACCTAAAGGACAAAAACTGATTGACTGCAAGTGGATTTTCAAAATAAAAGAAGGTGAAGGAGAAAATAATAGTGTAAGATATAAAGCTAGACTAGTAGCAAAAGGTTTTACACAAAAAGAAGGAGTTGACTACACTGAAATATTTTCTCCTGTAGTAAAATATACCACCATTAGATGTATACTTGCTCTTGTTGTTCAATTTAAATGGGAACTTGATCAACTGGATGTTAAAACTGCTTTTCTATATGGTGATTTAGATGAAAAGATATATATGAAACAACCTGTTGGTTTTGTTAATGGCAATCCTGAAAATGTTGTTTGCTTGCTAAAGAAATCTCTCTATGGGCTAAAACAAGCCCCCAGGCAGTGGTATAAAAGGTTTGACACTTTTGTTTTAAACCATGGCTTTCAAAGAAGCAACTATGATGTCTGTTTGTACTATAAAGGTGATGGAGGTAAGAATTCTCTATACTTGGTGCTATATGTTGATGACATGTTACTTGCCAGCTGCAATAAGACTGAAATTGATAATATCAAATGCATGTTGAAATCTGAATTTGACATGAAGGATCTTGGTCAAGCTAAAAAGATCCTTGGCATGCAAATCTTGAGAAATAGAAATAAGGACATGTTATATTTGCATCAACATGATTATATTGTTAAACTTTTGAAAAGATTTAACATGTTTGAGTGTAAACCTGTAACACTACCTCTTTCTAATCATTTTAAACTATCATCTGACTTCTGTCCTAAAACTGATGAAGATTATGATAGAATGTCAAAAGTCCCATATGCAAATGTTATTGGTTCATTTATGTATCTTATGGTTTGCACCAGACCTGACCTAGCACATGGTATTAGCATACTTAGTAGGTTTATGGGTAATCCTGGTGAAGAACACTGGAATGCTTTGAAATGGCTTTTAAGATACCTCAGAGGAACTTCACATTTAGGACTTGTGTTTAAATTTGACAAAAAGGGAATTATGTTAAAGGGTTTTACAGATTCTGATTTTGCTGGGGATAGGGACAATAGAAAGTCCACTTCTGCTTATTTCTTTACTTTGTGTGACACTGCCATAAGCTGGAAATCCCAATTGCAAAAGGTTGTTGCCTTATCCTCTACTGAAGCAGAGTACATAGCTGCTTCAGATGCTGTTAAAGAAGGAATATGGCTTAGTAGACTATTAAATGAACTTGGTTTTGTTGATGAAAATGCAATTCTGTACTCTGATAATCAAAGTGCTATACACCTAAGTAAAAATCCCATGTTCCATGATAGGACTAAGCATATAGACATTAAATATCATTTCATTAGAGATGTTATATCAAAAGGAATTATGAAAATTGGTAAAATTCCTACTCAAGTTAATCCTTCTGATATGGGGACCAAGATAATACCTTTAAATAAGTTTCTTAACTGTTTGAAGTTGTTATCTATTGATGCTATGTAATGTTTCACAGGTACTTGGAGCAAATGAAAAATGATCAGTGAGGTTGCTCTTGGCTGCACTAACCTAAATTGTTGAAAGCAAGGTGGAGATTGTTGAGTTTCGAACCCTTGACCTGCCTGCTGTGCTTCCAACAATTGCTAAAAACGTGTTCCTTGGAATGACACTTTTATTATTAAAGGCAATGGCTGGATTGTTGACACTTGGCACGTTACTTACCATTGGATGAGATTCTAGAGTCTTCGACTCTTTATCTTGGCGCAGACGCCTCATTTCTGGGGCATTCGATCGACCCTTATTCTCTCTGTGTTCTAGGGTTTTCTCTTCGTCCATCTTAGAGAGAATTAACTCATTCTTTTAGGGTTTACATTCTGATTCTTGTAAACTGTATATCCTCATAGTTGAACTTCTGATTAGTGGGAAGTGTTGGATCTTTGAGTGATTATTGTGCTGAGTCTTTTGTGATTCGAGCAGTGAATGAGTGCTTTGGCAGATCTTGTGTGATCTGGGCTGTTTCTGTGTTCTGAGAGGCGATCGATCTAAGGCTGTAAAAGATAAGTGTCTGTAGCCATTTGTCTTGTACAAATCTTGTAACTCTTGTGCCATATTTTGACTTGTTAGTGCAACCGAGCAATATCCATTATTTGGATGCTCAACGGGGGACGTAGGCGTTAGATCCGGTCGCCGAACCTCCGGGGCTTAGGCCAAAACATATCTTGTGTTCATTTCAGATTTTCTGCAATTTTACTTTCTGTTTGGTTGATCCTTTTGTATCTTGTTTAATATTGTGTGTGGTTTGGGCCTTTTCAAAATGTTTGAAACCTTGTCGACTTATATGATTAATGCCTTGTCGGCTTATATGATTGCATTGTAGCATTACACACTTGTTAGGTTATATTGACTTTGGTAAAATTTTGATCGTAGGATCAATTACACAGACTCACGTAGTCATATATACCATGGTGTCTCCTAAATATGATTATGGAGCTAAAAAAAAAAGGAAACGAAATGACTTGACATTAATTCAAAGTCAAACATGAGATATTGACAAATACTTCAATAGAAACAATGTGCATGAATTTACTAAGAATGAAAAAGTGATTCAACCTGTTAGTGTAAATGAGATGGATGAGAAGGAAGAAGATGATGTTCAACGTAAAAATACAAATCAAGAGAGTATCTTTTTATTGAATCTGGAGGATCCTGGGAATTAGAAAAATATTGATGAAAAATGAGGGATTATTTAGTTGAAATGAGTTCAAAAAGAGTTTATGACAAATTTTTTTTTTTTTTTTTTTTTTTTCAAAATCGACATTTCGATTCTTCACTATATAAGTGATTACTACTAAATGGGCAAACAAATGATAGAGTATGACTAGTATATTCAATATCTATTGACATGATCTTTTGTTTTTGCTGTAAAGGGTCAGCCGTTCTAGTTGTAGGCTGACACACCGACACTGACGCACTTTATTACAAGTATCACATCAATCACTTCTAAAAGATTCTCAAATCTATTGCGAGAGGATGCATCGGCTTGATGACATCAGGTGGTCTGGGGCCTCAGGGGACTTCATAGAGCATCGGATAGATTATTGAGATGGTTCTTTAAGTGGAGAGCTTCAGCTACTTCTTTCGTTTCTTTAGGCAGTAATGCAGCAGCAGCGGTGCCTCGACATTGACTTCGGCCTTGCAACGCGAGGACCTCGGTTTGTCTGATTTCCTCATATTTTGACTTCCTGGGTTTGCTCGATTTTTTGCTGATTTTCCACGTGGCACCTTTTCATTGGGTTTTGAAAATGAGGTGTAACAGTAATTATACAATGAATTAAAGCTATATGTTATGGCAATGATTACCCATGTCAATTACCTCAAGAAGCATGTATATAATTTACTCCCTAAATTATCAGCAGTGCCAGTAAAGTTTTATAGTTTTACTTTCAAAATACCATTTTTTCTAATAAAGATTAATATATAAGATGAAGGGTACCGAAATAATGTAACAAATCGTACATCCTAGCATATATTTATTTGTTATTAATCTAAGAGAAAATAAAAAAGAAAAAAGAAAAAATTGGATCAGTTTATTACCATACAAAGCTCGACCGACAGAGTTTAATGCCTAGAATATCCCAAACTTTCGTCATAAACAAATTATCTCTAGACAAACAATAATACAATATATTTTTTAAGACATCTGCAAGGGCAGACAAATGTGCCCCACTGCCTAATTTAAAATAATATCAATTAGAATTATGTGTATGAATGAAATATTTGCAATTAATGATAAAAAAAAAAAAAATCCCGTTTGTCTATCACTCTTCAACTTATTTTCAACTACACATTCTTGCAATAAAATATTTTGCTCGTATACCCAAAATATTTTCAACTTTTTCAACACATTCTTCGAAAAATCATTCCTTCGATTTTTTCTTTTTCTTTCTAAGGGACATCAAATGGAGGGATGTCTTTAGCCAAAAGAAATAACAAAAGAAGTCCCTTTTGAAAAATTCTTTGTTCAAAGTTTCAAATATATCATACATATTTCGAATTAAACAGCAGAAAATCTTTCCCCTTCTACACGTAGAGAATAGTGTTGGGAAAGTCAATGTGATATAGCCTTGAGATTCAACAACGTATTTGACTGGACATATATGATTCAGATTGAATAATCTTTCTAAGTCATGCATGTTGATGTTTTTTCAATGTTAACTTTAAGAATTTGGTGACATTTTCCAAATCATGTAAATAAACAAAAACTCATCTAGACTTAGATCAATATTTTACCTTTTATTTCTTATCTTAGTTCTATTATTTGACCAATCTAATGTCCCCATAAGAAAAATATTAAATCACACATTATTTGACCCAACGAAAAAAATAAGTTCGATCCTTTTTCAATTAATGAAATTTGGCCATTCCCTATTTGGTATCAGATTTTAATTTAAATCAAAATTAACAATATTACATATTTCATGGGATCCATAACTTTTTAACCACACATTTCATAAATTTTTATCAAAATCTACTAAAAATTTGATTTTAATCCCCACCGGCCTATCCCTGTTGACAAAGTGAAAACACTAAGATGTTGTTCTCTTTGAGTTTCAGTTTTGTATTTTGAATTTTGAATTCATTTTGTCAAAAAGGAAAACATGTTCTCTCTCTCTCTCTGAGATCGTCGACGCTCTCGGCGATCTCCCTCCTTGTGGCGTGGTGGTGGTTTGGGTTTGGGCACTCCCTGCGATCTCCTTCTTCATATTTCTTTCTTTGATGAAGTGGTTTGTTGGGTGCGTGGATCTGCTGTGAACGGCTATGGCGATGGGTTATTGTTGTGCAAAATGTAATGGTTGGGCTGCGGACAACGATGGTTGGGTCGCAGATGGCGATGGTGTTTGGGTTGTGAGCAGCGATGGTTGGGTCGCGACTTGGTGGTGAATGTTCTACTGCATGCGGTGTTGTAATTGAAAATAAGCGATTGTTTTGCTGTAGGCGAGCGTCGTGACTTGGCGGTGGTTGGTGCAGGCGATGGTTGATTGGATGGTGATGGTGGTGTGGTGGATCTAGGCAGTGTTGGTGGTTGTCAGTGATGATTTTGGCTGTGGTGGTGGGGGTTTCTGGTGGCGATTTTGGTGGTGGTGGTGCAGAAGAAGGAACTGGTGTATTGAAATGGAAAAGACTCTTTCCTGTGTTTTGGATTTTTTCGTGAGTTTGGCTTGAAAACGTCCAAAACAACGTTTTTATCGTTTTGTGTACAATTTTTTTTTCGTTTTCAAAAACGTGTTTTTGAAAATAGGAAAGAAAACACATTTTCGCTATTTTGGAAAATCGAAAATAGAAAATGATCCGAAAACGCCAAAGAGAACGATTCCTAAATGTCATAAATATCTCTGTCTGTCCAATCTGTGCTCAATAAATTGCACAATTTTAAGCTTATTTGATTGTTTTCCAACTCAGCCTTGTTGTTTTATATGTACACGAATTTCTGATATTTGATAGCATGCATTCGTGGACCTTAGTAAAACTCATCTATTTCTTAATATGTTAAAAGAATAAAAAGATGCTAACTAAATTCATTTATATTTCTAGTTTTTGAGGAAGTTTTTCAAGTTCTAATTTTGTTTGAATCCATAAGTTTCAATCATGCGAAGCATGGGTACCATATCTTTCCTTGTGTATTCCGTATGCCTTATTAACAAAAAAATATACTCTTTGTTGATACTGAACATTGTCATACAATTTCTTGTCGAAGTCGTGGTGTGGACTAGTTTTACCCAATAGACAACACGTTTATTCTCCTTTTATCTTACTCATGGAGATATCTATTGCAAAATAAATATTTGTTGACGTTTCGATTATCAAATGGCCGATATAACTCTGAAACTCAAGTAAAAATGTGATATATATTAGCGAAATGATTGAAATAAACTGAAGAGAGTGTAAGAATAATTCTATTATTGTCCCTTTTCTGTGGAGAGAGTGAAGATGCAATCATGCTCTTCTTCGAGTCACTTTCTCTATGTTGATCTGCCTTAATGGAGGGACGAATATCCTCGGATCATTGGCTGGCTAGTCACGTTGCAAGGAAATTACACATAAATCTCCTTCGAAACTCGTGAAAGCGCACTATAGCATCTTGTCTTCAATGTTAACTCTTGCATGTCAAGTTAGTTCTTACTTAATATTAGACTTATCTCGATTATCGTCGTCCGACAATAAAACTAATTTAGTCTTTAACATCCGAATTGACTTCTTATTCAATTTTCATTCTATATTTTTGTTTGACTCATAGATTAAGTCTTACATCAACCTATCTTGACAAGATAAATGTGAACCCTAAATTGACTTTACATCATGCCATATGGCCTCTCTTACTCATTTACCTACCTGCTTACTTGTTGGGATAAGTCCTTGTACTTTGGGTTGACCCCATACGATAGCTGGCGAAAACTTGGTTCTAAATTCATCTCATCTTTTAAGAATTTTCATATTTGTTTGTTGATTAATAACTTTATCCTTGAATAAAAGAAGATTTTTTTTTTTTTTTTGAGAAAGCTTAGAGATAATGAGTCCTCTATTTTTGAATTTATATGACACGATTACTTTGACAACACATGTTGTAATTGAGTCTAGCTAGCATTTGCTTGGGCTGGGCACATTTATACTAATCAGCGAAGAATCTAAGGTTAAGTCTTCTCATTGTGATAGACTTTCAACCCGACTCCCTACATCCTTCTATTCTGACCTTGCTAATGACTGATCTAAATATCGATCTACCTAACAGAATGTGTTCCTTCCGTTTCGTAGCTGCAGAAGTAATTTTTCATTTTTTGTCCGAATCCTTTTTTACAGCTCGTTTGTCTCCAATTTTGTAGCTTATTTTAATAAATTTTCCTACCGTTGCAAATCTAAGCAACCCTTTTTTTTTTTTTTTACTTTTTATCTCACAATGGGACCCACGTGTTGAAAAAAAAGGGTAGAAAAATTAATTCTCGTTGACAAATAATGGGAAACAAACCCCCCGGGGGTGGGGGGGGGGGTGGGGGTTGGGGTAGTTAATTAAATGTCCACTAAAAAAGAAAGAGTCGTAGAACGTATGAAAGAAAGTGAAGAAAGAGTAAAATAATTGAATCTCTTTAATTGTGATGCATTGTTATATCGATCATTGTTTGTTTTAATATTTTGGGAACAAATTAATCATATATACTTAATAAACTTTTTAATTTTTTGAGTATTAATAAATAGAAGATCAATATTAATCACATTCAAAACACGATTATTAAAAGCCAAATTCCATTGGTAGCAGACAAGGAGAGGGACGGATTTTAGACAAAGGAACAAAAGATGAATCATAATATGTGAATGGTTGCTCCGCCACATTATTTTAACGTACTAGAAAATTACATAATAATAAAAAAATATAAATTATATTAATATTATAGAGTGTTAGTTAAAACATTGCCAATTTAATCAAATTTTTAAATAATATTTTAATTTGATATTTTCTCACTTCCCTCCCTCTATTGTTTCAGTTGTACCCACTCCTCTAAAGTCAAACTGATAATAAAACACAGTTTCCTCCCAAGTTTTTTTTTATGCCATTTTGTCGCCTCGCAATTCATCTTCTTCAAGCAAATCATAGAAGAAACTTGTAAGTTCAATTTTTCTGAAAATAAAGCTATTTTTCTTGATTCCCATAAAAAGAAACAAAAAAAAACCCCGATTATGATTCAACGACCCTGATGGGGAAACTTTCCGGCTTGATAACAGGATGATGGAAGTGTTGAATAGCGATGTAATTACAAGACTGGCAACCTCTTGTATACTTTGTCTATTCCTGTCAATTCAATCTACTTGTACTGAAGGTATGATCTTACTCTATTGGTTATTGGAATTTTGACCATTGAATGAAATTTATTGCTTTTAAAGGAGAAAGAGCTATAGAAACTTCAACACAAGATATCATCATAATAGATACACAATTAATGTTCCTTAAGTTAAATGAATCCTGTCATATTAATAAGATGAAATAACACAATCCAATATCTTGCAGTAGTTTTCTAGTTTATTGAATTGTAGATTAGTACAAGTGCTGGATAGAACATTTGTATAAGCTGTGTAGCCAAATCAGCAAGGTAGATACTTGGAGCCAGACAATTGGGGCAGGTTGGGGTGGGGGTAGGAGGCCGATTGGGTAGTGGATGGAGGAAGCCTTAAAAGGGCAGATCTTGAAAACACCATCACCTACGGATTAACAGATTCCGAGAGTAAAATAGTAACCCCCCTCTTTCTTGTTAGAATAGTGATTTTAAATTACACATCATAAAAGACCGACTATGCAAGGAAGTAAATCAGGTAAAAGCAGGCACTTCAAATTCGTATATAGTCATCATAATAAGAATAGGAATCATTTTGAAGCATGAATAGCTTATATATGACTTATCCTCACCCTTGTTTGTTCAGTGGGTGTAATTACCAATGTGAAGCACGAGCTACTGGAGCTCAATCAAGATAGTGAGGTGTTGAAAACTTGGTCAGGAGATCCGTGTCTCCCTCTTCCATGGCATGGTTTGTCTTGTGGGCCTCTTAACAGCTCCTCAGTCATAACTAAACTGTGAGTCTCTTTTCTCTTCATCAGAGTCTAAACAACAACTACATACTCATTTATTATCATTATCGTCGATTCTCTATGAAGCATTGTGTTTGTTAACACCTTGTTCATAACATGATCTGTTCATCGACCTTCTGTTCCAGGGATCTATCCTTCGAAAGCCTTACAGGGCCACTCCCTCCCAGTATCACTAAACTGATTCACTTGAAGGAATTGTATGTCAAAGTTCTCTTAAAATGAGTTATTGTTTTGTTCAGCGATTTTGTTTGTTTCTCACTGACCATACGGTCAAATGCAGGAACTTGAGCAATAATAGGTTCACTGGTAGCATTCCCAAGTTTCCATCTTCCTCAGCGTTGACATCAGTGTAATGACCTCTAGAATCAATTTTAGCACTATATCTTTATTTCCCTTTCCTAACGACAGCAATTTTCAAGAACTTAAGGTTAGAGCACAAAATGTCTTCACTTTTTACCAAGAAACTAGAACCTTTTGTTCTGTCTCTCAGTTAGAATTCCAAATGAGTCAACCTCCATAAATCACAAAAGTATCACTTACTATATGCCACAATCACTATAATTTCTTTCACAAAATTTCACCTGCTGGGTGACCAAGTAAACTCAGGCACATTTTACTTACGTAATGATCAACTACTATATTATTTTCTCATGGGGTGGGGGTAGGCGTGCACACCGAATTGTCTCACTAAATCCTGGAAAATGATTTCTTAACTCTACAAACTTGCTTCCTGCACAATCTTTTTATCTTTAAGCAAGCTCAAACTATTGAGAGTTTTAAGTAATTGCATTCAACATATGTTTTATATCAGACATTAAGCAAATACAACCAACCTTCAAGTGCAACTGTCTTAAACCATTAACCATATTGATCACGAGACCACTCATAGTCTTCCAATTCTATATGGCATTAAACTGCTGACACGGTGATTATGAGATACAAGGCAATAAAACATAGTCAAAATACAATTGTTCACATGATACTTGAGAAATATGATGATCACACATTAGAGCGCATGCACATCAAGATCGAGCTTTCGGCCTTTCACATACAGACCATGATCATATACTAGGGAACGTATTGACCTAAAAGCACATGGAATGAGGTAATTAAGAAGCATATGAACCTCTGTGATTTAACTTTGGAGATGGCCGTTGCTAGAGCAAAGGGGAAAAGGAGGATTCATGCAGCCAACACCCCACAAGTATGGGATAAGGATTTGTTGAGCTGAATTGAGTTGGATGTTAAGACAACAGAGCATAAGCACGGTATCATAAAAGAAGCTTTCCAGGAACATCAGCTAACTTGAATCTTACTAACCCAATAAAATATTTGGCATTTCACTATAGTTCACCAGATAACCGTTTGATTTGTTTGTAAAATCTTCACAGGGATCTGAGCCACAATGATCTTACGGGAAATATCACAGAACCTCTAACCTCGCTGCGCTATTTGACAACGTTGTAAGTTTATGAACAAATTCATTTTGATACGTATAGACTACAATTTCAATTTGAATTGATTTCTGCTTAGGCTAATTATTAGGCGGAGATGTACCTAACTCAATATACGTTTTCCTCTTCATCCAGATATTTTGGCTGCAATCCTCGTTCCAGCCAAAATCTTCTTTACAGCCTTAGCAGACCGAATCTTACTACAGAGTATGAAGTTTATCTTAAGAATGCAAGGATAAATTTGTATCAAGAAAAATGTTTTCATCTGTGTTTGTGCGTGTATTAGTGAGTGAGAGAGGGGGAGAGAGAGACTGACTCCTTTTCCTTTGATTTTCTGCTTTCATATCTTAGCAATGGGAAATGCTCTGCTCAAGGATATTCCCATTCAAGGAAAAGAATTTGGATAGGCATAGCTGCAGGTGGATCTCTCTTAGTTATCATAGTATTTGGAATCTCTTTGGCTTGCCTATACAAACACAAAAGGATGGCTCTGCAAAAATTTGATGTGAAAGGACACCAGATGTCAAAGAGTAAGTACATTAAACTCTTTTGATATACTTCGAAGAGACCAAGATTGAAAAAGAAGCTACCCAAAGACAATATTGAACTTTCTTCTGTCAGTTGACGACACTAACGAGAAACTTATATTTCCCAACATATTCTGTTTGTAGTCACTAGGCTAGCTAATGTATCCTTGGCTATTTTTTGACAAATTAGCAGATTGAATGTTATATTGTCATAGACTCATAGTCATGCATCTGCTACTTATTGTTACATCAGTGTTAAAGAAACAGTCATAAGCAGTCTTAACAGGAATACAAAAATCCAACTAGCAAAACATGCAAAACATAGTTGCAGTAATACACACGAGAAAGAATAAGAGCATAATTTGAAACAATTTTGCTGGTTATTCATCCACGTTCTCTTTTACTTTCTGGTTTACCATTCAATATTAGTAATCAAATTAATTTGAATCTCCGAATAACAGTGCCCGTGACATCACCTTTTCAAATGCAAGTGCAGTTTATGCAGTTCCAAGCATGGATAATATTGTAGCAAAGTCCATATATATCCAGAGCTTTACATTGCAGTACGTAGAAATTGCTACAGAAAAGTACAAGACATTGATAGGTGAAGGTGGGTTCGGATCAGTTTACCGTGGTACTCTACCTGATGGTCAAGAAGTGGCAGTGAAGGTCCGATCAGCGACTTCAACCCAGGGAACTCGTGAATTTGACAATGAGGTGAATCCAGTGTAATTTAAACTACTTACCCTGAGAAGATTATAGTTTGCACAACCAACTAGAGCATGCAACTGTTTTTCTGGATTTATGTATATTTTCTCCCAACTGTATGTAATTGCAATAGGGGATTTGATCCTTGGTGCCTGATAAAGCAAAGATTTTAATTTTGTGACTTCTACCATTTTCTTTATCAATTGCTATCCAGTGCATTAACTAAAGTGATTTTATAACATTTCTACTACCTTCATACTTTCACAGTTGGATTTTCAGTTTTCCCTTTTTCCTATAACTAATAAGTACTAGATCAATTATGCATCTGGATCTTGTCTCCTTCATAAGAGGCTAACCAAAATTGTTGTCAACCAATTCTGTAGTTAAATTTGCTCTCTGCAATTCGACATGAAAACTTGGTCCCACTTCTTGGCTACTGCTGCGAGAATGAACAACAAATTCTTGTCTATCCATTTATGTCTAATGGCTCCCTACAGGATCGCCTATACGGTAATAATTATTTATATTTAGAACTCTTTCAAACTATGCCCTGTTTAGAATTAGCATTCATTTCTTGACTCTAAATTAATTTGCAGGAGCAGCAGCAAAGCGGAAGATTTTAGATTGGCCAACCAGACTTTCAATAGCTTTAGGTGCTGCACGAGGCAAGTATCAGAATATGTATATTTTCAATTATCTCCCATTCTTGTGAGCAGGAAGCAACAAAATTTCAAGAAAATAATTAATATTCTGTGCATTTTAGAGTACCAGCATTGGGACTTAAAAGCTTTCATACAATGATAAAATGACTGAAGTAACTTTAGGATATAGAATCTTTTGAACACCAAATATCTCTCCTAGAGATTTAGAATCTTTTGAACACCAAATATTTTTCTAGGGAAACTATAGTTCTTCCAGAGCAAAGAAACATGATTAATATCAACATAAAATATAACTATCCAACGTTGTTAAGAGACAAAAATATCCTTCATTCTTAAAAGGTAATAGATAATTAAAACAGCTCAAAAGTATAAAAAGGAAGCATAAAATTCAGTCCAAACTTATGTAATTCCTCCAAAAAGTGCCATATGTCACACCACTTGTATCCTGTGCTATATTTTTTCACCTGTATAATTTCCAATTGCTCAATTTTCTTTTCCCTCGTTTTTCTCCTTTCTTAACATTGAATGTTTATTAAAATGACGGAAGAGTATTATATCATTCAGGTTTGACATATCTTCATACCTTCTCTGAGCGCTGCATCATACATAGGGATGTGAAATCGAGTAACATACTCCTGGATTATAGCATGTCCGCAAAGGTTGCAGACTTCGGATTTTCTAAATATGCACCTCAAGAAGGGGACAGTGGCACTTCTTTAGAAGTAAGGGGTACTGCTGGATACTTGGATCCAGAGTAAGTATGTGCCTCCTTGCACTAAATCTTAATCCTTCAGCAGAACAAGAAAAGGAAGGGAATTCTGATTTGAATTTTATTCAAGTAGAACTGGATAGACAAGGAACTTTAGCTTTGGAATTGAAATCTGAAAAATGCTACCATTCAAATTTGAATTGATGCTTCACGAATTTCAGTTCCACATATGTTGTCAGTCATAACATTTTAAGGTTTAATTATTCAATAACACAGAACTTGCTTTAAACATGTCCTATGAGGAATTATCCACTTATTCTACATAAATACGTCAGTGTGAAGACAGGGTGTGTGCATTCATATTGTGTGGATATTTGCAGAAGAAACCTATGAAACCATTTTTGAACATCTCCAACAGCCCAAAGTGGTTTCAAGAATTATGCATGCAGCACAACTTCTGATTTTTTAAAGTTTGTTTCTTTCAGGTACTACTCCACACAACATTTATCCACAAAAAGTGATGTCTTTAGCTTTGGGGTTGTTTTACTGGAAATAGTAAGTGGTCGAGAGCCTCTCAACATAAAAAGACCACAAAATGAGTGGAGCTTAGTCGAATGGGTAAACTCCAATGTCTGAGCATTCTACCTATAAAAATATATTGCATGCCTGCATACCTATAAAAATATATTGCACCCTAAAGTCTTAAAATTTTGCACAATGCATCCACACATACCTGCTTTTCTAACAAAAGAACTTGCATCCCTATTCGGAGAGCAAGTAAAAAAGAACTGCATTTGAATGGAGGCATATACAATGTTCTGATTTGACAGAACAAACACTTAATGAGCGACAATTGAAACAAATAGATGTGCAAAAAACTCCCAAAAATCTAATAGGCTGAAAAGGATGGTGTATCTGGAGGATTACTTTGTTCAGTCACTAGCAGAAAAAAATAAATATTATCTTACTTGTAATGAAGAAATTTGAACACAAAACATATAAATTTGTCCTTAACTAGATCTTTGCTAGGTCAATCATGACCTCGATGAAGACTTGTGTCATAGAGGAGTAAATTTTGGAGCCAAAAAGCTTAATGTTGACACTTCTTACTCCTCTTTCTCAATTAAGTCATTGTATATTTATTAAAATTATTCATGTTTGACCATACAAGCAACTTTTCTTGAATATAGGCCAAGCCCCATATAAGGAACTCAAGAATCGAAGAAATTGTGGACCCAAACATAAAGGGAGGATACCATGCTGAAGCAATGTGGAGAGTGGTGGAGGTAGCTCTGGCATGTATTGAGCCTTACTCAGCTTATCGCCCATGCATGGCTGACATTGTTCGTGAACTCGAGGATGCTTTTATCATAGAAAACAATGCATCAGAATACATGAAATCCATAGAGAGTTTCGGAGGGTCCCGTCGTTACTCTATGGAGAGGCCTATTGTCATACCACAAACTCAAGTTCCAACTGAACCATCGGCTATTGTTATGCAACCACCACCTCCTCAACCAAGATAGTTAATTGGGTGGACAATGTCAGAGATTATGAGAGAGAATCAGATTAAGAGATTATGCATCTCAATACCCCCAAGAATTTCTGTAGGCCATTGATCTAACACTTATGATCAATACACTCTTTCTCTGTTTTGCTATTACTAGTACCATGTAAAGACTTAAGTCATGTTGGTTAAAGCAGGTTCAGCTTCTATTCTTTGCAATCAACCAGTGGTCTTTTGGATTCACAAGTAAATACATAAGCAGCAGACTAAACATCCAACCAACCATGAAATTCATGTGAGAGACACTAGGAATTGGCATTGAATTGGTACCCATTTATGGGCAATGATTCAACTTAAGCCCCTACTTAATCCCAAAGACAAAATGTAAGATCACCCTCTAATGTAAGGATTAATTCCATAAATTGTTTACTTCACTCAATTTGCTTCCGTAATTTTAAAAAAACTGTATGAATTCTAGCACATTGACATTAAGTTCTTTGATGAAAAGCTGCTACTACTGTTACCATTATAAGAATATCATATGATATGTGTGCCATGATAACCATTAATACGACAACAGATGTCCAGTTGCCATTCATTTCCCCTCAAGGAATACAAATGATGCCAATCAAAATCTTCACGTCTTTTCTTCCCAAAATAGGCAATGATTATGGTGCACCATCTTGATCTAATCGACACATTGAAATTACCAGGAGTGCATAGCACTTTGTCTTTATACGCACCTTACAATATTGTGTGACCAGGGGTGGAGCTAGGACTCAGAAACAATAAAATAATTTATTAATATTAAAAACGTTACAATGTTTTACAATTACGACTATACTTGATACATCTATATTTCTCTAAAATATAAATTTTCTTTTTGGCGTTCAAAGCTATAGGGTACTAGACATAAACATGAATAAACAATTTATATCATTTTACTTTCTACTAATTCAAAGTTATCCATCTAAGTCATAATGATTTTTTTGACTTAAAAAAAATTTATATGCTTGTAACCAAAAATTACAACTAAAATGAAAATTCTTACAATTACTAAGTAAATATTTATGTGTGTGTGTTATACACTAATATGCAACTGATTAGTGCAAGAAATGGAAAATAACAAAAAGGAATCCGGTTGGGGTATGTGTGTGTCTCTCTCCCTATATATGTGAAAAATATAGTTATATATATAAAGAGAAATTATTTACTAAGTGTAGGTGCTTAGCTTATGTTAAACACGGATGATATGGCACATCGATCAATTGGTGTATAACAAATTTAATTCAAATTTTGAGATCCACCTTAAACTTATCAATCAATGAATAGATGTGTCATGTTAGTGGTACTTAGTAGACCATTTCTCTCTTTATATATATACCCTCCTCCAGTAACATCTGATTTTCGACAATCAACCAAATTATTTCTTAATAAATAATAATTACAGCTTTTCCGCACAATTGCTTTAATTAAGTAAAAAACATTTTCGGTGAAAAAAGAGGTTCTCAAATTCCAATTTCCTCCGCTGCGCCCCTCTAACAGTGTGCGTGACAGTTAGTGTAGAGATGATCAATTGCAATAAGGCGTTTGAATATTCTAAACTTCTGTGAGTGGGAACAAATTCAGCTAGGAAAATGTTGACGATAAACAAATCTCTTTAGACAAATGGGCATTGCGTTGGACAGAACATCAAATAAAGAAAGCATCAGTGAGAAGTGGGAAAGAACTGAGAACCCTATGAAAGTAGTGAAACATAGCAGAGACAATATGCTGAAATAGATGTCGCGAAAACCAGCTATATCTATCTCAGTTATTGAGATTATCATGATATCAGCTCAAATTAAACCTATGGATAACATAGCTTTTCCCCAATATACTTCTTGATATAGGTCGAAACACAAAAAGAGAAATAGGGAAGAAGACGAGGAGAGAGGGGGAAGAATACGAAGAATCTAGGGAAGAAGATATCAATATTCAATCGTCAGGAATAGAATACATCAATGAAATCCTAGAATCCTTTTTAAGGCATAGGGTAAAAAAGCTAAAATCAAATGTATTTCTAATAAAGTAAAACATTATCATATATTAAAATTAATCTAAACAAACATAATTTCTATCAACTCTACTTTAAAATCCTATCAAACTCGTATCTTTAACCACAACCAGGTATATAAGCAGTGATTTCAAATTGAGAGGTTGATTGTACTCTAACTAGAGATGGCAATTCGAATCGTTAAAACTGAAAATCGCAGTTAATCGAACCGAATGGGGCGAAAAAAACCGAACTGATGGTGCAATGGGGCGATTATGATTTTGATTTTAATGAACCGCTTCATTTAGGGGCAGGTATGGTATTTAGCGATGGTGCCCCGCCCTGAACCGATTACCCGTTAAAAAAAATTAATTGGACAATTGGACTTTCCATTATTCATTCTCAAAATTAATTGGGCTTCCCAAAATTTTGGCCCAATTAACATTAGGTAAACATGAACCCAATAACCCAGCCCATTGCCTAGGTAGGCCAATTTCAATATACCCTACACGTTAAATTAAAACCCAGGTTTACAGTCTCCAGACTATACTTCTCCACTCAAAAATTGTATTTTCTGTTCATCAATTCAATGATTAGTTTATTAGAATTCTATTTGTTTGAATCTGCAGCTAGATGTTTGTTTAATCTTAAAAAGACAATGGAAGCGCTTCATAAAGTTTTGATTTTTTGGTGATGACATGTTATTCAATTTAATTTTAGTAAATATGTGCATTGAAGAAGAAACCATTCTTGCATTTCCTTAATATATTGATCCAAATCATAAATTAGCATAAATGGTTGAATTGTAGTGCAGGTATATGGTATGTCTTAACTCTTTCTTATTTGTTTAATTGCTCATATGATACAAGTAAAGAAGAAAGACTTGAATGCTTTTTCAAGGTTTAGGTTAACCAATTTCGGTTTTGAAGACGTGCAAAGTTGTTATTGTTCCTAGGTTAAGTAGATTAATTTCTAGCACTAATAACTGCAGATCCATCTTCATGGCCGAATCAACGAGTGCGGGCCCTCCGTTCGTTTGACTTAATTATTGTTGATAGTTACAAAATTACAAAGAATTTTTTCCTCGTCTAAGGCAAAGAGAACCTCAAGTGAGTCAGCGTTTAGTAAAAATGGTAGATTTGTGAGTCCACATAGAAATAGGCTTCACCCGAAGACTTTAGAAACTTTAATGTGTGCTCTGGATTGGCTTTGGACTGATATTCATGGTAAAAGAGTTGTGGGGAAGAATGAAGATTGACCTATGCTAGTAAGAGTCTTAACCTATGTTGATAATATTGTTTGTTAAATTCGAATTTTTCATTTGAAAGTTGGGATATTGTTTGCATTTTCATTTGGGATATTGTTTGCTAAATTGGCTTAGTATTGTGTTTTTGTTTTTATTGACTTTTCTTCATAATTTTTTTTTTCAATCTGACGATTGGAGTTTGGACTTGTAAAAAATAATTTATTTTCGTGGTTATTAACCGAGCCGAACCGAACTGACTTTCGTGGTTATGGTACGGTTATGATATGACCAAAAATTTGGTGGTGCGGTTATGATTTTGGCTTAATCGACCCCGAACCAAACCGTTGCCATCCCTAACTCTGACAACTTTATGTAGGGCTGGGCAAAAGTTCCTGAACCGAACCGAACCGAGCGGTTCTTCATAAATTAAATACCTGAACGGGTATCTGAATCGAGAATCGATAGGTTTGGTTTGGTTCTCGGTTCTAGGCTAAGAACCGAATCTAAATAATTTTTTTAATTTTTTATATTGAATTAATTAAATTATTTTAATTTTTTCTAAACAAATTAGCAAATTAATTAGGTAAATTTAATTTTTTGTTTGTTAATCGTGCTTTTTCAATTATGCTTGTAGAGTTTCTTACTATGACAAGTCAAACAGTTGATGATTAAATCAAATAGTTGGTAAGTATTACCAACACTTAATTTATATTTATATCTTTTAATTTATATTTCATTTTTTTATGTAGGCTGCTTGAAACAAATGAATTATTGATATGGATCATCGATATTTTAGTATTAATATCTACTTTTTGGTATTTGTATATATTGAATTAATCTTATTGGACATCTTGTTGTTTATATGTTTTTAAATTGGGCTACGTTAATTTGTAATAGTTACGAATGAACATGTTATTAATTATATTTATGTAGTGTTGTTGTAAATGTTAAAAAATTTAATTATGGTACGGACTGAACCGAACCGAACAGAACCCGAACGGTTCCATAATTATATTTGGACCCGATGGTTCCATTTATTAAATACTCGAAAATTTTGGGTCTTCGGAACCGAACCGGACCACGTCCAGCCCTAACTTTATGTAAGGCGAAGTTTCGTTTTTTTTTTTTTTTTTTTTTTGAGTGATAGTGGAAAAGTTGACAAATAAGTCACCCTTACTGTTATGGTACATTAGATTTTCATCTCATACGACTCCATGTTCAATTCTTTCGAATTCATTGGATCCTTTCCCACCTTACTTATCTTATAGTTTAGAGGCTTTATCCATCTTTGGTTTCATTGCTTGTTGTTTATATCCGATTCAATAATACCGCTTATCCTAGCGAGTTTTACGGACATACTAGACTAGAAGCTTCTCAAGCTCAAGCATTTACTTTTCTAGCTAGAGACCAACATCTTGGAGCTAATGTAGGATCTGCGCAAGGACCTACGGTTTAGGTAAATATCTAATGCGTTCCTCGACCGAAGAAGTCATTTTTGGAGGAGAAAGTATGCGTTTTTGGGATGTTAGTGCCCCTTGGGTTAGAACCTCTTAGATGTCCAAATGGATTGGATTTGAGTAGGTTGAAAAAGACATACAACCTTGGTATGCTCCTTTAGGTTCTTTAAGCAATGGAAACTGATTCAAAGATAACCATTTCAAACAAAGTGGATAGCAACCAAAATTTTAGACGTGAATCCATGAAATAACATTCCAACATCTTATATTTTGATATAAAAATATATGCATAAAGATTCTACACAATAACGACGGCAAGAAGAAATTGTCCACCGCGAAAATCAAAATACAATCACGAAATCAACGGCACTATTTATGACAGACCTCGATCTGAGAATTCCGATTTAATCAGGTCGTAAACAAAGATGGATTGGCTGTAGCAGTGCTCACTTGTACTTCCAGCAATTCGAGACGCCTCTCCAATGTATCGAGCTTCTCATTCAACTTTGCCAACTTATTTTTTGTGGTTGCTTCTAAAATTGAGAAGGAAAAAAGAATTAATTTTCAAAAACCATCAAATCAAAATGAGATATAAGGAAAAAGGGGTTCATACGAAACGGGTACCAAATTGTACGAGGAAGTCAAAGAGGCGACGAACATTGAGAGAGATGTGGGAAATGAATTCCCGATTTTCCCAATCAGCTTGAACTGCGATTCCCACGTTCACCGCGTTCGTTATCCCACCGGCTCTCGCCATGTTTGATTGCTCAGGGTAATGCGATTTCTACTGCTTGGACAATAGGTGTAGGATGGCCGTTGGACTATATTGGACGTGATATCTGCTGTTTTCAATCGTCTGTAGTAGCGAATAACCAAAGGCGACTTTGTTTAAATTGCAGATGCAGTAACACGCTGAACAAAGACGTGAGAGGGTGGTTTTCCCTTTTGGTTATGAAGTCCTTTTCGTTTTGGGGAAAGTTCCACATGGGGTCCCCATACTTTGAATGTTGTGAAATTGGATCCAAGCCTTTGACTTCTGTCAATCTAGGTGGTTAGGTCTCTAACCTTCAAAACGTCCAAAAATATCAAATTTATCGTAAGATGATCATTTTATCCTTAGTTTGAATCAAAATAAGAAATAAATAAAAGAAACTAAAATGGAAAAAGAGAGAAAAAGAAACGTAAAAAATGACATTTACTTACAATGAAGATCAGCCTATATTACACAATACAAAATACAAACAACACTCCAAATTTGTTCTACATGGTTTATGGCCGTTTGTTGGTTTAAATGTCAAATGTCTCGAATAGCCGTCCCTTCAAAGGAGCATTTGCAGAATTGCCATGACACACCAAAACCAACTAAGAAAGCCCCTTCAAAACCCGCAACATGAGGCCCATTAATCTGGACATAGAAGGTTTCTTGGGCTGAATGATGGGCTTCCGTATAGATTTAGATTGAAGTTGGGAAAATTAACTAGAACCATACAATTAAATATTAGTTTTCATAAATACGGGGGTTAAGTTTAAAATTCATATTTCAGGTTGTAAATAGGATTATTAATTGTAATTAATAAAAAAATTAATTAAACTTAATCTACATATTCATCCCCACCACATCTACCTTCCCTGATTCATCCCAAACCTGTTTCATTTTCAAACTCTAAAATTTCTCAGCTTCTTCCTTCTTTGTATCTTCTCTCTTTACCACCCACTGCACCCCACTCCAGCTCACCTCATCCTCATTCTGTACAATTTCTTTCGACGTCGTTACGTTCAGCGGTACAACAATGTGTCACCACTACTGTGAGCAGTGGAGCCTGGTGTCGCCGTCGTTGTTACTGGGGTGGTACTTGCAAAAACTCAAGCGAACCAGGCGGTGGTGCTTGCAACAATAGTAAGTCCATGGGTAGTGGTATGGCTGTGCGTATGTTCTACTGTAACGACACAATCATGCCTAATTTTTTGAGGTGATGTTTCATTTTCTATCTATAAATTTTTGGGAATAGTTTTGCAAATTGTGGTACAAGCGACGGTACAGGTAGTGATAGTGTTGATGGCGGTAGTGAGATTATTATGGTAATAGCGGTTGTGGTTATTGTCTCATTAAAAGAACCCCAACATTCCTTTCTGTCTAAACTCATCAGGTTAATGCCAAAAGCTCAAAATTCTACAAAATCTTCCTATTCAAACTTAATTTTGAACATTTGATCCAATGAAGCCACATAGTTCTAACATTAAGATTAGAAACAAATTTTTTTACAATTCTATTGGTGGCAATGATTTTTTGATCTGTGGGTTGTTTCTGATTTGTGATTTGTTGGTGGTTTTGTTAGTAGTGGTGTTGGCAATGATGGTTTTGTTGCTGGTGGTTCATGTGGTCGTGGTGAGGTTGTGCGCGTTTGATTCTTGGCGTTGTTGGGAGTGGTGGTGGAAATCGGGTATGATCAAGTTTATCTTTATTGTGATTGTCTGTGACTAAATTTATGTTAATGGTGCCCATATGTGCCTTGGTTATGTACGATAACAAATTAGACCGACCTGACAATAGACAATCACATCGAAGACAAATTTTATCGCAGTTAGTCATAGATAACATAGGTCAGTGAAGTTAGTATTTATGATCGTAAATTTGAGTTGAAGGTGGTAGTGGTGGTGACTGGTGGTGGATTGTGGTTTTTGGTCTGCAATGTGTGCAGATTTGTTTATGGTGATCATATGTGACCAAGTATGTGTTTAATGTGGTTGGTTATGACCAATTATGTGTTAATTGTGATCCGTTGCGACTTGGTCACATACCAATATAGTTAAAATTTGGCCTGATCACAATTAATCACATTTAAGACAAATTTGGTCACAAATGACATAGACCAATGACTTGATTACATACAATGACTTGGAAATTTTTTGGGGGGTGGAGTGTAACATACGAAAAATGTTTTCGATTTCTAAAGTTTTTTAACAAATAAGGTAGGTGAGGGTGAGGTCCATGTGGGCGTGAGGAATATTATTAATTTGGTGGGGGTGGGGATAATCAATTCCAATTAATAATATATATATAATTGGAATTAACACTTGAATTTTGTAATAATTTGACAAGTTTGTTAGTTATGAATTGCGATTCTTATATGTCAAGAGTTATGTATTGTTTCCATTGAAGTTTGGTTGCTTGTGAGTAAGTATGTGGGTGGGTAGGCGGGCAATGGTTTACTATAAAAATATTGTTATGATGCTATCAAAAACTCGTACTTGAACGAACTTGAACTAGATGATTGAACTCCGCACGATCTAGTCTTCAATACCTGAAACAAAAGCGTCGAGGTGTATCATCGTTCCCTCTCCGATGTTTAAGTCAGAAAGAGAAATTGTGTAAAAGGCTATATGCTGGAATATTATGTAAAATGTACCTGAATAATGAGGTTGTGTCATGTATCTATAGGTGTTTCGAGATGGAGTTCTAAAATGATCCAACTTCCTGTAGTCCTTATCCTTGTTGTACAATGTGTTTGTGCATAGTTTGAGTTAGAATTAAATTTGTAATAGGTTGAAAGTTTGTATTCAAATCGAAAAAATGGGGAGTTATAGTCAAAATATGATTATTGTTTCTAGAGGATGTGAGATAAGGTCAAGGAGACTGGACGACAGTGCTTGAAGCCCGACCTCAACGTAAGGCCCGATCTTGGTACCTACATAATTGGAGTTTGCTAAGTTCGGGGAATGTAGTCGATCTCGGGCTTAATAATTTATGACGTATCATACAGCTAAAAATTGTGTACTCGAGCTGCTAGGTGAGACGCAATGAAGTAAAACAGTCCTAGATCGAACTTAATGGGCTATTCATAGGTGATAGATTGGTGATTGACATTTGTTTGATGCGTGTAGGGTAGGGAAAAATTGACCTTGGATGACTGATACGTTGCATAATCCAAGGGTCAGGATTGCACGACCATTGACCTTCCTCTGACCTCTATAAATACCCATTTTTTACCCATCATTTTTCACATTTTTACTCTCAACTCTCAGTAAAAGCTGTTGGAGGTAGAGGCTTAGATGGTTTTGTGAGCGACCACCTTAAGAGGTAAGTGTTCGAGCTTTTACGTATTTATTTTGTAAGTAGCGTAATGTCGAGTAGTAGTAGTGAGGAGTTGAGCAGTAGTAGTAGTCAGTCTTCTAGGAGCTTGACCACCAAGAGCCCCGAGAATGTAGGTGCAACACTTACCCCTATAGCAGTCCCCCTTAGCTCCATCCCGAGGTCGAGACAACCTTAACCTATCTTAGGGAAACAACCAAATATAAGGAACATGTAATTATAAAAGTTGTTAGAGAGTTCGGGGTTATGTCCCTATGTGACATAAGAAACCCCGAGCCTAGTGAGTCTGTACTTGATGCTCGAGATGGGAAAATGACCTTTTTTAGGGATACCCTTAAGATCGAGCTCAGGTGGCCTCTCCACCCTTTCTTTATTCATTTCCTGACCTATTACTTAATGTGTCCAGGCCAGTTAGTTCCCAATAGTTGGAGGCTTTTAGGTTATTTTTTCATCTTATGTAGATGCCTCAAGATCAATCCATGATTCGACCTTTTCAGGGTAGTCCTTAACTTGAAGTTCGTACCCAGGTATAATTATTTTGCTTACTTATCCACTAAGGGAGGGTTTAGGACTCCTGAGACCCCGAGCTCTCTTTATGGATGTAAATGGCGATTCGTTTTTTTGTAAAACCTTAAGACCTCGATCACCTGTTCAGCCCGAAGTGCAAAATTCCAAATAAGGATAGGTTCAATGATAGTCAAGAGTACCTCGAGGTTCTAGAGAGAGATAGGTTGAGATTAGTGAATCATGATCCCCTTGCAAACAAAATCGACTACCTCATGGACGATGACACTCTCGACCTTGCCAACGTGAGAGGGCTTGAGGGTACGACCCTATCTTCCTTTGTTATCTTTATTAACCCCGATCTATTTTTCGAGCTAACTCCTTGTGCTATTTTGCAGACTTAGAAATGTCTTTCAATCCATCAACACTTCTTGCCAATGTTCACCAAAAGGCCAAGGGCACAAAGCCCAAAGTACCTGCCTCGTCGAAGGGGAAGAAGCGAGCTAAAGAATCAGCATCGAGCAAGATCTCTAGCGGGATCGGTCAATCATCGAAAAGCCCAGATGCTCCACCAAAGCCATCTTCCCGACCTTCAATCCATTAATTGACTCCCCAAGGTACTCCAGAGATAGTGGATCGGGAGGAGGATGCACCGTTACCCAAAGTATGTCCAAAGTATGGCGGGTAGTTTCTTGGGTTTACTATTCCTAGCATCCCTATTGAAGGTCTTGTAATATAATTCAGTTAGTTACTTTGACGAGGCCATTACCATGAGGGTGTGAGACTGAAGTCAGACGATGGTTGGTGTGCTGTCGTAGGCACCCAAAAATAGTCCTTAAACCTCGAAAACTAATGTAGTAGTGGAAGTAAGGGTCGATCCCACGAAGAGTGTGTAATTTAATATTTTATACTCCGTACAATGATCGGGGGGTTTTTGTATGCAAACAATTGTAAATAACGCAATTAATAACAATGAAAACTAAATTAACGAAAACAATCAAAAGACTAACCTTGGTCCAAGTCAATATCCATCTTCAGAAATCCACAATTGATCATAGATGCAATGATAATTCAATTCATATCTTGAATATTCACCGTTGGAATAATTCTCCTATTTCTCCTTAATTTTAGTTAGTTAGAAACCAGCGTTCTAATTAACCCTAATTATTAAATAACCTCAGACCAGCGCTCAAGATTCAATTTAATAACAGCTTTACACAATAGAGAAATCGATGAACTAGATAACACAAACACCAGCGGTTGCATTCAATCTATTTAAACATTCTTCTTAAGATTCAATAACCTCTATCGCAGAAAATCATCAAATCCTAGTGCTTCACAAGTTAAAGGGATCAAACAATTACGGATTTGATATTTAACTCAGCGGTAGATTGCAACGAATAATAAACTAGTAGGCCTCTTAGCAATTAAACATAACAATCATAAAAATAAGTGCAGAAAAATATTCAATACTCAAAAACATGAATTAAATTAAGAAAAACCATTTAGATCTCACAATATGTGGTTCCGAGACTTCAATCTCCTTCGACCAAGTGTAAAAGTTTAGTTACAATTCATGAATATAAGAGAAAAATAGAGAAGAATAGAGTTTGGAGGCGTTCCCCCCGTTCTGGTTGTGTTCTAGGGTTTATAAAGTGTAGAAAGATTTGTTTCCATAAGTGTTTGATTGAAATTAGGAAATCAGAATTTTCGTCCCGAAAATGAACCATGCGGCCGCATGGTTTAGAGGCTTGCGGCCGCAAGGAACAAGTGAAATCAACACTTTAACTCTCGGGAATGGTCTATGCGGCCGCATGGAATTAAAGTCTTGCGGCCGCATGGTTTTACGAAACTTCCTCCGGACAGCTTCTAGTATTTTGGCCATAACATCTTCTACCGATATCCGATTGAAGCGATTCAAGATGCGTTGTAAAGCTAACTCAAAGAGCTAAAACTTTGATTCCGAGACCATCTTCAAATTTGATCGTTTACCATATCAAAAATGGGTCTCAATATGAGGCTGAAAACGGATGCAAAGCTTTTCAGCTTGAAAGTTGATATGTGAAAATGTCTTGGCCATATTTCATCCCTTTGAATCCTTTCTTCATCCAATGGACCTCTAACACTCTCGAATCTTCATCACAAGGTTAGAAACAACTTTAGAATATTTGCACTTTAGTCCTTGAACTTTCACTTTCTTCCATTTTGGTCATTTTTCACATATTTCTTCCAAATTATGCCATATCCATAGAATTGCCACCTAAATCAAAATATGAGCGTAATGAGTACATTTTGGCACAAAATAAACATACGAGCGCATAAAATAAGGAGGGAAAAATATGCATTTTACATTCCTATCAAATTCCCCCACACTTAGCTTTTGCTCGTCCTCGGGCAAAACTCAAATTTAATTTCCCAAAACACTAGGTCATAATGCCAAGAACATAGAACTATCAAACTTTTTCAAAACACATAAAATATCATGAATAAACATTTCACACAACTCATAATCAATTAGCAAGCATTTTCATATGAAGATGGAGTAAACTAAACATGTAGACCCTCACGGATATAAGCACTCAACTCTCATGTGTTTAAAAGGGTAAGTGTTTCGCTCAAATTCATTCCAATGGAGATGTTCTACCATATGCTTGCATATCTTCTCATTCGCCACCACTTAGATCACATGCTTTACAAGAATCATAAGGACTTTTCAAAGGTTGTAATGTGGCTTATGGTCAAGATGAGAAATATTTGGGTATGTGACTCAAGAGCCATCGAGACTAGTGGAGTAAAGATAAATAGACTTAGCTCAAACATATACATAAAACATGTAAACTAGCCACTCCACATGATAGCTTCATCATTTTTGCATCTATCCCACACAAACCGAACTCCTTTTGAGATGTAGGAAGAGTTATGAATATAGATCTTGTTCACATTAAAATCACTCTCCTTCATCACTTTTTTTTTCTCTTTTTCTTCAATCATGCATTTTTTTTTCATTTTTCTTCTTGTGTTTTTCTTGCATAACGTAAACTCCAAATTATACACCAATACTGGAACTCTCTGAATTGACATAGAAAATTTGTTCCAATTTACCAATAATAGCACCGCCATAAATCTTGATACCCCCACACTTATTTTCTTGCATACCCACACTTCTCATGATATTCAACAATACTCCACTAGCTCTAAGGCTTGGGAAAAGACATTGTTTTTTCAGTTTAAATCTTGTAATGTGAGTTTATACAAAAAAAATGCAATGAGGCTCAAATGGGCTCAACAATGGAAAATTTAATTATAAGGTTGGCTATTTAGTTAATGAAGCTCATTTATGTAACAAAGATGGCCTTAATCATGTTCGTGCATTCATGTATCAATGTGATCTTGAAGAGAATCAAGGCAAGTTCTAGAGAAACAAAACCATGGATGAATATCACACACGAAAAGAAATAATGAGACTGTTATGGATATATCAGTCTAAAGGCTCAAAAATCTCACCGGCTTTTGTCTACAGAATTTAGTTACTACCATCCTCAAAGAAAATAACTCCACTAATCAACTCTAAGTTGGAAGATCATTCATTCAATCATGTTATGAGTTCTTCAAAAGCTTAATTAATTCTAGCAAATAGCATACACAATCAAAAATAACCATTTAACTCAACTCATTTTCCTGAAAAATCATGCAAATTAGTTTTTTCTTTTTTTTTAAAAAAAATAAATTAATTCATTCAATCTAAATGCAACCTAGATCTAAATCTCTCCCCCACACTTAAAACTTACATTGTCCCCAATGTAAGGTCCAATGCAAAGAAAATGGCAAATATAACTAAAATAAAAAATAGAATATGAAAAATAAAAATAAAAATAAAATAATAAAGGAACGAACTCCCCTTGGGTTGCCTCCCAAGTAGCGCCTTTGTTTATCGTCTTTGGCTCGACTCAATGTTTCTTTATTCAGCCCGGGTCTATCATAGTTGGTTTCGATCTTCCTTGCGGTGTACCAAGTCCATTGGGAATGATAACTAGGATTGTTCCTCCACCTTCATGGAATGTATACTTATAGTGACTGGGGTGAGGTTTCAAATCCGAAATGAGAGTCTGCAAAACAGAAAGTAGAGGTTTCTCATTAGAAATTGGTAATACAAAACAAGAACTATTACTTGAATGCTGTAGCTTTGGAAGATTATTCAATATTGCAACAGTTTCTTGTAACTCAGTATTTAAGGCCAGCTCCTCTTTTTCTTGCCTAAGATGCTCAGTATTGACAGCTTTCCATTCTTTTTTTGCAACAAATTCGAAAACATCATGTGCTAAATGATCAATGACATCAATAAATTGAACATGATTATTATTACACCGATATTTCATGGAATCATATATATTAAGTGTGATAGTTTTATCATCAAATTCCATGGTTAGTGTGTCATTATGAAAGTCCATTTCAGTTTTGGATGTCCTTAAGAACGGTCTTCCCAACAAAATAGGGAGAGTTTGATTACTACTGCCTGTATCAAGCACATAAAAATCAATAGGAAAAACCAACTCATTAACTTTCACGAGAACATCATCAACTACCCCCTTAGGATAGGCATTAGATTTATCAGCTAGTTGAATTATCACACCAGTGTCAATTAAAGGTCCTAATTTCAAGGAAGTGTATACAGAATATGGCATGACATTAATAGATGCTCCGGAATCTAACATGACCTTCTCAAACTTAGTATTGCCTATCATGCAAGGGATAGTGAACATACCTGGATCCGTGTACTTTGCAGGAAGTTTCTTTTGAATCATTGCAGATACCTTTTCTCCAACTTTTACCCTTTCAATCCCTTTCAATTTCTGTTTCCTTTTACTTGTGCACAAGTGTTTCAAAAATTTAGCATAACGAGGCACTTGTTTAAACATATCTAAAAGTGAAATATTTACCTCACATTTACTAAAAATTTCGTGTAGCTCATCATGATCTCGTTCATATTTCCTAGATCTTACTAAAGTTTGAGGAAAATGGGGTACATGTTTATAATCGGAAAGAGGTGGAAACTTACGCTCAGCTACCTCAGTATCGTTAGGATCACTCTTTTTTGCTGTGATATATTCCTTATTTTCTTCCATCGATGATGTAGGGGCTACCTTCACTGGAGCTTCAACCTCATCTCCACTCCTCAACATGATTGCACTTACACGGAGCACGACCTTATGCTAATTTAATATATTAGGTGCATACACGGAGCACGACCTTACGCTAATTTAATGAACTAGCTGCATGTATAGAGCACGACCTTATGCTAGTTGGTGTTTGGAACAAGTTCTTATTGTCGAAACGGGTTTCAAATAGCGAAAGAGTACAAGGCACATATGTCATAATTGAAAAAATAAAATGTTTGAGGGCATGCAAGCCCGAGCCAAAACAAAAAAAAAACAATGAAAAGGTAAAAAAAAAAATGATAGCTAACTACAAAATAAAACCCTAAACAACCTAGATACCTGGGTGCATAACTAGCTACTTGTAATAACTTTTCAAGTTGTCAGCATTCTAAAGCTCTGGGAGTTGTCTTCCCGAGTATCCTTCAAGTTGTATGCATCGTCTCTCACTTTTCGTATAACTTCAAAAGGCCCTTCCCATACCGGTCCTAGTTTCCCTAGAGGATGCCTAGTAGCTGCTGCCCTCCAAAGGACCAAATCACCAACTCTGAATCTCCTTGTCTTGACATTGATGTTGAAGTGCCTTGTTGTTTTGTTTTGATAACTTACGGCCCTCAGTGAGGCTTGTTCTCATACTTTTTCAGGTAAATCAAGGTGTTCAATCGTTTATCCCTCAATATGGTGTTCGATCATCCTGTGTTAGAAGGTCGACCTCAATTGGTATCGTAGCCTCCACAACAAAAGCTAGCATGAAAAGGGTCTAACCAGTTGCTGTCTTATGTGAAGTCCAGTATGTCCAAAGTATGGCGGGTAGTTTCTTGGGTTTACTATTCCTAGCATCCCTATTGAAGGTCTTGTAATATAATTCAGTTAGTTACTTTGACGAGGCCATTACCATGAGGGTGTGAGACTGAAGTCAGACGATGGTTGGTGTGCTGTCGTAGGCACCCAAAAATAGTCCTTAAACCTCGAAAACTAATGTAGTAGTGGAAGTAAGGGTCGATCCCACGAAGAGTGTGTAATTTAATATTTTATACTCCGTACAATGATCGGGGGGTTTTTGTATGCAAACAATTGTAAATAACGCAATTAATAACAATGAAAACTAAATTAACGAAAACAATCAAAAGACTAACCTTGGTCCAAGTCAATATCCATCTTCAGAAATCCACAATTGATCATAGATGCAATGATAATTCAATTCATATCTTGAATATTCACCGTTGGAATAATTCTCCTATTTCTCCTTAATTTTAGTTAGTTAGAAACCAGCGTTCTAATTAACCCTAATTATTAAATAACCTCAGACCAACGCTCAAGATTCAATTTAATAACAGCTTTACACAATAGAGAAATCGATGAACTAGATAACACAAACACCAGCGGTTGCATTCAATCTATTTAAACATTCTTCTTAAGATTCAATAACCTCTATCGCAGAAAATCATCAAATCCTAGTGCTTCACAAGTTAAAGGGATCAAACAATTACGGATTTGATATTTAACTCAGCGGTAGATTGCAACGAATAATAAACTAGTAGGCCTCTTAGCAATTAAACATAACAATCATAAAAATAAGTGCAGAAAAATATTCAATACTCAAAAACATGAATTAAATTAAGAAAAACCATTTAGATCTCACAATATGTGGTTCCGAGACTTCAATCTCCTTCGACCAAGTGTAAAAGTTTAGTTACAATTCATGAATATAAGAGAAAAATAGAGAAGAATAGAGTTTGGAGGCGTTCCCCCCGTTCTGGTTGTGTTCTAGGGTTTATAAAGTGTAGAAAGATTTGTTTCCATAAGTGTTTGATTGAAATTAGGAAATCAGAATTTTCGTCCCGAAAATGAACCATGCGGCCGCATGGTTTAGAGGCTTGCGGCCGCAAGGAACAAGTGAAATCAACACTTTAACTCTCGGGAATGGTCTATGCGGCCGCATGGAATTAAAGTCTTGCGGCCGCATGGTTTTACGAAACTTCCTCCGGACAGCTTCTAGTATTTTGGCCATAACATCTTCTACCGATATCCGATTGAAGCGATTCAAGATGCGTTGTAAAGCTAACTCAAAGAGCTAAAACTTTGATTCCGAGACCATCTTCAAATTTGATCGTTTACCATATCAAAAATGGGTCTCAATATGAGGCTGAAAACGGATGCAAAGCTTTTCAGCTTGAAAGTTGATATGTGAAAATGTCTTGGCCATATTTCATCCCTTTGAATCCTTTCTTCATCCAATGGACCTCTAACACTCTCGAATCTTCATCACAAGGTTAGAAACAACTTTAGAATATTTGCACTTTAGTCCTTGAACTTTCACTTTCTTCCATTTTGGTCATTTTTCACATATTTCTTCCAAATTATGCCATATCCATAGAATTGCCACCTAAATCAAAATATGAGCGTAATGAGTACATTTTGGCACAAAATAAACATACGAGCGTATAAAATAAGGAGGGAAAAATATGTATTTTACATTCCTATCAATGGTCAATCCCGAGGTTGTTACAAAAGCTTCTGAATTGCGAATTATCAAATTGCCTTCCAGTGTCCGTTGTCAGCACCTTTGGTATCCCGAACCTACACACAATGGACTTCCACACAAATGATCTGAGCTTGGGTTCTGAGATGATTACCAATTCTATTTCTACCCACTTGGTGAAGTACTTCACTATTACATCATCGAATTTCAGTTGACCTCTTACCAAATGGAAAGGTCCAAGGATAACAATTCCCCAATGCTCAAAAGGGACAACACATGGGATGGAAGTTAGCTCTTCAGCGTTAGTATGTATGATATTGTTGAACCTCTGGC
Organism: Fraxinus excelsior; assembly: GCA_019097785.1. Taxonomy (NCBI): domain Eukaryota; kingdom Viridiplantae; phylum Streptophyta; class Magnoliopsida; order Lamiales; family Oleaceae; genus Fraxinus; species Fraxinus excelsior. The sequence goes on along the minus strand of CM032623.1, from coordinate 6,075,029 downwards.
ACTTGTCACACCTCCTTACATAATCCAATGTATCCTTCTTCATGTTAGGTCAATAATACCCATACCTTATGAGCTTGTACGCAAGTGCTTGAGCTCCTTGATGATTCCCACATACACCTTTTTAAACCTTTGTTAAGGTTTGGAGCGATTCAGAGGGTTTGATACATTTGAGGTAGGATAGTGTAAAACTACTGCGAAATAATACTCCTCCAATAATGCAGTACCTTGATACTCTAGTCTTAATGCTTTTTGCTTCCCAGGGATCAGATGGTAGGTTTTCACTATTTAAGTACTTTGATATTGGATTCATCTAAGAAGGCTCACGATCAATGTCCATGATGCTTGGCTTCTGATTTATGCTAGGCTTTGTCACCATCTTGATGTGTACCATTATGTACAGTCCATCTATACCCACGAACATAATTCTAGGTAATGCATCAGCCCTCGCATTGTCAGCTCTAGCAATTTTAATGATCTCATAACTTTTAAATTGCCTCTGAAGGTCATGCACCTTTAAATAGTATGAGCTCATCTTCTCGTCTTTTCTCTAAAAAATACTCTCGATCTGGCCAACCACAAGTTGTGAGTCGTTGAAAACTTTAATGTGCTCAAGCTCAAGGTTGTATGCCAATTCTAGAGGTAGAATGATAGCTTCATTATTGGTGGCTTCAAATTCAAACCTGAGTGTGCATTGGATCTCGGTAGTCTTGTTCGGGTTAGTGATGATAACCCCGACGCTTGATCTTGAATTGTTCAATGCTCCATCTACGAAGATTTCCCAAATTTTTAAGGTCAAGCTCAGGTTATTCTCTTGTGGCCCTCGAGGCCTAGGGGTAAGTTCTTCAATGCAGTCAGCTAAGGTTCGCACCTTAATTACGAGCTGCGGCTTGAACTCTATATCAAACTCACCCAATCCAATCACCATTTCAGTATTCTTCCTGAGACGTCTAGTTTTTGAAGTATGTGTCTAAGTGGTTGATCAGTGAGTACAACAGTTGGATGAGATTGAAAATATTGACGTAGCTTTCTGGCAGCTATAACCAAAGTAAGTGCAAGTTGTTCAGCCAATGTGTACTAAGTTCTGCATCAAGAAGTATTTTACTCTCATAGTAAATAGGTCGCTGGACCTTTCCAACTTTCTTCACCAACAGCCCACTTATCGTTTTCTTAGAACGACCAAATATAGTAATAATGTATCACCACGTTTTGGCTTGGTGAAGATCGGATGTGTTGCCAATGTCTGCTTCAGCTCTTGAAAGGCCAAATTACATTCCTCATTCCAATCGAAGCTCTGGTTACCCTTTAGAACTTTGAGAAATGGGAATAACTTGTCTATTGCTCGGGATACAAACTTATTCAAGGTTGCAACCCGGGGATTCCATAGATATCAAGACTTGGATCTTGTCAGGGTTGGCCTCTATTCTTCTATGTATGATCATGAATCCTAAGAACTTGTCGGAAGTCACTCCAAATGCACATTTCGTAGGATTCAGTTTTATCTTGTACCTTCGCAGTGTAGCGAGACCTCTTCAAGGCCGGAGATATGACAATCCACTTGCTCTTATTGACCATGTCGTCCACGTATGCTTCGATGTTCTTCCCTATCAAGTTGTCAAAGACCTTATTGACAAATCTTTGATATATAGGTCCTATACTTTCAACCCGAATGGCATGACCCTGTAGTAGTAAATGGATGAATCGACCATAAATAAGGTATTCTCCTGATCGTCCTCTGACATAAGAATTTGATGGTACCCAAAGAAAGCATCCATAAAATTGTATAATTTATGACCTGAGGTACTGTCTACTAGATTATCGATTCGAGGTAAAGATAGATGTCCTTAGGGCATGCTTTGTTCAGATTATGCCTGTATGCGCGCACATGCATAAACTCTTACAATTGTTGCACTTTGGTCCCTGAATTGCATTCTTTATTTATTTTGATTCTTTCTTTGTACTTTTTGACCTTCCATCTTCCAATTTCATGTAATTAACTCCAACATCTCTCCAATCATCGATACTAGGTCCAAATCATCTATTAACACTTTGCGATTTAGTCCCCAAACTTTGAATTAGGTCCACTTTAGCCAATTTTCAGCCCATTTTCTTTAATTCCATGGTTTTGCATCGAGATGTACATAGCAAACAAAATATATACAAAATTAAGCCTCAAATCGTTTAAAGTAACGACAATTGCTTTAGTTTAACAGCGTAAATAAGTGTATAAAATACACTTATCAAACACCCTCAAACTTGATTCTTTGTTTATCCTCAAACAAAACTAGAACCTATCAAACACAAACACAATGTTAATTACCTAATTGGTGGACATTCAATCAAATAAAGAAAAAAATTTAGTTAGCTAACCTGAATTTTTATTTCATGATTGAAATTATAATATCAGATCTATGCACGGCTTCAAAATTACAATATAGAATTTAAAATCTACTTCTCCAATGTAAAATCGATGTGTGTGTGAAGAATTAATCATAGCATTATGGATTCATGAGTTGTTTCAATTCCCGACCTTTAATGGTCAAATATATTCTTTCATCACTCTTAAGATTCACACACCCCTAAACTTGTTCTTTTCGCTATTTTCAAGTGTGTGAACTAAGGTTGAATTCTATACTATCCTCACCACTCTAGTTTAGGTAAATCTCACTAACTGCAAGTCAATATGTCAATAAATAAGGATTCTCCATTAAATTTGATTGTTTCAATCTCTAGGACTAATTAGACTAATAATCTCTTATCAAAAGTCAAATTTTCTTAAATAAGTGTTTGAGACATAATCAAGGTATTTGGTGCTTCTGTTTCATGCACATATTTTTTTTTTCTATAATCTTTTTTCATTTTTTTTCAATACTATTTTTTCTTTATTTACAGTATTCTATCCCTTAAGCTTTCTAAATTACCCAGGTAACAAGCTTTAAGCCGATGACTCCCAAGTCAATTGACTTTAGGGCAACATATTTTAACACCATTACATGCTTAATAACTCAAGTCATAAAGGTTACGAAGAGAAATTTTCAAATAAAATGTGTTTTGTTTTTTTTTTCTTGATTAGTGCAATGTCTCTCATTAAACACATATTCAAGTAAAACGACATCTAACTTGAAATTTTCACCCAACTGCATCCCATTGACCTTAGACAATCCACACAAGATTTTTAATTTCACACATGGAATCCCTATTAATCTCAATATCTTCCTACAACTATGAAATCCCCCAAACTATTATAAATTTGGTCTAACAATGTAAAATTTAGTGGTTTTGGATTTAGCACCTATAGCCCACTATTTCAACCTATCCAATTATGAAATCAACTCATTCATCCGCAATGCTTAACTTAATTCATGTGCTTAATATATAACCAATTTCACATGGAAAAGCAAAAATTAATCTAAGCATATAATTTATTCACCATTCATAGATCAATTAATGATTCAATATATTCTTCATTGCCAGCCATACCAAGTATTTCACACAAGCACACAAAAAGAAAATATTTTTGAATTTTTTGATTTTTTTTATATATATCCAAAGCAATAAAAGCACACAAAACAAATAAACACAAGAATGATACAAACACATAAAAAAACAAAAACAAAATAAAAATGAAAATGAAAACTCATGTTTTCCACCCCCAAACTTAAACTAGACATTATCCTCAATGTCTTAAATTCTAAATCCGTATATAAAGGGGCGGGGAAGAAAATACTTCCCTGATATGACTTATAATCCAATGTCTAGCTTCTTGTTGCTTTGTTAGCTCATTTGTCAATATTAGTTTAAATGTTCCATGATATCATGTCCTTGCACAATGTGATCAAATAAAGCTAGGGGTGGGCGCGGGTCGGTTCGGTTAGATTTTCTCGGTTCCAGAATTTTTCGGGTATTTAGTAAATGGAACCGTCGGTTCCAGATATAATTCTGGAACCGTTCAGGTTCGGTTCGGTTCCGTTTCGTTCGGTTCTGTTCGGTTCCTACTATAATTAATTTTTTTAACATTTATAATAACACTATATAAATATATTTAGCCCCTGTTTGAGCCACCTTTTTTGAAAATGAGAATGAAAAATATAGCCGTTATTGGGGCCCACACAAGAGATAGAGAATTTGAATTTAAATGTTGATGTGATGGATAACGGTCATATTTTTCATTTTAGTGAGGAAAAAATATGGCTCAAACAGGGCCTTAGAAAACTTTGTCAGTGCGTCTTGAATAATTAATCCATAACATATTAGAAGTTTTCACAAAATGCTAACACTTTAGTATTAACAATATAGATCATAATTTTTTTTGCTGCTTCCCTCAAACAGTTACTGCTCCGCTGCTTACTCATCAAAAGGTAACATATAAAAACATCTAACTATGTTCTCTATTTTGAGAAGTGGTACCAAAATCATTCATGTTTTCTGAAAACATTGTGAGAAGTGAGGTAATCCCAACGTGCTCAGTACTTTCACCGAGTGAATCTGTGTGTGAACATTGACCAGGTTTATCTTAACTTTTACAAATGAACGTAATATTTTAAAGTATTAAAAATACTTACCAACTATGTAATGTAATCATCGATTGCTTGACTTGCAATGTATCATTAAAATGTTAACAATTTCTTGAGTACCATGTAAAGAAAAAGAATCCAGTAACTAGAGCTGAAAATCTCTGTGCAAAGCTCTTGGAAGGCTTAGAAAACTTGTCATTGTAAACACGATAAAAGAACGAAAACACTGTTAGCGTTAAGAGGGTAAAATCTCACGTCTCTTAAATATGAAAAGAATAAATACGAGAGTACTCCGGCTTAGTGTGGGAAAATGACTCATGACTGAACGAGAAACATGTTGTGCGGCGGGAATGGACTGGAGAAAGAAGAAGAAGAGAAGACCGAAAATTCTAGGACTCTTTCCCTTTTATATTTAGTGGCTTTTTTTGTAATTTTTTTATGTTAGTCGGTTTTGAAGAAGAGAAAATCGAAAATTTTAGGGCTCTGTCCCTTTTATATTTAGTGGTTTTTTTTTTCAATTTTTTTTATGTTAGTTTGGGTTATATTCAATATACTTGAAGCCCAAATGCCCAATTGTCAAAAAAAAAATTCGATTCTTATTCGGTTCTTCGGTTATTGGTCTAGAATCGAGAACCGAACCAAATCCGTCGGTTCTTGATTCGGATACCTGTTCGGGTTTTTAATTTAAGAAAACCCGTTCGGTTCCGACATTTTGCCCAGCCCTAAATAAAGCATTAAGCTCAAAAATTTGGAACAAGTGTCACTTAGCTACATCATATAATAAACCAACCAACAAATCGAAGACCTAAGTGAAAACGTAGTATGGATGATGAGTCCCTAAAATTGAATAATAATAATAAAAATTTTAATTATCATATTACTAGAAAGCATGATAAATAAAATGGAAGAAAAATTAGGTTGCCTCCCAATAAATGCTTTGTTTTAAGTCCTTAGCTTGACTTTATTGTTTCGGAATCATGGAATTTTGAAGAAGGCGTTTGATGTCTTACTTAGTTTGCCTCTTCCGACTTTGCTCCACTCTTCATTGTTTCTACAAATTTTAACACCGCCTTCTCCAATGTGATATAATATGTCTATCTCCTCCGATTTGAATTCAACTATGTAGACTTCTTCTTTTCTTCGGGTTTAATTACAAACTCAATGATAGGGCAATCAATGAAGTCAACAGAATGTGGGTTAACGTTTTCTTCATTAATTGGCTCCTCTTCGTTTTGTTCATTTGTAATTGATCTTTCATCATTTTTGTACTTGTCTTCCATAATTGATATCTCATCGGGTTGAATGGTTGATTCACAATTTAAATCTACGGGCAATGTAAACTCTTTTATTTCAAACTTTTCGAGCGGATCGTATCCCCACCTTTTAAATTCATACCAGAACATGCCGTCTCCAATACACAGTTTGTTTTCATCTAACCGGGCAAGATCAGTGTAGTATTTTGTAATTGCCTCATCGTTCAACATGGAAAGGCCAAATTTCACAAATGTGTCGGAAGAGATACCCTCGCCCACAGGCATGTAGGCTTCAAAAGATGTGTCAATTGCTAGTTTTCAACATCGTAAATATTGTTTAAACCGTAGGAGCTTGAGTTGAAAGGGTTCAGTGCATGTATTCACGCAATAGCCAGTATAATGCAGCCCATAACATAATTTACAATATATATCTTCTTCCTCGGTCCATTTCAAGATTATTCATTGCAAAAATCTTTTCAACATACCGTGTTAGAATCTTAGATGCATTGCTGAACGGCACTTGTATAGAATATCAAGTAAGAGAAATCAAGGTGGGTAATCAAAATCAATAATAAAAAATATAAAAAGAATAAAACAAAAATTGAATTTAATATAAACTAATAAACTAAAATTAAATTCGTTATTCCCCGGGGAGTAATTTAATTTAAGTTTATTAGTTTTAAAGTATTTGAATTTTTCCTTTATTTTATTTTAGGATATTATTTGCACAAATATTTTATATATTTTTATTTTTTGACAGTTTATGCAAAATTCTAAAGAAATCGATCTCCTACCATTGAATCCCGAGATCGAAAGAACCTTCAAACAACAAAAAAAAAAAAGAATGGAGAAAAGTAAGAGATATGGCATAAAATCAAAATCAAGTTCAATTACCACTAGATGCGCCGAACAGCCAGATCCAATTCTTTGGGATTATTTAAATCCCATATCTGCTCCTGTGCAACCGACTATTATTTATCAACATTTTGGGCAGGCCAACTTCCATTCGACCAGATGTCATCAACTTGTTTCAGAATCATCAGGACATCAGGTTCTCAAGAAAATCAACTGAAAATCCCCATGAACACATACAAGCTTTCTTGATGCTTTGAGAGGTGATCAGTCATGAAGGCATATCATCTGATGCTTTTTGAATGCGTCTATTCCCTTATACCTTAAAGGAAAACGCAAGAGAATGGCTAAACTCACTTTTTCCCGAGAGTATTATTTCGTGGAATAACATGGTACAAAAATTCACTTTGAAATTCTTCCCACCTTCTCGAGTCCATCAAATCAGAAATGAAGCCTCTACATTCAAGCAAAAAGATATCGAGAGCTATCCAGAAGCATGGGGAAGATTCAAGGATTACTTCAGAAAGTGCCCCAATCTGGACATTCCTAAAAATGCTAAAGTCTACATCTTCTATTCCGGCTTGCATCCTGAATACCTTAACATGGTCGACGCTTTAGCAGGAAGATCGATCATGGATATTTCCTTAGATAACGCCTTAGATCTCTTTGAGAAAATTGCAAAAAATCAGATTATGTGGCGAAGAGAAAGGGAAACCTCGAGGAAAATAGCAGGTATTCACAACATTGACGCAGTTACATCATTGGCAGCCCAGTTGGAAGTATTAACAAGGAAATTGGACAAACTAACCCAGAATGTGAGCATGGTGTACCAACCAACACCAATTTGCGGAGGTTGTGGGGCAGATCATACAACTACAAGTTGTCCTTTAGCCTTAACCCATATTTATCAGCTTGAGGAAATCAGTTATGCACAAAACTTTCAGAGACAGCAGAACAATTCTTACTCCAACACCTATAATCTAGATTGGAGAAATCATCCAAATTTATCATGGTCAAACAATCAATGGCAAGGACGTGGACAAGGAGAAAACAACCAAAACAGGCCACCAGGGTTCCACGATCATCAACAACAAGAGAATAAGTCGTCATTGGAAGATCTGCTATCTCAGTACATCACAAAGACTGAGACCAATTTTCAGAATCAACAAGCTTCAATCAAAAACTTGGAACAACATGTGGGATAAATAGCAGATGCAATAGCTAATAGACCACAAGGTACCTTGCCGAGTGATACAGAGAAGAACCTACGTGAGCAGGTATTAGTGGTCGAGGGGGTGAATTATGCAACTATTGAGCTCCCATCATTCACTCACACCATATCTGTTAAAGCATATGTGCCGCCTATTCCATTCTGTCAAAGACTTTAACAGAAGCCAAAACAGGAACAAGTACATGCCATTATAACAAGAAGTGGAGTTCAGTTGCTAGAAATTACTGTGAAAATGAAAGGGATAGATGAGAATCAAGTGTCTACCATGGGAAACGAACAAGTAGTTCAATCTAAAGAATCAACAAAGATTATACAAGAAGAAAAGTCAAATAGTCAACTAGTTAAGGCAACGGGTCCTGTCAATAAACACACACGTCTAGTCCCATTTCTTCAAAGGTTGCAAAACAATAAACTGGAAAAGCAATTTAAGAAGATCTTGGATGCACTCAGACAACTTCACATCAACATTTCCTTCATTGACGCCATTCAACAGATACACGAAATTTCTAAAAGAGATGTTGACTAAGAAGAGAAAGCTGCCAATAGGTGAAATAGTGACTTTGATAGAAGAGTGCAGTGCAATCATAAAGCATATGATCCCTCCTAAATTAAAAGATCCAGGGAGTTTCACAGTACTTTGCTCTATAGGAAATTCAAATAATTTAAATACTTTAATTGATTCTGGAGCAAGTATTAATCTGATGCCATTATCTATCTACATGAAATTAGGATTGGATGATCCAAAAGCAACATCGATAATCCTACAGTTGGCTGATAGGACACTCAAGCATCCTTATGAAGTGGTAGAGGATATGCTCATCAAAGTTGGAGATAACTTCTTTCCAGCTGATTTCATTATCCTTGATATAGATGCTCAGCATATTTTGTTAATTTTGGGTAGACCCTTCTTATCTACTGCACGAGCATTAGTGGATTTTGAAAAAGGTGAAATAATCTTAAGGGTGGAAGAAAAACAACAAAGTTTCACCATGAATGCTCCATTCAAGCAACATCCAGACAATGAGGAATGCCGAAAGATCAATCGTTGGGAAATTAAAAAAAACATGAAGGATGAAGGTGGAATCGTTGGACGGGACAACAACGGAAATCTTATAATCTGGAAGCTTAAAGATGGCTTCAAAAATAACTGCCAGTGTAGCCGATGCAAGGCTAAAAACTCTCTTTTCAAGCCACCATAAATAGCCAAAATAACAAAGTCAAGCTAATGACTATAAACAAGCGCTTATTGGGAGGTAACCCAATTTTCTTCTCTTTTATTTAACTTTGTTTTCTAGAAATTAGACTTATAAATATTATTTCTTTTAATTAGTATATGGTATCTTCATCCATCTAGTTCCCTTTAAGATATGTTAGAATTTATTATAAATTGTTCCATGTTTTGAAGGAATAGACACTTGAATACATTGAACAAGGAAAAGATATAGCAAGTGAACCAGAACTTTCATGACAGTCCATCTACCACATTCAAATATATATCAGGGGAGTACTTAGTTCCTTTCGTTGTCCTTAATTTGTATATATTGCATGTTATATTTTTAGACATTGAGGACAACGTGTGTGTGTGTGTATATATATATATATATATATATATATATATATATATATATATATATCAATTTTCAACTTATTTATTATTTTTGTGTGCTTGTGTGGGTTAGATAATTTTGCCTACTATGGTGCATATATTTGGAATCACGTATTAGATTATAAATTGTGAAAAAATTACATGTTAGGATTGATTTATACTTATTCTTGTGAAACTTGATATTTTTGCACACAAAATTTATGTTTTGCATCATGAAAAAATAGTTTGATTCAAAATTTGAATAAGAAAAAAATAATGGGCCTTAGATGCTAATCCGAATAACCACTAAATTATACTTTTAAACCAATTCTAGGATAGTTTGGAGGTGATTGAGTTGTTGTACGGAGATATTGAGATAGATGTGGATTCCATGTGTGCTAAATTTTTTGTGGATTGTCTAATGCCAATAAGATGAAAATTAGGAAAAAATCTTAGGTTAGAGGTTGATTTTTGAGAATAATTGTTAATAAGGGGTATTGCACTAATCATTGTATGAAAAAAAATGTTGTCTTTTTGTAAAACTTCTGTCCGTAGCCTTTATGACTCGAGTGATTAAGCCTGCAAGGGTATCTAAAATCCGGTGCCTTATGGTCATTTGACTTGAGAGTTATCGGCTGAAAATTTGCTACAAGTCATTTAGAAAGCTTAATAGAGAGGAGTTTGCAAAAAGAAAAAAAAAAGAATTGCTACATGTCTTGATTAAGCCTCGAACACTTATTTGAGAGAATTAGACTTTTGATAAGAGATTATCAACTTAATTGATTTTTCGTGGTTGAAGCAATAAAAAATAAGGAGAATCCGCATTTGTTGATGTGTTGAAATATAATTAGTAAGATCTAACCAAATTAGAGAGGGTGATGAATAGTATACAAATTCTACCTTAGATCAGACTTTGGAGAAATAGTGAAAAGAATAAGTTTGAGGATGTGTATCTTACGAGTGAAGAAAGGAAACATTTGGCCACAAAAGGTCGGGATTCGAATCACTTTATGAATTTATGATGCTCAACATGAATTTTCACACATACACGTCGGTTTTGCATTGAATAAGTAGAAATTAATTTTAATATTGTAATTTTGTAGCAGTTCATATTTTTAATACATGTATTCCAATCTTGAGAAGGGGGGGGGGGGGGAATTATCTAACTATTTGTGTATTTAAATTTTTTGGTGAAGTTATGTTATAATTTTGGTTGAGGACAAACAAATGTTCAAGTTTGGGGGTGTTTGATAAGTGTATTTTGTACACTTATCTAGGCTATTAAATTAGAGTATTTGTTAGTGATTTGGATGAGTAATAGTTTAATTTTGTATTAATTATATTTGTTAGGTTGAACTCAATGCAAATTGGTAGAGTTGGAAGAAAGGAATGAAAAAACGTGTGAAAACGAAAGAAATCCAAAGTTTGGGGACCAAAGTGTAAACATTCAATAGTTGATTCAGAGCACAAAACAATGCATGAAGATCATATAGGATCAATTGGATGCATTTGGAGGTCAATGGAGCAAAATATAGTGCAAGTATTTTCACAAATCAATTTCCAGCCGAAGAAGTTATGCTGTGAATTTTTAACATCAAATTGGGACCCATGTTTTGGATAGTAATCATTTGAATTGGAAATATTTTATTTCAAGAATAAATGTAGATCTTTGAATTATCTTTCTAACGCATCTTGAATCAGCTCAATCAGATACTTTTAGAGAAAGTTATGACGAAAATACCGAAAACTATTCAGAGACAAACCTGGGTGCGCAGACAATTCATAGCGCGCGCGCACGGCCTTATTTTCCCCAACCTGAGAGTCACTTGGTTCTATGGTACGTGGGCAACACTTAAAATAGTGCGCATGCACATGCCTTTTTCACGGAAGAATCTTTAGTTTTCTTTCGTGATTCAAACTCTTTTGGAAACCAAATTGGACAGGATTTTGACCTATTTTCTGGCTATGATAAATAGAGAACGGGGGTGACACATAGGAAATATCTCTCTCACCTCTTTATACACCATAGTTTATAAAACTCATCAAGAACTTGGGTCACCTAGCAAAGAATTGAAAGTCAATTACATCAAAATTTTGAAGAATTCAACTTGGGTCTAAAGATCAACATCTTTTGATTTATTTCATGATCCGGGTGATATTTTTCTATTATTCTTCTTGTAATTTATATATTAACATGTTAGGCTAGATCCGTTTTTGTATTGGATGAAGATGAACCCTATTTTTTATTTGTTTTAATTCAAAACTAGTAGTTTAATTTATTTCTTGCGTTTCTTGATTAATTTTTCATACCCATTGCATTATTTAATTGATTGGCAACCAATTAGATAATTAGTTGCTTGTTGTAGTGTTGGGAGACTCACAATAAGTTTAGAACGCGGCAAAATTAACATATGTGCAATAGATGTTAGGAATAACATTTATCACGTGTGCAATCATATAGATAATCTGAACTTTAATGCATTCTAATCATTCGAATTCAAACCAGGAATAGATTTGGGTCGGGGTTAGGATAGATTTAATTTATCTTGCAAAAAGAATTAATTGCATTAGAATTATCGATTGTCAAGAACGCATGAACGGAATTAGATTACAAATCAAAAATTAAAATGGATAGCAATAGGCGGATTCGAGATCCAATACAATCATCCATAATTTGATACAAGTCACATTTTTATCATTTTTTTAGATAATTTAACATAAAACATAATCAAACTCTATTTTCTTTACACAATTCGAATCACAATCCCCGACAGCGGCGCCAAAAACTTGTTTGTGCAAAACCCTTAAGCTTATGAGATCGTTGTAAAAGTAATAAGATATGTGAGTTAAGAGTATCATTCCCATAAAGAATAATGTCTAATTCGTAGTTTAATAGCTATTATTAAATTCGAAGTGTAATGAAATCAAAAAGATGATTTGTATATTTTTTATACTAATCCTAAACTAACAATGCAAATAAAGTGTTTATCTAATATGTGAATGTTTGTATTGGAATCGTGAATCCCCCTACTACTATTTAGTTTAATTCTTAATTCTTAATTTAGTAAATTCATGTATTCAAGACAATCGATAATCCACTGTTATTTAATATTCTTTTTCAAAATATATTAAACATATGTTTAATACGACCCGATCATATTTCTAGTCCGAATTCATATGAAAAACATGCATTGATTCACAAGATTTATCACACATGATTGCACATGCCATATATATTATTCCTAATACCTATTGTCCATGTGTTGATTTTGTCGCGTTCTAGACTTATTGTGAGTATTCCTACACTACAACAAGCAACTTACTATCTAATTGGTGATCGAACAATCAAATAGTTCAATGGGAATGCAAAACCAATCGAGAAAAATCAAGAAATACTAAATTAATTGCCTCGAATTAAAATAAATAAGCAATATGGTTCATCATTCATCCAATACAATAAAAAACTAGTCTAACATTCTTATAATTAAATTACACAAGAATAATTGGAAAAACATCACCCGAAAATAAGAAATATGGAAGAAGTAGGAAAAATTCATGTTCTTGACTCAAATATTTAAACCGGGCTATGAATCTTCAAAATCCTTGTATGATTCGCCTTGAATTGATGTGCTAGACTCTTTCTTGTGGTGAAAATTTGGATTTGATATGCTCTGAGTCCTTCACGCCGTTCACCCCACTTAGAAAGTAGGTTAAATTTGGTTTTTATAAGAATTTGGATAAAACAGAAAATTGGGATGTTATTGCCCAGAAATAGCCTGTACGCGCGTGCCGTTTATTTCCTTGCCCGTTCCCTGTTCAAGTGTTTCACTCTCTGTAAATAAAAACTAAGTCCATGTGCGCGAGAGAGATTATGCCTGTGTGCGCGTGCGCAGGCATAAACTCTTACAATTGTTGTACTTTGGTCCCCGAATTACATTCTTTATTTATTTTGATTCTTTCTTTGTATTTTCTTGACCCTCCATCTTCCAATTTTGTGTAATTGACTCCAACATCTCTCCAATCATTGATACTAGGTCCGAATAATCTATTAACACTTTGCGATTTAGTCCCCAAACTTTGGATTAGATCCACTTTAGCCAATTTTCACCCCATTCTCTTCAATTCCATGGTTTTGCATAGAGATGTACCTAGCAAACAAAATATATACAAAATTAAGCCTCAAATCATTTAAAGTAACAACAATTTCTCTAGTTTAACGACACAAATAAGTGTATAAATACACTTATCAAAGGCTTTGCACATTACAACGTCGGGTGCGACCTTCAAGTTCATGATATCCGTATATATGTTGAGATGGTTGACAGGGTCAGATGTCCCATCATACTTCTTCACCCGATGGTACTTAAACTGGTCCGATAGGGGGTATGATAAGACTTTCGGGGTGAAAGGTGTGTTAAGGATGAACCATGTTGTTCCATGGGATTTCTAAAGCATTCCGACTATAATTCCTTCCCGAATAATCCTTGCAAGATCATCAGAGTCCATAGTAATTGATCTCCCACCTAAGGGCACATGTGGTACACCTGAGGTTCCGGCATCACCGTGGCTAAGGTTGGGAGCCTCAACATCTACCATAAGGCTATTTTGTGGAGATGATACTAGGGGTTTACTTCTCTGATATAGTAGTTGAGTTAACGTGGCCATTTGTGGCAGATTTCCTCAAACGCTTTAGGAGCGACTGCTGCTGATGGGTGTGGTGGTTCTCCTAATGATATTTCCTGGGACCAGGAGGGTCTCCAGTAGGGGACTGGTTGGGTACGGATGAGCTTGCTTGACGCGAAATCGAGAACGAGATTAGCGGAGAAATCGTGAAATTAATTGAAAACGCCGAGAAATGCCAAAATTCAGGTTGTAGATGGTAGAATCTTGACCCGCAAATTATTAAACCAAGCAACCAAACAAAAATGAAGTTTGAATGACCTCTTGATTACAAAACCAACGAACCTCGATTTGCGAATGCCACAAAGGGTGCCTAATCCTTTGATAAGTTCTAGGGTTGAACGTCACAAATAAAATAATATATTTGATAAGTTCGAATGTTCATGAAGAATAAGAAGAGAAAAAATCTCAATATTTCATTATGTCAAAAGTGTTCTTTACAATGAAATAAATATCCTATTTATACTAAAGCTAGAAAACCTAGTAAAAACATAATTAGGTTAAAAAATATTGTAAAATTGGAAAGAAAATAAATTCTAGTTTAACAAGGAAATTCGCGTCGAAACAATTTTTTCGAATCCGGACAGCTTTCAGTAGTTTGGTCATATCTTCCTCTCCTGATATCCGATTGAGGTTATTCAAAATGCATTGGAAAGCTTACTTCAAGGTCTACAAATCGTTTAGAAATACAAATCTTCAAATTCGAACATATTCTATGCCAAATGTGGGTCTCAAAACAAGACTGAAAACTCGAGTGCTTTCCAACATGTTCCAGCTTCCGTCTCCAGTATGTTACTTGACCTTGACTTGTTTTCTTCAATATTATGGACTCCGTTGTTCAAATGTGTAAATGACTAGATTTATCAACTCTTTGAAGTCTCGAACTTAGCTCTAATCTCCCTCCAACAATAATAAAAAAATCTTGATAGTTGCTGGCGCATCCCGGACCATATCATTGCTGCAAGATGTTATGAACGTGTGTTAACCATGGATTTTGGTAGCGTTTCCCATAGACGGCGCCAATAATACTACCAAAAACTTGTACTTGAACGAACTCGAACTGGATGACAAAACTCTGCATGATTCGGTCTTCAATATCTAAAACAAAGGCGTTGAGGTGTGTCATCATCGCCTCTTCGATGCTTAAGTCAGAAAGAGAAATTATGAAAAAAGGCTGTACACTGGAATATTATGTAAAACATATCTGAGTAATGAGGTTGGGTCATGTATTTATAGGTGTTTGAAGATGGAGTCCTAAGAGGATCCAACTTCTTATAGTCCTTATCCTTGTCATACAAGGTGTTTGTACACAGTTTGAGTTAAAGTCAAATTTGTAATAGGTTGAGTTTTTGAATTCAAATAGGAAAAGTGGGGAGTTATGGTCAAAATATGATTACCGTTTCTAGAAGATGTGAGATAAGGTCAAAGTGACTGGACGAAAGTGCTTGAAACCCCAACCTCAACAACAGCCCGACCTCAACATAAGGCCCAATCTTGGTACCTGCATAATTGGAGCTTGCCAAGTTCGGGGTATGTGGTCGAGCTCGGGCTCAATAATTTATGACGCATCATGTTGCAACTGTAATTGTGTTGTATACCACTATAATTTTGTCCACCGTAGATGTCAAAGTCTAAATCATCCAATATTAATAGACAATGGCTCCGTTTGACATTTATTTTAGACTCCAATGTTTGATTGTTCGATAATAAGAAGTTGTTGTACGTATTTTATAAATTAAGAAAATTTATTTTAGAAGAATTTGTACCACATGACAACAATTTTTGAGTAGATGTACTCAAAATAAAGCAGAATTCCATCATTTAAATTTATTTAATTTTTTTTTATTTTGTGGACTATACTTTTATTTTGTAACTTTATAAATTGAGATTTAATAGATATTATAATATATTTCTCGTTTTTAATTAATTATAGTGAATACATTGCCTTAAAAAATTATTTGATAATGCAGTATATGTTATATAAGTAAAAATAAATCTTACAATGTTATCAATGATAATAATGATACAAAATGACATTATTATGATTAATGTCAATTTTAGTAGTTGAATATAGACATAATAAATCATTTTTATCTACCAAAATTTAAAATACTGATTTTGAACTGTATAATATTTCTAAAACAAAAGTTTACCAAATTTCTCCACTCTTTCACATTTTTTAACATGACTACTGGCCATTCTTGTTTTAGAAGTACTTAATTTAAGTATTGTACTATCATTACTTGTTGTTTGTAAAATGAATTTGAATGATTATTTCATTAAATCAAACTTACCAACTTTAACAAAATTTGGATAGAGTAACGACAAGAAAATTGAGAAATAAATACCAAAGAAAAGAAAGTTAAAATGCCAACGAAAATGGCGAAGTAACACCAAGAAAAATGGATACAAAGTTGAGACAAGAGTTGAACTCTTTGTCCTTAAATTGATTTTTCTTGCAACGGTGCATACAAATGATAACAATCAACTCCCAAGATACAATGACTACCTTCATATATTTGTAAACACAAGAAAAGTGAACCAAAAGATGGCTTTTGTACTCCTTTTGAATGGTATGGAAAACAGATTTTTATGTAGAATTTTCACTAAGAAAATATAATTTTTATGTTATACTATGATTGCATATGATTGGGATGGGATAAAGGATATCCAAAGGGTTTTATTTATAGAGGAGGAAATATTGTGAGTAAAGAGACATACCTCAAAACTTAGTAACTTTTGCCAAGGGTTGCAACCTTTGCTATCGTCCTTACGCCCTCGAGTACAAAAACAGAGAGTCTGTCGCTTGCCTAACGCTGAGTTGTTACTCGAGCGATATACTCAAGATCAGATCCGAATATTTGGATGAGATTGACACTAAAGTCACATTTAAACCTTTTAAATCAAATTTCAACAATTCCCTACGTGAATGGAGATTCTAAAATATGCAAATGATATGCAAACTCTAACAAAATGGAGTACATACGATGAGCTATAGCATCATGATAGGTGACTTGTTGCTTTGAACTTTCCTTAATCGAATATAGTCGAATTTACTAGGCTATTCGGTGAACACAAAATCTTGAACCATTCAGCCATTCATGTAAATCAAAAGAACTGTACCAACACCATAACTTATCTAACCACTTCGGTTCTCATGAATGTGTTCATTTTGACTTGAACAACTCTTGGTTTCATAAGTGTTTTAAGAGAACTTAAATTTAAAATTCTGGTAGAAGCGACCCCACTTTACACTTACTATAATATCGCATCATACATCTCTTGGCCACTTCCAAGATATATGAATCATTAAAAGTATTCACTTATTCTTATACACTTTTTATTCTAGCACTTTAAGTCTGTAGGAATGGGAATAAATGATTTTCTCAGATTTTTCGTAATTTACTTGTCCCATTGAATCAAAATCTTGGGATCTCCAATCTACAAGGTTGGGTTACTGCATGGTGATTCTATTCGATAAGATTTAGGCCAATTCTCCTCAAAAGATGGTATACTTGATTTCTTGTAGTCATTTTGTTAAAAGATCTGTCAAAATTTCCTTCGATTTAACATAGTTAACAGATATTATACTATTTGATATCAATTGTTCAATGGTTTTATGTATCCAACGAATATGTCAAGATTTACCATTGCCATCGCAATTGTCGATTGATTATCATAATATATATTAATTGCAGGTACCTATTTCTCCAACATGGAATATGCTCAAGAAAATTACGAAGTCATCCTACTTCTTCTCCAATTTTATATAAGGCAATAAATCCAGATTTTATCGTGGATTGAGCTATACAGCTCGCTTATATATTTTTAGGACTCAGCTTCAACTCCAATGCTAAACACTTAACCAATTGTAGACTTTGAGTTCTTTGTATCAGATATCCAATTCGCATTGGTATATCCTTATAACATAGTATGATATCTTGAGTAGTGTAATTCATAATCAACAGTGTATCTTAAGTATTTAAGAAATTAGGTTAATGCCTTCCAGTGGTTATTACATGGATTACTTGTAAATTTACTCAACTTGTTGACTGCATATGCTATATTCGGATGCGTGCAGTTGGTGATGTACATCAAGCAGCTTATAATGTGTGAATATTCCAATCGAGATACGTGATCACCAGTATTTTTGACTAAGTATAAACTTAAGTCTACTAGTGTCTTGATTGGTTTATCGCCATATGCTTTAAACTTCTTAAATATAGTATAAATATAATGTGATTGAGACAATGACAAATCATCAAGTATTTTAGAGATTTTAATCCATAATATGAAGTCAGCATCTCTCACATTTTTTATGTCAACGTTTTATCAACATTTTCTTAGTTGCGGTAATAAAATTCGAGTTATTTTCCAAGATTATCATATCATCATATAGACATACGATCACGAATTCATTAGGTGTGTTTTTGATGTAGCCACATTTATTACATTCATTAATTTTGAAATCATTTGAGAACATAGTTTTGTCAAATCTTCTCATTCCATTGCTTCAATACTTGTTTTAATCCATACAACGATTTTACAAATTACACACATTCTTCTTGTTTTCTGGAGCAACAAACGCTTCAAGTTGTTTCATATATATTTTTTCTTCTAATTCACCATTTAGAAATGCAATTTTAACGTCATTTGATATATTTCAAGATTGTGCAATGTTGTGATTGCAATCAACATATGTATAGACGTGATCCTTCTAACGAGTGAATATGTATTGAAGAAATCCAGTTCTTCTTTTTGTCTATACCTTTCGACTACTAATCTAGCTTTATATTTGTCTATTGATCCATTCTAACTTTAATTTCTTTTTGAAAATTCATTTGCAGCCTAAAGTTTTGTTTTCCAGAGGGAGTTCAACCAATTACAAAGTATGGTTATGCATAATGAATTCAATTTCATTATTGACCGCTTATTCCAAAAAGGAGCTTCGAGAGTGGACATTGCTTCGTTAAATGTCTTTGAATTATCTTTTAATAAGCACGTTAGAAACTTTGGACCAAAGGTTTTATAAATCATTTGTCTTTTATTGTGCCTTAGTTCTTCATCCACTTGATGATTACCATCTTCTTGATGGTTGCAATTCGCAGTGTATCATAAGTTTGTTTATGTGAGTTTAATTCTTTCTCTTTACAAGGAAAGATCTTTGATTCAATGATAATACCTACTTGTAGATTAAGTATTTCTGATTTATGAACCATAAATCGATATACATTACCATTGTTTGCATATATGATAAATACACAATCTATTATCTTAGGTCCAATCTTTATTTGTTTAAGTTTAGGTATTTGTATCTTTGTTAAACACCCACATACTTTAAGATAGTTGTAGGAAGGTTTCTGAGCTTTCCATAACTCATAAGGTGTTTCAACCTTACTCTTTTGTGGTATTTTATTAATGATATACTTGCGAAATGTATAGCTTCTCCCTACAAGTTTTGAGGTATGTTCAAACTTATTAAAATTGTATTAATCATTTTCTTAAGTGTTCGATTTTTGCATTTAGCAATATTTAGGATGGGCATGATGCCGTTGTTTGAAGAATTATCTAGATTTTGAATAAAAATTTTCAAAGGGTGCAACTTATTCTCCACCTCAATCACAACGATCTTTATTCGTTTTTCAAGTTGATCTTCAACTTCAATTTCATAGTGCTTAAAGACTTCCAAATCTTTATCTTTACTTTTCAACAAGTATAAATAAACTATCTTGTACAATCATCTATGAACATGATGAATTACTTTTTACTACTTTTGTTTGGACAAACTTTAAATCACATATACTAGTGTGAATAAGTTCCAAATGTGTTGTGGTTCATTCAATCAAATGAAACGGTGTTTTGGATAACTTAGCCTCTATACAAATATCGTGTTGTCTATTTATATACTTGATGGTAAACTTAAATTCATTAACTTGCATATAAACTTAAAGTTTGCATATCCTAATCTATGATGTCATAAATTAGACAACTTAAAAATATAAGTAAAAGAAGATATTTTATTTCTTGAGTTATTCAGTACAATGGTAAGGACATTCATCATGAATAGTCCATCTTTTACATAGCCTTTGCTTACATACATATGTTAGGTAATTGCCTCAAAAGTCAAAGTTGAAGGACTTCTACTGCAAATAATATTAGGTTTTTATGGATCCTATAAATAGTGGATTATTCCATTATATTAGGGTTGTGTGTGTGCGTGGTCGTGTACAAAAGAATTACAAAGGAAAAATAGGCGACGACTTCTAGGAAGGAAACGACTGCTGGCTTCTGGCTTCAAATACATGCAAGGCAAGAACGTGTGATTGCATGGTGGAGAGAAAGTCAAAGGTTGCTGCTTGAAGTTCTAATTAGAGACAACAATTGGATGCACATTAAAGAAGTAAAAAAGGGTGGCTCATAGAGAATTACAAAAGCGGGGCAGCATACAGAGTTTGTTTGCAACAGAAGCTAGGGTCTATTTCCTTGTGTAATATTTTGGGACTGGTTTAGTGAGTGAAAAATTCTATATGATTGTAACAATTTTTCATATAGTGGAAAAGCTTTGACGGTCCTTTTAGTTTGTGCATTATATTATTTTTCTTGTTTACCAATAATCTTCTGAACAACAAAAGGTCCTGCGGGTTAATTGAAATAAAGGGAATTGGTGCAAATTTCCCAACAAGTGATATCAGAGCGTCATGTGGTTCAGAGTGTTGGAGCAACAGAAAAATATATCGTTGAAATATGACATTGAGAAATTTGACTGGAGAATCAATTTTGGCTTGTGGCAAGTACACGTCAGGGATTTATTGATTCAAGCTAGACTGCATAAGGTTTTGAAAGGAAAACCAACCCAGAGTTCTGACAAGGAAACTGAATCCAGTATGAGCGATGATAAATGGAAGGAATTGGATTTGAAGGCTGCAAGCACGATACGTCTCTGTCTAGCTAAAAACGCTCTTGCAAATATTCATGGAATATCTGTTGCAAAGGAACTGTGGGAAAAGTTAAAAGAACTATATCAAACGAAGAGCATCTCAAATCGATTGTATCTGAAGGAGCAATTTCATTTATTGCGCATGGAGACAGGTACGAAAATCTCAGACCATCTGAGTGCTCTCAATGGGATTGTTTCAGAACTGGAGGCTATTGGAGTGAAGATAAATGATGAGGATAAGACATTACGTCTCATCTGGTCTCTTTCGTCTACTTATGAACACATCAAACCAATCTTGATGCATGAGAAGAAAACTGCGAGTTTCGCAGAAGTGACAAACAAATTAATCTCAGAAGAAAGGAGATTAAGTGGTCAGAATATTCCTTCTGACAATGCGGCACTTGTGACTGAAAGGAGAAAGAGAGGCAACTCCATGAAGAAGAAATTTACTTGCTGGAACTGCGGTCGACTGGTCACATGAAGAGGAATTGTCTAAAAGGTAGAGCAGGGTCGGCTAACTGCTTGAGATCGGACAATACGTCTCTCCTGACAGAGGAGGACGCACTTGATGTGCTGTAAAGTAATATGGGAACATCCTCATGGCATGTCGTCAGTTGTCATGATAGAGGATGTGTTCTTACTGGCGTGGATCAGCATATCTGTACATAGCATTGACTGACATTTGATGCAAGGTGTGTAGGTATGTGGTGGTGTTGTAGTGTCGATGGCTGATGAGCTCTCTTGGAAAGTCAGTAGGAGAGTTGCACCATAACTATAAGCATGGTTGTTTCGACATGTAGCCAATGAAATGCTCGGAGGTTATTCTGAGTGGTTATACTCATATGGTGGAGTATGGGATCGTTAAAGTGTGTTAAAAGTTTACCTATTTTTCCAAAGTATTGTGATTAAAAGTTGTAGAAGAGATGACAAGATTTGACTCGTTTTCGGCAAAGTGGAGATTGTTAGGTAATTGCCTCAAAAGTCAAAGTTGAAGGACTTCTATTGCAAATAATATTAGGTTTTTTATGGATCCTATAAATAGTGGATTACTCCATTATATTAGGGTTGTGTGTGTGCGTGGTCGTGTACAAAAGAATTACAAAGGAGAAATAGGCGATGGCTTCTAGGAAGGAAACGACTGCTGGCTTCAAATACATGCAAGGCAAGAACGTGTGATTGCATGGTGGAGAGAAAGTCAAAGGTTGCTGCTTGAAGTTCTAATTAGAGACAACAATTGGCTGCACATTAAAAAAGTCAAAAAGGGTGGCTCATAGAGAATTACAAAAGCGGGGCAGCATACATAGTTTGTCTACAGCAGAAGCTAGGGTCTATTTCCTTGTGTAATATTTTGGGATTGGTTTGGTGAGTGAAAAATTCTGTATGATTGTAACAATTTTTCATATAGTGGAAAAGTTTTGACGGTCCGTTTAGTTTGAGTTATATTATTTTTCTTGTTTGCCAATAATCTTCTGAATAACAAAAGGTCTTGTGGGTTAATTGAAATAAAGGGAATTGGTGCAAATTTCCCAACAACATATTGTTCTTGGTAATTATAAACTTATCAGATATAAAGACTAATTTAAAGTCGTTATTGCTTAATAAAGAACACGTCACTAAGTTCTTACGAATATCCTGTACATGAAGAACATTGTTAAGGCTAAGTTCTTTACGCGATGTCATCTTCAAATTACTTTGCCTTACCTTTCAACCTTTGAACTAGAAGAGTTTCCCACGAACAATTTCTCACCATCGGTTGGAGTGTAGGATGAGAACATTCATTTGTCGGTACAAATATAACAGGTAGCACCCGTATTCACCCACCATTACATGGGATTTCAATGTTGTTGCATTTTGAAATAATGGCCTACAAGTTTATATCTTATATACCATCGGATATTGTATCGGATTCGATGATATTTTTTTAGACTTGCTTCTCAGGTTTGTGATAAGCAACATAGCGATGTCTAACCTTTTCATAATTATAGTAATTGCCCTTGAACTTCTTTACATTTTTCTTGGAGGATGTGGCAAAATACTTCCTCTTCTAGTTCTTGTCATTTGATTCCATCACATTAGTCTTAACTTGTGGTATATGACTCCCAATGCATTTGTTCGACTTTTGATTATCTTCTTCAAAATCGGATGATGAGTTCTTCAATATTCATCTCTTTGTGCTTATTCTTTAAATAATTCTTGAAGTTTTTCTACATGGGTGAAAGTTTCTCGATGGTTGTAGCCACTTGAAATGATTCACTAGAGACATGTTCTCGGCGTGAATATTATTTAGAATAATCTATAATTCTTGTACACAAATGACCGTCTTTGAATTTACTATTTTGTAGTACAAGAATTTTCCCACGATGAACTTCTTAATTTTGACGTCCCCAGTTTTGTATTTCTTCTCCAAGGATTCTCATAGTTCCTTTGTAGACTTCATGGAACTATACACGTCATACAATGTGTTGTCCAACCCATTCAATATGTAATTTTTGCACAAGAAGTCTCAATGTTTCCAACCATCTAATGCTATCAACAATGCCCTATTATTTTCTCCTTCTTGTACAGAAGGAAACATCTTCATTCAAGAACTTTGCCAGTTTATGGTTGTGAGATAGAACAATATTTTCTATTGCTATCTCTTGAAATCAACCCCACCGAACTTTTTCGATTTCTCTCCATGTGGAACATAATTTGTATGAATGGTAGGAGTGGCAACCGCAACTGGAGGATCGCAACAGTAGTAACCAAGTTAGGAACAACCCCTTCTATAGTTCCCATATTCGAAGTATCATTCTAATAATTATTGGTAATGTTAACCGTACTCATTTCTTTTTATACAAAACAAAAGATAAACCAACAAAAATCACGATATGAAAAGGAGTAGAAATTAAACCGAAGTGAAATCAAATATATATATATATATATATATATATATATATATATATATCTTGTGAGTTGATTGTCATCATTCGTAGGCACCATTGCGGGGCAAAATCGACTTAAAGACATAAAATTCAACTTTTGCCTTGACTTTACATCCATTTTTCTTGGTGTTACTTTGTCCATTTTCGTTGGCATTTTAACTTCCTTTCTTTGGTGTTTATTCCTCAAATTTCGATTACATGTTAGGAGATGATTTTTAGCCCGATTTGGCTATATTTTTTGCAGACTACTTATTTTATTCCGTATTTTAATTTGGCTTAATTTTTGGAATTTTGCCATTTATGGTAAAATTCGGATATTTGGCTACAAAATCTAGCTTGTAGATTTATTTTCATTATTGTTGGATATATAAAAGTTCTTTAAACTTCAGAGATGTTTTCTCTGTGTTTTCGGCGTTATTATTGTGTTTTTTCCTTGTGAATTTGTTGGTAGAACTAGCCTGCAGAATAATCTCTATTCTGCCTGGTGTCAACTACTTTCTCGTGAGGACATTTTAATAAAATTTCGAAGGTACCGCCCTCCTTCCAATATATATATATATATATAAAAGAATAATGAACTAAAAAGTTGCTTTGGTACTCATTTCGAATGAAATAAAAAAAATTGATTTTTGAAAATCTTGGCTAAGGAAATATAATTTTTATATTATGCTATGATTGCATATGATTGTGTGAGTTAAAGGACATCGAAGGGTCTTATTTATAGCGGAGAAGAGGTTGTAAGTGAATAGACGCCCCAAAACTTAGCAATATTTGCCAATTGTCGCACAATCGCTTGCCTAGCATTAGGTTG
Organism: Fraxinus excelsior; assembly: GCA_019097785.1. Taxonomy (NCBI): domain Eukaryota; kingdom Viridiplantae; phylum Streptophyta; class Magnoliopsida; order Lamiales; family Oleaceae; genus Fraxinus; species Fraxinus excelsior. The sequence continues at coordinate 6,050,245 of CM032623.1, read as the reverse complement.
TTGCTCGAACGCCATTCTTAGGTGCATAAAATTTGATTTTTCCTCCAACTTTAGACCACAATTTCTTATTTATTCGAAATTACTTTTGAGATTTCAAATAGACCATGACGATCTACTCAACGAGTAGAATAAGTTAATCTATTCATTTCCATAGTTTGACTACCAGATCAAGTCCGAATATTTAACTGAAATTGATACGAATGTCAGTTTTCACACTTTATGGTTTCATACTTACCATTTCCTTCTCTTTTAAATCTCTTAAATCAAATTCCAACATTACTGAAGTTAAAAATAATAAAAAAAATCTATACAGATCCAATCACATGTGATAAGTATTAGAAACGTTTTATTTATTTTGAAGAAAAACTAAAATTATATTTATGCCAACTTAATGAAGCAATACTAAAATAGACTAGTTACCAAACACTATTGCAATAGTAAAGTATTTAAATTCCCTAACAAACCAACTCATTACATCAATTATAAAAACCCATTGATGTTACAGATTAATGTTAGTGAAGAACCTAACCTTGAATTGCAATTTTATAACATATTCCTTGATAACATATCTTAAAAATCTATATAATTAGCATATCGTCAGATTATTTTGTTGTATATCATCGTATTACTTTGTCCAAAAACTTATGCCAGCAAAAACAAGAGAATCCAATTATTTTTTTATATACTTTTTATCCCACTAAAGATTTGATGCACAACATGTTATATATGTGTGACAGTAAGACTTGATTTCAGAAACTGTGCAAAAGTAAAGGAAGGGAAGTGTAAAATAGGTTAAATTGATTCTGGCACGATGCACACTTTTTTTGCTATCTAGGCTGCCTCGTGTTAAAAAAGTGTGATATCTGGTTATGACTTGTATGCGCAACAACAAAAGGGAGTTCTCGCAAGTCATCAGTTTGGCTATTCAAGTCCAACAAACATGCGGTTTGCTTGTAAAGACAGTCAAATCACGATACAGTTCACATGAAACCTTAAATAGTGGAGTCACTTGATACTTGAGTGGCCGAACTATGTTTCCCTCCCACGAGAGAAATTGGGAGGATAATTTGTTTACGTGAATATGGATCATGAAAAGGAACACAACTCTCCCATTCCAAAAAAGGCTCATCTCCTTTGCCTGATAGAGATTTTTCCCATATTGAATATCAGCTTTTAACATCAAGAGTACTTGAATTTCGAATGGTGGGATGATTCAGACAAGTTTAAACGCTACCATAGTTGGAATGATAAAAGTTGTCCACCACTTGAAATCCTAGACTTCCCTTTTTCTTGGTTGTATATCTATTATTTGCTGATGATTGACACCTGTATATGCTAATAAAAATTCTTATTATCTTATCCAAAAATCCGAGGAACTCATTATTATTTCAGTAAAAAGGATCCTTATTGGTTCATTAAACCGTGTTCACGTGGTCTTGTCCAATAGAAATCATTCTTTGCAGACAATTAGACAATTAGCATAACTTTTTATGATTATCTTGGTGTGTGGATCAAGCTCAACTAACCTCAAAATCAATTTTAAAGAGGTGTAGGGTTCTAATTTTTAGAATAATGCTATACACAGTCACAGACTACCATACTCATTTTATGTGATAGCTTGGTATTTGGAACATTAATTTTCTGTAATTCTATTGCCTCAAATAACAAGTTAATGTATCAAATAGTAAGTTACAACATATGATGACTACTACAGTTATTGACTATAAATAACATTATTCTAATTTTTAAAGTTAAGCGAACTTACACAGTTTTATACTAATCTTAATGTACTTAGCCCATATTTGGCGCAACATAAAATTTGATAAAAATCCTTAATTGAAGTCAATCATTAATTTTAATCATATATTTCATGGGACACAACTTTCAACCGCACATTTTATCAATTTTTATCAAAGTCTAGAAAAAAATATGATTTTTAGAATCGGGGCTAATCATTTATTCACGGGTGAGCATATAAATTTTATATTAGTTTCAAATTAGGTTTTCACCATTTTACTTTTGTCCATATCCAACACACATTGGAATGTAAATTCTTCGACGCAACCAAATTTCCAAATGTGTAAACGTTCTGATGCCACTTGCTTTTAAGGTGACTTCTAGGACTAGATCACTTGACAGTGTGACCTGTATTGACCTTGCCAGTCTAGATCATGCCTAAAGCATGTATATTTTGACATCTCTAATTACTATACTTAAAATGTGTAGTATGAATATGATAGGGTTGAAGATTACTCAAAACATTAGGGCATAAGATTAAAAGACATACTTATCCAAGGACTACAATTATATGGCTACAGATATATAATTAAATGAAACTAATGAAAAATAATTTTATATAATTAATTAATTTTATAAATATGCCCATTTGGGGTCCAGTCATAAAGTCAGATGAGTGCACCCTGGCAGTACGTTTTCAATTGGGTGCAGCCCCATAAAAGCGTGCTAAAATTTTTCTTTTTCTATTTTTCTCCAGTTAAAGTGCACATGAAAATCCCAAAAATTAGTCAAACTTTGTTTGCTTGTAGAAAAAAGTTTGATTGTCAGTTTAACGTTGTTAATAGGAATAACGTTTCTCTTTCCCCTTATAGAAATACTAAGGAAACTGTCAGATTCCCCACGTGTCATTAACTAATACGGTGACGGCGCTACATTTCTCAGACTTCTAATAACTTTAGCATTAATTTTAAATTACAGATTGGTCCTCGATTTCTTCCATTTTTCAGAAAAAGTCTTATATTTATTCACTTAGCCCCTTTTTGAGCCACGTTATTTTTCCCACTCTCAATTTTTTTACTCATTTTTAATTACACATTTTTGAATAAAATAATATTTTTCATTATATCAATAACTTTACTTTGTTTTTTCAACCATATATTCCCATCACATCAACAGTAAAAATGCATTTTTACTCCCAAAATGTGCACCGGACTTACAAAAACGGCTTGAGTTTGACGTTATTATTAGCATCCCAATACTCTCTTTGTTCTCTTTCTCTCACTAATTAATCAGCCTCTCAAATTGTTAACTTTATTTCCAAGCACAAAAAGGTGAGCTTTTATCATATTTCTTGAATCAGATTTGACCTAATTGTGATTAAGATCTAATGGTGTGTTAATTTCTCTTTGGCTCTTTGACAGAAGAAACCCTAGAAACTTTGATGGGGAGGGGAAAGATTGCGATTGAACGAATCGATAACTCGACGAGTAGGCAAGTGACTTTTTGCAAGAGGAGAAATGGGTTGCTGAAGAAGGCTAAGGAGCTTGCAATTCTTTGTGATGCAGAAGTTGGATTGATGATCTTCTCCAGCACTGGCAAACTCTATGAATTTTCAAGCACCAGGTAAGATTAAAAAAAAAAACAAAAAAAGAATAGCAATCATATATAATTGTTAGATATTGAATTTGAATTTATAGAGTGTGTGATTTTTGAACTTTTGCTTTGTTTTTTGAAATTCTAATGTTGTTTGCATGGCATCAAGACAAAAACTCATAACAATTGTGATATTTTCTTCATATATTTTGTTATTCAAACTTGAGATGATTAATTTTATTTATTCAGATACATATAGATATGGAATTAATTCTGCAGGATTGCAGAAAAAAGTTTAAATCATGAATAATTTGCTAACACAAAACCTAAGCTCGTTATTCCAGAATCATGATTTTCTTTTGTAATTTTTTTTAAATACCAGTTGTTTGGTGAGTTCATGAACACCATATATGAATTCGTAAAATCTCTTAGTAATAATTGAGTGAGTAACTTAAACCACTGTCATTTCTCGTCCCCATCTCGTCTTCTTGATTTATATTTTCATTAAAAAACCATTTCCCTTTTCCACATCTTCATTATTCTGATCATCCATCCACATATAAATATAATTAATTACATTTCTTCATTATTCTAATTAAATCTTCTGGTAAAGCAGATGTGAATCATTTCTTTTCTGATGAGTGCGCCTTGTTGATATATTTCCTTTCATTTGCATTTGTTATAATTAATTACTTCATTTATTAATCCCATTCACGAGCTATAGAACTTGAGTATATATAATTTCATTTTTTTAATGCTAATCAAAATATGTAAAAATTAAGGTGTCATCAATGTCTCAAGAAGATAATCTATCACAAAGTACATCTCACATCTCTTAAAAACGATAAGGTTTCTTACGTGTGCTCGCATTCATTGAACTCCAATCTTCAACCGTCGTTACATTAATTGCACCATAATTCACCAAATTGCACCAAATTTTTGGTGCAAATCTCCTTCAACCCATTACACCATTTTACACCAAAATGGTTTAATACCTTTTTACCCTCTCTTCCACCTTGCACCAATTTTTGTTAAGGGCTTATTTGTCCATTTTGCTAATACAATAAATTATAATTCTAAATTTAAATATATTATTATTATTATTGTTGTTGTTGTTGTTGTCGTCGTCGTCGTTGTTGTGGGCATTTGTAATAAATTTTAATCATTTCATAAAAAATAATTAATAGTGATTACTATTTCGACTTTTTTATATCATGATATTGCGATTCGAAACGCATTACACTATTTTTTTAATATTATGATTTAGTATTATCTTAGTTGTATTTCTATTAATTGTACTACACTTTTTAAGTTTATTAATGAATTTAATACTTTTGTTAACTAAACGTAATTATTTCTTTAATAATTTATCTAGTAATAAAATAAATAAATAAATAATTCTTGAGATAAATAAATTGTTAAGAATTTAAAAAAATGAAGAAAATCATTAAACACTATTCACTTGGTGCAACTTTTGTTGTAAGGTGGTTGGAGATGATTTTTAGTTTGATGTAAAAATGGTGCAAGATTTGGTGCAAAATAGTTCAGGTTGGAGATGGCCTTAAACCTCAAGCTAAGTGTTGAACATACTCAAAATGAGGCTTCCTAAATGTAACATCTCCTAGGAAAAAAAGGAAATTAAAAGGATTCTTTCAAATGAGGCAACTGTTTGTGGTATATGTTAAGCTACATGACTTCCACAAAATATCAATTAATTCATGAATCATGCTATTTATCAAATATATGTCCGTTAGACATGATTTTTTTGAAGGTATAAGGACATCAACAGAAACTTACTTTGACTTCCACAAAAGTTTGTTCCCCATCATCATAGTGACAGATTTTGGATAAATTGGCTACAAATGTAATTTTAGCATTAGAGGAAAAAGAAAAGGTAACATATATCTTAGTTCATCCCCTCTTCCACAATAAAACAAACCATTTAAACTCAGCTTTAGTAATTGGTCCAACTGATTTAATAACTTGATGCATATGCATGTGCACGTGTCCTTTTCACCTAAAGGAAAAACATGCAAGTGGAGAAAAAGAGACATCGCCAATAATTTTGTACATCTTTATATATCCTTTGTGACTGATGATGTAATTAACAAACACCAATTCATATTTTGACTATGATCAGATATTAATTCTTGTAATTGAAAAAAAAGTATCTAGTTCATGATCTCCTCCTTGATCTTTTCAGTTAAATTGTTAAAATAAGGTAATTTCTCATGAAATGCCTCAGAATTCAATATGCACCTTGATCTGTTGTAATTCTAGACTCTTTCTGAAGGCATTTATTCTTAATTTAATTCTATAAGACATGCTTTTGTGTAAAAGTCATTTTATATTTGTCATAATCTTAATTTTGATAATTTCATCAATGAGACTTGGGAAAGTTGAAGTAGCATTTGTCTCTTATCTGATAATAGTTCAGTTTTTCAAATGTGAATTGAGATTTTTTTTCAAGGTTTCATATTAGTTAGTTATATTATAATGTTTGTTTCAAATGGAAAAATGAGAAACTATAGTATTCTTTATCCATTGTTACTAGTACCAAGATATAGATATATTTGTACAATTTGATTATTCAGTAACCAAAATGAAGTGGTGTACACCTTGACAAACAACTTCTATGTACTGTGTTTGATAGCCATTATTTTGAAAAAAAAAAAAAAAAAAAATTTATTGTTTTGAACAGTGATTTTTCTTTTGGAAAATGTTTGGTTAAAATTGAAAAACAATTTGAATTTACATGTAAAATATTTTATTGTATGAATGTGTGAATGAAAATTAATAAGAGAATTAAAAAATCTTATTTTAAAAGGAGACAAACAAGGGCTAGCTGAGTATTGAACCACTCCATCCAAAATTAGACAACTTTAAGCTGTCTCCTTGATCACATTCATATTTAATCAGATGTTTGATATGTGTAATCCAATAGCAAATGTGAAGCACCAATACTTCAAACTAAGGCATTTTTTCGGTGCTCATATTATATTTAACCACTTCTCTAACTTTTTAAACTGTTAGAGAAATAAGAATTGCACCTATTATCAATCAATTAGACTAAAAAGAAACTCTTTTTGAGTATATATGGCTGAACTTATATTTAGATAGAATTTTGTTTCCAATCACAGTTGGATGTATAAGGCTGCTTCTTTTTCTTTTTACAAGTGAAAGAAGTTAGTTATTCAATCATATAAATGTATAAAAGATGTCTCTCAAGAGAAGATATCTTGAAATCTAAAGATTTCAAACAATGGGATGATTTTTCATTTATGATTATAAGGAAATTTTATGATGGCATAGTTATTAGAGGTCTTTAATTTCACATTTCTTCATTTGAATGTTAGAAGTACGACTTTATATCCCTCATTTACTACCTATGCTTTTTTCTTCATTTTCGATATAGTATATCAAATCCCATCCGCTTATGAGTTAGTCTTGAATATCCCCCATTTAAAACTTAATGTAGCACTAATAGGGTTGGAAAAATCTAACATGGCTTGAAATACAAACAATATATATCATAAACCTAGCTAGGATTGTCATCTAGTAAGGTTCCAAATTATATAATTCTCATACTTACATGGGAAAGGTTCCTAACATTAAAGAAAGTGTGGTTTAAGGGACCAAAAGTTCAAGTTTTATCAAGTAATTAAAGAAGAAAATACAAATAAATTGCTAGATATAATATGGATTGATTTACTGAATTTAGAATTTCACGGTCTAAAAACTTAAGTAATATATCATATATGGTAATGTGAAGCTTGAGAGAATAGAAATAATTATGACTTTTTTATTTTATTTTATTTTTTGTGTTTGGAATTCTTTTCAGCATGAAGTCAGTCATGGAACGATACAGTAAAGCAGAAGAGGAACACCATCAGCTGCTCAATCCAGCTTCTGAGGTCAAGGTAAGAGCAATAAACCTTGCCATGATTTATGACTTGTTTGTTCATCGTAATTATATATCTGCGTGCATGATTTTCAAATTTTAATTTTAGAAAATTGCAGTTCTACAAAGTTTTGATCACATTTTCAAAATTCACACGTGTCCATAATAATTTGAAATCTAATCAATTTGTGCCTACAGTTTGTAAATTGGTAGCAAATTTCATAGAACTATTTATTTATTTATTTTAAATCAAAATGGTTTCATGGCTTTACACAAAATAAATAAATTGTCTATATCTGGTATGGTTATCTATTTGCCACGCCCAACCTTTATGACCTTTTGGGACTCTTGCATGTGTTTCGGCTACATGTCAGTAAAACATGATTTTTACACACAATTCTTAATATGACAAAAGTCCTTACATGAGGTGGCATCTAGGATTTTATATATATGGGTATATTTGGTATGTAATATTGAGAACCAAGAGTCTGGCACTCTAGCTACAAACTAATATATGTACGTTTACAAAATCTCATCGTATTTAACATAATTCCATTAGAAGGTAGTTTGTTTGTCTTGAACAAGCAGTATATATTTGTTTGTAATACGAAGAACTAAATCCTAGTAAAAATGAGGAAAACGATATTTGAAGAGTCTAATACAGTTGCTAACACTAACTCCATGGAGGGGTTACCACAGTTTTATGTATGATAAAACTGAGGTCATGCACTGTATTAGGCAAGCAAGAGAACTTAAGAACTCCATCTTATCATCCTTTCAGTTATGAGAGGAATACTTAAGTAACTACTAGTTTATTAACTTCTCAAGTCATTTCTTAATATTTTGGAGGTAAATATGCATAAATCTATATTTTTAACACTGCTTTCAGTTTATTCAATCATCTCCATCCTTTATGCTGAATGTGTGAAATTATACTTGCTAGTTTTGGCAAAGGGAGGCAGCAATTTTAAGGCAGCAATTTTACGATTTGCAAGAAAATCACCGGTAAAGTCTTAACTGCAGAATGCTACATATCATTCAAGAATAGATTGTTGGTAGGGAAAAAAAGTGAGTCAGTAATGAAGGTTAGATTGTGAAAATGTTATAATTACTACAGTCCATTTTTCTGCAATAACTTGATAATAGGGCTGTTAAAATATGAGCAGCTTCCGGCTAAATATTCCTTTCAGTACGTATATACGGTTAAAGTATCTTTGATGGGCACTATTGGACAAGTCTGAACAGTGCAATAAGATTGAACTTATTTTGTTCTTTCATATTGTCCAGTACTTGTTTGCAGTCTTCCATTTATGCAGACCATGATCATGAATTAACTTTAGGATCAATAAGGCAGGAAATTGATGGGAGAAGAACTTTATGGCTTGGGCATTGAAGATCTACAAAAGTTGGAAAACCAACTGGAGATGAGTTTGCGGAGTGTCCGTATGAAAAAGGTCAGATATTGCTATTGATTTCATGTAAAGTCTTGTTCATTAGTGCATGTTTGGTTCTCAATCTTTGATAAAATTAGACAATATAATAATTAATATTTAGGTCATTTTTATTTCTTAATATCCTATAATGTCTAGTACTATTAATATCCTTTCTAATGATTCGAAAAATATCTAAAGCTCATTTTCTAATTAACTTTTTCTGAATGAATGATCTTCTATCTTCACAGGAACAGATATTAACAGATGAGATTCAAGAATTAAATAGAAAGGTATGACTAAAGAACAGAATTGCATGACAGATTTACTGAGAAAAAAGAGAAAAGAACCAAAAAATGATCAAAATGATTGTTAATTGTTGGATGAAATTAATTCTCTCTTACAAATGCTTCATGGCTATATTCACAGGGAAATCTCATCCATCAAGAGAATGTTGAACTCTATAAGAAGGTAAAACTCATTCAACAAGAAAACATGGAATTATATAAGAAGGTATTATTATTATATGTATATGGTATAGTTTTCTGAAACTTCCTCAGGCATCAGCTATCGAATTTTACCATGCATGCCCTTAACTCCTGTGTGACTCAGGTTTATGCCACAAGGGATCAAAGTACAGCAAATGAAAATGGCTTTCTTCCATATAGTTTCACCCTTACTAGGGAACTGCATTGGCCCATCCAGCTTCAGCTAAGCCAGCCTACGCCTAATCTTCAAACACCAGCAGGAGAATCAGAACCGAGGTATGTTTTTCATGCTGAAATTACAATAAACAAACACGAATTAGCCACAGATAATAGTATCCATATCTCTTCCAAAATCAGTAATATGGTTTCTATTGTTAGTATAGATAACATATTTCATTAATTTCCTTACACACATTACTCTACAATACTTATTCATATAAAACTGTAACGTAAAAAAAAAAAAAAAAAAAAAAAAAAAAAAAAAAAAAAAAGAAAAATTCACCTTCTCTATATCACATGATTCAACAGGTAACACTCATTGATGGCAATCCACGAGAATCTACTACTTGAAGGTGTGACAATACTGGAACAGAAGATGTTAACATTTGGTAAAGAAGGGTTTCTGTAATGAGCTTGGAGTTTAAAGGAATAAAATTTTCTTTTGAAAATTGTACTATCATATATATGGTAGTAGTTAATCCCATAATTAAGAAAAAATTAGTGCATACATAATTCGGGTAAATCATTGAGACCGGTGGCTTATGTGGGATGCCTTTATGCACTTATTGTAGTGTAAGTAAAGAGGAAGGATTTGTTCTGTACTAAAGTAAATTTAGAAAAACTCAAACATGTTTTGGGGGAAAAACCTACTTAAAAACGTAATTGTTAAGCTTAGCCAAACACGAGCATTTTATGGCATTATTTGACTGGACAGAAACCATGCAGGGATAGTAGTCTTTTGTAGCTTGGAAACTGCTTAACATTATTTACTGTCACGAGGAAGGATAAAAATCAGAACTACAGTCTACCTGCCTCTTTGGCCACCATTTTATTTTTACTACCTGGAAAATCCGGGAACAAAAAATGCAAAACTTGGCTATGATTGTCAGAAATCGGAATACACTTTCGTGTTAATTTCCGAATACACTTCCGCGTTAATTTCCGAATACACTTCCGCGTTACAATTAACATCCAAATTAATGTAATGGTTGACTTTTAATGGAAAATCCAATCAGTTTTATCATTGAGTTGATTTTTTCTACACAGGTGGTTTCATACACTTAGTTTTCTCATGCTGCTTGAAATATCAACTGAGATGGAATCTCTAAATATTTTTTAGTCCTTCAATTTAACTTAATTACTTTAGAGTGGTTTCAATGGGAGTTATGTTATTCTACAAAAAAAATTGACCCCAGTTAGGCCAACTCGATCCATATCGAGTTTGTCAAGACGAGTCTCAAAAGTTCAATTGGTATGGCATCAAAGTAATAAATGTTTCTTGTTCAAAAATAGCTAATCTCAGTTATGAAAAAAAAAAAAAAAAAAAAAAAATAGAGCATGTTTCTAAGTTAATTGAGAAAATGAATTTGATTACTTAAATTTGTAGAAAAATTTATTTTCATAACAAAATTATCTAAATAGTGATTTTTTAGATGAATGTATCTAATTTCCTAAAATATAAACTATGAATAAAAATACTTCACAACGTGCAGCACACGCTAATAGTGAATGGAAAAAAAGACTAAACTGTTAGAAATATCACACAACATCACAACCGAAATGATGAGGATGAGACTAGAAAAACTTAGAGTGATAAGATTGTCAAATTCAAATCAAATGATAGAATTGTTAATTTGTTATTTGATAATTGTTATATTTCTTGAATAAACACTAATGGTAGAGAGTTGTTGAGCTTATTTTACTATAAATAGGAGTAAATGTGCATCAGGTGCTCATGGCCTATGATCATCAATCAATAATGTTTCATTCAAACATTTTATTCAGTTTTTAAGTTCTTTCCATATTTTTCTTATTAAACGTCCTAGAAGTGCATTAGAATATGAACTAAACGTGAAAAAAAAAAATAGTAATTTAACTAAAAGGTTCTCAGAAATTCAACAAATAAAAAAATTTATAATCAAAATTTATTTATTCCTCCATATATTGCGACCAACAGAGATTAAACTTTTTGTTAAATTAAGAAATGGAAACAACTTGAAACTATTAATTTAAAAACTATATAAAATATTCAACTGGCCATGCGATCAATATAATTAAATACAGGCACATATAAAATCAAACGTTGAGAAAATATTAGAATGATGATTAATAGCGTCTTTCAAAATTGTCAAATTTTGGGACCTTATGTTGTACATAAAGCTAATTCTAAAGTAATAAAAATTAAATTAGATTGTCAAAGTATGGGACCCTGTGTTGTATATAATGCGAACTCTAAAATCGGAAATTAATATTCTATAAAAGGCCTCGACCTATATATTAATTTATGAACCTTGTTAGATTGCCAGTGAGGGTTTGACACCACAATAGGGGAGGCAGAAATTGTCTTTTTATAATTTTATATAGGTCCCACGTGAATCCCACCACATGTGTGGCGATGTCAAAAAACATGTCAATTTTTTTTTGGGGAAAATAGTTTAATCCTTAATTTATATACCATCTCAGAATATATAATAGGGTAAACAATTACTAGTAGTCACTCAACTCGAGAATTTTATGATAGTCAACGAACTTTATTGTATTTTAAATTAGTCACTGAATTTTTCTTTTTGATTTTTCACTCAATTAAATTTCATTAGTTTTTCTTACTGAACGTCGATGTTGCAAAAGAAATATGATGTGGTGTCGACGTTTAGGTCTTCCGTGTCCAATATTTCATTAGAAAAACTAATGGAATTTAACTGGATGATAAATCTAAGATAAAAGGCAAAACTTCGTGATAATTTTAAAGGAACATAAAGTTTGTTGACTAACAGGAAGCTTCAATGAAAGTTGAGTGACTACTAGCATCTTTTACCCTATTATTTTGAGATGGTATATATAGGTTGTTATGAGACGAATCGTAAGATAATGACAATAATGAAATAATGAAGAAAAAAAAAAGAACACAAGAACTTAAGTGGAAACTCAATTCGGGAAAAAATCATGGGCAGATGGGAACAATCCACTATAATCAACAGTTGTGTGTTTACAATATCAAAATTTCAATAATCTCAATTGAAATCTAAACTCTTAACAAGTTGTTGAATTCGTAGAGAATATAATGAGAATGTTACAATATGAAAATACAATGTGAAAATATTTATAAACCCTCTTATTGGAGTCCAAGATGAAGAAGAAGTTTCAAAATCCGGATAAAACGAAAAAATCGTGAACATCAGTTACTATTGCAATGCTTGGGCGCTAGGTGGCCGAGTGCTTAGGCGTTATGCGCCAAGCGCCAGATCCCTACCTCATTTTTCTTATTACTTCAATTCTTGGCGCCTAGGCATCGCGATGGTAGCGCGTAGGCGCTAGGTCCGGAGTTAACATTTCAAAACATGCTTCTTGCCATTCAAGAGTTCCCTTTCAAGCCAAACTCCTAATTATTATTGAAATTTAATCCTTAGTCAAGAAAATTGCACTCTGACTATCACATAATATTATAGATATCTGCAAGTCTTTACTGATTTCACCAATTAATCATCTCAGCCACATAACTCCCTTACATGTCTCTGTAGTGTCCATGTATTTTGCTTCTGTTGTAGACAAAGTCACTATATTTTGCAAAGTAGCTTTCCGGTTGATAACACAACCTCTAAGGGTAGACGCATACTCTCCTCTTACCAATATCTCATGCATAATCTGAATCCACATAACCGATAACTCCATCTGAATTTCTACTAAAATGCAAACAAGCATTCGAAGAGCCCCTCAAGTATCTGAAGATCCACTGCACTGCTTTCCAATATTCCTTTCCATGATTAGCCATATATCTGTTAACTGCACTAACTATATGTGTCAAATCAGGTCTTGTACAAATTATAGTATATATGAGCGAACCAACTGCCCCGGTATAAGTAACCCGAGACATATAATCAATGTCTTCATCTGACTGTGGACACAAGTTAGATGATAGTTTGAAGTGGACAGCCAATGAAGTACTGACAACCTTAGCTTTCACCATATTGAATCTTTTAAGCACCTTTTCAATGTACCACTTCTGGCTCAAATACAAACCAATAGTCTTTCGATCCCTCAAGATCTTCATTTCAAGAATCTTTTTCACTACACCCAATTCCTTCATGACAAACTCCATGCTGAGTTGTAATTTTACTTTTCTGACCTCTGCTTTATCCTTGGCTGCTATAAGCATATCATCAATATATAATAACAAATATGTAGTTAATCCACCATTTTTCTTTCTAAAGTACACACAACTATCATAATTACATCTATCAAAATCATGAGTAGTCATGAATGAATTAAATCTCTTATACCACCGCCTCGGCGACTGCTTTAATCCATACAAGAACTTCTTCAACAAACATACATAGTTTTCCTTCCCTGAAGCTATGAACCCTTCTGGTTGTTGCATGAAGATGCTCTCCACAAGTTGTCCATGTAAGAATACTGTCTTGACATCCATTTGTTCAAGCTCCAAGTCATTCTTAGCCACCACTCCAAGTAAAGTTCAAATAGAACTATGCTTCACAATTGGTGAGAACACATATCTGAAATCAACACTCGAAATCCGACTGTAGCCTTTTGCCACCGATCTAGCCTTGTATATATCATCATCAATCCTTGATGTGTCTTCCTTTCTTTTGAACAACCATTTACAATGAACTACCCTTTTACCTTTCGGTAATTTCACCAAGTCTCATTTTTGCTCAATGACTCCATCTCCTCCTACATAACAATCATCCATATGCTAGAAATTGCAACTGATTGTCTTTGTATATATAGTAGGCTCCTTAGTGGAATCAATATCTTTAATCACACTTAATGCATAGGCTACCAAATTTGCTTCCCCATAATCTGCGAGGTCTATCCTTAACTATAGAATATTGTGGTGCTGGTGGTGTAGGCAAAGTAGGCAAAATATTATTGTCTATCAATCCCAAACTGGACTGATATGTAGTAGACTGTTCAGTAACCTCTTATTGTTTCTTTGTCAAAATCCCCAAGAGGTGAACCACGAACCATAGCAAGTTCATCAAATACTACATTTCTACTAACAATTCTGGTATCGAGACACCACAATTTATACCCCTTCACACCTAATTTATACACAAGAAAGATGCACTTACTTTTTAGACTAGGTTCTAACTTCTCATTATCCACATGAGTATAAGCTGGACACCCAAAAACTTTCAAATCAGAATAGCAAGAAAGTTTATCAAACCATACCTCTTCTGATATCTTTTTATCAATGGCAATTGAATGTGAGCGATTAATTAGAAAACAAGCTGTAGTAGAAGCTTTAACCCAAAAAGACTAAGGCAACTTAGAATTTGAAAGCATACAATGAATCTTTTCCATCAAGGTTATGTTCATATATTCTACCACACCATTATGTTGAGAAGTTCTAGACACTGTCACGTGCCTCGAGATGCCTTCAGCTCTGCAGAAGCTATTGAATTAATCTGAACAAAACTCCAATCTATTATCAGTGTGTAGACATTTTACTTGCTTTCCTCTCTACTTTTCTACCAGTGTTTTCCACTATTTGAATATCACAAACACATCACTCTTCTGCTTGAAGAAGAATATTAAAACTTTCCTGGAGAAGTCATCAATTACTATCAGCAAGTAATAATAGCATCTTTTAGATGGTACCCTGATTGGTCCCCAAAGATCTAAATTGATGTATTCAAGTGTTCACTTCGTGCTGTGTCTTCCTTTAGTAAATCTGACTCTCTTCTATTTCCCAAATACACAATGCTTATAAAACTCTATTTTGCTGGTTTTCTTTCCATCAAGAAGTCTCATTCTACTCACTCCATCATCCCATTATCACTCATATGCCCAGGCCGCATATGCCAAATTTTTGTAACTTTATTACCCGTCAATAAGAAGTAGAAACTGATACATCTCCAATCATTGTGAAACTATGCAAAATGTACAATTGTGTAGAGTTTTTATGCCCCTTCATGGCAACAAGAGCACCCTAGCTCGCCTTCAAAACTCCACATTTACCAATGTATCTGTAGCCCTTTGCGTCAAGTGCACTTAAAAATATGAGATTTTGCTTCAGTTTGGAACCTGTCTTTCATCTGTAAGTGTTCTAACAAACCCATCGAATATTTTGATTTTGTTCGTGCCAACTCCAACTATTTTAAAAGGCGCGTTGTTTCCCATAATCACTATACCTCTCCAAAGTCATTCATATGTAGAAAATCAATCCTTGTTTGGACACATGAAAAGTAGAAGTCGAGTTAAGAACCCATTCCTCAGAAGGTTTAAAATCCCCGTTAGAAATCACAAGAAACTCTTCACCACTTTGCTCATCTTTCACAACATCAACCTCCGTTGTATTAACATGTTGCTTTTATTTCTCAATAGCTCTAACAACTTTATTTCTGTTTTTCAAGGTATAGCAATCAACTCTAATATGTCCCTTCTTCTTACACTAGTGACATGTCTTCTCAGCATGTCTTGACTTCGATCTGCCCCTCATATTTCTGCTAAGACTTCTATCTTGTTTTCTCTCACACACAATCAAGCTTTCAGCATGATTTCCAGATCCTCCATCAAGATGCCTCATCTTCTCCTTAGATAGTAAAATATCATAGATCTCTTCCACGATGAGAGTATCCCGACTATAGAGAATATTATCTTTAAAAGTCACATATGATGGTGGTAGGGAACACAATAGCATCAAAGCCAAGTCCTTTTCGTCATACTTAACCTCCAGTGTCTCCAAACCAACCACGATTTCTTTGAACATAGTTAAATGATCATCCAATAACGCACCTTCAGACATCCGGTAAGAATACAAGCGCTATTTCAAGTATAACTTGCTGGTCAACCTCTTTGTCATGCAAAGTTGGTCCAACTTCAACCACAATGCAGCGACACTTTTCTCATTAAGAAATCCTGAAGAATTTGATTTGAGAGATGTAAATAAATTTGAGATTGAGCTTTCTGATCCCTACATCGCTTTTCATTTTACGTCCAGGCAGCAAACATCATATCAAAGCCAAGCAAGGCTTCCTCCAAACCCATATGCACCAACACCACTCGCACGTTCACTTACCATAATGTAAATCTCATGTTTCTATCCAATAACAGAATGTCATACTTCATTGTCGCCATACGGAATAATCAACACCGCGCTCTGATATCACTTGTTATGAGACAGATTGCAAGATAATGACAATATTGAAATAATGAAGAAGGAAAAAAAGAACACAAGAATTTACGTGAAAATTCAATACAGGAAAAAACCATGGGCAGAGGAGAACAATCCACTATAATCAATAATTTTGTGTTTATAATATCAAGATTCCAATAATCTCAATTGAAATCTAAGTTCTCAATCTCTCAATATGTTGTTGAATTCGTAGAGAATATAATGAGAATGTTACAATATAGAAATATAATGAAAAAATATATATAAACCCTCTTATTGGAGTCCAAGATGGAGAAGAAGTCATGAAATTCGGATAAAACGGAAAAATCGCTAACATCGGTTACTGTTGTAACGCTTGGGCGCTATGTGTCTGGTGCTTGGGCGCCATGTCCCTGTCTCATTTTTCTTATTGCTTCAGTTCTTAGCGTCTAGGCGATAGGTCTCGAGTTAATATTCCAAAACATGTTTTTTGCTATCCAAGAGTCCATTTTCAAGTCAAACTTCTAATTATTATTGAAATTTGATCCCTACAACTTAGGACTCTACAAACCCCAATACCTTAGACTTCCTCCTATCAACCAAATTCCAAATCACATAGAATCCAATCAACCAAATACCAAATTATATGGAATTTGGATCACACCACAACATAGATAGAAACTTTTTATAGAAGATTATTGTAATTTGGACATTAGGGTTAGCTATACGTACCAGATAGTGTCCCATACTTTGACAATTTAAAAGGCAGTATTAGCTTCACTTATTTTCTCGCTCTATTGAGCATTTTATATTTCTACTGTATTAATAGTTTCAAGTTGTTTCAATTTCATAATTGATTAACAAAAAATTACATGGTGGAATAAATCAAAATTGATTTAAAAGCTTTTTATTTATTGAATTTCTAAGACTTTTTAGGTAAATTATTAGGTCTCTCTCTCTCTCTCTCTCTCTCTCTCTCTCTCTCTCTCTCTCTCTCTCTCTCTCTCTCTCTCTCTCTCTCTCATATTTTGATTTAAAAGCTTTTTATTTATTGAATTTATAAGACATTTTAGGTAAATTACTAGGGCTCTCTCTCTCTCTTGAAATTTCATGTTTATATAGAGGGAATGTATTAAAATACTTTTCTTTCATTTTTTTAATTTTTTTTTTCACTTCCGTCTGTAATTGAGTTTATTTGCAAAAGGGAAATGTAAAATAATAATATTATAAATCTCTATGTATTAACTTTTAAGCATAAATTACAATAACACAATTTAAGAATTTGGAAGACTTTAAAAGAAGGAAGGTATTCCAATTTGTGATGATACGAAAAAGTTGATTAATTCGTAATTAAATTCCTATATAGTGGTTGATTGGAACTAGATTAATGTGAAATGTTTTGTAATTATTTAAATAGGTTTAAATCTGTATTACTTTTTTTTTATATATATTTATCCGTATGATGAAGGCACCTTTTGTTTATTTTTAGTGTGGAGTTAGTTTCTATGACTTATTATTATTATTATTATTATTATTATTATTATTATTATTATTATTATTATTATTATTATTATTATTATTACTGTATAGCGTGATATTTTGATGATTGTTTACAACATTTTTTCATTACAAGTGACAAAAAAATTTTAAAATGAAAACCTATAAAAAATCAAAATGAAAATCTATAAAAAATTACGAAAGCCTTTCATATATTTGTAGAATCTATAAAAGTCAATAGAATTTCATGAACTCTACAAAAATCAACCACTTAAAAAAAGTTTACATAAATATTTAAAAGTTTAAATTAAATATATTTAAATTGATTTCATTTGCAGTTTCGAATGTGCTTTTACTCTTCTTTCTCACTTCTTTTATGTTTCTGTTAAGTTTTCAACTATCTAGATTTGGTGTGTTGGAGCACATTATTTTGGAAGAATGTATTCTGAAATAGTAAATTGATAGAAAATGTGTGGTTGAAAAGGAAGAAAAATTTATTGATGTGATGAAAAATATTATTTTATTGAAGTATGCGTGGTTGAAAATAAGTAGAAGAATGAAAATGAAAATTTTAATGTGTACCAAATAGGGGCTAATGTGGATTCATGCATAACTGCAATACTTTTTTGAAGGATATAGGCGTGGGTGTCGGGTGGATCGGTCCGGATATTTCAATACTCGGAACCACTCATTATATTTCGAGTATTTCATAGATGGAAGCATTCGATTTGTTGCAATTATTGGAACCAAACCCAAACCCAAAAAGTTGGTTCCGATTCAGGTTCGATTCCACTCATAATATAATTTTTTTCACATATATCACTACAATATATTAAAGAGGAGAGTTGTAACACTATTCATATGACGTCATTTCTGACCTAATGATGATGTCATATATTTCATTTCGAGTGATGGTAGAGTGTCCAAGTTGGGTGACAATAGGGGGGGGGGGGTGTCCAAATGATTTGGCACCCCCACTTTTGTAACTCTACTTGGGCAAAGTAGAATTATCCTTTCATTTCTTACTTTTTTCAAACACCGATTTTTTTTTCTTCTCTCATTCATCCTCCATTTTCCCACACGACCTCACATACCTCTTTACTCCATTTCCCCACACAATCATCCGTATTGTGCAAATATTTTCTTTACTTCTTTCTTTTCTATTTCTTTCTTCCAGAATGTCTGTTAATTTCACCAGAGCTTCTACTCCATGAGCTCCAGTGCTCTCCTGTAAGGTCTTTACTTTTAAAGTATTTTACTGAATATGAATTTTGAATTACTTTTTATACTAATAAAATCTAATTTTCTTAAACCGTTTGCTTGGCCATAAGAACAACATTAAAAATCTAATTTGTTCAAACCCGAATTGCTATGAATGAATAATGAAATTAATAATGAATTTCCAAGGAATTGTTGTGAATTCTGTGAATTTGAATGAAAATGGATTGTATGGAAACCGTGAGTTTGTGTTGGTTGACTCAAAATGTAATTAAAAAAAATCGGTCATGTGTCCATGAGGCACGGGTGTCTTCGTGCGCACACGCAATTTTTTTTTCTTTTTATACATTGAGACATATTTTTTTATTAGCCTAAATAAGATGGGTAAATTTAAGTGCCATGTCTCCATGCGCGCATACAACTTTTTTTTTTTTTTTTAACATTGGGATACATAATACATATTCTTTTATTAGCATAAATAAGATGGGTAAATTTAAGAGGGGGTGTCAACACTTTTTCTTCTCTTTTTTTTTTTTTTTTAATTGGATTACGTTATAACTGTAAATTTGTTGCAATGTGCTAATTCATAATTATATCTTTTTATATATAAAAAGTGGCTATTAAACGGAATATGTTGGTTTAACGGAAAAACTAACGGAATTTCTTGTTTTAATGAAAAATCTTTTTTCACCACCCCTTACTTTCAAAATTATAATGAAATAATAATAAAAATAAATTAGTTTTTGATAATTCCTTCAAACTAAATATCTTGGAGCTAACTTATCCGAATCGACTTTTTCTCGAATCTGATTTATGTATCTAATTACGATTTATCCAACGAGACCAATATTCATATATTTACGATAACTCCATCAATATCTAAATATTTGACACAAATAAAATATAATTTGATAAATGTATCATTTAGTCCATGATAACTCCATCAATATCTAAATATTTGACACAAATAAAATATAATTTGATAAATATATCATTTAGTCCATAACTTTCAAAATATTAAAATATAGTATATAAAAATTGAATTATATTTTATCAAATTTTTCGGGGTATTACATTCTCACCCCCTTAAAATATTTTCTTCCTCGAAAATTTACTTATCACTCAATACTAAGTCTAACACATGATATACATATATTATCGTAATACCTATCATACTTTAGCGATAAAATGAATTGCATTATTACTTAAAAAAGAGTAAAGACTTAAGCCATGCAAAAAGTTTAAGCCTCCATTTGTTTCTCATTAAAAACCCATAAAAATAAAAAATATGACTGTTATCCATCACATCAATCTATCAATTTTGAATTTCTATCTCTTGTGTGGGGTCCAATAACATCTATATTTTTCATTCTCATTCTACATTAATGAGAATCAAACGGAGCCTAAGTAAACTCATCTTCTTACCCCTTAACATACTTTCAATTTTCTGTTTGTAATTTTGGATTGGAGATGATAGAGAGATGCACTTTATTTAATTATTTATCAATTACATAGACATTACATCGTTAATTATTTAATTAACCAAAAAAATTACATCTTTATTAATAACAAATTAATTTTTAAACAAAACTATTAAATATAAACTAAGCAAATGTGCATTGCACGTTGCTTGCACCTAGTTGTAATAAGATGTATGTAAAATTCTTTTTCTATATTTCATCACTACAATATAAAAGGAGTAAAACACTTTGTAGTACATGTCGTGATTTTTGGAATTATTATTGAATTATTTTTTTTCTTGCCAAAGACTAAATTTCATCTATTTTTGCCACGAGGGGCGTTACCCCTCGACCCCGGGACCTAACCGATCAGGTCGATTACTGTCTGGGGGCCCCCGGACCTTACAAGGGAGTGCTGCCCCAGCGACCCCAGCTATTTGACCGATCAGGTCGATCACAGTTGGCAGCATTGCCCCAAACCCATCAGATAAATGTTGGTTACGATGAGTTGCGGTTCAACTTGAAATGACTACTATCATACAGTTAATATATAAGATGTGCATTGATTGATTTTGAAAATTGAGCAAACAATCGAGTTTTATTGGTTTGAACTTTCAAATTCTTCAAATGGGGGTTATGCTACCTACCAAATAATAAGCAATTCGCGACATGCTTCACTTCATTGGAAGTGTAATAGATAATGTCCCAAATTAGGTAGGAAAGTTGAGACTTAAACAACAAAAAAATTAAGCTTCATGCTCTGTAAATTTGAATGGGCTATATGAATCCTTCTTTGCAACTTACTTCATTTCATTGCTATATCTATTGGAGAAACCCAACTATGTGTATATAAGGATTTAGGTTATATGAAGTTTGGTGTTGACTATTAACCTAATGCAATGATATGCAAAGTTTCTAAAGGTTTGTACTTCAAGAAAATTAAGGAAGAAAGAAGAAACAACAATATCTTGATAGTTTGTTAGTGTATGAATGTTTTTAAATTTGAATTGATTTATATTGGTTGTTTATGATGAATAATTTTTCCTTTTATTTCTAACTCCATTTTTGTTTATTTGTGTACTTTTCGTTGTAACTTTCAAGTTTTCTATTGAAAATTTTTGCTAAATAAGACTAATTTTCATTTTCTTTATTTTTTTAGTTATTGGCATTTCAAAAGGTGTAATTTAAAAGTGCGTGAATATTCATGACTTGAAACAATTTAATGTTATTTTTGCCATTTCGATTTTGGAATTACAAAAATTATAACGGTTATCGTGCAACGCACGATTCACACTAGTTTAATAGAAAATTTTCATATACAACATTTCGATACATTTACCTAACACGCTGCAACTTGACAATATTTGTGCAATGAGAAAATCAAGCTAAAAAATCTTCAAGAAGTTAAGAAATTTAGATACATGATTCAAGATAGTGAAGACTATATACCAAGAAAAGAGGAAGAAATTAAAATATCAAGAAGTAAATTACAGTTTGAGGACAAATAATTTTTTCTTAATAAATTTTATTTGATTCACAAGTAATTAAGGCATGTTGTTTAAATTCATCTACTCTTAAAATGAACCGATATAAAAAATACTGATTATATACATAACTATGTAGTATTAAGAAACCGCAGTACATATATTGAACTCGTTCTATTTTAATGAAAATGGAAAGTTATATTATAAAAGATAATCACTCGAGATAACAAAAAAGGTACATTACATCGTAAGTTATGAATTTATCAAATTCAATTACCACACGTTCTAAAAAAAAAAAATCACTTATATTTGTAAACAATGCAAAAAAAAAAAACAAAAAGCTCGAATTGCAAATTATGAACGCTTTGTTTTATCAAATTACACCACAACCCTAACTTTTGATTCATGGAAAGTTCAAATTACAAAGATTTATAACGTGTACTAACATCTAAAATACAATAGCGTGATATGAGGGGAGAGGGAAAAATGTAGGAGCTAGTCTTGATTTAGCCCTTGTTCGATAGCCATTATTTGAACTATTTTTTCTACATACTAATTTTCAACCACACATTCACAAAATAAAATATTATGCACTTAAAAAAAAAAATCTACTTTTTAACCTCACATTCTTCTAAAAATCAATATTTAAAATATTATTTTCTCTAAATCATTTATAGAATCTAGAATTTTATACAAATTCCTATCCAAATTACAGTTTTCAATTTTTGTATTCTTCTTACCCAGTATAAATTGTAAAACCAAAAAATTAAGAAAAATATCTGTTCCATTCGAGCACCCACATTTTTGGTTCAATGACCAAGAATCGACACGGACCCAATCAGTCAGGTTCCGATTCGATTTTGGTTAGAAATTTTCGGTTCGGTTAAAATGCACAGACCTAGAAGGAGATGGTTTTGTTCTTATTCTCCTTTTTTTTTTCTTTTTTTTTAATTCTATTAATAAATAATTAGTAAATCTAGATCAGTCAAGTGTTCTAGAAATTATAGAAAGTAAATTATTGTGCTTAACAAAAATTATTCACCTTTAAACATGAGCCTTTGCTTTGGCAAAGTTATTATGCTTATTGTTTAACTAAAGCTAAACAAAAGAAAGCAGGAAACATAGTTTTTACGCAAAACAAGAACTATCATCCAGTAATGCTGTCGATAGAATTTTCGTTTCACATAGCACTTGCGTTGTCATTCCAAGCATTGGTTTCCGAGGCGACAATTTGTTATTAATTTGTCATTTAATTTCTAACATTGAAAAAGACCATACGTACAGGTTCCCTGGCAGCGTACAGGGCCTTGCATAGCACTTCTCTCTAACATTTTAGTTTAAAACAAGAATCTTGTTATAAATACAGGAAAATTATACAGAATTAGTACATGAATTTGAAATGGAGGGAATACATTCAAAATGGGAGGAGGGAAAACAACACACAGATGGATATTATGCTACCATTCAAATTTCTGTTAAAATTTTGTGAGTTATTTCCTGTACTTGCAGCATTTTTCTTAAAACAAGCATTGAATCTTTACATTATTGACACATGCAATGATTACATGTATTTATTAGTCTACAAAAAATGAAACAATCTTACTAATTTGCCCTACCCATGTAAGAATTTAACAATTATTTGTACTAAAATGCTAAAGAAACAGGCTCGGTGACCGACCTAAAAACAGGGGGCCAAGGTGGCGACACCTCGGCCTTTGATTTGAATTGTGGGCCATCCAAATCAACGCCCGAATGGAAGCCACATCAAGCCCTTGTTTTTGAGTCAGTCACCAACCCTGTGTGTATAACAAATTTCTTATTTGTAAGTGTTGTGTATTACGTCCAATCATATTGGACATAACTCATAAGCACTTCTAATATATGTTTAATGCATTTATTTTGGTAAGATAAATTATTTATTTGAATTACTATTCTAATAAATTATATTAAATAATAGAATCCGTAAATTCAACTTTTAGTAATTTGTTAATCACAGAGAGTTGTGATTCTGATATATAAATTATATAGTGCTGGATCTTAAATTAATCATGGTCATAAGTAATAACAAGATATGGATATTGATATTACAGATAGACCATTACATGTGACATTTCTTACTTATGAAGCAAGTAGCTGATTTCACAAGTTAGAGCGTGGTGACATTTAAAATGAACACGTGAATGTTTTGTTATAGAATAAAACATTGGAGCTCCGTTGGATTTATTCCACATGGATAATTATCTAAGTTTAAGTGGTTGATATCTAATGTTCGGTAGTGAAATTGATCCTTCGATTTGAGGTCATCATAGTGTCTTATATAAAGACAGTCATACTTTGGTGATATTGAGTATTGCTCTGCTAAGAGCCGCTGATATGACATCGTTTAGGTATACATGTCAAATCATATGAAGGTTATAAATGATATTATGATCTACATTTCATTTGGTTAAGTTGATAACGAAATTTTTAGTCAACGTTTGCTCATATTGACTCAAGTGTAGAATGAAAGATATGATTGATTATCGAGATGACACTCTTCCATATCTCGTAATCGATCGAATTATATTGATGAAAGGATTATAGTTTTACAGTAAACCAACAAATTTGATTTTGTCATATCATGTGATATTTTTCGTCACATATATTGCCATGAAACATTACTAGATGTCAATTTGGGACGACGAATGCGAATTTGTGATAAATTAGAAAGGGTTTTCTAATTTAATTGTGATTAGATTAAAATAATAATTCACGTTGTTATGAATCATGATCGGGAATCTAATAAGTCACACACAAAAAGAGAATTAAAAGAATGAGATTTACCAATTAATTAATGACAACTGTTGAACAATTAATTAATTGAGTTACATGTTAATAGATTCGAATTAATTAATTGGATTAATTAATTCATAGATCAAATTTAATTAATTGAATAATTAAATATTAGACCAAATTAAGTTTAAGATAGGGACCAAGCTCACTTGGACTTCTATTAATAGGTTGGTAGGGTTTGACAAATCATAAACAATACAATTATATTATTGCTAGCACAAGAAAAGAAAAATCATGATTCTCTTAATCTTGTTCTTTGTGTAGATTTTTATTGGAAGCTGGATAATTGAATAATCGTGGATTGCACATCAAAATTGTTCTGCAAGAAATTCAT
The DNA here is from genome assembly GCA_019097785.1 of Fraxinus excelsior. Taxonomy (NCBI): domain Eukaryota; kingdom Viridiplantae; phylum Streptophyta; class Magnoliopsida; order Lamiales; family Oleaceae; genus Fraxinus; species Fraxinus excelsior. Next base: position 6,024,938 of record CM032623.1, on the reverse strand, counting down.
CAAAGGTATAATTTTCTATCACAACTTTATCTAAACAAAAAGCAGATCTTTGACGAGAATTAAAATGTATTTTTATTTTTTGATGTGCATAATTAAATAAATTCTCAACATTATATTGTACTGAACCATTAGATATATGACAAATTTTCGGAACTGAAATGCCAAGCTAGGTGAAATTGAGGACATATAGTTAAAATAGCACATAAAAGCATAGTATGAACGTGTGTAGGAACAAATAACTCCGAGTTGTTCATGGGAGGCACTCGAATCCAAATTTCTTAGATAAATGCATAAAACTTCTCTATATTACAAAACACTGTTACATATATGGCACAAGACAAGAGAGCAAATTGAGTTGAAACGAGGAAGCCATGTCAATGAGATAATATTTTAAGGAAGCCATTTCAATTGAGTTGAAACGAGGAAGCCATTTCAAATGATTTCTGGAGCCACGCACGCCATCCACGCCATCCTCCTCCCTTTTGAGCAATAACCTGCGACCTTGCTTCAGTCATGTGTGGATTGATTTGCTTTTTGCACAAAACGAAGTTCCTTACTCCGCGTGATCCTATTAACTCCGTTGGATAAAGAGCTGAAACCAAAAAGATTATAAATTATTTTGCAAAAACCCCAATTTCAGGCAAAAGATGTTAGATGCTCAAGTCCAACCAGCCCACAAAATGCATACTAATAGATTACAACGAAGGAGTATACAATATTCAGTCCCAACAAAGCTCGAGAATAGGGCGTTTCTAGATCTCACCATAAGATAGTCCATTTCAATATCGAGGTACTTCAAAGTACAAGTAGGCTCCTGTTTATATGATTAGAAAAATAAATTTGAGAAAAGAGTTGTGTTTAATTATACCGTCCAATCCAGCATTGGCAGGGTAGAGAAAGAAACTGTTGACATCAGATCCAAGAATTGGAAGGCGTCCCTCGTGAGCATATAACTTTAAAGCTGTCTCAACCACCGCTGCAGAATTATCAGCTTCATTCACAATAAATCTTATTGGGCCTGAACTCCCAAATACATTCACAGTAATCAAGAACCTATTTCTCTTCGTGTTCATATTCTGATCATCAATTTTTTTCTGCTGTTTGGAAATAGGTTTCTTCACTTTCTTATCCATATTTCGAATTTTCTTTTAGGCAAGGGAAAAAAATTGATGTTTAAGAAAATTAAGCTGATGAAAATGATATATTGTTGTGAATTGTGTTCAAGGATCAAGGCCGATGCAACGATAATACCAGGCTTTTTTGTGAGAACCGAAGGATGAAGTGAGGAAGCACGAAAATTGAGATGACTGCGCAGACGATGATGAAGCAGGAAGCATGAAAAAACTGATGGTTTCTATCATTCAAGCCGTGATTTTAAGATGGATTCTGCAAAAGGAAGAAGTTGTTTCTCCTTTTTGACACAGAGAGAGAGAGAGAGAGAGAGAGAGAGAGAGAGAGAGAGAGCAAGTTGTTTTGTGTGTTGATATTGTTTATGTGAAGGAGTTGTTAGGACAGGTAACATATTTATATACAAGTGGAGTACATGCATAAGCTCATATTGGGCACTAGGTTGTTTGACCTATTGATGTTGAAAATACCAGTGTTTTAAAAACTGGACGGACCCCGACAGGAAAGTCGGGAATCGAGATCAAAATCAGTCCGATTAAACTGATAAAACTTCTAATTAAAAGTTCGCTTTAAAACTCGTTAAATCGGTCGATTTTTAAAAAACTCGTGACTCATTCTCGATTTAACCTATGTAAATGTATATATTTTTAAAAAAATTTAAATATATATTTTTTAATGTTTTAAAAATCACCATTCTATCCCAATTCAACCTTTTGACGTTTGACCATTTCTTTTTTTGGGTCGATGGTCGGGTTGATTTTTAAAACATTGGAAAATATAGACAATCCGGTCCCAATAATTTTTAATATGATAATTGAAAATATTGAGACGACTTGATAGATATTAACTCATTTTTACTGGGTGGAATTTGAACTCCAACAAATTAGTTTTGGTTATTTTTGAAAGAGATACTCGATAAGATGTATTTTAAACAAATTTTCAATGAAAAGCATTAATTGATCATCATCTAAACAAGAAGTGTTGCTGCCAATTCGATTTCCTTTCCCTTGTAAATGCTTATGAGTTTTGTTGACTTCATCTTTGTTAAAATTCAACTTGAAAAGATTTGTAACCAATAAATCAAAAGGTCAATATGATTGAAACAGTTGACATTACTATACCTAAGATTTTTTACAAAATGCTAAGCATTAAAATAAATTACAATGTATTTACTAAAATAATATGTTTAATATGTTATACTAATACAAGGTATTTGAATTTATTTTTATTTTTCAAATATTACTCAACTTTGTTCGATTTTTCAAATATTACTCGGCCTTGTTCGATTAACATTAACATTACCATATAACTCTATAATATAATTAAAGCTAGCATATGTGAATACTACTCGGCATTCAGCAATAGTTCCCTCACACAAGTTAAAAGCAAACTAATTACAATTAGTCAACCAGTAAATTAGTTAACTTTGAAATTATTAGGAATATAAAAAGTGCATATTAATATTAAACAACTCAATAATGTAAAAGCATCTAAGACAAAGATGTTTGCCGTACCACTAATTTTTAGTAGCAATAATTTGCAGGAATCCATCAAATACTGAGGTTGAGAATTGAACATGTGGACATTCTTTGATGTCATGAATGAAAATAATTTGCTGCAACTTGTACTTTTACCAGTATTTTGAAGTGCTTATTTGTACGATAGGGTTATTAGCACCGAACGTCCATGAGAATGAAGTTTATTCTGTACAACGTCCCAACATTGTATTTTTTTTTATTTTTTTTTCATTTTCATCCAAATTTCAACCATGTATTGCATAAATAATTCTTTTCATTCATTTTCATCCAATTCTTCATAAAAAAATTGTGAAATAATGAATATACCATTCCATTTAAATAAAATAACAAGAGAAAAATAAAGAATTAATAGCAATTATACTCACAATTTTTATTTTTATTTTAAATTACAAACGAATTCTAAATAAATTTTAGAAATTCGAAAAAAATTTCCACCACCACCACCACGTACAGTAAACAAATCTAGCACCTGTTTGGAACACATTAAAATTTTCGTTCTCATTCTTCTACTCATTTTCAACTATATATTTTTCAATAAAATAATATTTTTCATCACATCAATAACTTTTCATTCTTTTTCAACCACACATTTTTCATCAATCTACTATTCTAGAATACATTATTTCAAAATACCAACATGGTTCAAACACACTAGGAAATATATGAAAATAGCATAAACAAGGAGGCTATTTATTCATTTTGGCCTTTGACCATTCAAAGGTAGCAAACTACCAAAAATACCCCTAAATATGGAATTTACAACTAAAGCCATCATAGTATAAAGAAAATAATAATTAAGTCCTAAAAGATTTATTATTCTAACTATGACTAATAATTATAAAATGAAAAAGCTTAGATCTAAAAGAGGTCCATATAAAATTAAAACAATTGTAAAGAACAAAAAGGAAATTAAAAAAATAGGATATCAAGAACAATTATATGCTGCTCAAGAAATATTAAAATGCTTTAAAGAAAATTTTGCCAGAGGAATTGTGAGATCTATAATCGTAAAAGACATACAAGATATAATAGATAAATTAGAAAAAAGGAAAAAGAATATCTCAAAATATAATATACCTTTTGAATCAAATATAGATATAATAACATATTTTGATATTATAAATTCTCAAACATTATTAGATTTTGAAGATTTAATTAAAAACTTATAGATGATGAAACTTATCACAAATAGATTACCACAAGAATATAAGAAATTAAGGTTTAATTTAACTTTAAGATTTTATATATCTATAACTAATAATAGATTAGAATTTGACAAATTAAAAGAATACATAGAATACACAACTATTTAAAGATTAATTAGATTTTAGATTTTAAGATTTTTAAGAATTATTTTATTTTTGCTCGCTCCAAGTAGCACCCCAACTATTGGTATCAGAGCCATAAAAATTATGGACATTACAATTACAAAAACAAATTAATATTACAAAATAGAAGAAAAAGAAAAATACATATATATAGAACATATTCCTAAGAAACTAAAAACTATAACATTAATGATAATTAAAGAATTACATCAAGGAGTAAAAGAACAAATTATAGATAACCTTATACTAGGATCATTAAGAGATGAATATATATATGAAAAAATTATTATAGAACTTGAAAAAGAAGAAATTATGTTATATTGTAAAGATTATGAGTCATCGAATTATAAAAATAGATAATTATTATAAATTAGAAACAAAAAAAGAAGATTATATATTTTTAGAACATATACCCAATAAATTAAAAATAATAACATTAAGAGTAGTTAAAGAATTACCTAGAGAAGTCAAAACACAAATATTATATAAATTAATAATAGAATCAATAAAAGAATGATATATATATGAGAAAACAATAGAAACTTTTGAAAAAGAAGAGATCAATTTATATTATAAAGAAAAATATGAATCATCCTAAAATGATTTATAAAACAAAACAGTTTTTAGATAAGTAATGGAATTAATGGAGATAAAATATATCTTAGATAAAAAATTAGCAAGAGTAAGAGAGCTGATCCGATATGGCAGTGCTCTATTTTGGTATGATAATTGGAGAGGTTCGGGTACATTGGCCTCACTTGGTTGGACCATAAACACCCCTAATTTAAGACTTCATGACGTTGTTTTAAATGGCAAATGGAACCTGGATAAACTTTTTTATTTGGGTGGCCTCCCTTTAGTAGAGGATATAACTTGTTCCCAAGTAACTCTTCGTAGTGGTATAGATGAACTCATATGGCGCCCTTGCAGCAATGGTATATTTTCCACGAGCTCAGCTTGGTCCCTTCTCAGAAATACCAGATCTTCCTCTCAGCCTTATAAGAGCATCTGGAACCCTACCATACCATTAAAAATCTCAATTTTTTGTTGGAGCCTGTGGCATAATGTGGTCCCAGTGGATGAAGTTGTTTGGTGCTGTGATGTTCCGATCATCTCCAAGTGTCAATGCTGTTCTAATGGTCATGTAGAAACAATAGATCATGTATTCGCTTCCAGCTCTATTGCTTCTCGAGCATGGCAATATTTTGGTAAATTTTTTGGAATTCGAATTCCTGCTAATATTTCTTGATGGTCTATCATGTTTTTTTAGAATGCTCATTTTGGAGGGCACACACAAGATCATCTTGTGGCTAATCTTATTCCACCATTACTCTCCTGGGAGCTTTGGTTGGACAGAAATTCTGCAAGATTTAAAGATGAGCCCATTAACTTACACAAAATCTATGCTAAGGTAAAAAGTTGGCTTCATGAACTGAATGGCTTTCTTAAACCGAAAAAATTGTCCATTTCTTCATATTTTTCCCAGGTCCTTCACATCACTTTGGTACCAATTCGGGTTAAAACCCCATTTCTTGTCAAATGGTCCCCTCTTAAACATGGTTGTTATAAACTTAATATTGATGGGGCAAGTACTGGAAATCTAGGCCCGTCTGGTTGTGTTGGATTACTTCGGGATTGGCAAGGAAAAGTTATTTTTGGATTCTATCACTATCTTGGGGTTGGTACTAACACTTTAACGGAGGTATCAACTCTTAAGATAGGCCTCCAATTATGCTACGGCCTTGGCATTGATAGAATCTCTATAGAAACATATTCTAATGTGGTGGCCCACTGGTTTCATAATCATGATAACATACCCTGGTCTGTTCGTCTTATTTGGGAAGACATTTTGGAGTTTGCTCATGTTATATCTATTGGCATATCACGTATTTTTTGAGAAGCTAACCAGGCGGCAGACTCTTTAGCACGTCTTGGAGTTCAATGTCATACTGATTTCTTAGAATCTATCTATAGCTTCCCGATCCATACAATTGGTTGCGTCCGTTTAGATAAATGTAATTTGCCTTCTTTTCGCTTCTCATAATTGGAACTATTGTAAGGGAAGTGGTACTTCCTCTTTTATGAATTTGCATTCATCCCTTATTCATTGTTGTCATTGTAAGGGTAGTAGTACTTCCTTATTTACTGCTTTCATTGTTTTCACATGTAACCACGGTCTTCCTCCGCCACAAGTGAAGACATATTAATAAAACCCTGGAGGTACCGTCCTCCTTTTGGAAAAAAATACAAGATAAACTTTTAAAACTTAGAAAAATAACAAAATCACAATAAAAAGAAATATTAAAAATAAAACAAAAAAGATATAAAATAAGAGCAAGTTGTTACGAAAAAATGAAAGAATTAACAGATAATAACTATGTAAAACAAAAATGTGATAATGTAATAAAAGATTGTAAAGATACTGAATGTAGAATATATTACTTATGTCAATCAAAGAAAAGATAAATGTCAATTGGTGAGTATATAGAAGAATTAAAAATACTAATAAAAATATTAATAGATGATATTCAAAACATAAATAATGAAATAAAAAAAAGTAAGAAATGATATTAATATTCTAAAAATTGAAGTAAGAAAATTAAAAGAAAATAATAAAGGAAAAGAAAAAAAGAATAGACAAAAAACTTATAGAAAAGGAAATGTCTAGAATAGGGAAAAACATACTGAACGAGAAAATATAAGAATAGAAACATGTAGTATGGACGATAAATTTAGGAAAAAAAAATTCAAAAATAATAGAAGAATAAGAAAAAATGGAAAAATCTAAAGAAAAAGCAATATGAAAATTAGAGATTAAAAAAAATCAGGATAATATAGAAGACAAAGAAGAATGAAGAATTAGATTTACTTATAGAAAATTTTGATCAATTAAATTTAGAAAATTTAAATGAATATCAAATCCTAATGAATACTAGAGGAAGACCAAATAGAGCAGAATCCTCTAACAAAAAAGAAATACTAGACCCAGATGAAAGTTATGCACCTATATACATTAAACCATATAGACAATATTATGAAAAAAATAAGAAATAGACAACCACCAAAATGAAACAAATATAGTAATAAGTTTGAACTAAATGATAATTATGATAAACCCGTCAATCACGGAGGAGCAAAGTTAGATTTAGATTGTAAAATGGATATTAAAAAAGCCTTAGTAACTTGGGCAGACTTAATGATATTATTCTTTTTATATAACAAAGATGATACATGGGAAAGTACTGAAAGAAGGATAGACTTTTTAGTAGCATCTTTTGAAGGAAATGTTAGAAATTGGTGGGATGGAATAAATAATGATACAAAGACAGTAATAAAAAGAAATGTACAAAAAGAAATAATAAAATCAGATAGAGAAGGTATAGAAAGATTAGTAAACTATATTTCAGATGAATTCTTAGGAGAAGATTGGATAAGAAACTTTGATAGAGAAGCAATAAAAGAAAAAGAAAATGCTAGGATAAAATTAATAAATTTAACAATATATGATATGTGTAAAATTAAAGAATATACATGTGAATTTAAGGAATATTATTATACCCAATTTTATAGTAATGAAAATCAAGATGTATATAAGGATATATACTATAATAAGTTACCAGGATCATGAGGAATATATTTTAGAATATAATTTGAGAAATATATTAAAGAAAATCCTGAAGCATCTAGATCTTTAGGATCAAGAATAAAAATTTTATTTAAAATACTTGCATATATATGTCAACAAAGACAATTAATGAAAAAATCAAGAAAATTAACTAAGGTATGTTGTGAAGATATGAAAAAACCTACACAATAGGGATGTAATCCTGAAAGGAAAAATATTAAGAGAAAATTCAAAAATAATTTTTTTAAAAAATTTAGAAATTTTAAGAGAAAATATATAAAGTCTAGAAGAAGATATTATAAAAGGAAATACAATCCAAATAGACAATAGAAAAACAGACCTTATAGAAAAGATAAAAGCCAATGCAAATGTTGAAATTGTGGAGAAATATGACATATAAGCTCTGCTTGTAAAAAGAAAAAGGTTAAAATATTACAAAAAGAATATTTAGAAATAGAAAGTAAATTAAGTGAAATATCAGATATTGAACAATATTATAATCAAGAAGTATATACAAGCGAATCAGATTTAGAAGAAGATAATGAATCAGAATCTGAATAAAGAAATTGAAGAAATAGAAAGAGATAATATAGATAAACAAGAATATGAAGGGATAAAATGTTACGGATTAAAAGCAACATTTGATAATAACAAATTCAAGAAAATGCGAAAATTATCTTTAGATCTAAAAATAGGAAAATGGGAAGTTTTAGATATGATATAGAAAAGAGAAAGAATATCAATAAATGAATATCATAAAACTGAAAAAGCTATAAATGTTAGAACAACTCAAAGAATGCATAAATTAAATCTTTTAACAAAAAATACAATAGATGAATTATTAACAAAGATTAGTAAAAAATAAGGAGAAAAAATTCAATATGTTTATTTAGCAATGATACAAATAATGTTTAAATCCTTATTTAGGGAAAGAATATATTCGCCTTCAACAGTAAGTTTACATGGTGGAAGAATAATAAATTTAAAAGATAGTCATTTAGGAACTATAGAAGGAAACTTAGCATACCAAAAATTAATATTTACTTGTTACCCAAAATATTGTGTCTCAATTACAGACAAAAACTTTAATGAAGTCTTAGGACTACATTTTAAGTTATATAGGGATGATATAATGGAATCAGAAGACAAGATTATGACTATTGAATATAGAGATTTGTACACATTTACTAACTTCAATTATGGAAATATATACTTTAAAAAACCATATATAGAAGTTCATAAAGAATGTAAAGATATTAGTAAAATAATAGAACCAAACAAACAAATAAGTTTAATTCCTAAAGAATACGAATTTAGTATAATCAAGGATAAACCTGAAATAACAGAAGATAAGGAAGATGATTATTATGATAAAATAATGTTTAGAAATGAAAGATTAATTAAAAGATCAACAAGTCTTAGATTACTTAGAAAACATTTAGAAAGAACTAGTAATATAAAAGAAATTAAACTTCATAGAAATTCTGGAAATATGAAGATAGAAGGATAATATTATAATGGAAGAGAACATATTGAAGGACCAAATATACTAATAGATACATGAGCAAGTGAATGCCATATAGCTTCAATTAGAAATAAAGGATTAACGACTCATAATGTTGAACCATATAGATATGTAAATTTTGATGGACAAATACATACTACAGAAGTAGAAGTCAAAGTACAAATAAAAATAGGAGGAATTAAGATGGTAGTACCATGTTTTATATGGATAATAGTATGAATACAGATCCTCATATATTATTAGGAATAAGTTTTCTAAATGGATTAGAAGATTATAGTATAAAAATAGAAGGATTATATATAATACATAATGGTCAAACTATATTATGCGAGAAAAGATAATGAATAACCAAATAAGTTTTCCATTAGCCGTATATATACAAGTTATTATAGTAGAAACAAATATAAAAACATGTGCTTTAATATATACATGAAGTGATATAACAATATTTAAAAACTTCTTAATAAAATCATGGAATGAAAATAATAAAATAAAAATAACAGGAGTAACAGGAGAAAGTATACAAATAATTAATAGTGCTGATAAAGTCAGTATAATACTTGGAAGTAAACAAGTAATAATAAACAAGATATATAGTTTTAATAAATTAGATTGTGACATACTATTAAGAAAGTATTTTATCCAACAATTTCAATATTATAAACAAAATAATTATATGATAATGTTATAGACACCATGTGTACACTTATTAAAAATCCCAAGGAAATTTAGACCTTATAGAGTTCAGTCAACCCAGCGTGGTGATAAATGGGAGAAAAAAATCAATTATAAATAGAGATATAAATACAAAAATCCTATACAAAAAAGTCTTGAAAGCAGAAATAGAAATAAGTTTAGAGAAAATTATAGAACAATTAGAAAAGACATGTGGACAAAATTCATTATTATTTTGGAAGCCATACCATCCTAAAGCTAAAATAGAACTAACAGAGAATGTTATAATTAGAGTCAGACCAATGATGTATACTATACAAGATACATAAGAATTTAAAACCCAAATAAAAGAACCACTAGAACAAAAACTTATTAGACCAAGTAATGGACCCCATAGTAGTCCAACCTTTATGGTTATGAAACATTCTGAGCAAGTTTGATGAAAGACCAGAATGATAATCAATTATAAAGGATTAAACAAATATACTAAATTTGATGGATACTTTTTACCAAATAAAGAAGTCCTAATAAACCTTGCAAAAGGAAAACGATATTATTTCAAGTTTGATTGTAAATTAGGTTTTTGGCAAGTTAAGATGGAAGAAGATAGTATACAATATATTGCATTTAGTACACTTCAAGGTAAATATGAATGGTTAGTAATGTCTTTTGGTTTAAAAAATGCACCACAAATATATCAAAGAAAAATGGATAATATATTTAGAAAGTTTGACGAATTTTTAATAGTATATGTTGATGATATATTAATATGTTATAATACTAAAGAAGAACATAGAAACCATTTGATATAATTCATAGATGAATGCAAAAAGGAAGGAATTGTTCTTTCAAAAAAGAAAGCTATAATAGAAAAATAAGAAATTGATTTTCTTAGATTATTAATAGATAAAAAAGGAATAAAATTGTAAACTCATATATCCAAAAAGATAGAAAGTTTTCCAAATAAATTAGAATGAAAAGAACAAATACAAAAGTGATTAGGATATTTAAACTATGCAGAATGATTTATTGAAAATCTTTCAAAAAAGAGACATAAAATACAAGTTTTACTTAGAAAAATAAATACTAAAGGATGGAATGAAGAACATACAGAGATAGTTAAATTATTAAAAGAAGAATGCAAAAATTTACCAAAATTAAGATTGCCAGAAGAAAAGGATAATTTCGTTGTTAATATAGATGCTTCTGATAAGTATTTGGTAGCCATATTAAAAACAGATTTAAATAAAATTTGCAGGTATTCAAGTGGAACTTTTAATCAAGTAGAAATAAATTATACTACTCATGAAAAAGAATTGTTAGCAATTATTAGAGAAATAAAAAAGTTTTCATTATTCCTATTATCTAAAAGGTTTATTGTTGAAACTGACAATTCTAATGTTACAGGATTAATTAAAAATAAGTTGCCAATGGAGCCTCAATATAGAAGATTGCACAGATGGCAAGCATATTTGTCATTCTATAATTTTGATATTATTCATATTAAAGGTATAAACAATTATCTTGCTGATTTTCTAAACAGGAATATCGAGTTCGAAGATGGATAATATCAAACAGGAGATATCAGAAATAAAATCAGCAGCAACATTTGCCAAAGAAGAAGCTGATGATATAAAAATTGGAATGGAGACATTAGCTGAAACCTTAAGTTATAATGTTAAATTATTACTTGAGATCAGTGCGTTCCATACCAAAGTTACCAATGAATTAAAAGATCGAATTGATACTCTTGAAGCACGATTAGAGTCTACAAATACCAAAAATACAGGGATTGATGCCTTAGCACAATCTCAAAATACCAAACAGGGAATACAAACAAGTACACCAAGCCGAAGCAGCAGTGGACCCAGTCAAATAAAAAGAGATACAATCATGGAAAGTCCCCGAAGGTGACAATAAAAAATGATGATAAGCATACAAGGAAATCAAAATCAGAGCAGATGAAGATGATGAGACCCCTTTAACGCCAAAGAAGAAGAATATAAAACTTTTGCAAAAATTGTCTATGAATTACAAGATGATGAATCTTATTTCATCTCCCCAAGAGAACATGTTTACCCAAGAATGATCATTACAAACGATGGAGACCCTAACATGGTCAAAATGGCAGCAAACTATGGATTCTTGGACTTAATTTATCTAGGAAAAGATTTAAAAGAAATTGAGAAATTTGATGATATCTTCCGAGGAGAAGTTTCAAAATTTGCCAAAGGAAGACCGATATATCTTAAATTTTACTCAATTAGTCCAAAGATTGATGGAAGGATATATTATCATGCATAACATATTATTACAGTCGGATATGTAGGCTGAAATTTCTAGATTGAAGTAGGCCAAAATAGAAAGCCATTGCCAAATATTAACAGATCATGGATGAAATCCCGAAGAGTCCTAAGGATGAAGTTCTCTACAATATGGCAAAAAAATTATATGATAAAAAATTCCAATGCTTATGCCAATATGAGGGATGGACACTCGTGACAAATAATGGAAAGGAAAAATTTTCAATTTTAAAAGAATATATCCAAAAATTTAATATCCATCAGATTCATGGAAGTCCATCAACCATACAATAATCATGTCAATTGAGGGAATGTCCCACATGTTATCCAAATGAAAAGAGGACAAAGATATAAAGAGATAAGATGTCTCGCTACTATGCCAAATATTATTGAAGAATCTTGCCAACTCTATATGAAGACAATAGAGGAAAAGAAGATGTGAAAGAAAGGTGGACAGCTGGAAGAAATAATAGAGTTACAATTATGTAGTGGAAATATTGTTGTAATAATAGAACTCCATTAGTGGAGTATGAGATAATGGATGATGTAAGAGGCCAATAATCGAGCATCATATAGTTGTATAAATAGAAGTCTTTGGGCTAAGATAGGGGCATAAGGAGTTGAGAAAAAACACTTGAGCTTTCAAATTGCGAGAAAAAACACTTTTGTCTTTTGATATAATCTTTGTACCAATTTCAGAATATCAATAATATTCCATTTCTTACATAGAAGAACGAGTTTCTAAATTTTCATTCCCATAAATTCTTGATAGATCTAAGAAAAAACTTCTTTCTTATTTTAACAATAAAGACAGTTTTTCTTTAATCCAAGTCTAGGAATTTGTCCTTAGAAACGATACAGTGAAGGCAAGAAGCTGAAATAGCAAGGATTCCGTTAAGGTAGGAGGCCGTTGAAGGAAACAATTTGCACATTCAGAGCATGAAGGTCACTCGATTCTAAGAATAAAGATCCATATTAAAATTAAGGTAGAACTACTATTTCTTGTTAAATTTTGAAAGAATTTCTTAAGATCTTAAATAATCGCGGGGATTATAAATGTTTATGATTATTCATGATGTTTGGATTATTGTCTACCTTAATGTTTATATCATTGTTTTATAATGCTATGATAGTTTTCATGATAATAGTATTCAATTATGCCAGGATATACAGTTAAAGAATTAGACGATTTGTTAGAAAGAATATTTGAAAAGATAGAAAATATTAAATCCAAAATAGAAAATACAGATACAATGTCTGAAGAATATGATAAATTTATAGAAGAATATAAACAAAAAATAGCAAATTATGCTAATATATTAGATCAAATGATGTATTTATATGTTAAAATTCAGGATATAAGAAATACAGAACAGATCCACGACTTACTTTAAAAATAGAAGGACATGTCTTGCAATAAAGAAAACCATTTCATTAAGGGTAAAATAAACTTTTCTACAAAAATCTCAAATAGACCAAGTCAACAGGCTAGTTTGAATAATCTCCCTCAAACACACCCCAAATTGCACAAATATTCTTCCAACCCCAAAACTAAACCCTACATATCTGATTTCAAACTTACTTTTTATTAGTGAACGATTTCTCCTTTTTAAGAACATTCTAAGGATTTTTGCTCTAATATTTTCTCTGAGGAATAATCTCTACGGAATTGGAGAACCCCATTTAGTTGGGGGGGGGGGGGGGGTAGAGGATACTTGCCTAAGTTTATGTACCTGGAAGTGATTTAGTGTTCGGGCGATGAAGATAAATTACAAGCTAAAATTTGGCAGTAGTATTTACACCGAATTTTATGGCGCTTTGATCTAAATTCAAATTTGATTGGTGAGGGATCTTGGGATGCGAAGAATAATAGGCTATGTATTGTTGCCCGTCGAATTCAAAACATTCGAAAATGGAATTTGCTTGGGGTAATGCCATACCCCTCTTTGTTAAATTGGATTCTTATCAGCAAACTAGTTAGACAACGGAACTTCAAATTCAACTCAAGATCACTTGGGATAGATATACTTTTAAAGTTGGATCTTTCACTTGGTGGTGGTTGTGGTAGTTGTGAAGGAAGAGAAGGAAGAAGAAGGAATTTTTTTTTCTTTTTTAATAATTTATTTGAGAGTCGTTTGTATTTTTCTAAAAAAGGTTTGGAAGTATGATTGCAATTAGTTCTTTATTTTCTTTTTATTTTTTTTAAAAGAGGAGGATATATTTGTCATTTAATAGAGAAATTGGATGAAAATGATGATTTTTGCAATGAACTGTTGAAACATGGGTAAAAAAAAACAACATTGGGACGTTTTGCACAATGAAGCTGCATACGTACGAACGTTTTGTGCTAATAACCCTTGCAAGATGAGGTAATGGATATTAGAATTTAGAGCATTCTAAAAGGTTAACTTTATTACGAGTAGTAGTTTTGTTGATCTATATTTTATTATGGAATTTATATGGAATTTGTCTCTAACATATCTTTGTAGATAGGGCTGTAAGTAAAAATCGTCAAATCGAAAAATCGAACTGAAACCGTATTTTAGAAACCGTCGATTTGGTGCCATGTGGACCCGTCAATGAAATTGTTTTGAACCAAACCAAACCAAATCGGTCAAAAACGGTTTAGTTTATGTTTGAGAATTTTATTTACGGTTTAAAACTAAACCGGATCGGTGAAAAAATATATAAAAATAAAAAAATAAAAAAATGATTTTTTTTTAAAATTCATCTAAATATGCAAAATTCAATAGTTTTGTCATTTGTATGTATTTTTGTTAATTTATAATTTTCTATTACATATATATAATAATTACCAAATAATCCTAATTTATATCTAATAATCTCAAGACTAACATAATCTATCAAAAACTTTTTTCCTCTTTAGAATTCAAATTTCTACAGTTGCCTCTGAGCCTGCATTCTCAAATGGAGGTCAGATACTTGATTCCTTTAGGAGTTTATTAGGTGCAAGGATGATTGATGCTTATATATGCGGAAATAATTGGTTGCAAATTAAAAATGAACCTATAGTGTTGTGCCAATATTTAGATGAAGTAGAAGCATTTGATGATTCAATGAAAGTTGTGGCAGGTGGCTTATATTTTGTATTGCCATATTTTTAAAGATTTTCTTATCTATCTAGAATCCAATACTATGATGATATAACGAATGCATTTGTTTGATAATGTAGACTATGAATCATGTGTGACAACAATTGGTGTTTGAGTATATGTGAGAAACTGAATTCGTAACAAAATACAACGGTAAGCTTGTGTAATTGTTATGTTTAGATATTATAAACAATTGATTTATTATTATGGTTGGTTATTCTCTCTGTCTAATCAGTAGTTTTGTTTTTCAGATATGATGATCACGAGATCTTGTTGAACATTATTATATTTTTTGGACTTTATATTTAGTTTAGTAGACTTGTATTGTAACGTTATCGTTCATAGCCTAAAATGACAAACAAAAAACTATATTTTAGTTTATTGTGATTTCAATTTGATTTAGTTGATATTTAAATTTGTAGTAGATATATTTAGTTTGTTTTAGATTTATTGCTAGTAAGATATAAATATATATTGAATTCAATAAATTAATGTCATAAAAGCAGACAGACAAAAAAATATATGGTGAAACCGGCGGTTTAAACCCGAACCAAACCGTTAGGTTTAGGTTTGAGTTTTTTTTCAAACCGTTCAAAATGGTTTGGTTTAGGTTTGAGTTTTTCTCAAACCAGTTTAAACGGTTTGATTTGAAAATTTCTCAAAAATCGCAAAAATCGGACCGCTTACACCCCTACTTGTAGAATGATGGATCTTTTTAGCATACCAATTTTGAAATATGAGTTGCTTACAAATGCGCACTAAAGAACATATTTGAAATCCATCCTTCAAAATCACCCTTATACGGGTTATGTAATTTTGTAGTGTTTCCTAATGGTGGCTATCGGGTGTAACTTTTACTCTCATGTTGCCTTTTTAAAGGAACAATTTGAGGATAATAGATGATTCTCCCATTGTTGTAGCCACTCTTGTAACTTGAACTTCAATCTTAGACCACGTACATATAGCTAAACTAATTATTTTTTAGTGAAGTCAATAGTTGTAGGTTACATGACTTATCATATCGAGGTTATTGTTAAGTCTAAATTATAATTGACAATTTTCTTGGTCAAAATCAAGTCCTAGTTGAATTGTATTAGGAATTTATCGGGTTGTAATCAAAGTCAAAATATGAGTTATTGAGTCCTAATCAAAGTTAATAAAGTTGGGATGGGTAGTATACTCCTTGAAGGAGTCTAAGATGTCCACGAAGATCACATATGATCATTAGAATGCAATTAGAAGTCTCAAAAGTGTCAAAGAGCCGCACAAGTTATGATCCAGATTACGAGTCTCAACTAACAACGCATTTTTCACATAAAAAGGATTGGAATTTGGATAAGGCTAATTCTAGAAGAATTATAGCCCTTTGAGTTATCTTTCAATTTATTTTGAATCACCTCAATCGGATATTAATAGATAAAGTTATGATAACAATATTGAAGACTACTTAACTGCTGCTCGCTAATCGCTGGTTCGACGCTCGAGTGACGCGTCGACATTCAAAAACTTGTTTTGCTTCAAACACTTGGTTTTTCAAACCATTTCATCTCAAATACTTTTTCCTATATATATCCTACTATATGAATGTCCAAAAGTGTGTTGAATCAAATTTATTCCATATATATCAATTCTTTGATGATCTAAAATATTCATTGATTCCAAGATTCAACCACCTCATATTACTTGATCCATAAATTCTTTCAAAATATATTTTGTTGATGAAGTCATATTATTTCATATTAAACCACAGATCAAAACACACACGGTCTTTTGATCAAACACTAAACCACATAATCCACCAAATATAAATCTATACCAGGAATCAGGAGCTGTTACAGAAGCACAAATTCAGGAGGACTAAGGTGAGGTACCGGAGTCAGTATCTGGGGTCGGAGCATGCAGTGTAGGGGGTTAAGGTATAAACTAGGAGTCGAGATTTGTTTTGAATGAGTACATTTCCAGTAAGATCAAGAGAGACTGCAAGAATTGAGGTAAGAAGATCTACGCTATAGATGGATTTGGACCATACTGTAAGTTTATTTCGATTTATAGTGGATTATTGACTGTTAAAATGGTCGAAGTTTTTACCCTGTTGGAATTTCTCCGTGATCATCTTTGGTGTTTTTTACTGCTTTAATTATTGATTGTGATATTCAAACTTAAGATAAATTGAATTGTTTGATCTAACAATCTAGAAACAATTAAAAAGTGACATGTTTCTTTTAATTGTATAATTCTGCACGTTAGGTCTAAATAAATCGGTTAGTTCATAACTTACAAGTGATAACATAGCTTAATAACAATCATTGATCCAAAATTTTGCCTAGATGAGTCAATCAATATTTTATTCGAGATTTGAGTGTGATATGGAAATTCGGGAGGCTGATGAATAATTATTTGAGGAGTCGTAAGATTAAGAAAGTGAATAAAACTGTGGCTAAAAAAGGTTAATGCACTTGAATTAGAAAAAGAGAGCCTTATAACCAAACTTGAGAAGTCTGACTAAATGTTTGAGTTGATAAAAAGTCTTTAGATGTTAAGGTTAAATTTCTTATGACCGATCTTGAAAAATCAAATGCCTAACTTCAAACTTTTTTTAGTAGGTTTAAGAAAATACATAATATGATAGGTCTGAACAAACCAACTGGGAGTAGAAGAGATTTTGACGATAATGAAACAAATTCTCATACCACTCAATCTTCTTACAATAAGTTTGTACATGCCTCAAAGCCTAAGGTTCAAATGTCAAAATTAAGGGTGGAGATCTATCTAGAATCAAATGTTATATGATCTGTAGCACTAGAATCAATTATCTATGCACTATTAGAAATAGGTGTAGAAATATTTAAAACCTTACCACCATTATTTGCAGCTATGACCAATGCCAAAGACTATTCAGCGATATCATCATCTGGCTTTGCTTCTGCATATGTTGCAATGGAGGTCTTCTTTGAATTTGTCTTCCATGGAGCGCAACTATGATCCCACCATTTTGGATATCCTATAAGTTCAAAACAACAACTTTTGGTATGTCCAGTTTGATTGCAATGATTGCATTTGTAGGTGGACTTGTCAGCACCAGCCGTGGACTTAAGATGGTTAGACGTAGTTCGATCTTACCAATTTGGAGTAGATCGATTTTGAGCCACCATAGCGGAAGCTTCTGAATTTTTGGTGTCACATAAAGCTGCCTGACAGACTGCTTCTTTGCGAACCAAATAGTAACATTCTTCTAAATCTGGAATGGATTCTTTACGTAGAATCTCTCCACGAACTTGATCAAAATCAACATACAATCCAACAAGAAATATGTGCACCCTAAGTCATTCAATGAAATTTCAGTATGCTGCAACGTCATCGAGATCTTCCATAACAACTTTATCACAATGATCCAATTCGCTAAACACTTCGGTAAGCTCTCCATGGTATTCAGATAGAGATTTTCCACTTTGTTTAGAAGTCAAGGCTTTTTGGTTTAAAGTGAAAATCTACAACTCATCACTTCCATCATAAAAGGCCTTTGACAGAGCACTCCAAATTTCATAGGTAGTGGGTAAACGTAAATAACGCTTCATAATGTCTGAAGTCATGGGCATCAACAACCACATCTTCACTCTCTGATTTTCAACACAACATTTTTCAAATCCATCATCCGTTTCTGCAGGGATTTTCTTTTTACCACGAATATAGGACAATTTCTCTCTTTCTCAGCAATATGCATCTCCATTAGCTGAGACCAAACGTCATAATTCGATTCAGTTAGAACGATGCCTGCATTAAAAATAGCTTCATATTGACCAATAACGGTGGATCCAATATTCCTTTCACTTATTCTGTAGAGTAGAGAATATATAGGCTAAATAAAATATTTGGGTGTGAGGTTCTGGACAAAAAAAAAAGAAAAAAAAATGGAAGAGACTTGGTTATATGATATTGAAGGCAGATGACGGCATATGTATGTGTTGACGACAAAAAAACGTGGCTCAATTAAATGGCCTAAGAAGTGAGGAGGTCCATGTAAAAGGCCCAAGATAGAGCTGTGCAATAGAGGCCCATCATCGCTCAAGCCTATAAGATGCCCAAACGCTGGGTGAGTACATCATTTTATTGATACCCAGGGCGAGGACATTATTATCGCTCAGAATTCGGAACGCCTAGAACCTAGGCGTCCATAATTTGGATACATGGATACTTTCAAGTAATGGTTACCAAGGCAGTTAAAAGGTATTCCCATCATGTCCCACGATCCAGGAAATCCTGGTTATCAGCAATTCAAAGGTGGAGGCGACATCAGTTAGAAATG
Source organism: Fraxinus excelsior (assembly GCA_019097785.1). Taxonomy (NCBI): domain Eukaryota; kingdom Viridiplantae; phylum Streptophyta; class Magnoliopsida; order Lamiales; family Oleaceae; genus Fraxinus; species Fraxinus excelsior. The sequence continues at coordinate 6,005,400 of CM032623.1, read as the reverse complement.
GAAGTTCTACGACAAGTCAACCATGATGAAGACCGTGGATAGTTATGGACGACCAGCAGTTGTGGACGATTCTACAACAACTGTCCGATGAGTATAAAAATGAGGAGAAGGCATAGAGAAAAAGGGCCCCGAATAAAAAACTCTTGAACAAAGACTATGTAATTTTCATTATCTTTAATTTCATCGCATTTAACATTCAATTATTCTGTGTTCTTGTGCCCATTGGAGGTATTTCGTTTTCTCACCATTGTAAATTTTCAATAAAACACCACTTTTTGGGACTTTGTCTCAAGAGGTCTGTTCCTTACACAATAGTCTGAGTTTTTCTTTAATTGTTAGCGAGACTCGATTTTCCGGATGAAACAATTTGACACGCCTAGTGGGACAGTTTGGTGTTGAAGATACGAAGAGTGAAAGCAATATGTCTCATAGAAACTCTGATAAAGAGCCAACAAGCCAGGGACTGGTCTAGTCTGTGATTGAACGATATGAGGAGTAGCAGAACTCTCCAGGAACAGATGGACAAAGTCAAAGTCGTTACGAACCAATGACGAAATTGAGTTTTTGGACCATGCGCGCAATATTAAATGAACTCACATAAGACGTCGTCAAACAGGTAAACTTATGAAATGTTCATAACATGGAAATGTTTATCCAAAGTGGAAATGCACATTATGATAACATGGCCAAAACAATTAAACAATTTGAATGAAGTTATAAATAAATTAGTAGGTCAAATGTGTTAGCCAGTTATGCCAAATATAGGGAATTATGTCCAATCTAGAACAATTGTAGGTTATAATTCCCCGGTCCTAAGTCCCAATTAAGGAATATAACCACCATTTGGACATCTACCTCAAACCAGGGGGGTGGTGGAATGACTAACTTAAATGTCGGTAATGGAACACCAAATTTGGGGGATAACCCAAATGTAAGAGATAATATTCAAATCAATGGATAGAATACCATGCGGGCTAATGATGGTGGGAACGCCCAGATTAATGCTAACAATGGTTTAGGTAACGGCATTCCTGTCGCAAACCAAGTACCAAACGTTAGGCTACAAATGATCCCACCAATGAATCAGCCCGTAGGAGTCCCATATGACCCCAACGTTATGTTGAGGAATCAAATTACAGAAATAGTACAAGATCAAATGGTTTTTAGGATGCGACCGTTTACCAAGTCAACTTATATTAAGCCATATCCTGATTGGGTAGACCAAGCGTATCCATGGCCCAGAGGGTATAAAGTGCTAGAATTCTCATTATTTACTGGTATGGGAGAAGTTTCTACCTTAGAACATGTAGGGCGATTCACATTACAGTATGGCGAGGAAACTGATTATTATAAGATGAGATTGTTCCCTAGTTCATTAGCAGGGATAACTTTTTCGTGGTTTATTAACTTGCCAACAAACTCTATCCAAACATGGCAACAATTAGAACAATTGTTCCACGCCCAGTTTTACAAAACTGAGTCTGAAGTTACCTTGATCGATTTGGCGAACTTACGTCAATTGTCAAATGAATGGGCAGAAAGCTTCCTCGAGAGGTTTAAGATAGCCAGGAGTAATTGTTTCGTGCATTTGCCTGAAAAAGAATTCGTTAGATTCGCTCAAAGCTGTTTAAGTTTTGATTTGAAAAAGAAATTCCAAGATAGGAAATTTCCTGACCTCTTCCAGTTAAGTGCTAACGTGATTAGGTATGAACGCCTGGTAAGAGAAGAAGAACAGATGAAAAACTCTAGCAAAGGGACTTATTACAAAGACCCAAACGTTGATGTTCATGTAGTTGGTAATGAATAGTATAATCAAGCCGAGGTATGCTTGGCCGAATTGGTTAAATAAGAAGCATATGCTTGTCCTATAATGGCCAAACCTAAAATGATAGAAAAGAATGAGCCTATAAAAGAGGAAAACAAAAAGGCTAAGGTATTCTCATTTGACGTGACCAAGGCTGACCTTATATTTGACAAATTATATAAGGATAAGCAAATCAAGCTGAGCGATAAACATAAGTTGCCAGACCCTGAACAAATCAAAGGTAGAAAATATTGTAAATGGCACAATGCATGGTCACACATGACTAATAATTGTTTAGTTTTTCGTCATGTATTACAAGATGCCATTGAGTTAGGGCGAATTACGTTCGAAGCTAAGAAGAATATGGCAGTGGATGAGAACCACTTGGGGTGAATATGGTGACGTCTGGCCTCAAAGGCAAGTTACCAAAAGTTCAAATTAGTCTTAGATGACGGAGAAGAAGATTCTAGGCCACATCCCAGTGTCTATGAACGAATCACAAGAAGAGAATCCAGAAAGGACGAAGGTGTGTTATGCAATAAGTGTAATAGAGAAATAAAAGAGAATGTGGATATATCAGAAAGATGGCCATATCTCCATAATACCAACATTATTCCAAACTTCCAATCTTTTGGAAGACAGAATATGCCATTCTATGAGAAACTGCCCTTTGAGAGGCAATTTAGGCCGATAAATAATGGGAAAACATTCATGCCGTATCCTTGCCAACCGAATGTATGGCATTCCTTCCAGTACAATGCAGGAAATGTTTTACCCTTCAATGAAATGACCAGAATGCAGCAAAGGCGTTTCCAACGTAATTATGGACGAATGATGATGCACCAGCAGGGATCATCACATCCGAAAGCATCTAAATGGTTTAAGGTGGCTGACTAGAAAAACCTCAAGGGTAACAAAGAGGCCAGCATGGACGAATCAGTAGAAGAACTGCCAAAACGTTCCTCTGAAAGTTCGAAGTTTGAACGAGAAAAGAAGCCTAAAGATGAAGAGAACCCATGTCAATCCATCACCATTCAATTTAGTACCTTACTTCATGTTGTGGTTAACAACTATTTATTAGCCGACGAGTTAAAAAGCAAGCAGAATGAAGAAGAGAAAAAAGAAGCAAATGAGGAAGATGCATGCGTGCTGGAGTGTGAAGAAGGTCAAACATCTCGGGTGGTACACAGTGAAGAAGAGGACGATGGCATGACAAATGTGGAAGAAGAAATCAATTTGGAAGCGGAAAGAAAAAGAAGAGGAGTATCGCGCAACACATTGTTAAAACAGTTGCACCAGGAAGGGGTCCGCGAGGTGGATCTACTGGGTGAACCATCTGGGCGTTCCTTTGACTTTTATGTATTATATGGAACGCCATAAAGGAAGACGATAGTACCTCGGGCTATGAAATATAGGTCACCTCCGAGAATCATGCCCCCTCCTACCTGTTGGGTAACTGGAGGAGAAGTGTTAGAAGAAGGCAGTGAAGGTGTCAGTAAAACAGAAAGCCAGGACGAAGTATTGCACGTGAACTTATCGCACGAAAACAAATCAACAGATGATAAACATGAAGTAGAAATAGGTACAACTGATAAAGTTATCTTCAAGAGATCAGCTATGAAGCTGACCAAGCATTTGAGGCCATTGTATGTGAAGGCCCTGGTTAATGGGATACCAGTAACGAAAGTACTCATTGATAATGGAGCAGCCATTAACACCATTCAATCTAGGATGATGAGAAAATTTACAAAGGCAGACAGTGACATGATCCCAACAAAGGTTATTCTTACCAGTTTCAACGGAGGATCAACTTCAGCCAAATGAGTCATGCTCTTGGATGTAACCATTGGAACAACTACAGGACCATGGTCTTCTTCGTAATTGATGGTCCTACCAGTTACAATGTGTTACTAGGAAGAGGTTGTATTCATGGAAGTCGTTGCATACCTTCCTCACTCCATCAATGTCTAGTTTTTTGGAACGATAAAGGCCAAGCGGAAGTGGTACAAGCGGACCATAGACCTTTCGTTGCAGAAGCAAATTTAGTGAAAATGTTCATGTATGAAGGAAATTATGGACCTGTAAGAATAGTTCAAGATGGAGAAGAGACCTAAGTCGTTGCACATAGTGAAGAACCATTTTTGGTAGAGGCACTTACTGAAATCTTCAATCAAATAAGGCCAAACATAGTGGCCCTTGAAGAGCCAGTAATTGGCAAAAAGATAACCAAAGAAGCTGAATGAATTATCATTGGCAAAATGATATGGCCGATATCCAGGCCTTTAAAGCCAAATTGATGACTTTTAATAAGGAGTGTAAAGAAAGAACAAATGAGGAAGCAACAATGGAAACATTAATGAACAAAATAGCAGTGTTCGAGCTGGAGCAAAACATTAGCAGAGAAGTCAACAAGTTGGATTGTTTGGAGGAGAAACCATTTTCAAAGAATTCAGACGAGGAGATGATTGGAATTGCAAAGCCTGAGCATGATCAAGCATATGATCGTTTGGTAAAGGTGATCATTGGTGACGAAGGAGAAGATCGTCCTACGTTCATTAGCCAGATGCTCGATCAGGAGGTAAGTACCAAGTTAATAGCTTTATTAAAAGAATATAAAGATTGTTTTGCTTGGAAATATGAACACATGTCTGGTTTAGATAGAAGTCTGGTTGAATATAGGTTACTAACTAAGCCAAGCTTTAAACCTCATAAACAACCTCCTAGGCGTTTTGCCCCTAATGTATTGCCAGAAGTAAAGAAAGAAATATAGAAATTGTTAAAAGTAGGTTTCACTAGAATGACCAGGTATGTTGAATGGTTGTCTAACATCATGTCCATGTTAAAAAAGAATGGCAAGATCAGGGTGTGTATAGATTTCAGGAACCTAAATTTAGCAACGCCCAAAGATGATTATTCAATGCCTATGGTAGATTCATTATTTGACTCAACTACCGGGCACGTTATGTATTTATTTATGGATGGATACTCAGGTTATAACCAAATCTAAAAAGTTGAGGAAGATATACATAAAACTGCCTTTAGGTTTTCTGGGTCTTTGGGATGCTTTGAGTGGGTAGTTATGCCCTTTGGCCTAAAGAATGCAGGGGCAACTTACCAAAGAGAAATGAACTTGATTTTCCATGATATAATATGCCAATTTGTCGAAGTACATGTAGATGATATAATGGTCAAATCTGTTAAAGAGGAAGACCATTTTGAACAACTAAAACGCTCATTTGAGCGAATGAGGCAACACAAATTAAGGTTAAATCCTTTAAAATGTGCATTTGGTGTGAATGCAGGGATCTTCCTTGGATTTTTAGTGCACAAAAGTGGGATTGAACTCGATAAAAACAAAGCAAATGTCATTCTAGAGGCTAAACCACCTAGTAATAAAAAAGATCTGCAAAGGTTCATAGGCTAAATAAATTTCTTAAAACGTTTCATTTCTAACTGTGCAGGGCGAACAAAAGTTTTTTCCCCTCTCTTAAAGCTGAAAAAACAGGACGAATTCGTTTGAAAGGAAGAACGTCAAAAGGCTTTTGATAGCCTGAAGTTATATTTGTCAAGTCCTTCCGTGTTGGTATCACCTATTCAAGGATGGCCAATGAAGGTGTACGTATCGGAGGAACAAGAATCAATAGCTGGAATGGTCGCGCAGGAAGACCAATTTGGTGAAGAGATGGTGATTTATTATTTGAGTAGGTAGTTAACAAAATGTAAATGTAATTATTCTGCCATTAAAAAATTATGTTTGGCTTTGTACTTCACATGTATAAAACTGAGGGCCTATTTACGGCCTGTGACTGTTTACTTAATTTTGAATAATAATCTAATTAAGTATATGTTTTCTCGTCCTATTTTACATCAAAGGATAGACCTTTGGACTTTGGCACTATCAGAATTCGAAATATAACACATACCACAAAAGGCAGTTAAAAATCAAGCATTGACCAACTTTTGGCCGATCATCCATGCCTTGATATGCCCAAAGAAGTTGAACTGGAAGTGAATTCATTCGAGTTAAGACCTTGGGGCTATATTTTGATGGGTCAAAAACTTTCAGGGGGTAGGGGTAGGAATCGTTTTAATAAATCCTTTAGGGGTTTATTATAAATTCGCCTTTACATTGGATAGAATGTACACCAATAATCAGGTTGAGTATGAAGCTCTGATTGTAGGATTGGAATTGTTACTAAAATTAGGAGTAAAGAATGTAGTCGTTAGAGGTGATTCCCAGTTGGTAATTTACCAATTAATTGGTGATTTTAACTGCCAAAGTGACTCCGTCATAAATCAGTACGAAATCGCCTAAGAGTTATTAGAGGAATTTAATCAAGTGGAGCTTTAATATGTTAGTAGGATGTATAATGACTTGGCAAACGAGCTAGCCCAAATGGCTTCGGGTTACTCAAAAGTGCTAAATGTAGAATCCACTTGCGAGTGTGGAGTAATCTTGCCTGTAGCACAAAGGAGAGCGAGAAAGATCAACATTCATTACATAGAAGATGGAGAGACAATGAATTGGAGGCAAGAAATAAGAATGTTTTTAAAAGAACCCAACAAAGAAGAAAGCAGGAAAATGAAGCTACGTTCACTGAATCACGCACTAATAGATGATGAATTATTCAAGAAATGTCTAGACGGTGTGTTGCGAAAATGCGTAAGTCTGCAAGAAGCCAAAGTAATCATGGCTGAAGTACATGAAGGGATATGTGGAGCCCATCAGGCTGGCCAAAGAATGAGGTGGTTGATCATTAGGAGTGTATATTTTTGGCCTAAGATGGGATAATCATGCGTCCAGTACGCTGAGTTGTCTAGCATGCCAAAGACATTACCCAATACAGAGAGCGTCGGAAAGAGAAATGACACCTATTATTAAGCTTTGGCTGTTTAAAGACTGTGCGATAGCTATGATAGGGAAGATTTATCCCCCATCAGCCAAGCAACATACATTCATAATAGTTGCAATAGATTTTTTCACTAAGTGGGTGGAAGCTATACCTTTAAAGGAGATCTCGCAAAAGAGCGTCATAGACTTTATTCGTGATCATATCATCTACAGATTTGGGATACCGCAAACTTTAATGATGGATCACAGAACTTCTTTAAATGGAGATCAAGTGAAGGAGTTCTTGAGCGAATTTGGAGTCAAACTGGTAAACTCCACGCCTTATTATACTCAATCAAACGGACATGCAGAATCTTTCAATAAGATTCTGAAAAATATCATAAGAAAGATGATAGATGAAAACGCCAAAAGTTGGCATGAATGTTTAAATAAAGCTCTGTGGGCCTATAGGACGTCACCACACTCAAGTACCCAAGTAACTTCTTTTCAACTAACCTATGGACAAGAAGCAATATTGCCTATGGAAATCAATGTACAGTCAATCAGAGTAAGTTTGCAAAACAATCTAAATGATGGTAATTATGCAGAATCATTAAACCAAAGTATGTTAGAGTTGGACGAGTTGAGATTGGACGTCCTAGATAGACTGCAAGTCCAAAAACAAAAGATGGCTAGATTTTATAACAAAAAAGTCATAGCCAAGTCCTTTAGCTTGAATGATTTGGTATGGAAAACCATATTCCCTTTGGATAATAAAGATCTGAAGTATGGCAAGTGGTCACCCAATTGGGAGGGGCCATATAGGGTAAAAAGTATATTGCATAATGGAGCTTACTAGTTGGAGGATTTAGACGGTACGAGGCACATAAGATTCATTAATGGTAACTACTTAAAAAAGTATGTTCCTTCCATATGGGAAGGTGAACAAGTATAGGCATGCACCATAAAAGTAAAGTTGACGATTACGTTCAAGTAAACAAGAGCGAAATACGTTCAAATAAGATCTCTTATTATCAGATGTTTCTTACAAATCAAAAGAGACAAGAATAAGCGAAAATATTACATGAGCCGTAGTTCAGAGCAGACTATTATTCTTCTCTTATTAACTACAACAGGAAAAGGTAAACTGGCATTCCTCGCACTCCTAGACGTGTCTCTATGATGTTTCTTACAAATCCAGAGAGATAAAATAGTCAAAATACGATTAGTCGCAACTAAAAGCAGACCATAATCGTTCTTCCTGTCAACTTTAAGATAAAGAGAGAAATCGGGCATCCTCGCCTTCCTAAATGCATTACTGCAAAGACAGGAAGAGAGGCTGAGAAGCACTCGCAACAAACAATTGAGGTCAAAAAAGGTCATCAGCGGGCTATTGTTTTCGCATCCAAATCTCCCACTGGAAATCATAAATGGAAAAGGCGCTGAAAAGACATTCATTGACCCGAGAACATTTCTTATACCTCCCACACCAAAGGGCGTATTAACAACAGATAGCAAACTTAGGAAAAGAGGATTATTACGAAAGAAAGCAGCTGATCTCCTGGATACAGAAGATCCAGCATTTTGATATTGTGGAGAATAGCATGAGAGTGATTCGATGGAAAATAAGGATAGAGATGGTGAACACATTACAAAGATATAGTTTATAGAGGTCTGAATGCGAAGAGGCAGAATACGAATAGCCAGATATGCAGTAATTAAAATTGAAGGAAAACAAATTCTGAAGAGATGCCAAAAGGTCAAGTCTTACTCTACATAAAAGTGCGCTAAAAGAAATGCACAAGGACGGGATGCGAGGTTAGTCATTAAAACAAAAAATATTGACGATGACATGATACGTCAATTATGCCATCTCAGAGTATAAACGAAAAATTGTCACACAAGTGAAGAGAAGATCACTTCATTAATAAAAAATGGCTGCCATTACAAGTTTCGGCCGATTAAATTACAGGGACAAAGTATAGGACGAAAACATCCTACAAAAGAATGTCAATAATTAATGTCCTAGTTACAACTCGCTCCATATAGAGCGCATCTTTTCTCATTCATCGCCCTACTTGTTGGAAACATTGGATAGCGTGATTACATAATTTGCATCAACCTCTAATGTAGTGTAACGCTCAAGCAAAAGCTTGTGCCGTTTAATCTCATGAGCAACATCGCGTTTCTTTGCAGCCAGTCTGGCCCTGCAGTCATCCATTCGGGCTTGAAGTTCCTTCATCTCTGCAGCCAACTTTGTCATCAAGGAATCTTCAACCATTACCTCAGAAGAAAGTTCGTTCAAATGGACCCTGGTCTTCTCGAGCTCTTGAAATAGAGATGCTTTTTCATTGGAATCACGAAGATATTGAACTTGTTCAACTTTCAATTCGGTGTTCCTGGCCATCAATGAGCTGATTTTTGAATGAGTAATCTTCAATGTCAGTCTTAAATCAGCCGAAATAGTGAGCGAATAGAGCTCAAGCGCGCGAACCAATTTGGCACTCAGCTGCTCAAACTTATCTTTTTGGCCAGAAGCACTTGTTCGGTGTATATCCATGTCCATGAAGGCAACATATTCAAGTAAGGATTGCCTAAGAGCCTCCATGTTTTCTTCTGAGGAGGTAACATGATGGTTAGCTGAAGAGAAGCAAGAGGTCATGCTTGTTTTCGCTTGCTCCCAAGAGGTAAGCACGTCTTGAATATAGTGCAAAATGGAGTCAGCTTCCTACAAAGAAAAGGCAGGTAGTCAACGATCCCATTACAGTGCACTAGTTAATTGCAAAAAACAAAGCTAAGAATATCACGTCGGTAGTTCGGGTAGCCTGGGACACATCATCCGACGTTCCAACCACTCGAGGGGATTTCCATTTATCCGAAATGGCTGTTTCTCCCACTATGGGTAAATCTACAAGGCTTTCTACAAAAAATCAAGCTGCGATGAGTCATAATTTAACAATATAGAAAAAAAGGATGAGATCTTATAGTCTGCACTACCTACTGGTTCGGCGCACGGGGGGTCAACATCTTGGGAAAGCGAAGTTTCTTCAGCTTGACTGGAAGCTAAAGTTCCTTCTCTAGACGACTTGGAAAAAGAAACCTTAGTAGAAGTTGGAAGGGCAAGATCAGAGGAATGGTGGGCCTTCAAAGGAGAAGCAGCACTTTTCTGCAAAGTCCAGGCAACCAATTAACCTACGAAGGATCTTTACGAGGAAATAAGCTTTACACGACGGCGTAAGAGTTAATGCCTTTCTTTTGACTATGAGGGGAACATAATCATCATCATCAGGGAGACTTGGCAATGCAGAAGCTGACATTTTACGGCTGGAAGTATCTTTGATGGTGTCAATTGGGACAGAAGAAGAACCAGATGAAGCAGGATTGGTTGTAGAATGTTTGACGTGAACATGAGAAGGCCGTGAGTGAGAAATGGGATTCTTGGAAGGTGGAAGAATAGCGAGAACATGAGGAATAGAAGAGGCTCCAGGACTCTCCAGCAAGTGGAAGGTGCAATTAACATCAGTTGCAAACAACCTGTGCTTTACAATCGGCCAAAGTCGAGCAAAAAGAGGATGAGTGACAGAGGTAGGATTAAAAGGAGCCATAGAAAAACCTTGGGTCAAAGCAACATTGCGAGCGTCAATGGACTCTGCCTTCGTTTTAGTAATGGTATGAAAACGATCTGTTAAATTCTTGGAAAAGCACAAAAGAACAGGCCAAGTTTGACCAAATTCCAACTGGCGAGCAAATAAATGGGGGGCATATATCTCCACTCCAACTTTGGCATTTGTGCTAGTCAAGATATCATGGAAGAGTTCTCTCCCAATCATAAACTGAACCTAAACAGACAAAACAACACTCGCATTAGTCATGGTGGAGGAGGCTGTACGTAAATGGGAATTTGATTAACAGAGAAAGGGAAGAAGGAAAGAATGGAGTCTAAGGTATAAAAGAGTGCGAAAACCTCCCTACTGGACATTCTCACAGGGCTCACTTGATTGATAAATAGCTCGTAATAGCTAACCGATCTAAGAGAAGTTGGGAGGACACCAAGCTGTGGAAAATATGCTCTCAACCACAATTGAGCAAGCCATAGAGGCCCACTACCAGTAGAAGATGCACCATTTCGCAGCTGAGATTGAAGGGAAGCCATGCCCCTATAAAAGGCTACTAGGAAAAGCGAAAAGAGGTTCAGGGACCTACGACGAGCTAGTTCGTGTGCTATGGGTAAGTAAGACATAGTAGACTTCATGCTGGGCACAGACATGATATATTTACATAGCCAAACTTGAAGGAAGGCTACACGCTCAGCGTGAGTGGGTCAGGTGGTAGTGTTCTTATAAATTTCCTGCATAGATGAATAAGAGTCGGTGAGCTTCTTATCAAATTTTGGGGCAGCACCATTAACCATAATATTAGGAGAGATGATGTCATCCAAAGGTAGAAGGTTAAATAAAGCCCCAACATCTCTTAAAGTGATAGACATTAGGCCAAGAGGAAAAATGAATGCATTATACTCAGAAGACCAGAAGCTCAAAGCAATGGGAAAAAGCACAGAATAGAAAGTTGGAGGGTGAAGTGCGATTTCTAATAAGTCAGAAATTTTAGCACGTTCAAAAATTGCCTTAGTGAGACCATCCTTTATCATACGTGCATGCCAAAAACGAAAAGTGGCATCATATTTGGGCCAAGTACGAATACCTTTCTCCTGGATTGGCTTTAACGGAAAGGAATTCAGAAAAGGGGGGTCTTGAGTGCAGGGAAACAACTGGCCCACCGCGGCTTGCCCTATAGAATTAGCATCATTGAATGATGTGCCCAAATACAACTCATTAAGATCAGAGTTTGATGACGACAGGAAAGTTGGAGTTACGTAGGGTTTGGTGAGAAGTTCTCGATAATCTTCGAAACTAAAAGAGCCCTCTAACGTCGCCATTTATCACAAGTTGTTTAGAGAAGGTAGAGTGCATCTTGAGGAAAGAAGCAAGAAAATGAACAGTAATCTCACAAAGGTGCGAAGATGCAATTGTAGGTGTAATGGCAGGAAGAAATGGCGTATCCTTAATTTGCGAGAATGACGTTATATTTCACTTGATGGAATATATAAGGACACCGCTAAGTAAAATTATGACTGAGATTCTTCCTCTTTTCCTTAGAAATTTAAGTATTGTGGGAAGGTACAAAGAATGAATATGACATAAGATTAATAATCGATATTGATCCTGCCATATTAGGGGGTAATTGTTGACGACATAAAAATGCGGCCCAATTAAATGACCCAAGAGGTGAGGAGGTCCATGTAAAAGGCCCAAGATAGAGTAGTGCAATAGAGGTCCATCATCGCCCAAGCCTATAAGACGCCTAAACGTTGGGCGAGTACATCATTTTATTGATACTTAGGGCGACACATTATTATCACCCTGAATTCGGAACGCCCAGAACCTGGACGCCCAGAATTTGGATACATGGATACTTTCAAGTAACGGTTACTAAGGCAGTTAAAAGGTATTCCCATCATGTCCCACGATATAGGAAACCCCGGTTATCAGCAATTCAAAGGTAGAGGCGACGTCAGTTAGAAACGAAAGTTTTACGACAAGTCAGCCATGATGAAGAATATGGATAGTTACAGGACGACCAGCAGTTGCGGACGGTTCTACAACTGTCCGAGGATTATAAAAACGAGGAGAAGGCATAGAGAAAAAGGGTCCCGAATCAAAAACTCTCGAACAAAGACTATGTAATTTTCATTATCTTTAATTTCATCGCATTTAACATTCAATTGTTTTGTGTGCTTGCGCCCCTTGGAGGTATTTTGTTTTCTCACCCATTGTAAATTTTCAATAAAACACCTATTTTTGGGACTTTGTCTCAAGAGATTTGTTCCTTACACAATTGTCTGAGTTTTTCTTTAATTGTTAGCCAGACCAGATTTTCCGCACGAAACAATAGGTATTTGGATGGTGGCTAAATGGGTTCAAATATGGATCGTAAAAAATTGAAGGTTTCTTCACTGTATTTCAATGGATGAAAAGAAAAAAATATATATATTTGGTGCGGCTTTGATACGATCTCAAAAATGGTATTTCGATATATTTCATTGAATGGTAACATTACAATTTATAGAGTACAGACCTAGTAAATTAGGAAGCTAATTCTACAAAATAATTATCCTTAACTTGAATTATCCTTGAATTATGGGATTCCTACCACTATACAATTTCTATTCTAAGTACAAAATCTCAATTGGCTTTACTCTCGTAAAAGAAAAAGAAAAAAACAAAAAAACAAAATTGTTTTAGCTTTTTTCCATTGTGTGCACATTAATTGTGATGGAGACAAATTTTTCGTGGTGGCGTTCAATCCCAGTCCCTCTATTATCTTGTCTACTTACAGTTTTTGGCAAGTTAAAATGCAGTTTTATTTTTCAATTCTATGAAAATGGATATTTTATGTTGAATGGTCAGAATGGACAAATTGGTGGGAATGGATTTCTGGTGATGCGAAGACCTGTAAACTAATTACCATATGGGCCTATTGTACCTTTGGGCCTGAATAATGGCTCATCTCAATTGGGCTACAAAAGATAATGGGATAATTACATAAAACCAACTGTTTAGCTTCAAGTTTATGAAAATCAGGTTTAATTTTTATTTAATCAAAAATCAGGTTTTATTATATTTAATTAATAATGATATTATAAAATTAAAATAACCTATATACCCACCTAACTACCTACCCCCACCAAATTTATTTTAAATAGAAACCATAAATCTATCCAAACCTAACCTAATCCATTTCATTTCTTTCCTCTCACCATTTCTCCCAACCGATCGTCGCATCCACCGCCACCTCTCTCCACCACTGCCGCCGCTCGTCGCCTTCTCCCTTTCCCGGCGAATCGCTTCACAGCAGCAGCACGGTTGCTGCGCGCGAAACAACACGGTCGCGCGTCTAACAGCGGGGCTAGATGCCACTATCATTGCCAACAGCGCCGGCTGTTGATTTGTGGCTGCGCTACACTGCTTATTACAGCAGCGCCGACTGCTAATTTGCTGCCACTAGCCCAGCGGATCCCGTATGCGGCGCCAGCCCAAGAAGAAAAAATAGGGGCAATTTTTAGGGTTTCAGATTTTCAATCGGGTGAGAGGTGGAGGCGGGGGGGGCCTCTTGTGCAATTTCTACTGATGTGTTGGCATGTGGAGGTCTTCGATGCAGTGGTAGATCTACTGTGGGTGTGGCTATGAACGGGGCGTGTGGTGGATCTGTGGTGATGGTGGTTTTGAATTTGGGGTTTTACACTGATTGTGGATTTGTGATTTTGTGGTTGGTGATTGTGCGGTGTCGATGATTGTGGGTTTGTGGTTGGTGGTGAAGTTGGTTTTTGGGATTATCTTTTTTTTGTTGGTGGTGTGGTATGTGGATTTGGTGATGTTGGTGGTGGATATTGGCTACGGTGAGGTAGTTTTGCTGTGGATTTGGAGATTGTCATGATGTTTGTTTGCGGTCGATTGGATTTGGTAACGGCGATTTTGTTATTGGTTGTGTGCAATGGTTGTGGCTGTGGGGGTGGTCGTAGCGACGGCCGTGGGTGGGATGAGATGAGTTGGGGGTGGGTGTCTGTGACCTAGAAATTGTGACTGTGACTCACTGTAATTGAGCTGTGATTAGTAAAAGTTTTGATTTTTTTTTCAATTTGTGACCTTTAAAAAATTTTAATTTGTGGTTGAAAAATAATCCGTGACCATAAAATTCTTGATTTGTGATGGGTCTGTGATTTAGAAATTGTTACTGTGACTCACTGTAATAGAGTTGTGATTAGTAAAAGTTTTAATTTTTTCAATATGTGACCTATAAAAAAAATTTATTCGTAATTGAAAAATAACCTGTTACCATAAAATTCTTGATTTGTGTCCTATAAATTTTTTTATTTGTGACCTTGAGATAATATGTGACCAATTAATTTGATAAGCTATGATCTGAAATTAATTTTTAACTAATTAAGAAGATATCTGTGACTATAAGGTTTGAATGAAAATTAAATATTTAACTAATTAATAAGATATCTGTGATCAAATTGCATATAACTGTGACCTTAACAACTACTGGAATCGGAGCAGTCGTCAGAATTAAGCGGCGGCAGATCGGTCATCGGAGTAATCGCTGGAATTAAGCGCTACATGAGAACAGTCACCGGAGTAGTCGCCGGAGCAGTGGTGGGGGTGGGGGTGGGGGTGGATTAATTATATTATATTACAGTTAAATATTTAATTTAATATAATAATTGTGAAATATAATTAATTAATTCATGAAAACCCTGATTTTTGCAATTCTAAACCTTGGGGCCTGATTTTTTATTTTGCGATAGATAAAGCTTGAGTTATAAATTTCTCCCAAAGATAATTACTTTGTTTCTACGAATTTGAAAATTAAATTGGGTCAAGCTTTGTTCATCGTTTGAAATTTTGAAGATAGTTAAATAGAGTTGTTCACCACCTGTTCGTGAAAAAATGTTTGATCAAGTGCTATGCTATTAAATGATCAAATTCCTCCAAAGATGATTATAGTATTTCAACTGTGATTTTTGCACTATATTGTGAAAATGGAGCGTGGTAATTTTACAGTTGAACACGAGCAAAAACTACTAAAGAAATTAAAAATCATGGCTATGCACACCGTGTCCAATGAAATATTTAGTTTGGATTTCTCATTCATTAAGGCGAGCCCACAAGTCCTCACACATTGAGGCTAGCTTGTAGATTTCGATTTCTTATTTCTTGAAGGCAAGCCCTAACTTGTAGATTTCTTATTTATCCAAGGAGAGTCTTTTCTTGTGATTTCTTATTATTGAAGACGAACCATAACTTGTGGTTTTCTTATCGTCAGTTGTAGCATTTTATAAGTCCTCGTTTCTTGAATAAAGGAAGAGATAATATCTTGGAATCCTCGCTCTTCAAATAAAGGAAGATGAGATATTTTGGAATTCTCGTTTCTCGAAGAAAGGAAAATGCAAATTGCCAGACATTTTATCCTTGCAAAAGGAGTCTTTCCTAGCCATGCGAGATGTTTATTCCTCGCGTCTCATTATCTTGAGCCTAGCTATAAGACCTCGTCTATTCGAGATCAGTTTATAAGACTCTGATAGTTCGAGAGCTATTCATGGAAAGGTTATTCCCTGCCTTGCCGACAGTTATTCCTGGCTTCACGAGAGGCTTATTTTTTGCCTCTCACTATCGTCGAGTCTAATTGTAAGTCCTTATTTATCCGATGCAAGCTTATAAGACTTCGATAGTTCGAGAATTATTCGTAGGATGTTTACTCCCCGCTTTGCCAAATGTTCATTCCTGGTTTCACTAGATGCTTATTTCTGGCTTTGCGAGATTTTTATTCCTAACTTCTCACTATCGTCGAGTCTAGTTGTAAGACCTCATCTATTAGTTGCCAGTTTATAAGACTTCAATAGTTCAAGAACTATTAGCGAAATGGTTATTCCTGGCCACGCCAAATGCTTATTCTTGGTTTTGCAGAGGCTTATTCCTCACTTCGCACTATTGTTGAGTAAAGTTGTAAGACCTTGTCTATTCGAGTTCAGCTTATAAGACTCCGAAAGTTCAAGAACTATTCAAGGGATGGTTATTCCCTGCCTCGCAAGATATTTATTCTTGACTTTGCCAAATGCTTATTTCTAACTTTGTGATATGCTTATTCCTTATGTTTTACTAGAAGCATTTATCTATCGGAACCATCCACACAGAACCTTAGGCTCTAGCATAGGAGAGGATCGACAGGCTCAATAGCTAATTCTAATAAAATAAATAAATTAAAATTGTCAAAGTATGGGACACTAGCTATGTTGTAAATAAAGCTAACTCTAAAATCAGAAATTAATCATCTACAAAAGGCCTCGACCTATATATTAATTTATATACCATCTCAGAATAATAGGGTATACAAATGCTAGTAGTCACTCAACTCGAGAAGTTTTATGGTAGTCAACGAACTTTATTGTATTTTAAAATAGTCACTGCATTTTTCTTTTCGTTTAAGATTTCTTACTCAATAAAATTTCATTAATTTTTTCTAACAGAATATCGACGTGGCAAAAAAAATATGATGTGGTCTCGATGTTGAAGTCTTCCATATCTAATAGTCCATTAGAAAAATTAAAGAAATATAATTGAGTGACAAATCTAAGATAAAAAGCAAAATCCTGTGAGTGGTTTAAAGGAAAATAAAGTTTGTTGACTAACGTGTAATCTTCGATAAAAGTTTATTGACTATACTAACATCTTTTAGACTTTACCCTATTATTTTGAGATGGTACGTGTAGGTCGAGACTTTTATTGAAGATTATTGTAATTTGAACTTTGGGGTTAGCTATATATACCACGTAATGTCCCAAACTTTGACAATTTAAAGGACAATATTAATTTCACCTTTATACTTTCTCAATGTTTGATTTTGCGTGCCTGTATTGGGCATTTTATATTTCTGTTGAAATAATAGTTTCAAGCTGTTTATATTTCTTAATTGATTAACAAAAAATTTGATCACTGTTGGTCGTGGACCAACATATATTGTGAAATAAATCAAGTTTGATTTAAAAGTTGTTTATTTATTGAATTTCTGAGAAGTTTTTTAGGCATATTAATAGTTTTTTCACGTTTAATTCATATTTGTTACTCAAAATGTCATGTTTCAATCTAGCTAGACGGGGAATGGATTCAAAAACTTTTCTTTCATTTTTTTTTTTCACTTCCTGTTGTAACTTGTAATTGAGTTTATTTATTTGCAAAGTCGGAATGGAACTTTCAAATATATTATTAAAATTCTATATTGTAACTTTTAAGCATAAATTGCAATTACAAAATTTCACATTTTATCTCTAACTCATCCCCAAGAATTTGGAAGATTTGCAAAAAAAAAGTAAATAAAAAATAAATAAAAAAGAAGAAGAGTATTTCAATTTGTTATCTTATCTCTATCTTCAATATTTCTTTTTCATTTTTCTTCTAAGAACCTTGAAGTCACGTTCAGTTATAAATTTCTTTTACGAAAAAAGATTAATATTTTTCTTCGTTTAATCTGTTATTTTCTTCTCTTTAATATGTTCCTTCCCAGTTTTCTGTTGGAAAGTCAACTATGTCATATGATTTGTATTGATAGCAAATATTAGTTTTCCTTATGTAGTCCTTAATTATGGCGATTACCTTGTATAATAAGTTATGTTGTGTATATATATTTTCCTCTGTAACATTAATAATACATGATATTATCATGATACTTTTTCTCCAACAACCAAGATCATCTCTGTTCATTGTTTGTTGGCTTTAGTTGCTGCCCGTGGCTGGTCCCTTCATCAACTCGATATTAATAATGATTTTCTCCATGGGGACCTCCACGAAGAATATACATGTCTCCGCCGCCAGGGCTTCGACGACAAGGGGAGTAACACTTGGTTTGTCGCCTCCACAAATCATTATATGGTTTGAAAACAAGCATCCCACCAATGGTTTGCTAAATTCTCCGAGGCCATCCGTTTAGCTAGATTTGTACAATCAAAAGATGATTACTCTCTATTCATCAAGAAGTAAGGCAAGTCCTTTACTATTCTCTTGGTATATGTTGATGACATTTTAATTACTGGCAATGATCCTGTGAGTATAACCGATATCAAGAAGTTCCTACATAATAAATTTCGCCTTAAAGATCTTGATAACTTGAAGTACTTTCTTGGCATTGAGATTTCTACATCTAAGAATGGCATTTTGATTTCTCAACGAAAGTATGCATTGGAAATCATTAAGGATGCAGGGTTATTGGGAGCAGCTCCCATCGACACTCCCATGGACCACGGTTTAAAACTGTCTGATAAGGGTAAGTCACTCAAAGATCCAGAGCGATATAGGCGATTAGTTGGGAGATTAATATATCTCACAATTTCAAGGCCAGATATTATGTATTCTATCCATATATTGAGCATGTTTATGCATCAACCTCGAAAGGATCATTGGGAAGCAGCTTTGCGAGTTGTGCGATATTTGAAATCTGCCCCCGGCCAAGGTCTTTTCTTCTCCTCAACCAGTGATCTTCGATTGCGGGCTTACTGTGACTCGGATTGGGTAGGTTGTCCACTTATGAGGAGGTCTACTATAGGGTACTGTGTATTTTTAGGCCCATCGCTAATTTCATGGAGATCAAAACAACAGAAAACAATCTCCCTTTCTTTAGCCGAAGCAGAGTACCGTGCAATGACAGGAGCTTGTTGTGAATTGACATGGCTTCATTATTTGCTCAGAGACTTGGAGGGTTTTACATCAAGAGACTGCATTAGTGTATTGTGACAATAAGGCTGCATTACACATAGCAGCAAATCCTATTTTTCATAAACGTACATGACACATAGAAATGAATTGTCATTTTATAAGAGACAATATTCAAGATGGTTTTGTGGAGACAAGATTTGTTGGTTCTACAAATCAACTAGCTTATGTCTTGACCTTGGGAAATGAGTTCTTTATACCTATGGCTCGCAAGTTGGGAGTGCAAGACATCCACTATCCAACTTGAGGGGGAGTGTTGGAAAGTCGAATATGTCATATGATTTGTATTGATAGCAAATATTAGTTTTCCTTATGTAGTCCTTAATTATGGTGATTATCTTGTATAGAAAGTTAGGTTGTTGTGTATATATATTTTCGTCTGTAACATTAATAATAAATATTCTAGCAGATTTCTTCTTCTTCTATTCATCTTTTCATTTTCCCCTCTTCTTTTCCTTGTTCCCCCACTTCTTTATGATAAAGATCAATTTAGATTTAAATTCTTCTACAATTTATTTAAATAATTTTTTTCAGGTTCTCCTTTTTAATGAAAAAGTTGATTTATTTGTAATTAAATTCCTTGTTTTAAAGTAGATTAATATGAAATTATTTCTTTTTGTTGCATGCATGGGCACCTTTTATTTAATTTCTGGTGTGGAGTTAGTTTCTACCGCTTCAATTTTTTTTTGTTTACTTAGAGGCTAAACAGCGTAGTATTTTGATGATTATATACAAATATTAAATACGAATCTATAAAAGTCAATAAATTTCTATAAACTCCACAAAAATCAACCACATAAAAAAGTCTATAAACATTTAAAAGTCTAAATTAAATACACATGTCTAAACATATCATGGAACTTATTATGCTTTCACCTTTAAACATAAGCCTCTGCTTTGGAAAAAGTTATTATGCTTATTGTTTAAATAAAGTTAAACAAAATAAAGCTGGAAAAATTTGTTCTTACAAGGATTATTATCCAATAATGTTGAATCTTGGTTACCAAGTTGACATTTCGTTGCTAATTTATATCATTTAATTTCTATCACTTTTTGGTTTAGAAGAACCATTGGATCTTTACATGATTGATACATGGAATGATTGAATTATTTATTAGACTAGGTAAATCGTACTAATTGACGAATTTTTAACAATTATTTTGTACGGAAACGTTAGATATGACGAATTTCCTATAAAATTTGTCACAAGTGCTTAAACCATCACCTCCAAAAAAATAAAATAAAAATAAAAAAATTAGTGGAACTCAAATGCCACGTTAGGCGCAATTGAAGACAAAATTTAATATATTTGAATAAAACGTAAAAAATATATCTTTCTATATATAAAAAGTGCCTATTTAACGGAATTTGTTGATTTAACGGAAAAACTAACGGAATTTCTTGATTTAACAGAAAAACTAACGAAATTTTTTTAATTTAAAAATCTTTTAACTCCATAATTGGGCTTCAAAATTTACAATTCTAAAGCCCATGTAGAAGTATTGGATGGCATGCTCATTTTATAGATACACTTCTCTCCAAAAGTTTCATAAACTTCCAATGTGAGATTGTGCATTTTATACATACTCTCAACTCCAATAGTTTTACTTATATTTCCGCAATGCTGGGATAGTGACAAAAAAAAAATGTTAAAATGCTCATGCGCAAGATATAATTTTAAAATGTATGTCTAATTGACTAATTTGATTTGAATTACAACTATTGTAAATTGTAATATTCACTTTCATTCTTTCATTTATTTAATTTTCAAATTTAATTTAAATTGCACTTGATTATTAATATATTAATGTTAGATATTATTTTCTATAAGTTTAAAATATTTTAATTTAACAAAGTAAACTATTTTAACATATTTATTTTTAATTTTTAGTGTTGGAACTAATTGTAGGATATATAATGAATCTAATTAGTAAAGATAGATTTACTTTAAATTATTTTTATATATTTATTGCATTCGGTTCGACCCAGTTGAATTCCCACAAACTTCACGTCGGAATCATTCTCGATTGTGAATCAAAATCCTTCATCTCCATTTTCAGATATCGGAATTATCAAATCCGCAAACTTTTCGTATAAATCCTATGATTAATGCTCATGTTTAGTTCCTTAATTAATAAAAAAAATTAAAATTCTCCTAACACTATTTAGCATATATTATAGTATTATATTAAATGTTTAGTAAGTATTATTTTTTAAATATTAGATGATTTTATGATATAAGTAAAAAATCTATTTTTTTTATAATATAGAAAAAAATTATTTTTTAAAATAAAAATATATTTAATGTCTTAAAAATAATTAAAATAATATTAAAAATACGAAACGTATTATGACGCTTATTCTTCGTATTGACACGCCTAAACTTGTGATTCTTGATTCTCAACATCGACGTCTCGCAACGCATTACGCCTTTTAGAACATTATTAATAAATGAATGGAAAATGCAAAAAACTTTGTACTACTACATTTTAGTCACTAGGAAAAAATGAAACTAAAAAAATAAAATGGATGTGGACATTATCAATTTAAAAATGCTAATAGTTTATTTGGTAAGGTACATTGAACTCAATGAACAAAGAATATTTATTTATTTAGTTTTGTATTATAATGTTATCTATTATTTTATTATGTATAAAAAGTTCATGATTAAATACAAAATTTAATATAATATAATAGTACAAAACACAAACTTATACATTTTAATTTAGAATTTAACACTATTCAAATTAAAATTAATATATCACAATGTGTAATTATTTATCAATTACATAAACATTACATCATTAATTATTTAATAAACCAAAAAAATTACATATAACTAAGCAAACGTGCATTGCACGTTGCTTAAACCTAGTATATATAAACGTGTGTAGGAAGTAAGAACAAATAATTATAAGTTGTGCACTTGAATACAGATTTCATAGAATACATGTATAAAACTTCTCCATATTACAAAACACTTTTACAAAGATGGGATTTAATAATATTTTAATTTATTTTACTTATTTGACTCCTGTGGGTGTACAATATATATACAATTTTTATAAACCAGCTACAGGAGCACAAGAGAGCAAATTGAATTGAAACGATGAAAGCAATTTCGATGAGATAATATTTTAAAATTAAGTCATATTTTTAGTAGATTTTGATTGAAGTAATGGATCTATGTGATTAAAATTAATAATTGATTTTGGCCTAAAGGTTTTTGAAATTTTTAAGCCACACCAAATAGGGATGAAAGGATTTCTGGAGCCAGGCACGCCATCTTCCTCCCTTTTGAGCAGTAACCTTCGACCTTGCGTCACTCATTTGTGGGTTGATTTGCTTCTTGCACAAAACAAAGTTCCTTACTCCGCTCGATCCTATTGACTCCGTTGGATAAAGAGCTGAAACCAAGCCTTTGAAAGATTATAAATTGTTGTGCAAAACTGGAGACTAAGGCGGATTCCGATCTCACTTAAGACCGTCCATTAAGTACTTCAAAGTAGGCTCCTATTTATATGAGCATAAAATGGATTTGCCTATAATTTCTATTTTAGTGTGGAACTCGAATTAATCCGAACTAACCAACGACTAATTCTTATTCTTTAGAGATTGTCTTCAAAGCAACAAAACAATGCAAAGTTAAAAAAAAATATTATGCGTGTGATTGTAGAAAAATTAATTTGAGAAAAGAGCTGTGTTTAATTATACCGTCCAATCCAGCATTGGCAGGGTAGAGAAAGAAACTATTGACATCAGAACCAAGAATTGGCAAGCGTCCCTCGCGAGCATATAATTTTAAAACAGTCTCAACCACCGCTGCAGCATTCTCATCTTCATTCACAACAAATCTTATTGGCCCTGCACTTCCAAATACATTAATAATAATCAAGAATCTATTTCTCTTCTTTTTGGAAACCGATTTCTTCATTCTCATATCCATATTTCGGATTTTCTTTTAAGCAATTATAAAAAAAGATATTTAAGAAAATTAAGCTGATGAAACTGGTATCTTGTCGTGAATTGTGTTCAAGGATCAAGGCCGATGCCACGATAATACTAGGCTTGTTTATGAGAACCAAAGGATGAAGTGAGGAAGCACGAAAAGGGATACAACTATGCAAATGATCAGGCGCAGAAGAAGATGAAGTAGGAAGCATGAAAGAAACTGATGGTTGCCACCATTCAAGCCATGATTTTGAGATGGATTCTGCAGAAGGAAGAAATTGTTACTCGTTTTTGAGATGAGAGAGAGAGAGGAAGAGAGCTAGTTCTTCAAGTTTTATGTATTGGTGGGTGGTGTTCACGCGAAGAAATTATTAGTACAAGTAGTATATTTATAAACGAATGGGGTAAGATGTTAGGTACTAGGTAATTTCGGTTGAAAAAATGGGCGATTTGTATGTAGATAACTCATCAATTAACATAACAATTTTAAATAACATGAAAATACAATTCAATAATAACATAAATGTAAAAGATAAGAGAAAGGGTTAGGAAAACAACTCTTAGGAAGTCACAACGACGATATCCTAAAGTCATATTGTCTCCCCTTTATGCGATTACTTTTGGCACTACACGATTCCAAGATAAAATTCATATAACTCGCAGTCGATTATCCTTCTATGGGTACGACCACAATGAGATAAAGAACGAACATTTATCGAATTGTCAAGGAATAGAAATATAGTATGAGAAATATATAGAGAACAATCCTCTAAATTGTGTTTTTCAAGTTGTATCTCAAGTTGCATGCAAACCATGAAATCTCCCTTTTTATAGTTGTAAAACTTAACTCCTACAATAATGAGAATTATACCAATTAAAAATGTATGTTACACTCTAATATTATAAGATTTAATTTTATATTGAAAGTTAATATTAAAAATCAAAACTGAAAAATAATATTTGTTGTGGAAGTTTAAAACTTTTAAAAAATATTACAACAATCTCTTACGAGTGTCTTTTGGACTTGAACCTCACTTAGTTATAACAATTTTCATTTGAGAGAGCCATAATGGACTAAGCGTTGAATTAGATCTTTGGCCAAACTTCAATTGTTCCACACACAGTATCGACTTTGGCTCTAATTCATAGCGGATAGAACTATTAATGATCATGCGCTCTAATATTGATTCTAGTAAAAGTCTCTAGGGAATAATCCAATCCAATCCCATAGCCATGGCCTCATGTCAACTTTTACATATGTGAGTTCTCAAAGGGTGTGTGTGATCCACACCTCGCGAGAATTCTTGTCTCGGTACTCATTAAGGGTTAAACCCTTCCTGATATCACATTATTACTAACACTATCATCATATGGACGAGCACAAATAAAATAGTGCTATTACAAGTCACACAGCACGGTTTATTTTTTATTTTTACCACTGCACCTTCTTCATAGGTTCTCCAATTACAAATTTTGGGTTACTCCCGAATGTAACTCCATTATGATCTTAAACACATCCCTCTAGATGGTTTATTTTGTTAATTAAGGACTTTAATTTATCATGTCCCTCTTCGACAATAATTTGGTAATATCAATTTGCAACTCTTCGTGCATATCTGCACATTTGCAAAGTCACCTAAAAACTTTTTCCAAAAATGTCAATAACACATTTAATTATAATATGATAAACATATGAAACTTAGAAATTGACTTCCGGCAACATGTTTGAGCGAATACATCCATTGAACTCTTCCATTTCACCGCAGGTCTACAATTTAATCTATAACACTTCTCAAAAGTTAGTTTACAACTAGGAAAATAAAATATAAGGTATATCTTTATGAAATTTCAAATACCTCCACATTCCAAAAATATATATCAAGTTTAAATTGAGCAAATATAGACCCATTGAGCTTTTGTTTTCCACCTGCAATCTTTAGATTGCTCAGAAACGTTATTATCATTATAATAATTAATAGTCAGGGATAAAGCTCACATGAAATCTTAGTTTCATGTTTCATAATATGAACTATTGTATAACTACTTAAGAGTTTACGGTCCTCCAAGGGCATGTCATGAATTATAATATGAAAATGTATGAACTTCATTGTGTAGAATCCATAGCATGAAATAAAGCTTCAGATATCCTTTCTTATTATACAGACTATGTGTTACCAGCCATCTACACAACTCCCTCCCCAGGCCTTTATAGCCGAGCGAAGCCCAAGCCTCGTCTTTGAAGATATTGTCATGATGGAAATCTTTGAGAATGATTGATGTGACTCTTGCATAAAGTAATTCTTGTCTTGTCTTGTCAATGTAAGAGTATTTAATTGAGTATGTAAATATAGGGGAGAGGACTTGATGGCTAAGATGTGATGTTCGGGCCGGGGAGATAAGGCCACGTGTACATCGATCCGACGATCACCATTCTATTTGTAACATTATAAATACCCAGCCATGTAATATAAGAGGATGATGCAAATTTGAAGACAAAATACACTTAATATCTTTGAACATACATAAAACAAGATACACCAAAAGTAAAGACAAATCAGGTTTCTCGTGGTTGGATTCTTAAAGGATCACGTTACATTTATCTTGCCGGAGCCTGAACGGAAACATCACGCGCGGCGGGTCCCTTCTACGTTCGGATTCGAGAATCATTTTTGAATATTCTTCGGTACATGTATGCTGATCGAGGCTTGCACGTGCACGTGTGGGTCCGGCTTCTGTTGACAACCTTTTTTTAGGGTCAACAGATTGGCGCCGTCTGTGGGAATCAACACAAAAAAAACCACGAGCAATCCTGTGGAAAAAGCTTTCTTCGAAAAGGTATTGATCGGCATCCCCCTTTAAGTAGGATTTGTTCTTGAAAAAAAAAGAGCAAGAGGAAGCCCCTAGAGTTGTTTCAAGCGATATGAGTTCGAACGAGGAAGCTCCTCCCAGGCGAAATAGAGAAACCGAAACTGAGGCCCCGGCGGTCCGACGCCGACCCCACCACCATCACAGGCGAGGTGGTAGAAGGTTGACGGCCCAGTTAACTAGAGAAATGGCGACCATGGCAGCTCATATGAGGAGCATTACCAGCCAGAACTTGGCAATGCAAGAAATGTTGATGCACATGCATGGTCAGGGAGGCCCCCCGCCTTCCCCTTATGTTCCCCAGGAACAATACAGACCTGACGAGGGACCAAGCCAAAGAACCGGCCCTCCCCGGCGCCCTAGAGAAGGAAGCCCAATGGAAAGGGTCGTGGGAGTCGACGTTTCTTCCAATTACGCTTCTGACCGACCCACCGAGACCCCGTTCGACATGGGGAATAACTATCGCCTTCCCCTTATGTTCCCAGGAACAATACAGACCTGACGAGGGACCAAGCCAAAGAACCGGCCCTCCCCGGCGCCCTAGAGAAGGAAGCCCAATGGAAAGGGTCGTGGGAGTCGACGTTTCTTCCAATTACGCTTCTGACCGACCCACCGAGACCCCGTTCGACATGGGGAATAACTATCCTACTGAATACGAATCAGAACCGAGGCCCCAGAGGTCTGCCAGTGTATTTGATAGACTAAGCCCAGCACCCAGGCATAGGCAACGCCCCCACCTCCTGAGACTTGGCAGCCGGAGAAAAGGCAAGAAAATGCCCCCCGCGCTGTACCGCCTCGTCGTGGACATCTTAGGGGAGAAGAGGCTGGATACCAGGCAGAACCTTTTGGACAGGAAATGTGAGCTCCAAGAAATAGACCATCGCCCCCACCTCCTGAGACTTGGCAGCCGGAGGAAAGGCAAGAAAATGCCCCCCGCGCTGTACCGCCTCGTCGTGGACACAGGAGGGAAGAGGAGGCTGAACCCCCGGCTAGACTGCCCCCACAACCACCTAGGTATGGAGCAGAAGCTAATTATGATTCAGACGGTCCACAGAGATCCTGTGATTTGGATGACGACGACGACAACTTGCCATTTTCGAGAGAGTTAAGGAACGCCCAGGCTCCGAGCCACTATGTGATGCCTAAAATACCAAAGTATGATGGGAGAGGCGATCCAGCGAAGCACTTGAACAGTTATAAGATGCACATGAGCCTGCGAGGTGCTACCCCAGCTGTGAAGTGTAGAGCCTTCCACCTAACTTTGAGTGGAGCCGCAGAAATTTGGTATAGTAGGCTACTGCCAGGGAGCATTCGAAGCTGGCCAGAATTCAAAACCACCTTCCTAAAGAGATTCGATGTAAGCAAAGAAGGTGATGCCCCTATCCAGCGCCTCCAAGACATGAGACAACAACCCGGGGAAACTCTGAAAAGCTTTTTATCCCGCTTTAACTCCTTTTTGGAAAATTTGTCTGCAAACATCAGAAAAGGTTTAGAGCAAATAGCAGTACCCACTAATTCATAAAAATCACCTAGTTAAATGGCGTCTTACCTTTGGGAGCCATCAGTCCAAAATCCACAAAATATTTATCCTTCTCGATGAGGTGGTTAAAGCTTCGGAGCCTCGGGGATCGTCGGTATATGTCTTCAATGATACCCTACTCAGCCTCGGATAGTTCGTACCTCGAACTGCCGTCTGCAAGGCAAAGACAAAAGATTAGAACTATGAGGCTATACATAAATTACAGTCAAACAAACCAACACTCACATGCTTCGTAGTATTGGGTCGGTGCGGTACAGGCTGGGACAGCATCTCCCTCAACCCTCTGCCACCTCCCCGTTACCCAGAACCAGGACTCCTTCCACCCCTTTATGGAGGAAGGAAGTCCAACTACGAAGGGGGCATGGGAACCCCAGGGGGTGATATAATACCACCCCTTAGAGTCGTCTTTCCCCACGACCCTGGCATGGAAGAGGGTTTCGAATACATGAAGGGGCAAGTCCTGGCCTAGGGACACTTCCTTCCAAAGGAAGTAGGTCCCAACGACTTGGCTCCACCCGTTTGGAAGGATTTGGGTGGGGGACAACATAAGTGTCCTCGGCACCGCCCTAAAAAAGGGGTGCAGAGGCAGACGCACACCTGCCTTAAGCAGGTATTCGCTAAAGGCCACACAGTTTGGCCTCAGAAAACAGGCTCTTTCATGGGGGTCGGGGACTATTAATTCTACGTAGGAGGGGATACGGTACAGCTCCCTAAGCTCGGCTAGTTTGGCGGAGGTGATGTTGGATTGAATCTTGGTTGCCCCCCACCCCACCTCGTAATCTATGGGCTCCTCGACCATACTGTACCACTCTCCCGAGGCCCCAGATACTGACTCCTCACCACTCCTAGCCACTGTAACGGCCAAGGACGCCTCGATTGACATTGTGAACTAAAAAACGATAGAAAAAACTGTAGAGATGGTATTGAAGGAAGGAAAGGCGACCGAAGCAAGGAAATACCTAAAATGCAAGAAAACACTCGCCGGAAGGTTGCCGGAAGACTGGAAAGCAAGAATACTTCGAAAACTCTGGAAGAATGATTCGCGAAAGTAAAGTGTGAGAATGGCAAGGTTTTGCCTTTTATACTTATAATGGGCCTAACCCTGGCCGCTGGATTATAAGCCCAATTGATCTGAAGCATCCACGATTGCGTCATTCTGGGCCATGGATTACAGACGATTCATACGCCAACGCCTCAGATTGATGCGTGTTCAACACGAGCGCATCTTGGTGCGTGAATGAATCTCCCAATACCACACGGCCTAATAATTACCCATGACGGTGCTTTAAATGCGAACGGCTGTACGGTAATTGAAAGTCGTTTCGATGCCACAATTGGCATTGGGAATACGCAAAAGTGTCTGTCGAAGGCGCGAATCTCCAAAAGACTTCAGCCTCGCCAGAACTGCAGCTTCGCCTCGTCAAGAAGACTTCAGCCATGCCAGTTCTAATATGAACTCACCTCGTCAAAAAGACTTCAGTCATGCCAGTTCTAATATGAACTCGCCTCGTCAAAAAGACTTCAGTCATGCCAGTTCTAATATGAACTCGCCTCGTCAAGAAGACTTCAGCCATGCCAGTTCTAATATGAACTCGCCTCGTCAAAAAGATTTCAGCCATGCCAGTTCTAATATGAACTCGCCTCGGCCTTAAACGATCTTCGGCGTTCGAGGCAACCTTCTTAACTTTTGTACTTCACAATTTCTAACTTCATAGCTGAAAGTCCACGTATGACATAAATGATTACACATGGACTTGGGGGACTATTGTTACCAGCCATCTACACAACTCACTCCCCAGGCCTTTATAGCCGAGCGAAGCCCAAGCCTCGTCTTTGAAGATATTGTCATGATGGAAATCTTTGAGAATGATTGATGTGACCCTTGCATAAAGCAATTCTTGTCTTGTCAATGTAAGAGTATTTAATTGAGTATGTAAATATAGGGGAGAGGACTTGATGGCTAAGATGTGATGCTCGGGCCGGGGAGATGAGGCCACGTGTACATCGATCCGACGATCACCATTCTATTTGTAACACTATAAATACCCAGCCATGTAATATAAGAGGATGATGCAAATTTGAAGACAAAATACACTTAATATCTTTGAACATACATAAAACAGATACACCAAAAGCAAAGACAAATCAGGTTTCTCGTGGTTGGATTCTTAAAGGATCACGTTACATTTATCTTGCCGGAGCCTAAACAGAAACATCACGCGCGGCGGGTCCCTTCTACGTTCGGATTCGAGAATCATTTTTGAATATTCTTCGGTACACGTATGCTGATCGAGGCTTGCACGTGCACGTGTGGGTCCGGCTTCTGTTGACAACTTTTTTTTGGGGTCAACACTATGCACACTTAAATTGATGCAAAACATTCGATAAGAGAGAAATATTATACCAACATACCTTTGCACTTATGATATGTAGCTCTTGTACAGTTAACAATTTATATTCCTGCAGCCAAAATATCATGAATGTCGACCAATAAATTGGTTTTGCTCCATTACACTCTAGTTCAGTGCTTTTTTTACCCTGCAATAGAATCTTGTGACTTTCTCACATTATCACAAGCTAAAATATTAGTTTGTTTCCACCAAAAAGTCTCATTTTGTCTCATGATACAATTCATAATAGGTGGTTCATACACAGCACAACAGCCTCTAGAACAAATAAAATATAGGCATTAGCAATTTTCCTTCTCTTTTCAGCACTTAGAAAACAAAAGGCGGTGCTTCCATGAACATAACATATAACCTTATTCCCACATCTACCCTTATGAGTTTGAGGTGTATAACACTTTAAAGTCATTCTACTAAAATTTCTCATCAATACAGTTACTCGAGTAAATAAATTTCAGTTCAATCAAATACACGCACCTTTAATATTTCTCCCTTTAATTGGGAGGGAAAATAGGCAGAGATAAATATCAATGCAAGAGTTGAGCTAAGGGGGCCCGAACTCACTCTCGCTCTTTGGGGTTTATAATTGTCTGTGAGGTGGATATGGAATTTTTCTTTAAGCTGGTGTATTGTCTCTTGTTCAAAAAGGTAGACACGATATTGCTCTAGATGAGGATAGTTGCGTATGCTTTGATCATCTAAATACATAATTGGAAACAAAATAGTTTTTGTGACCTCCTGCCTTCAATTTTCATACCTAGCCTACCTATAAACATGATGGCTGATGTCCTACCACCCACAATTATTAATCCATTTAAATGATAAGTTACACTGCATAATCGATATTTTTAATTTTATTAAAACTGAAAATTAAAAATCAGAACTGAAAGTTTAAAAAGGTTTTAATTTTAAAAAAATAAAATTTCATTTTTATGTTACACTTGGTATGTAAATAAAATAATGCCGATTAGTCATGAAATTACACCTCTTTAAAATATTAATTAAGTTCATTATTGAGAGCTAAATCCTTTTAACTGTGTGTTTAAAATAAAATCATGGAATTTCCATAAAATCAATATAATCCATGAATTCATGTTCATGACAAAATACTAGTTTTATTTTAACACTAAGATTTCAACATTTAATTTAATGCACATGAAATAATAATATACACACACATATAGTCTCTTGCCCTTTAAAATTTTAACGAGACATGGACCTATTTTTTTTTTTCAAATCAAGGAAGTTTTTTATGTAATAACATTAATTAAGCTTTCAGAAAGAAAAGGAAAAGGAATTTTTTCAAGTGTAAAAGTATAATAGTGCGTGAAGAGATCTTGGAAATATCATCTATGGAAAAAAATAGTTTCATGGATTTTTTTTATTTTTTTTTTATTTTTTATAGAAGGATATATTCTTGTATAGAAAACAAAGTTGTGCAGGCACTTTTAATTTGTGCAGTGCACAGGTGCAATTTCTTGGTAAGGACTTCTCTCAATATCCATATCATACATTAATATGCTTCTATTTTTGACAAAACATTGATCAATACCTTTTTAAAAGTCAAAATGAATGTAATTCATAAGTCTTTGGAGATCATATAATAATTATTGTTATTCAAATGAAAAAATCTAATAATTTTAACAAAATTAGTAAACATAAACATTGCATTTATAGGCAGAAACCGCACAAGAGCAAAGATTTAACATGGACCATTATCAATAGCTTACCTCCGAACATTGAGAAACACTCGTGATGGGAATAAATTGATACTTTGACCAGTATCGCAAAGTACTAGGGATCATATGCATATTTCATTTAAATATATATGCTTCAATTGATATTAAATAATGCAGTAACATACAATGAATCAAGATTTGCTAATCACACCATATTTAATCTACAAGCAAATCACCTTTACACGACTTTAAATTGTTGGGAAAAATAAGTGATTTGTGTGTAGATAAATCATCATAACAATTATAAATAACATGAAAATACAATTCAATAATAACATAAACATAAAACATAAGTAGAGAAGGTTAGGAAAACAAGCCTTAGGGAGTCACATCAAGAACGCAGTTCTAAAAGTGTGTTGTCTCTCTTTTGTACGGATGCTTTTGACACTACACAATTCTAAAATAAAACTCATAAAACTCATAGTTGATTCTCCTTCGACTGATCATAAGGAGATAAAGAACGAGCTTTTATCAAATTGTCAAAAATATAGAAATATAGTATGGAAAATATATAGAGAACAATCCTCTAATTTGTGTTTTTCAAGTTGTATCTCAAACTGAATGCAAACTATAAAATCTCCCTTTTTATAGTGTGAAACTTAAACCCCACAATAATGAGAATTATACCAATAAAAAATGTATGTTACACTCTAATTAAGATTTAATTTTATATTAAAAGTTAATATTAAAAATCAAAACTGAAAAATAATATTTGTTGTGGAAATTTAAAACTTTTTAAAAATGTTACAACAGTTTCAACAAATGTTGAAAATAGACACAAACCAGTCCCATTAAATTCTTAATAAGATTAAAAAAATGTTTAAACGACTTTCCAGTTTTGATTATTTTTGAAAGAGATACTCAATAAGATGTATTGTAAACAAGATTTCAGTGAGAAGCATTAAACGATCAGAGTCTAAACACAAATTGTCTGCTAATTCGATTTCCTTTCTCTTCTATGGGAAAAAAAAAATTACTTCTTAGTTTTGATCCCTTCATCCATCATGACTTGGCTGCCTTCTTGTTATCAAACTAATTTTAGAGCATCTTCGAGAGATTCTATATTTAAAAAGTATAATTTGTAATTTAGAGAGCATCTATAAATTTAGAGAAAAAAATTTTAAGTACTCCAACATACTCTTTATATTTAAAACTTAATTTTAGTACTCCCAAAGAATATTTATTATTTTTCTTATCTTTTATTTTAACTAGCTTCCATTCAAATTATTATATTATTTATTTCTATTGAAAATTGAAATATTTTAAATGTATTTAGCCCCTGTTCGATACACAATGAAATTTTCATTTTCATTATTTTACTCATTTTCAACTACACATTCGTCAATAAAATAATATTTTACATCACATCAATAACTTTTCATTCTTCACACATTTTTCATCAATCTACTATTCCAAAATATATTTTTTCAAAATAATTATTGAATGTGAGTTTGACTCTTTAAATTTTGAGAGCCAAATTCACGATCTATTTTAAAATGTTAATTTAAAGAGTGTCTTGAAACAAAATTTTATAAGTTAACTTCTAATAAAAAGAGAATATCTTATGTTTAAAGAGTGTCTAGAAAGTGCTTTTACTATCTCGATTTGTGCATGATCTTTGAAATCTCCAAAATGTCCCTCACTCGACCGCTTTCCTGTGATACCAAATTATTGAATTTGACAGCAAAAAAAAAATTGATATTTTATTTATGAATAAAATCACTTTATACCAAATGGATGTATTGATACATAGGCACAGCTATCTCACTAATATATTGTCTAATAAAATATACTCACTTTACTTAAACTAATTGCAAAAACTGCCATTTTCTCTCAATTGACTCACTTTCCACTCATTCGTACATGATGCATTATCGTGCATGAACTATAAATTGGTACAATGTCGATGACGGCCCTTCTAAATTATTCATATTATAGCAGTGGAAGCAAAATAGTCTTTTAGGACATTCTAAGCCCTTGTTTGGGCTCCACTAAAATTAAAATTTGGGAAAACATATATTTTGGAATTTTTGAAAAATGTGTGGTTAAAAAAGAAGAATTTTTTTTAGATTTACGTGTAATATCATTTTATTGAAAAATATGTAGTTAAAAAAAATAGAAAAATGTATGTTTAATAAAATGGAGTCCAAACAGGGGCTAAAATAATCATATTATAGCAGTGGAAGCAAATTAGTCATTTATCCTGAAATACTCTAAAATGGAGGTGACCCAATAAATTCCAGAGGCGAGATCGGCCTCAAACACATCGACACTAAAGAACAAATGATACACAACAC
The DNA here is from genome assembly GCA_019097785.1 of Fraxinus excelsior. Lineage (NCBI taxonomy): Eukaryota > Viridiplantae > Streptophyta > Magnoliopsida > Lamiales > Oleaceae > Fraxinus > Fraxinus excelsior. Next base: position 5,971,645 of record CM032623.1, on the reverse strand, counting down.
TCCTCTTTTTTAAGAACCTTTTCTCCTATGAAGTGACTGTACACTTCGAGTACTTAGCTCTTGCATGACACACTGGTTTTTCTTTTATGTGAATGTCTAATTGATTATCATATAGTTGCACTGCATAGCTTACTGGATGATGTAGATTTTTCATTGAGAGCACCAGTCATATAGTCTCTTGAGCTGCCATTGTTGCTACTTTGTATTCCGCCTTTGCAGTTGACAAGGCATTGCCTGTTGTCTTTCACTGTACCATGACACCAGCTGACCTAAGATTGAACACGTATACAATTATCGATCTTTGTATATCTCAGTATCCAGCATGGTCTGATTTACCCTAGCCAACAGCATAACAATCTTTATTTTCTCTTGTAAAAGAGTGCATACTCAATAGTATATTTTATGTACCTAAATATTCTACTTGTCCAGAAAGCATCACTAATATTGATTCTTCCTCAAAGCATGTATTCATACATCGTCTTGAGTGTGCTCACTGTTAGAGTATGACACGAATTTATATTGGGATTAGGATTAGATTGGCAAATTGATAAAAGGAATAAGAGTCTTCTTGATTTGAAAGTCCGATTGAAATATGGATCAAAGTTCATCAATGATTGGAAGTTTGGATGGTAAAAGACCTTTGGATAATTGAAGACTTGGTTTTGAAGTTTTGATGGAGAAAAGGTAGCCGCAATTTTGTTAGCGGCCGCTGGTTTGGCTCTCGAGCATTGGTGGTGAATAAAAAAGAACAAAGAGCGGTGTTGTCTGGTGCCAATGTTTCACTCTAGCAGCGGAGCGCTGCCAGCCCACGCTTGAATGACATTGTTATCCGGGTGGGAATTCTTTTTCGATTTCGACTTATTTCTTGAGTTGTATTTTATCCAAAACACTTGTAACGAGTTCCTATCTACATTCCATGTTTGGGCTCTTCAGAGACTCAACATAACAATTAGGTCATTGTTGTATATATTAGAAATTTGAAAGAATTATTATATTTGGATTGAGAGAATCAAATTTTGTAAAATAATTTTAGTTTCTTGATATATGAATTTTTCCTCTTCTTCCACATAAATCTCGTATTGTTTTGTGACCCATATTCTCCATATTCTCTTTTTCTCGTTCTTCAATTATTTGACACGGATTATCAACAAATTAGTATCATAGCCAAGGTTTTTTAGTGGTTTCTGAGAAGGTCCAATTTGATTATTAGAGCGACGTTTGAACAATGTCGGTTGTTTCAGGGATAACAATTCTGCTTTTGGATCGCAACGGTAGATTTTCTTTGTGACAGATCAAGATGCGAGTAGTTTCTGCTCAATTAGACTTGGATGATGCTTTGTTAGGGCGAATAGAATACCCACAACAATGACTACGGAGGAGAAGCAATAATGATCAAAAAGCCTTAATATAGATACACCTTCATGTTTCTAATCAAATTGTTCAGGACGTAAGAAAAAAAGAAAAATGCCTCTGGATTGTGGTTCAAATTGGAGTAAATTTGTATGATAAAGAACTTCACCAGTAAGTTACACTTAAAGCAATGCTTGTGTTCTCATCGCTTGACGAAAAGTTGATATTTGGAAGATCATCTATAGGTGTTCAAGAAAATCATCGTTGATTTAGATATGAAGATGATTTAAGGTTGATATTATTATGTTTGTTGCCTCTTTCATATGTGATTTTTAGAGATATTATTATCTATAGTCGGTATACTCTAACAATGACGAGATATATGATGCACTTTATTCTAAGGAGAAGATGAAGCATCTGGTCATCAGATCTAAGGCCCAGGCAGAGAGTCTTGTTATTCATGAGAGAAAGAGTAGTCATGGAAAAGGTAAAGTCAAGGATATTAATAGTGATAAAGTTTGTGGTATTGCAACAATAAGAGGCAAATGAAGATTGATTGCTATGAGTGACGGAACAAGAATAAGTTAGCTACTACAGATCAGAAAGGACCAACTAGAAAATCTTGGTGATGCCAGTCTTGTAGAAGAAGACTACAGTGATGGATATCTTTTGGTGATTACTGACGGTGACTACAAACCTGACAATGATTAGTTTATTGATATGGCTTGCACTTTTCATATGTGTTCTAATCGGGATATGTTTTTTTATATGAAACATTTACAAAGGGGTTAGGTGGTGATGGAAAATATTGAGCCTTGTAAGATAGCTAGTATTGGTAAGGTCAAAATCAAAACGTTTGATGGGACAATCAGAGCATTTGATTTAGTGAGACATGTTCTAGGTTTAAACAGAAATATTATATCCTCGAGTATTATTGATTTAAAAGGGTATAGGTATACCGATAGAGGCGGAGTTTTGAAAGTTAGCAATGGTGCCAAGTTGTGTTAAAAGGGAGCAAAAAGTTCCGGTTATATGGTTTGGATGGTTCGATGGTCACTGTGGAAAGAGTTGTAGCTTACGGTTTGATAAGCGGTAACTCAGGTAGAGTTGTTTGTGATCAGGTTACTCATGGTGATATTTTAGCAATGATGTTAGGGAATTTTCTATAAGCTCAAGTGAAACTAGTTGTGATCTAGTTAATCATGTTGCTCATGGTGATTTGAATAGGTTTGACAACTCAAGTAGAAGTGCTCTTGGTGATTCGAACCGTTTTGGTAATCCGGCTGGAGTTGGAAGTGAATGGGGGTAATTTAAATAGGTTTGACGTGCAAGACAGTTTTACTGGTAAGTAAGGCTTGAATTTTATTTATAGTTACTAAGTATATCAAATAAGGGGTATGGGATGCCCCGAAGAGGCATGATGGAAGAGATGAAGAATGACCGAAGAGTGGAGAATAATTCCTTGCATTGGAATTTGTGTCAAAGTGGATATTGTTAAAGTATGGCCCAAATTCCTATTGGGATTGGTTAATCAATAAAAGGAACAAGAGTTTTCTTGGTTTGGAAGTCCAATTGAAAGAAGGATCGATGTAATCAAGGATTGAAAGTTTGATCGGTAAAAGGACTTCAGATAATTGAAGACAAAGTTTTGGGAGTTTTGATGTAGAAAAAGTACCACAATTTCGCTAGCTAGCTACTAGCTTTGGTGCTCGAGCATTGAGGATGAAAAACATAACAGAGAATTGCATTTCACTTGAGCGGCGGAGCTATCGCTTACGTGGCGCTTGAGCTGTAGTTTTATCCAGCAGGAATCATTTTTTTATTTCGACTCGTTTCTTGAGTTATATTTCATCCAAAATACTTGTAATGAGTTTCTATATACACTCCATGTGGTGTAGGCTTTTCAAAGACTCAACATAACAATTAGATTATTGTTGTATACATTAGAAACTTGAGAGAAATGTTTAAATTTAAATTGAAAGTATCAAATATTGTAAAGCAATTTTAGTTTCTTGGTATATGAAATTCTCTTCTTCCACATAAATCTCGTGTTGTTGTGTGATCCAATATTCTTCATATTACTCTTTTTCTCTTTCTTTAATTATTTGACCCGGATTCTCAACACTCAATTGTTGCAAGCAATGCTATAACATGACTTTCTTTACTATTGTATTTTTCTCGCTCATTGAAGGTTACCGTATTTCTTTCTGTTGGGTTTTCCTAAATTGACATTCTTTGCATAAATTTACTCATTTGCAACATACAAAATACGAGTCATTGGTTTGACGATATCCCTTGGATGATTGGACTCTATTGGACTTTGTTGGACTCCCCTTGTCGAAAAACTTTCTTCATGGTTTCTTTTATTTTTTATTTTATTTTGTGACGAGTTTGGCCTCTTCTTTTATAACTATTTAGTATTTCTTTTTCTTCCTTTAATGAGACATATAATATTTTTTTGGTCAATGCTTTTTGGTCGGCCGAGATATTTTTAAAATTTACTAGTGACCTTTGCTGTGACCAACCTTGTATTGCCACAATAAAGTCTCTAAATTCGGATCTCAATCTATGTATAATTATCTTTATTCTAAACTTCAAAATTTTTTTGGTAAGGGATTTTGCGACAAAGGTGATAAAGTCAACCCTCTTTCAATTTTGTCTTTATAACATTCATGTATAGCTCTATAGGCGTCTTCTAGAGGTGTCACATCACTATCGCCTACTACGTCCTACAAGTCTTGTCCTTGAATATATGACTTCATGCACATTTGTCATGTGTAGTTTTGATAATTGAGCTTCTTTATTCCTCCACCATTTGTATGTTGCCCAACATGGCTCGGCTCCTTGTTACCAAACAAGCTTTACAATCTCAATGTATGCATGAGCTCTAGAAGCTCAAGAAAGTTGTCTCTCGACCACCTTGTTCTAATACCAAATTATTGAGTTTGATAGCCAACATTAGTATTTTATTATGCAAATAAACCATTTTAACCAATGTGAATGTTGACACACCACTGCCTCATTAATATATTATTTCATACAGAAACTCACTTTACTTAAAACTAATTGCACGCTTCACTCTCTCAAATTGACTAGCACTTCCCCATTATTCATACAAGCATTATCATGCATGAGCTCATATATATAGTATTATATACTAGTACAATGTTGATGATGACCTCTAGATTAATCATAACAAATTAGTCATTTATCCTGGAAGACTTTATAATGGAGGTGACCCAGTATATTCCGGCATCTTCCAAATTTTCTCCCAATTTTGGTGATGATCCTTCATATAAATCCTTGGCAATATTCGTGGGCTGTACATAAGCATGTTTTTGCAAGTTTGTACTCCATATTTTCAAAATATTGGGGAACGTGCGTAAGAAGGAAACTAGCTAATAGCTTGAACTTTGAAGTACAGCATGCATGCAGTATCTAAAAGAAGTCTGGGTTTAAAAGTGCCTAGATTAACAACTGAACAAATCATCACAAAAACTGAGATGCATGAACTAAAATACGTTTGTTACAGGCATCGAGATAGTTTCCTAGAAGTTCAATTCTAGTAAAAATTCCACAATTTTGCTAAAAGGGATCAATTATATGTAGGATATTCGTTCAAAACCTAATGAGATGCCTATTGGACCTCAGCTTGTGCGGAACCTTAATATCCTAGTGTACTTATGTCGGAAAGTTGTCGGCCACCAAAAATCCCCTCTATATAGGGATGACAAAAAATCCGTTCAACTCGATATTCGTTTGGCCCCGTCTCTAATGAGACGGGAATTACCGCCTAACCGAGTAAACGGGATGGGGATGGAGCGATTGTCATTACCTCGAAGCGGGTACATGAAGAGTACGGGAAACATAGTCCTCGCCCCGCTATCCGTCCCGTTTAAAATTAATTTCAAATTTAAGTTTTTTATCGAACAAAATAATAAATTTATCATCATTTTTAAATAGAAGATAAATTATTTTTAACAAATTAGTAAAAAAATAATAATATTTATTAATTAAAGACATAAAAAATGAAATCAAAAATTAAAATGAATAAAAAATAAAAAGAAAAAATAAATGGGGCAAGGGACTTGCTCCGCCCCGTCCCCTTTTAACCGGGTATGGGGATGTGGCAAGATAATAAAAATATCCGACGGGACGAGGGTGGGAATGACCGACCCATCCCAAAGTCGATTCGTTGTCATCCCTACCCTATAGCATGACTACCTTCAAGCAAGCAGCTAACAAATGAAAAGGAAAAAAACACGAGTACCTAAGACTTTTGGCACAACAAATTATTGAAAACTTATAGAAGAGAAAAATAATACATGATAATGTTATGAGAGGCATAGTAATATTTCAAGCACAATTTCCAGAATGTAGAGAAATATCCAAACAGCAACATTCATCTTGAGTCTCTAGACTTGGCTTTTTATCAGCTCACAAATAGAATTACTCGTAAATACATACATAGTTTCGAGAAAGCACGGAAAAATGGTTGAGCAACCTTCACTCATTATGGCCCTTGAAGGATGTCAACAGCCATAAAGTGATTTACCTTGAAGTTGAGATAAAAATGACTTTAAGCATCTAAGTTTCCAAATGAACAACAAGAAACATGAGATTAATCTTAAATTTTAATAAGGTTATTTAAGAAAAATTCTGGAGGAGCCGACAGTAACTAGATGTCAGTTATTGATCAGGCAAATTAGGCAAATCAAAGAAGTGGAAGACCTAAACACAAACTATTGAAAATCATATTAATGACTAAAAGTCACATTCAAAATCTTCATGAAAAATCGGTTCCTCAAGGCTGTCACAACATTCCACTTAATAATATATGGAGAGTGTTAAATGGAGCTGAAGAGAGAGACATCAAATGCTGAAAGACCGTAACTAAAGATCTAAATCAACATTAAAAGAAATATCAGAAGAAAACTGCCTCAAATTTGTATTAACAAAGAGTGCAAAGGCACAAGAGCTCAAAAGATGTTAATGACCAAATTCAAACAATAAAGTTTCATGATAATAATTAATTGTTTTATAGAAGTAAGAGTCTGTAATCATTCTTATCAACCATATCACCTAAACAGAAAAGCATATTTAGATATAAACTAAATCAAAATTGTGATGCGGAGCATCGCTAAACATGGGGCTGGGCCTATTGCGTAAGAGAGTTGGCCCCCAAACATACAGTGCTTAGGGTGGATTCTCATGTTTGATCCTAAGTGATACAGGGCTTGATTGCACATCTCCTATCATCTATGGCTTTTGGAAAGAGTAGTTGCATCTCACTACATCAAAAATGTTTTTGGATTGTTGAGCATCCACATTCTTATATGTTCGTTCAACATTTCTTGAACAGCTTTTGCCATACCAAACCGTGTAATAAGAAAAAAGAATCAAAAGGTTGTTAGTACATATATATTAGTCTCCATTGATTCTGTCACCCAAAATTCTTCAACCCGTCCACCACCCCCATCCGAAAAACAGCAAGTTTTATATATGTAGAAGACTAAACAATTCTGATACACATGGTAAGGGGTGGCACCCATACACATTCTGAATCCACCATTGCTCTAATATGTGTTTTAAGTTTTATCTAATTGAAGCTACTCACTTTTTCTTCTTTCTTACTTAACATTACCTAACTTTTCCCCTTTACATTCATTTGTCGTCCATTCCAACAAAGAGAAGACAATTGCCAAATTAATCAAGTATATTTTCTTTTTTTTATTTGGTTTACTATTCATGTAATTCCAATTCAAAGAAAAATTTACAGGTCAAGTCTCATTTGATTTACTCCCAGCCTTCAGTCTTCGTGCATCATAACAAACACAATATCTCACTAACTCCACCTCTTTACTAATCAACTTTTATTCTCACCGAGCATTAGATTTATGCACGTCTCAAGTAAGCCAGTCTCAATGAACTCATTCTAAACAAAAACCAATAAATTTTAGAGAGTATCGTAGGATTCATATCAATAGTAAAATATGTTAACCTTTTTTTTGTACCGTTGATGTGGACAACAGACGTCGGGCTCACTCGTGTCCATGCAAGCTAATTCCAACACGATTGGATAGAATACTAGTCAATTTAGAAGGGATAAAAGATTTATGACGCAAAATAAAAGTGTTCGGGTCTTGACAACATATATGAATAGGATTGCATGATAAAGAAAAGACAACATACACAATCCAAAAGCTAAAATCAAAAATCTAAATCTACCAATAAAAGATTCAACTCAAGAGGAGGGGATCTATAACTTTAAATAGGCATATTTGCATTATTCCTCAAATGATACTAGGAGGGCGTATTTATAGCGCTACATGTGAATTGGTATCCATTGGATGAGGAGGCTCATGCTTTATCTCCTGAATTGAAGCATCCTCCTAGACATCTATTTTACCCCACTAACTTGTGATGCATTTACTGCTCTTAAAAAGGGGGCAGCAACCCTACAACCTATGATGACAAGATCGACATGTCACTCATTACAGGAGTCACACCAATCATTCAAATAAGATTTTATCAATATAGGATCTTCTAAGGAGGTGGGTCATTTAATACCATCACTACTTCGGCTAGAGGGCTTCAGTACTTCGAAGAAATCCTTCGTGTAGGATTCTATGTAAGCTTCATGCAGAGTCTTGGATTTGGCTTGAAGTAACAATAGTCCCCTAAGTCCATGTATAATTATTCATGTTATGTGTTGACTTTGTTTTTCTACAATGTTTCTTTGTTGAGGCGAATGTTTTTATGTCATGTTTAGGTTTTTGACGCAACACAATAGTTCCTAAGTCCAGGTATAAATATTAATACCATAGTTGGAATTTGTAATAATCGGAACCTCGTAAGCTATCGTATTTTCATGAACTACTGAAGCTCCTCATTTATATTGAAAGTAGCTGAAATTTGATTTATGAATTGATATAGTGAAATGTTGAATTGCTGAATCTCTTTGTTTAAATTGAAAACAAAGTGCACTTAATAATCGTGTCAATGATTTGATGTTTTGTACGTTACCAAGAAAAGATAATTGAAGTGGTTCTACTTCTAAAACACTCACCAGCCGTTATATTGAATGTGTAATAATGGCCATGTTGTCGCATTTTGAGGCTGACTCGCTGAAGCACGTGCGTAAGAAACATGCATTAATCTAAAGCGTAGATGATAAATATCGTTTCAATTCAACGCCTTAAATTAAATTAGAAATGGACAATTCAAATTAATTGGATCTAAATCTGACGGATGTACTTCGTTTTCTTCACCTATAAAAGCCAAAAGTTCGCCATTTTATGGTTTTTTACTTTTGTAAAATTCTTGAAACTTTTATGCACTCTAAAATTCTACAGCCATTTATGTTCTCTGACGATCCCACATTCTTAGAGCTTACTCTTCTTTCTCCTTAATAGTTTTCCATTCATTTCCTCTTAAAAAATTTCATTTCGATGGCTTTTGGTTCGAGTGCTGGTAGTAACAAGGTAACCCTTGCACGAGTTGGGGAATATGAATTACCTAGTGGGTTGAAAGGAGAGTTTTTGGGGGCATGAATGGGCCCATTGATTATGAAGCGGAGTAGGGCTGCAAAAATCCCATTTGGTATGACCCCTAAGAAGTTGGGTAAGATTATGGAGAAATATAGGATCACAGATTCTATAGAATTTCTAACTCTAGAGCCCACAAAAATACTTATGGATATGTGGCTATTAGTGAATACATGTTCAAGGCAGGTATGCATCTACCTCTGTACCTGCTTTTTAGAACGGTGTTGAGGGCATACATGTTGGCTTCGACCCAACTTTTACCAAATGGGTGGAGCCATTTGGTAGAGGGCATACTTCCTCTAGAAGGAGATCTCACTTTGCGAGAATATACCTCTTCACGTCTTCTAAACAATTTTCCAATCTCACATACTTGGGAAGGAAAAGTCGAAAGGGTGATACTGTATAATGCCTTGGGGAGCCCATGCCTCTTTTGTAGCAAGCATATCTTCTTCCATCAACTGATAGAAAGAGTTCTAGTTTTGGGAAAGGGGTAGATGGCAGATTGTTGAGGGTGATAAGGTCCCAACTGCTACTGTACCAACCTAGCATTTTGAAACTCGTGAGTTAGCTTCTTTTTTTCAAGCAATAACTATTTCTGTAATGACTGTTATTGACGCTATTTCCTTTGCAGTTTCAAGACACCGCTTCGAACATTCCCAAGCTAAGTAGGACGTTATAGAGAACATATACTGATGTCCTTAGAGATCACATCTCTTCAACTGCTCCATCGATCATAATAAACTTTTACTGGACTTCGGATTAATGGCTTATAGAGGTAAATGTTGAAACTTTGTGGTTTCTCCTATTCATATCAACAAAATTCACATAGTATTGTTGTTCTTGCATAAGACTTTGGAAAAAAGAAGTATCCCACCCCTAATATGGCTTCCATATTGAGGGCCACTTCTATTGTGAACTCAGGGCTTTAAAGCCCTCATCTAGTGCTGCTATATATGTTAAGGAGAAGCTTGAGAAGAGTAGCAAGGAAGTGCCCTAGAATAAGGGACAGGATAAGGGTAAGGGAAAGATGAGGGATGAGCCTTAGAAGACAAAGAAAATTTCCCACTCTGCCAGCTCTGTTGCTAGGAAGTTCGGTGCTTCAATTACCTCAGTAACTTAGTCTCCTCCATTTCCACCACTACTAAAGTTGATGCAGTCTTCTTTTTCTGCTGCAGAGGCTAAAAAAGATAGAGAGACCAATGAAGAGGCTGTGAAGGAGGTAGAGTGGACCTCTAAGGTGATGGGAAAGACATTGGCGGTAGAATTCCTTGGAAATCAGGGAGGTTATTGACTAGGCAAGATAAGAAGATTGCCCCAGCAATTTTGGACATGCTGCCACTAGAAGTCGAACCAACAACTGCCAAATTTTATAAATTCTGGACTAACAGCTAGCAAAACTACGTTTCCACCTATGATGCGGTAGATCTAATAAAGACCCTAATAAGCCTAAGTGCTAAGGATTTTGGGGTCGTCCTTGAGTATCAATGGTCCCAAAGGACATTCAGATCTACAAGTGAGAGTCAGTTGAAAAATTAGCCCAGGTAAAGGAGTAGTCCAAAATGGTTAGGGTTGAACCTGAGGAGCTAATGACCTAACGTACTGAAAAGACAATTAAATTGGATTCTGCCTTTTTTGAAATTCAAGCTCAGAAAAAAGAGGTCTACGAGTCTCAGTGTGAACTGAATTCCTTAATAAAAAAAATGGAGACTTCAAACAATCATTAGAAGTTTACGATCAAAGTTTTGGAGAAAGCTAGCTTAAAAATTGATAGCCTAACGGACACAACTAGGTTCTTAGAGTCCCGATTGTGGTACTATGTAAACGAGGCATAGTAAGACAAGGTTAATGCTCAAAAGGCGAGTGAAGAGGAGGTAAATGACTACATTGACAACTTCTACTTGACGGAAGAGTATCAGCGCTTGATGTATACTAGAAGAAGTTTGCCTATGTTGATGTGGTGGATAAGGTGGGGAGCTTTATTCAGAACTTGATGCTGTCAAATTGAGGGTGGAGTTCTTGGACAACGTGCCCAGACTCCAGCTGATGATGCAATGGAGGTAGATGGTGTAGAAGTCAACCAAGATGGAGCTCTCAAGGAAGATGCTTCGTACCAAGAAGCTCCTGCTGCTGAGGCTCCTACTACTAAGGTATCAGACTCCCAGTCACATCCGACATAGTATATGACCTTTTTTATGTAATGGCTGAGGCCCCCAGTTATACATCATGCAATTATTAATGAAATTTACTTGTATCGTTTAATTTTTGCTAAGTATAAGTACATTGGCTAATGCATATAATTGAAGTACAATCAAACCTTCAAGCTAATCTGAATTAAATGCAATGAACTCTTTAAAGTATGGACGAACCTCCATATTAATAGGGTTCTTTGCACAACCAGAACTGTTAGGCTGATGCCCAACAACGATTTGTTGGAATTGATACTTTAGATGCGGATAAATTATATCTTTTAAATTATTTCTATCTTTGTGGAACTTCCCTACATGGTGGATAGTTTATCCATGTAGGGGCTTCTCCCATGACGTTCAACTTCGTTATAGGGGGCATACGTTGTACATTTTGGAAAACTCATATGGTCGTCCCCATTGGGATCCAACCCTTTTCTCTGAGGCATCCACGCTCCCCTACATGATGGATGAATCATCCATGTATGAGCTTCTCCCATAACATTCAGAGAACTTATGTTGTACACTTCGGAGAACTTATAAGGTCATCCCCTTAGGGATCCGACCCTCTTCTCTATAGTGTCCACACTTCCCTACACGGTGGGTGATTCATCCATGTAAGGGTTTCTCCCATGATGTTTAAGTTCATCATGGGTGGCATGTGGTATAGCCGTGGACGTCATCTTATGCAACCGTACATAAGCTTCAAGGCCACACTTACTGTGAATGATGGCATCGCCAATTGTTCTAATTATCTCCAGCTTGATAGCCATTATATTAGGAAAATAAAGTTTTGAATAATGATTTTTAGGAGAATGTGTAGTTAAAAGGTACGAAAAAGTTTTGGGTTTACGTGAAGAATATTTTATTGTGTGAATGTGTGATTGAAAATGAATATGTATGAAAAATAGTTATAAAATAATGGTTGTCAAACATTATGTGAAAGCTCTTAAGGCTGTACCCAGTCTAGATATCTATGCTGCCTCGACAATTGAATTGTCAAATTTGGTGGAAAATTACCTTCTCCAGGCTAATTAACCATTGACGAGGAACCTGGATATGTTTAAACAATAGTAAGATGTTGTGTGCTCAACTTAGTAATGATATGGAAATCTGAAATATGAAATCCCAAAGTAAAGGCACCTTCCGATATGTATGTACTGATATTTTAAGCGTTTTGAGCTACTTGAAGGAGACTAAGGCTCTACCAGTTCTACCAAGATTGAATAACGCTCTTGGGAAGAATACATTATTGTGTAATTGAGAAAAAAACACTTAAGAGAAAAAAGTTTCACTACAATGTAGTTGATAGAGATGGGAGACGAGGATTGGAAGAACAAGCAATGAAACATATAAGAAAGTCTGGGAACTTGGAGATCAAAATATGAAAGACATAAGAATGAAATAGAATACTTGCAATATTCAACAATAAGGCAATTTTACATTCCTCCATCAAAGGGTGGAAGGAGTTCTAGTTTTGAGTGAGGGGTAGATGGCAGATCGTTGAGGGTGATAATGTCCCAGTTGCTACTGTACCAACCCAATATTTTGAAACTTGTGAGTTAGCTTCTCTTTTTCAAGAAATAATTGTTTTTGTAATCACTGTAATTGACGCTATTTCCTTTGCAGTTTCAGGACGCCGCTTTGAACAGTCCCAAGCTAAGTATAACGTCATCGAGAACATATACCAAAGTCTTTAGAGATCATACATCTTCGACCACTTCATCGATTGTAAAAAAAATTTCTTAGACTTCGGATTGATGGCTTCCAGAGGTAAATGTTGAAGCTTTATGGTTTCTCCTTTTCATATCAACAAAATTAACATAGAATTGTTGTTCTTGTAGAAGACTTTGGAAAAAATAAGTATCACACCCCTGATATGGCTTTCATATTGAAGGCCACTTCTACTTTGAACTCTAAGGCTTTGAAGCCCTTATCTGGTGCTACCAAGTATGTTAAGGAGAAGTTTAAACACCTTAGCAAGAAGTATGCTGAGAAGAGTGACGAGGAGATGCCCAAGGAGAAGGGGAAGGACAAGGGTATGGAAAAGATGAAGGATGAGCCTTAAAAGAAGAGAAGACTTTCCCATTCCACCAACTCTGTTGCTGGGAAGTTTGGCAATTTTGGTGCTTGAGTGGCTTAGTTGCCTCCACCTCCACCTCCATCACCTCCAAAGCTGATGCAGTTTTTTTTTCTTTTTCTTTTTTTTTTTTTTTTGGTGCAAAGGCTCAAAAAGATAGGGAGGCCAATGAAGAGGTTGCAAATGAAGTAGAAGCATACCTATGAGGTGGTGAAAAAGACACCGACGGTAAGAACCAATAAAGTAGAGACTTCAAACATCATCAAAATCTTATAGTCAAAGTTCTGGAGAAAGCCAACGTAGAAAATGCCGGTCTAAAGGACGTAACTGGGTTCTTGGATTCCCAGTTGCTATACTATGTAAACGAGGCCTAGCAGGCCAAGGCTAATGCTCAGAAGGCGAGTGAGGAGATGGTGAAATACTACATTCCCAACTTTCGCTTGACGGAAGAGTATAGCGCTTCGATGCATATTAGAAGAAGTTTTCTAATGTTGAGGTGGTGGATAGGGTGGGGAGCTTTATCCAGATCTTGATGTTACCAAATTGAGGGTGGACTTCTTGGATAAAGTGGCCTAGACTCCAGCTAATGATGCGATGGAGATGGATGGTGTAGAATTCAACCAAGAAGGAACTCTCGAGGAAAACTCTTTGAACTGAGAATTATTAACTTTAAATTATTTATTTTCTTTTTTAAAAACTTAAAAAAAATTTACCGACGAATTATTAACAAAATTGCACTAACGAAAGTCTTCCGTTGGCAATTCTGTCGGTAATTTAATATATAATTTTTAAAAATAATAAAATAATAATCTATTGCTAAGTTGTTAATTCATTGGTATTAGCAATGGAAGACGTTCATTGCCAAATTTTCGTCTCTATTGCCCCACTTTCTAGTAGTATACGTTTCAGAGAACTCATGAGATCGTCCCCTTTGGTATCCGACCCTCCTCTTGGAGGCGTTCATGCTTCCCTACATAATGGATAGTTCATCCATGTAGGGGGTTTTCTCAAGACATACAATTTTGTCGTAGAAGGCATGTGTTGTACGGTTCAGAGAACTCATGAAGTCGCCCCTCTGGGATCCGACCCTCTTCTTCGTGACACCCATGCTTCCCTATATGGTGGATGGTTCATCCATGTAGAGGCTTCTCTCATGAAGTTCAAATCCGTAATGGGAGGCATGTGCTATAGCCATGGACACACATCTTATGCAATTGTGCATAAGTTTCAAGGCCACACTTACTGTGAATGATGGCATCGCCAATTGTTCTAATCAGCCCACGTTTGATAGCCATTATATTGGGAGAATTGAGTTTTGAATAGAAATTTTTAGGAGAATATGTAGTTAAAAATAGGAAAAAGTTTTGAATTTACGTGCAGAATATTTTGTTGTATGAAAGTGAGGTTGAAAGTGAATATATAGAAAAAAACAGTTTGAAAATAATGGTGTTCGACAGTATGTAAAAGCTCTTGAGGCCGTCCCCAGTCCCGATATCTATGCTGCCTCGACAATTGAAGCGTTAGATTTGGTGGAAAATTACCTTCTCCAGGGTAATTAGCAATTGAGGAGGAACCTGACTATGTTTAAACAGTAGTAAGATGCTGAAATATATGGAAATCTGAAATATAAAATCCCCCAAGGTATTTAAGTAAAGGTGCCTCCCGGTATGTATGTACTGATATTTCAAACGTTTTGGGCTACTTGAAGGATAGCAAGGCTGTGCCAGTTCTGCCAAGATTGAATAACGCTCTTGTGAAGAATACATAAATGCGTAATTGAGAAAAAAAAAAACACTTCAGAGAAAGTTTCACTACATGTAGTTAATAGAGATGGGAGACGGGTAAGGGAAGAACAAGCAAGGAAACATAAAAGAAAGTCGGAAACTTGGAGATCAAAATATGAAAGACAGAAGAATGAAATAGAATACTTGCAATATTCAACAATAAGGCAGTTTTACATTCCTCCACAAGAACCCTATAATAGCTCATTAATATCAAACAAAGTAAAACAAGTCTAGATTAAATACATTCCTCCGGATATCCAATTATTACATTCTCCTTGTTAACAATTTTTGAGGAAAGTAAAATGGGTCACCGAGGATTATCCTAAAGCTACTATGATTCTGGAAAAATTACTACTACGAGTATTTTAACTAAGAAACAAATCAATCGTACTGTACAACATGTGCAAACGTGACACTATAAATCACACTACACACCCCTGGAATCTGGGATTTCTATCCACTGCAACTGGAGTTCAATTTCCCCGCACTCTACATTTCTAAGTCTTAAAAACATATGCTGGATTACTTTCTGATTTTCCCAGGTAATAGGGCTTTCTTCGGCTAGGCAGTTTTCCCGGGTTGGTTTTATTTTTGTGATTATAGTTCCACTTGGAAATTTCTGCAAGCGCATCCTTACAACTTCGACAAATGTTTTGATGTCAAATTCTGCATCTCCCATTTTGTCGTCTAGAGTGAATGTATCTCTATCATAAACTTCCTGCAAAAAATTGAAGAATCTATCATAAGAGTCACTAGATTATTGCATGATAATTATAATTGGTACAAGACTACAGTCTACAAGTATCAACATGGAGATCCTTTTCTTGAGTCTGTTGACAAATTTCACAAGGTAACATATCAGCTGATCCTAACATTGCTATGTATGGGGAGAAAAAAAAAAAAAGAGGTAGAAGTTACCAGCTTGATTGGAAGATTTGGATCAGCAATAGATAAAGTGAGTTCATCGTTCCACTCAGGATTGACATTCTTTTTCACAACACGAGTCTTCAATTTCTGTTACAATTATACATAAAGTTAGCATTTTTGGCTCAATAATTATATTCACACAACATTAGCAGAAATGGTTAAAAAAACAGAAAGCTGAATTCCACATAGACAAGAAAGTTTCCAGTTTAAAAGTTAGACTAGTTACAAATTATTACATAAAACTCAAATTTCATTTACTACTTTACAGGAAATTACTTAATAAAAGTTACAAATTGTTTCTTAAATACTTGAAACAGAGTCTGAATATTACTGTGACTCACTTTTCATTTCTTGAAAATGATTCACAATATGAAGGGGGTTGAAATTGAAACTGATGAATTAAGGAATTGAAAAGGTTGTCGTAGGAGAAAAGAGGAGCAATCGTCTGTTTACCTGATTGGCCATCTTAACAACGACGTAAGGATCGCTGCCTCCGGCATCTCTTTTAGCAAGGTTTATGCCTCTGATGACATGGATTCTTAGCAAACCCAACGAGTTTTCCATATTTTTGACAGAAATAAGTCAAAAGATATCCCAGTTCAGTTGAGAGAATTAAAACAGAGACCAAATCTTGGTTTAGAATGCTTATGGAAAATTGAGAAAAGTGGATCACTTTGACAGAGATTGTAGGGATTAATGGTGGATTTATAACGGCAGAGACGAATGAATTAATATATATTGGCAAACACCAACGCGCTGAATTCGGTATATTATTTTTTCCTCAGTTCTATAAAGACGCAAGACATCAAAGTTTGACTTGGCAAGGAAAAATTGGTTGGCTACTTACAATTGCAGACTATTAAATTTTGACATGGTAAGGAAAAAATGGTTGGCTGCGCACAATTTTATTAAAAATGAATATTAAAATTTAAGTTTAACATAACAATTAATTTTAATTATATATTTCACAAATACTATTATTTGTAGCTGCTCAATACTGTAATCATCTTATATAATATACATGTGACAATTAGTGATTTGATACATGAGACCGTAAATGATTTGATGCATTAAGCAATAAAAAAACTACAACATTAATGTATTAAATCACTAATGGTCACATTTATGTTGCGACGTAGGACAATTACGATAGTGAACG
Organism: Fraxinus excelsior; assembly: GCA_019097785.1. Taxonomy (NCBI): domain Eukaryota; kingdom Viridiplantae; phylum Streptophyta; class Magnoliopsida; order Lamiales; family Oleaceae; genus Fraxinus; species Fraxinus excelsior. The sequence continues at coordinate 5,954,615 of CM032623.1, read as the reverse complement.
ACTGCAAATAGCATTACTCATATTTTATTGGATTTATCATTTTACGATCACATATTTCATTAATTTTTATCAAAATCTAATAAAACTTGATTTTTTTTTTTATATATATAAACTAAGCATTGCTTAATTACTATTCACTATATATTTTCTAAAAATTATAATAAAGAATTTTGAGCCACACAACTGTGGTGTGATATTCCATGTGCTTCAAAGAAAAACAAATTCCATTTAACATTTTCCTCGTATCTTTTTTCACTTCTTTTTGATAATCATGTAATGTGTTGAAACATGTAACATGTGAGTAAAGTGCTTTTTGGAATAGATTAAAAAAAAATTATGTCAAAGTCAATAATTAATTTTAATTATTCATTTTATGAGATTCACTATTTTTATTAATTTTTTAACAGCGCATTTTATTAACTTTTTTTCAAAATCTATTAAAACTTTTATAAACCATCCTTAAATATTTTTTTCGAATTTGCAATGTGTCTCGAATTTACGAAAACGTGTCTAAGGAAAAAGAAGTTTTAAAAATTGATTTGAAAATTAGTATTTAATTGACCAGAAATAGGCAGGAAACAAGAAGTGGTCCTACAAATTGACAATACAACTAGCGCAACTGGTTCTAGAATTTCAGCATCATTCAAATATGACAACTTGTGCATGATGCAATTTTGTTCAATTCTTTTGAGTTTTGATTCATATTTTATTTATTTCTTCTCATAAGTGTGCCCCGCAAGCAAAAGTTTTCCACACTAATAATTCAAAGACGCCAAATTGTCCTATCGATTGGAATATTGTTGTTCTTGTTTGTTTGAAATTGTGGCTCTATTTGGTACCGATTAAAATTCAAATTTTAATCTAATTTAAAATTGACAATTAATTGTAACCACATATTTTATGTGTTTCACAACTTTTCAATCATACATTTTATCAACTTCTATTAAATTTTACTAAGAATCTGTTTGAGCCGGATTTTAATCTAAGTCAAAGACAAAGTCAAACAATCAATATCAATCAGGGACGGAGTCAGCCCGTCGAAATAGGGGGTCAGAGAGAATTGAAGGGGTGGAGGTCTACGGGGGTTCTGGGGCAGCGCCCCCGAATTTTTTTTTTAAACATTATCTGTTAAAATAAAAGAAGTTGATACTTTATCATGGAGAAAAGAAATAAAGGAACATAAATTATTGTACACTAATTGAATACTTAAAATATGGTAATATCTTCGTGGAAACATGTCGGTAATCGACAATTATTTTTTGGGCGCTTATAATTCTAATGGTTCAAACTTCAAAATTAGAAGTTAGGCATATATGCATAATTCATTTTAATTTTTATAACAGAAAAATCTAAAATTTTAGCATTCTCGTTCAATTAATAAGATGTAAACAGGTTTAAAGTATTATCTTCCCCTACAATAAAAGGTCTCACACAGATACCCTAACACTTAGAGAACCTGAAATCTCAGTATTTCAAGAAAAATGTATAATATGAAATTCATGAAAGGCTTTTTCAAATACAAATTGGTAAATACAAAAAAAAGAAAAACAATTAAAAAAAATTTCGGAGGGGAGAGGGGAGAGGGGGCCGGTTCCCTGAGGACCCCCCTCCCCTCCGCCCCTGATATCAACCACATCTTTCATAAATCTCATATCTTTTCAACCGCATATTTCAAAAACTTATGTCATAATTCATTTAAAATCTGATTTTAATTTATATCAAATATCATCTAAAAATCTAATTTTAATTCTTATCAAACAGGAGTTGCCGCATGTAACGTTCTTTGAAGTCGTGAACGTCAACCTCATGTAGGGACCAATCTTAGGTTCCAACTAAATTATTAAATTCTTTTCATGCGTGACCTGGCCTACTTTGGACACAAGTCGTCTTCAATCCTCAATATATAGATGTGCTGAATTTGTGTGTCGATTAAAAGTGCAGTTGCGTTCGCATAAATTTATTTTATCACGTTGAATTATTTAGTTTTTTTTTTCAAATGAGAAATAAATGAATTTTAAAACATTATATATATAAAAAAATCTATTCTAGCACATATATTATATTAAATTGCCACGACATTATTTTTATTAATTTCTGTTTTTTCCATGACATTATACTTTTAAAGTATTATAATACCGTGATTTTCATGCAAAATGTTCAACAATATAAGGGTCTGTTTGATTGTAAGAATAGAATTATATGGAAAGAAAATGAATTTTAGGTAATTGAATTGTCTAGAACTTATTTTATTGTGAATCATCAATTAATTGTGTTTGATTGGTATAATTTTTCACTTGAAAAATATTGAAAATTTGAATCTTTTGGTGTTCGTTTGACTTTGTTTTCTATGAAAATTGTCCATTAAAAATATATAATTTGTTTCTATTATAAAAAAAATGTCTAGAAAAACTTTTCCCAACAAACTCATAAAAAATTTAGTCAATCAAACATGCAAAAATGTGTAAAAGAAATTTAATTCTCATCTTCCATGAAAAAGAAAGCCAAATCAAACATGATAGTTGGATTTTCTGCGAACAAATGAGATTTGATTATACTTAGCCCATATTTGACTCTTTTTAAATTAAAATTCTTTATTTTTCACATTCGTTTTCAATCACATATTCACATAATAAAATATTTGTACTTAAACCCAAATTTTTTTTTCTACTTTTTAATCACGTTATCCAAAAATTCACTATTCAAAACATTATTTGCCTCTTATTTCTTTTTATAATGAGCATCAAATAGGGGTCTAAGACCTTGAGTTCATGTTTGGTGTAGATTAAAATAAGATTTTTAGTCTATTTTATTAAAAGTTAATGAAATGTATAGTTAAAAAGTTGTGAATCCCATGAAATCTATAATTAAAGTTAATTATTGACTTTGAGTTAAAATTAAAATTAAAATTCAGCCTATGTTTGACACCCTTTGTGGGTTAAAAATTGGTTTTTAAATAGTGATTAGTAGAAGAATGTGTGGTTAAAAAGTAAGAAGAATTTTTTGGTTTATGTGTAATATTATTTTATTGATAGAATGTGTAGTTGAAATGAAGAAATAGAAAGAGAATGAGAATGAAAAAAAAAAAAGAAAAAAAAAAAGGTGTCAAACATAGGCTCAATTTATACCAAACAGTGGCTAAGTGAAATTGGACAATATTTCCATTGAAATTTGTTTCTATTTATTGTGTTTTATAGTTTTAGAAATTTACACAATACAATTAAATTCAAGCTATCATCTTTCAATGAATTACAAGGAGCATGCTCTTTTTTTCTTTAGCCAGTTATTTATCAGCCAACAATTGTGACCCCTGGAAATACAAACTCCTGTAGCAGAGTAGGGCCCTTTGCTAATACGAGCTAGTTTCCAATGTGTAGTAGCCAGATGTCGTTGGCCCCTTGAAGTTGCTGGAGTATTTGGTCATGGCATATTGCTCATGGCCTATGTTGACAAAGAATGGGCGACCACTAGAGTAAATATCCGTAGGCATTGAATTCATTGATGGAAATCCCAGAATACCAAAGGTCATCAAGAAACTGAGTGAACTGAATAAAGGGAATCGCTTCTCAGTTCCTGGAGCACCAAGTTTGTTTACTATCCTCTATATTATGTGCATAAATGATCCGAAGAGTTGTGTCAAAAATGTGGGAGAAGGAATTGTAGTGACATGACTGGCGCTATTTTCATGCCTGTATATTTTAATGCTCATTCAAATGGACTTGTATATTTGAGTGCTACTTAGTTTTAAGCTGTAAATTATTTGTTGGAAATGTGTTATTTGGTAAATGAGAAATTAAGCCAAATTTTGAATTATTGAAAAATTATATGCAATACTGTGAAATATTCTAGAAAATATGTAGATGAAAAGATGTGTCTTTTCATATGGATCATGACTCTTGGAGATCATGTCTTTTGGCATTATTTTTCAATAATTGTCTCTTTATGTAGAGATATAATTGTATCTCTTTATGGAGAGATATAAATTCTAAGATATGTGTCTCTTGGTATGGATGTTCCAACTACTATATAAAGGATCCCACATGTTTGAATTTGATATGGAATAATGAGAAGTGGAACAAATTCAATTGATAGTTCCATATCATTCCATTTCATGTTTTACTTTAGTTTTGCATAAAACACTTTGCAGAAGTTATTATTTCTTGCATCAAAATCATGGTTATGGTAGAGAGAGAATTTCGTTCGAGTTCGTTGGTCTAAGTCATTTGGAGTGCTCCTATGGCTAGACGTGGTCGTTGTATCTTGGAAGATGATTGTCAAGAAACCGTTAGCACCGATGCGGGGCAAATTCATCTTAAGGATAAAGTGTCAAACACTTGCCTCGACCGATCGCATCACTTGCATCTCCTCTTTCTTATTTCGATTTCATTCTAATTTAGTATTTTTGATTTCGGAAAGTAACTAATATTCTTTTGATTTCATGCTAAGGTTTGAATTGAAGAACAACGTGCGTTCACTCATATTGGGAAGTGAAGAATCCATATTATTATATTCGAAGTCGGTAAATCACTATTTTATCTTCTCAAATCAGATTTCGGTAAGTCGAATTCTATTTCGATTTCACGAGTATAACACGGTACGTATTGATTTGAATATAACGTGCACATTTATCGGTGTAATATCTCCAACAATCTTAAGATGAATTTGAATTTCGTTGTGCATGTTAGATGTCGTTTACATGGTTCTTAACTGCATATTAATATCTGACTTTTATATGCATGAACCTGATTGATCATCATACTGGTTATACACGTATAAATGGACGTTATTTCATGTGGTGTAAATTATATTTTAATGGCAAATGGTGGCTGAAAATATAATTAATGCATACGAATGATTTTTTACTTATTCTAGCTTGTGAAAATAGAAACAAAGAATATATAAATTAAATGCATACTTTACTATAATGTGGAATGGTGAATTGTCACATAACTTTTGGTTAAAATTTGTATATTCTGGTTTTAAAATGCATATGTTCACGTGATTGCAAGTATAGTTTACATGCCAAAATAGAACATTTTCGTGTTTTGGATGCATGTTTTCATGTTGGAAATTGTACTAACTTTGGTTGATGGTGATAGTCTCTTGGTATTCAATGAGTATGGAAAGTTGTCTAATTTATGGTTTCGATGACTGTTCATTTTATAACTGTCATGGAAACATAATTATTGTTGATGCTTATTATATAAAAATAATGAATATACGTTTTGGTCTTTTCCCTTAATTTACTAATTATGACTTTTGATATGACAATTTAAGTGTGAAAAGTTGTGTACTTTCACAGTGTTACATTTATGATGAAGGTGCATCTTCTAGTTTTTAAAAGTGCGATTAGCATGTAAATATAGTGGAAGGAATTTGAATGAATTTTTTTGTCTATAATTATATTCCACTATGCCAAATTGCTTATTTGTGTAAATTATCCGCATGATATATTTGGTTGGAATAAAGCATGTACGTATTTCGAGGCTTGTACCAAATCAATGGTTGATGATTTGGTCTTGATTATTTAATTGATCGAGATTGGGATCAATGATGATATCTCTAAATGAGGAAGTGTGCGATTTTCCTCAAGATATTGATATTCCTAGTCACGACATGTGTTGACTAAGATGGAATAAATTCCTTTTGTTGGAATATGAGAAATTATATTAATGATGATAACCTCAATTAATTTGATGAAATTAAATGAGATGATTTATGCAAATATGACAAAATGCGATTTGTTATAATTATATTAAGTGGAAATCATTATTTGATAATGAGATTTAAGCCACTTAATTATTTGGAATTCGTAGAATATTATGAAATATTCTAGAATCGATTTGGATGGAAAGATGTCTTTTCATATGAGAAATCATGACCTTTGGTATGATTAATTTCCAATTGGTGTATCTCTTCATAGAGATTAATTCGAAGATGTGCGTCCTCTCGTTGGGTTGTTATTTGAAAACACAACTGATGGATGATTCGTTCATTAAATTTGAACATGCTAAATAAGTATTATTTAACATGAAATAATACTATCTCGTGAAATGTCACAATGTGATATATGTTGGGAGAAGTTGCAATTCTTGTGAATCAAGATGCTTAATATTCTTCATTGTTGAATTTGATTTCAATCGTGGAACCAATTAAATTGGTATATGTTTGAAAATATTGTTGGTCTATGTGATGACCTTAATTTAATTTGGATGATCAAATTAAAAGATAGTTGGATTGAAGTATATTGTATACTATTTCAATTGAAATAAATTGTGGATTGATGACCACTTTGAAAGTACTTAAACTTTCATGAAGCATTCGATATGGACATTATCTATTCGATAAATGAATTGAACTATGAGAAAGTTGATGAACTCTAAATTCAAAAGTATAACCCAAAAATGTGGGGGTTAACATTAATGGTTGCGAACTTATATGTAAAGTTCAAAACTTGTGGATGCAACTTTACTAGATTGCACATGCAGTCCTAATTGAGGAATTGTGGGGGTAACTTATGTTTAAAAGTTACAATTTTCTATACCTTATAATAATAGAAATGTATCTATAAAGGTGGAAATGATAGAAAACCTTTATATTGATTATAAGGATGATATACACTAAGTCTAAAGTGGATGAAATGGGATAAAAGTCAATTATGGTGTTTGTTTGGATATGCAAGATCAATTAGAATATTTGAAGAATATTCATAAAGTTGAAATGCATTGTGATATTTCAATAATGATATTGAATACCCATCTTTCTGAAATCCATTAGTAAAAGTGATTGACTAGTGTAGTGTGTGATATAAATCCTCTAACATTGTTGTTTGGAATTTATAAAGCTTTAGATAAAGCTAGTTAGAAGCATGTAGCTTCATGAGAGGATTTCTTCGTGGTGACATGTTGTATCTATTAAATCAATCAATCGTTGATTAGCTATATTTGATGAGATACTAAGTCACGTGTAATGGTAAGTCTAGACGTATAAGTCGTAGACATAATACCATTAAGCAGTCGATCTCAATGGTGTAAACTCGTGGTACCTTTAGAGATTTACCGAGAGATCAAGAATACTGCATATCGAGGGAATGAGATTAAAGCATACGACGTAAGAGTCTTTATAATGGTAACCCTACCTTGTTGACTGGAGATCCCAAGATCTTGGTTCAAAGGGACAACTGAGTTATGAAGATTCCATGAAGCACTTAGGAAATTATTTCCAACTCATTCCTATGATATTAAAGTGCTTTCTACAGAATGATTGAAAGGTTAAGATATACTTTTAATGATTCTTATAGCTTGATTCAGTCAAGTGGAGTATGACAGAATACTCTTAATAGGAGGTCACCTATATAAGTGTGAAGTAGGGCCGCTTCTATGAGAATGTTTCAAAGACTTGAATTCTCTAAAGCACTTATGAAATCCAAGAGTTGTTCAAGGCCAAAATGAACACAACAGTGAGAACCATGAATGGTTTAGGGAAGACATTGTGTGAGTACTATTGTCTTGACTTACACCAACCGCTGAATGGTTCAAGACATCACGTTCACCAATTAGCCAGTAAGTCCGATAGTATTTCACTAAGGAAGGTTCAAGGCCAGAAGCTACCTTCTCTGATGCAGTGTTTTTCCGTCCTCTCTCTACTAGTGTCTGCATAGTCATTTGCATTAATTTTCATTCATGTGGGGGATTGTGGGAAATGTGTTATTTGGTAAATGAGAAATTAAGCCAAATTTTGAATTATTGAAAAATTATATGCAATACTGTGAAATATTCTAGAAAATATGTAGATGAAAAGATGTGTCTTTTCATATGGATCATGACTCTTGGAGATCATGTCTTTTGGCATTATTTTTCAATAATTGTCTCTTTATGTAGAGATATAATTGTATCTCTTTATGGAGAGATATAAATTCTAAGATATGTGTCTCTTGGTATGGATGTTCCAACTACTATATAAAGGATCCCACATGTTTGAATTTGATATGGAATAATGAGAAGTGGAACAAATTCAATTGATAGTTCCATATCATTCCATTTCATGTTTTACTTTAGTTTTGCATAAAACACTTTGCAGAAGTTATTATTTCTTGCATCAAAATCATGGTTATGGTAGAGAGAGAATTTCGTTCGAGTTCGTTGGTCTAAGTCATTTGGAGTGCTCCTATGGCTAGACGTGGTCGTTGTATCTTGGAAGATGATTGTCAAGAAACCGTTAGCACCGATGCGGGGCAAATTCATCTTAAGGATAAAGTGTCAAACACTTGCCTCGACCGATCGCATCACTTGCATCTCCTCTTTCTTATTTCGATTTCATTCTAATTTAGTATTTTGATTTCGGAAAGTAACTAATATTCTTTTGATTTCATGCTAAGGTTTGAATTGAAGAACAACGTGCGTTCACTCATATTGGGAAGTGAAGAATCCATATTATTATATTCGAAGTCGGTAAATCACTATTTTATCTTCTCAAATCAGATTTCGGTAAGTCGAATTCTATTTCGATTTCACGAGTATAACACGGTACGTATTGATTTGAATATAACGTGCACATTTATCGGTGTAATATCTCCAACAATCTTAAGATGAATTTGAATTTCGTTGTGCATGTTAGATGTCGTTTACATGGTTCTTAACTGCATATTAATATCTGACTTTTATATGCATGAACCTGATTGATCATCATACTGGTTATACACGTATAAATGGACGTTATTTCATGTGGTGTAAATTATATTTTAATGGCAAATGGTGGCTGAAAATATAATTAATGCATACGAATGATTTTTTACTTATTCTAGCTTGTGAAAATAGAAACAAAGAATATATAAATTAAATGCATACTTTACTATAATGTGGAATGGTGAATTGTCACATGACTTTTGGTTAAAATTTGTATATTCTGGTTTTAAAATGCATATGTTCACGTGATTGCAAGTATAATTTACATGCCAAAATAGAACATTTTCGTGTTTTGGATGCATGTTTTCATGTTGGAAATTGTACTAACTTTGGTTGATGGTGATAGTCTCTTGGTATTCAATGAGTATGGAAAGTTGTCTAATTTATGGTTTTGATGACTGTTCATTTTATAACTGTCATGGAAACATAATTATTGTTGATGCTTATTATATAAAAATAATGAATATACGTTTTGGTCTTTTCCCTTAATTTACTAATTATGACTTTTGATATGACAATTTAAGTGTGAAAAGTTGTGTACTTTCACGGTGTTACATTTATGATGAAGGTGCATCTTCTAATTTTTAAAAGTGCGATTAGCATGTAAATATAGTGGAAGGAATTTGAATGAATTTTTTGTCTATAATTATATTCCACTATGCCAAATTGCTTATTTGTGTAAATTATCTGCATGATATATTTGGTTGGAATAAAGCATGTACGTATTTCGAGGCTTGTACCAAATCAATGGTTGATGATTTGGTCTTGATTATTTAATTGATCGAGATTGGGATCAATGATGATATCTCTAAATGAGGAAGTGTGCGATTTTCCTCAAGATATTGATATTCCTAGTCACGACATGTGTTGACTAAGATGGAATAAATTCCTTTTGTTGGAATATGAGAAATTATATTAATGATGATAACCTCAATTAATTTGATGAAATTAAATGAGATGATTTATGCAAATATGACAAAATGCGATTTGTTATAATTATATTAAGTGGAAATCATTATTTGATAATGAGATTTAAGCCACTTAATTATTTGGAATTCGTAGAATATTATGAAATATTCTAGAATCGATTTGGATGGAAAGATATGTCTTTTCATATGAGAAATCATGACCTTTGGTATGATTAATTTCCAATTGGTGTATCTCTTCATAAAGATTAATTCGAAGAGGTGCGTCATCTCGTTGAGTTTTTTTTTTTTTTAAACACAACTGATGGATGATTCGTTCATTAAATTTGAACATGGTAAATAAGTATTATTTAACATGAAATAATACTATCTCGTGAAATGTCACAAATGTGATATATGTTGGGAGAAGTTGCAATTCTTGTGAATCAAGATGTTTAGTATTCTTCATTGTTGAATTTGATTTCAATCGTGGAACCAATTAAATTGGTATATGTTTGAAAATATTGTTGGTCTATGTGATGACCTTAATTTAATTTGGATGATCAAATTAAAAGATAGTTGGATTGAAGTATATTGTATACTATTTCAATTGAAATAAATTGTGGATTGATGACCACTTTGAAAGTACTTAAACTTTCATGAAGCATTCGATATGGACATTATCTATTCGATAAATGAATTGAACTATGAGAGAGTTGATGAACTCTAAGTTCAAAAGTATAACCCAAAAATGTGGGGGTTAACATTAATGGTTGCGAACTTATATGTAAAGTTCAAAACTTGTGGATGCAACTTAACTAGATTGCACATGCATTCCTAATTGAGGAATTGTGGGGGTAACTTATGTTAAAAGCTACAATTTTCTATACCTTATAATAATAGAAATGTATCTATAAAGGTGGAAAGGATAGAAAACCTTTATATTGATTATAAGGATGATATACACTAAGTCTAAAGTGGATGAAATGGGATAAAAGCCAATTATGGTGTTTGTTTGGATATGCAAGATCAATTAGAATATTTGAAGAATATTCATAAAGTTGAAATGCATTGTGATATTTCAATAATGATATTGAATACCCATCTTTCTGAAATCCATTAGTAAAAGTGATTGACTAGTGTAGTGTGTGATATAAATCCTCTAACATTGTTGTTTGGAATTTATAAAGCTTTAGATAAAGCTAGTTAGAAGCATGTAGTTTCATGAGAGGATTTCTTGGTGGTGACATGTTGTATCTATTAAATCAAACAATCGTTGATTAGCTATATTTGATGAGATACTAAGTCACATGTAATGGTAAGTCTAAACGTATAAGTCGTAGACATAATACCATTAAGCAGTCGATCTCAATGGTGTAAACTCGTGGTACCTTTAGAGATTTACCGAGAGATCAAGAATACTGCATATCGAGGGAATGAGATTAAAGCATACGACGTAAGAGTCTTTATAATGGTAACCCTACCTTGTTGACTGGAGATCCCAAGATCTTGGTTCAAAGGGACAACTGAGTTATGAAGATTCCAAGAAGCACTTAAGAAATTATTTCCTAACTCATTCCTATGATATTAAAGTGCTTTCTGCCGAATGATTGAAAGGTTAAGATACACTTTTAATGATTCCTATAGCTTGATTCAGTCAAGTGGAGTATGGCAGAATACTCTTAATAGGAGGTCACCTATATAAGTGTGAAGTGGGGCCGCTTCTATGAGAATGTTTCAAAGGCTTAAATTCTCTAAAGCACTTATGAAATTCAAGAGTTGTTCAGGGCCAAAATGAACACAACAGTGAGAACCATGAACGGTTTAGGGAAGACATTGTGTGAGTACCGTTGTCTTGGCTTACACCAATGGCTGAATGGTTCAAGACATCACGTTCACCAATTAGCCAGTAAGTCATATAGTATTTCACTAAGGGAGGTTCAAGGCCAAAAGCTACCTTCTCTGATGCAGTGTTTTTTTTTATTCCGATCCTCTTCTTACGTAGTGTCTGCATAAAGTCCATGTTGCATTAATTGTTCATTTCAGATGTGGGGATTGTGGAATGTGTTATTGGTGAATTAGAAATTAAGAACAATATTTTGGAATTATTTGAAAAATTATTATGGAATAATTTTGATGAAGATATTCCCTTAGAAAATAAGAAGAAGAAAAGATGTGGTTCTTTTCATATGGATTATGACTCTTGGAGATCATAACTTGTGGTATTATTTTCAATAATTGTCTCTTTATGTAGAGATGTAATTGTATATCTTTATGGAGAGATATAAATTCTAAGAGATGTGTCTCTTGGTATGGATGTTCCAACTACTATATAAGTGATCTCACATGTTTGAATTATATATGGAATAATGAGAAGTGGAACAAATTCAATTGATAGTTCCATATCATTCCATTTCATGTTTTACTTTAGTTTTGCATAAAACACTTTGCAGAAGTTATTATTTCTTGCATCAAAATCATGGTTATGGTAGAGAGAGAATTTCGTTCGAGTTCGTTGGTCTAAGTCATTTGGAGTGCTCCTATGGCTAGACGTGGTCGTTGTATCTTGGAAGATGATTGTCAAGAAACCGTTAGCACCGATGCGGGGCAAATTCATCTTAAGGATAAAGTGTCAAACACTTGCCTCGACCGATCGCATCACTTGCATCTCCTCTTTCTTATTTCGATTTCATTCTAATTTAGTATTTTGATTTCGGAAAGTAACTAATATTCTTTTGATTTCATGCTAAGGTTTGAATTGAAGAACAACGTGCGTTCACTCATATTGGGAAGTGAAGAATCCATATTATTATATTCGAAGTCGGTAAATCACTATTTTATCTTCTCAAATCAGATTTCGGTAAGTCGAATTCTATTTCGATTTCACGAGTATAACACGGTACGTATTGATTTGAATATAACGTGCACATTTATCGGTGTAATATCTCCAACAATCTTAAGATGAATTTGAATTTCGTTGTGCATGTTAGATGTCGTTTACATGGTTCTTAACT